>OY728129.1:900427102-901153720 GCA_963277665.1 Viscum album | reverse complement strand
TATTCGTATTTTAAGTGATGCGCGCGCTTCGTAAACGCACGTGAGGGGGGTCCAAACGGGCCAAACGAAGTCGGAATGGCCTGAAATCAGACGAAAAATACTGGTGAGTGATTTATGAAGTTTTCGAGTAGACGGCACGTCAATCGGACGTGCCCTGTGCCCGCGGTGACTGACAACACAGTTCTGGTGTCATAAACGGCCAAAACGGGCGTCAAACGGTCAAATTTATAGCGGACGACCTCGGATTGAGCTGAAACCACCGTGAAACGTTCTCATTATTATTCGTGACATGTACGCATAGACGACACACCAATCGGACGTGCGGTTTACGCGGTACGGCTCAATATTCGTGTTTTATGTGATGTGCGCGCTTCGTAAACGCGCGTGAGGGTGGTCCAAACAGGCCGAACAATTTCGGAAGGGCCTGAAATCAGACGACAAATACGGGTGAGTGATTTATGAAGTGGTCGAGCAGACGGCACATCAATCGGACGTGCCGTGTGCCCGCGGTGACCGACAACGCAGTTCTGCTGTCATAAACGGCCAAAACGGGCGTCAAACGGTCAAATTCATAGCGGACAACCTCGGATTGTCCTGAAAACACCGTGCAACATTATAATTATTATTCGTGACATGTACGCGTAGACGGAACGCCAATCGGACGTGCGGTTTGCGCGGTACAGATCAATATTCGTCTTTTAAGTGATGCGCGCGCTTCGTAAACGCGCGTGAGGGGGGTCCAAACCTGCCGAACGATGTCGGAATGGCCTGAAATCAGACGAAAAATACGGGTGAGTGATTTATGAAGTGTTCGAGCAGACGGCACGTCAATCGGACGTGCCGTGTGCCCGCGGTGACCGACAATGCAGTTCTGGTGTCATAAACGGCCAAAACGGGCGTCCAATGGTCAAATTCATAGCGGACGACCTCGGATTGACCTGAAAACACCGTGCAACATTCTAATTATTATTCGTGACGTGTACGCGTAGACGTCACGCCAATCGGACGTGCGGTTTGCGCGGTATGGCTCAATATTCGTGTTTTAAGTGATGTGCGCGCTTCGTAAACGCCCGTGAAGGGGGTCCAAACGGGCTGAACGAAGTCAGAATGGCCTGAAATCAGACGACAAATACGGGTGAGTGATTTCTGAAGTGGTCGAGCAGACGGTACGTCAATCGGACGTTCCGTGTGCCCGCGGTGACCGACAACGCAGTTCTGGTGTCATAAACGGCCAAAACGGGCGTCCAACGGTCAAATTTATAGCAGACGAACTCAGATTGAGCTGAAACCACCATGAAACATTCTAATTATTATTCGTGACGTGTACGCGTGGACGGCACGTCAATTGGATGTGCGGTTTGCGCGGTACGGCTCAATATTCGTGTTTTAAGTGATTTGCGCGCTTCGTAAACGCGCGTGAGGGGGGTCCAAACGGGCCGAACGAAGTCGGAATGACCTGAAATCAGACAACAAATACGCGTGAGTGATTTCTGAAGTGGTAGAGCAGACGGCACGTCAATTGGACGTGCCCTGTGCCCGCGGTGACCGACAACGCAGTTCTGGTGTCATAAACGGCCAAAACGGGCGTCAAACGGTCAAATTCATAGCGGACGACCTCAGATGGAGCTGAAACCACCGTACAACATTCTAATTGTTATTCGTGACGTGTACGCGCAGACGGAACGTCAATCGGACGTGCGGTTTGCACGGTACGACTCAATATTCGTATTTTAAGTGATGCGCACGCTTCGTAAACGCGCGTGAGGAGGGTCCAAATGGGATAAACGAAGTCGGAATGGCCTGAAATCAGACAACAAATACGGGTGAGTGATTTATGAAGTGGTCGAGCAGACGGCACGTCAATCGGACGTGCCCTGTGCCCGTGGTGACCGACAATGCAGTTCTGGTGTCATAAACGGCCAAAACGGGCGTCAAACGGTCAAATTCATAGCGGACGACCTCAGATTGAGCTGAAACCACCGCGAAACATTCTCATTATTATTCGTGACGTGTACGCGCAGACGGCACGTCAATCGGACGTGCGGTTTGCGCGGTACGGCTCAATATTCGTGTTTTATGTGATGCGCGCGCTTCGTAAACGCGCGTGAGGGTGGTCCAAACAGGCCGAGCAATTTCGGAATGGCCTGAAATCAGACGACAAATATGGGTGAGTGATTTATGAAGTGGTCGAGTAGACGGCACGTCAATCGGACGTGCCGTGTGCCCGCGGTGACCGACAACGTAGTTCTGGTGTCATAAACGGCCAAAACGGGCGTCAAACGGTCAAATTCATAGAGGACGACCTCGGATTGTCCTGAAAACACCGTGCAACATTATAATTATTATTCGTGACGTGTACACGCAGATGGCACGCCAATCGGACGTGCGGTTTGCGCGGTACGGCTCAATATTCATGTTTTAAGTGATGCGCGCGCTTCGTAAACGCGCGTGAGGGGGGTCCAAACCTGCCGAACGAAGTCAGAATGGCCTAAAATCAGACGAAAAATACGGGTGAGTGATTTATGAAGTGGTCGAGCAGACGACACGTCAATCGGACGTGCCATGTGCCCGCGGTGACCGACAACGTAGCTCTGGTTTCATAAACGGCCAAAACGGGCGTCAAACGGTCAAATTCATAGCGGACGACCTCGGATTGAGCTGAAACCACCGTGAAACATTCTCATTATTATTCGTGACGTGTACGCGCAGACGGCACATCAATCGGACGTGCAGTTTGCGCGGTACGACTCAATATTCGTGTTTTAAGTGATGCACGCGCTTCGTAAACGCGCGTGAGGGTGGTCCAAACGGGCCGAACGATTTCGGAATGGGATGAAATCAGACGAAAAATACGGTTGAGTGATTTATGAAGTGGTCGAGCAGACGGCACGTCAATCGGACGTGCCGTGTGCCCGCGGTGACCGACAACGCAGTTCTGGTGTCATAAACGGCCAAAACGGGCGTCAAACGGTCAAATTCACAGCGGACGACCTCGAATTGTCCTGAAAACACCGTGCAACATTCTAATTATTATTCGTGATGTGTACGCGCAGACGGAACGCCAATCGGATGTGCGGTTTGCGCGGTACAGCTCAATTTTCATGTTTTAAGTGATGTGTGCGCTTCGTAAACGCGCGTGAGGGGGGTCCAAATGGGCCGAACGAAGTCGGAATGGCCTGAAATCAGACAAAAAATACGGGTGAGTGATTTCTGAAGTGGTGGAGCAGACGGCACGTCAATCGGACGTGCCGTGTGCCCGCGGTGACCGACAACGCAGTTCTGGTGTCATAAACGGCCAAAACGGGCGTCCAACGGTCAAATTCATAGCGGATGAACTCATATTGAGCTGAAACCATCGTGCAACATTCTAATTATTATTCGTGACATGTACGCGCAGACAGGCACGTCAATCGGACGTGCGGTTTGCGCAGTACAGCTCAATACTCGTATTTTAAGTGATGCACGCGCTTCGTAAACGCGCGTGAGGGGGGTCCAAACGGGCCGAACGAAGTCGGAATGACCTGAAATCAGATGAAAAATACGGGTGGGTGATTTCTGAAGTGGTCGAGCAGACGGCGTGTCAATTGGACGTGCCCTGTGCCCGCGGTGACCGACAACGCAGTTCTGGGGTCATAAACGGCCAAAACGGGCGTCAAACGGTCAAATTCATAGCGGACGACCTCGGATTGAGCTGAAACCACCGTAAAACATTCTAATTATTATTTGTGACATGTACGCGCAGACGGAACGTCAATCGGACGTGCGGTTTTCACGGTACGGCTCAATATTCGTATTTTAAGTGATGCGCGCTTCGTAAACGCGTGTGAGGGGGTCCAAATGGGCCAAACGAAGTCGGAATGGCCTGAAATCAGACGAAAAATACAGTTGAGTGATTTATGAAGTGGTCGAGTAGACGGCACGTCAATCGGACGTGCCGTGTGCCCGCGGTGACCGACAATGCAGTTCTGGTGTCATAAACGGCCAAAACGGGCGTCCAACGGTCAAATTCATAGCGGACGACCTCGGATTGACTTTGAAACACCGTGAAACATTTTAATTATTATTTGTGACATGTACGCGCAGACGGAACGCCAATCAGACGTGTGGTTTGCGCGGTACGACTCAATATTCGTGTTTTAAGTGATGTGCGCGCTTCGTAAACGCACGTGAGGGGGGTCCAAACGGGCCGAACGAAGTCGGAATGGCCTGAAATCAGACGAAAAATACGGGTGAGTGATTTCTGAAGTGTTCTAGTAGACGACATGTCAATCGGACGTGCCGTGTGCCCATGGTGACCGACAACGCAGTTCTGGTGTCATAAACGGCCAAAACGGGCGTCCAACGGTCAAATTCATAGCGGAGAAACTCAGATTGAGCTGAAACCACCGTGAAACATTCTAATTATTATTCGTGACATGTACGCACAGACGGAACGTCAATCAGACGTGCGGTTTGCGCGGTACGGCTCAATATTCGTATTTTAAGTGATGCACGCGCTTCGTAAACGCGCGTGAGGGGGGGGGGGGGGGTCCAAACAGGCCGAATGAAGTCGGAATGGCCTGAAATCAGACGACAACTACGGGAGAGTGATTTACAAAGTGGTCGAGCAGACGGAACGTCAATCGGACGTGCCGTGTGCCCGCGGTGACCGACAATGCAGTTCTGGTGTCACAAACGGCCAAAACGGGCGTCAAACGGTCAAATTCATAGCGGACGACCTCGGATTGAGCTGAAACCACCGTGAAACATTCTAATTATTATTCATGACGTGTACGCATAGACGACACGTCAATCGAACATGCGGTTGGCGCGGTACGGCTCAATATTCGTATTTTAAGTGATGCACCCGCTTCGTAAACAAGCGTGAGGGGGTCCAAACGGGCCAAACGAAGTCGGAATGGCCTGAAATCAGACGATAAATACGGGTGAGTGATTTATGAAGTGGTCGAGCAGACGACACATCAATCGTACGTGCCATGTGCCCGCGGTGACCGACAACGCAATTCTGTTGTCATAAACGGCCAAAACGGGCGTCAAACGGTCAAATTCATAGCGGACAACCTTCGATTGAGCTGAAACCACCGTGAAACATTCTCATTATTATTTGTGATGAGTACGCGCAGACGGCACGTCAATCGGACGTGCGGTTTGCGCGGTACGGCTCAATATTCGTGTTTTAAGTGATGCGCGCGCTTCGTAAACGCGCGTGAGGGTGGTCCAAACGTGCCGAACGATTTCAGAATGGGCTGAAATCAGACGAAAAATACGGGTGAATGATTTATGAAGTGGTCAAGCAGACGGCACGTCAATCGGACGTGCCGTGTGCCCGCGGTGACCGACAACGCAGTTCTGGTGTCATAAACGGCCAAAACGGGCGTCAAACGGTCAAATTCATAGAGAACGAACTCGGATTGTCCTGAAAACACCGTGCAACATTATAATTATTATTCGTGATGTGTACGCGCAGACGTAACGCCAATCGGACGTGCGGTTTGCTCGGTACAGCTCAATATTCGTGTTTTAAGTGATGCGCGCGCTTCGTAAATGCGCGTGAGGGGGGTCCAAATGGGCCGAACAAAGTCGGAATGGCCTGAAATCATAAGACAAATACGGGTGAGTGATTTATGAAGTGGTCGAGCAGACGGCACGTCAATCGGACGTGCCGTGTGCCCGCGGTGACTGACAACGCAGTTATGGTGTCATAAACGGCCAAAACGGGCGTCCAACGGTCAAATTCATAGCGGACGAACTCAGATTCAGCTGAAACCACCATGCAACATTCTAATTATTATTCGTGATGTGTACGTGCAGACGGTACGTCAATCGGACGTGCGGTTTGCGCGGTACAGCTCAATATTCGTATTTTAAGTGATGCACGCGCTTCGTAAACGCACGTGAGGGGGGTTCAAATGGTCCGAACGAAGTCGGAATGACCTTAAATCAGACAAAATATATGGGTGGGTGATTTCTGAAGTGGTCGAGTAGACGGCACGTCAATTGGACGTGCCCGTGGTGACCGACAACGCAGTTCTGGTGTCATAAACGGCCAAAACGGGTGTCAAACGGTCAAATTCATAGCGGACGACCTCGGATTGAGCTAAAACCACCGTACAACATTCTAATTATTATTCTTGATGTGTATGCGCAGAAGTCACGTCAATAGGACGTGCGGTTTGCACGGTATGGCTCAATATTCGTATTTTAAGTGATGTGCGCGCTTCGTAAACGCGCGTGAGGGGGGTCCAAATGGGCCAAACGAAGTCGGAATGGCCTGAAATCAGACGAAAAATACGGGTGACTGATTTATGAAGTGGTCGAGCAGACGGCACGTCAATCGGACGTGCCCTGTGCCCGCGGTGACCGACAACGCAGTTCTAGTGTCATAAACGGCCAAAACGGGCGTCAAACGGTCAAATTTATAGCGGACGACCTCAGATTGAGCTGAAACCACCGTGAAACGTTCTCATTATTATTCGTGACGTGTACGCGTAGACGGCACGCCAATCGGACGTGCGGTTTGCGCGGTACGGCTCAATATTCGTGTTTTATGTGATGCGCGCGCTTCGTAAACGCGCGTGAGGGTGGTCCAAACAGGCCGAACAATTTTGGAATGGCCTGAAATCAGACGAAAAATACGGGTGACTGATTTATGAAGTGGTCGAGCAGACGGCACGTCAATCGGACGTGTCGTGTACCCGCGATGACCGACAACGCAGTTCTGGTGTCATAAACGGCCAAAACGGGTGTCAAACGGTCAAATTCATAGCGGACGACCTCAGATTGTTCTGAAAACACCGTGCAACATTATAATTATTATTCATGACGTGTACGCATAGACGGCACGCCAATCGGAGGTGCGGTTTGAGCGGTACGACTCAATATTCGTGTTTTAAGTGATGCGCGCGCTTCGTAAACGCGCGTGAGGGGGTCCAAACCTGCCGAACGTAGTCGGAATGTCCTGAAATCAGACGAAAAATATGGGTGAGTGATTTATGAAGTGTTCGAGCAGACGGCACGTCAATCAGACGTGCCGTGTGCCCGCGGTGACCGACAACGCAGTTCTGGTGTCATAAACGGCCAAAACGGGCGTCCAACGGTCAAATTCATAGCGGACGACCTCGGATTGACCTGAAAACACCGTGAAACATTCTAATTATTATTCGTGACGTGTACGCGGAGACGGTACGCCAATCGGACGTGCAGTTTGCGCGGTACGGCTCAATATTCGTGTTTTAAGTGATGCGCGCGCTTCGTAAACGCGCGTGAGGGGGGTCCAAACGGGCCGAACGAAGTCAGAATGGCCTGAAATCAGACGACAAATACGGGTGAGTGATTTCTGAAGTGTTCGAGCAGACGGTACATCAATCGGACGTGCTGTGTGCCCGCGGTGACCGACAACGCAGTTCTGGTGTCATAAACGGCCAAAACGGGCGTCCAACGGTCAAATTTATAGTGGACGAACTCATATTGAGCTGAACCACCATGCAACATTCTAATTATAATTCGTGACGTGTACGCGCAGACGACACGTCAATCGGACGTGCGGTTTGCGCGGTACGACTCAATATTCGTGTTTTAAGTGATGCGCGCGCTTCGTAAACGCGCGTGAGGGGGGTCCAAACGGGCCGAACGAAGTCGGAATGACCTGAAATCATACGACAAATACGGGTGAGTGATTTCTGAAGTGGTCGAGTAGACGTCACGTCAATTGGACGTGCCCTGTGCCCGCGGTGACCGACAACGCAGTTTTGGTGTCATAAACGGCCAAAACGGGCGTCAAACGGTCAAATTCATAGCGGACGACCTCGGATTGAGCTGAAACCACCGTGAAACATTCTAATTATTATCCATGACGTGTAGGCGGAGACGGCATGTCAATCGGACGTGCGGTTTGCGCGGTACGGCTCAATATTCTTATTTTAAGTGATGCGCGCGCTTCGTAAACGCGCGTGAGGGGGGTCCAAACGGGCCGAACGAAGTCGGAATGACCTGAAATCAGACGAAAAATACGGTTGAGTGATTTCGGAAGTGTTCGAGCAAACGGCACGTCAATTGGACGTGCCTTGTTCCCGCGGTGACTGACAACGCAGTTCTGGTGTCACAAACGGCCAAAACGGGCGTCAAATAGTCAAATTCATAGCGGACGACCTCGGATTGAGCTGAAACCACCGTGCAACTTTCTAATTATTATTCGTGACATGTACGCGTAGACGGAACGTCAATCGGATGTGCGGTCTGCGCGGTACGACTCAATATTTGTATCTTAAGTGATGTGCGCGCTTCGTAAACGCGCGTGAGGGGGGGTCCAAACGGGCCAAACGAAGTCGGAAAGGCCTGAAATCAGACGAAAAATACGGGTGAGTGATTTATGAAGTGGTCGAGTAGACGACACATCAATCGGACGTGCCATGTGCCCGCGGTGACTGACAACGCAGTTCTGGTGTCATAAATTGCCAAAACGGGCGTCAAACGATCAAATTCATAGAGGACGACCTCGGATTGAGCTGAAACCACCGTGAAACATTCTAATTATTATTCCTGACGTTTACGCGCAGACGAAACGTCAATCGGACGTGCGGTTTGCGCGGTAAGGCTCAATATTCGTATTTTAAGTGATGCGCGCGCTTCGTAAATGCGCGTGAGGGGGGTCCAAACGGGCCAAACGAAGTCGGAATGGCATGAAATCAGACGAAAAATACGGGTGAGTGATTTCTGAAGTGGTCGAGCAGACGTCACTTTAATTTGACGTGCCATGTGCCCGCGGTGACCGACAACGCAGTTCTGGTGTCAAAAACGGCCAAAACGGGCGTCAAACGGTCAAATTCATAGCGGATGACCTTGGATTGAGCTGAAACCACCGTGAAACATTCTAATTATTATTCGTGATGTGTACGCGCAGACGACACGTCAATCGGACGTGCGGTTTGCGCGGTACGGCTCAATATTCATGTTTTAAGTGATGCGCGCGCTTCGTAAACGCGCGTGAGAGTGGTCCAAACGGGCCGAACGATTTCGGAATGGCCTGAAATCAGACAAAAAATACGGGTGAGTGATTTATGAAGTGGTCGAGCAGACGACACGTCAATCGGACGTGACGTGTGCCCGCGGTGACCGACAACGCAATTCTGGTGTCATAAACGGCCAAAACGGGCGTCCAACACATTTCGAATGCGTTTGGTCAGTTTTTCGTATTTCACTTTTAGTTTTCACTTTAAATCTTATGGAAATTCATATAGAATATTTTTATATCATATTTAGTATGGATTAGATTTTAGTTGATCGTGCTATGAAACATTTCAGAGCTAATGAAATTAAGGAAGGTGGAGGGGCTGTCCGGGGGGCTGTCCGGGGGGGCTGTCCGGTGGGTGTCCGGGGGGCTGTCCGGAGACCAAGGAGGAGGGTGGGGGGGCTTTGCGGGCTCTGTCCGGGGGGTGTTTGGGGGTTGTTCAGGGGGTTGTCCGGGGGTTGTTCAGGGGGTTGTTCAGGGGTTGTTCAGGGGTTGTTCAGGGGTTGTACAGGGGTTGTTCAGGTGGTTGTCCGGGGTTGTTCAGGGGGCTGTCCGGGGGTGTTTGGGGGGTTGTCCGGGGTCCAAGGGGGAGGGTGGGGGGGTTGTCCGGGGGGCTGTCCGGGGTCCAGGGTGGAGGGTTGGGGGCTGTACGGGGGGCTGTCCAGGGGCTGTCCGCGGGGGCTGTCCGGGGACCAAGGAGGAGGGTGGGGGGGCTGTGCGGGGTCTGTCCGAGGGGTGTTTGGGGGTTCTTCAGGGGTTGTCCGGGGTTGTTCAGGGGGCTGTCCGGGGGTTGTTTAGGGGGTTGTTCAGGGGTTGTTCAGGGGGTTGTCCGGGGTTGTTCAGGGGGCCGTCCGGGGGGTGTTTGGGGGGGTTGTCCGGGGTCCAAGGGGGAGGGTGGGGGGGGGGGGGGGTTGTCCGAGGGGCTGTCCGGGGGGCTATCTGGGGTCCAGGGTGGAGGGTTGGGGGCTGTACGGGGGGCTGTCCGCGGGGCTGTCCGCGGGGCTGTCCGGGGGGTGTTTGGGGGGTGTTCGAGGTCCAAGGGGGAGGGGGGGTTGTCCAAGGTCCAAGAATGAGGGGGGTTGTCCAGGGAGTTCACAAACACACAACCACTAAAAGACAACAACATCCATAAAAACAGACAATATATAAAAATAACTCAACTCCAATACTATATTACGAGTCTAGATAAAACCAACAACTAGAATAGATTAAACATCAAATCTCAGTAATATAAGTCAAAAATGTAACAGATCAATATGTCCCACATCAGCATCAGCATCACCATCATCATCATCATCATCACCCTCGTCATCGTCCTCCTCATCGTCCTCACCCTCCACAGCGCCTTCCTCCTCACCTTCTCCCTCCTCCTCGCCCTCCTCATCTCCCTCCTCCTCCGCATCAGACTCCTCGCCATCATCATCTTCAAGCTGGACATCGGCCTGAACACCACTGGAACTGCCACCATGTGCACCATATATAGAATGTATCGACAACATGTATTCATCAATCGCTGGGCTGGCCTCTGCTGGAAGTGTTGGACGTAGAACTTCAATAAATTTCATAAATGCACTGTTTTCCCTAGCAGACTGTTCTGCCGTCTCTGTGGACCTTTTCTCAGCCTGTTCTGCCTGTGCCCTAACTTGCTGCAGCTCGGTGGCACTGCAACTCGTACCTGAGGCAGGCCAATACCTCGTCGGGGCTATCCTAGGTCGGCAGCGTACTCTGCCAGAATGATCCTCTCCCAACACCTGATGTAAGTGATCAGATGGCCCAAAATTGTATGCTTCTTGGGCATCGAGGGCCTCTAAAGCATCCTGTTACAAATATAAATATATTATTAAGTTACGAAATAGATATTAAAATATAAAATCAACAGATTAAAACTTACAATCTGCTGCTGAGTCGCTTCGTTGACAGCACTTCCATCCTTTTTTCGTCTACTCGAGCAAAACAGTTTTTCTCGAGGCACACGTCCTTCAATATTTTGTACTTGCCTCTACAATGACATTGAAAACAAAAGTTATATAAAAACTTTAGCAAATGATTAAATAATTGAGGAAACAAAAGAAAATGTAAGTCGTAATGAAAACTTATAAACAATTGTCATACCTGCTGCTTCTCATGATCTGGAATCGTCGTGCGTCCTAGTGTATGGAGGTATTTTTTTGCATCAATGTTTTTTTATTTTTTCCAGATGATTCCTAAATAAAATTCGATAATGCAAAGGATAATATTAATTCAAAACTTGAAAGTTATTATTTAAATACCTCAAATGTAATTCATACCTTAAACTGGGTACTCGTCCAATGAGTAATCAACTGACGATACTGCTCTATAGGACAATCATCCACGACTGGTACCGCCTCTAACTCAGTGCCAACTCTAGCATGCCAGCCAATATACAGCTCATGCTTGCAGGCTCTCCAAAGCTCGCCTAAATCCTTTAGACGTTCCAGTCGTGCACCCTCACCATCCGGAAAATTAAATCGAAGCTGAAATCAAAATATTAATTCATATAAATACAAAAATAATTCATGGCATTAAATACAACAGATTTTTTTACCCATATCTCTGCCTAAGCTCTATCTTTGACCTCATGTGGAAAATGTCTCCAGACAACGGGCTGACAGGAATTATGTCGGAGTATTTGGCAAGCGTCGCCAGAAAACTCCGACATTGCTTCCCTGTTTTCTCAACCATCTGATTGTATTCATTATATTCCACCATAACCTGTGTGCGATGGTTCCACACCGAACGCATGCGTGTACGACCCCGCCCCCGCCTCCTATCAGTAGATGTATCTGTCATGAAAGAAAAACAAATATTTTATCAAAACATGTTATAATGAAAATAAATATTGCTTTAAAAATTTGTTAGGGTTTTATAAATATACCTGCGCTAGTCTGATCAATGAGTGGCGCCGGATCCACAGAACCTAATGGAACACCCTCGGGTGGAACAGGAGTCGAAGACGATGGAATATAAAAGCTCGGAGAGACAGAAGTAGAAGGAAAAGAAGATGGAACAGCTGTATGACCTGATGCTGACTGGGGAGTGGGAATCATCATGGGATGTGAAAAAGATGGGGCAGAAGATGCAGAAGGTAGCGAAAACATGGGAGGCCTAAATACCCCGTGTGTCCCTAATGACACACCGGGATCAGAATGTGGGAAGGCTGAAATGTCAGTGGGAGGGGCAGGGTCTAGTCGGGCATACGCAGCTCTACGTCCACCTCTGGTACGAACCCTCCTCGTACCACCGGCCTGAGTACTAGGACCAGTACTAGGCTCCTCGTCGAATAACTGTCGACGTAATGGTGGATCCTACAAAAAAGTTTAAAAAAAAATTAATCACATGACATTATATATTATGTAAATATATATATATATATATATATATATATATATATATTTGAAATAAAGTACTCACTATAGGCACTAATGGTGGAATGCCCATCTCCTCCATCCGACGATTGTTCTCCACCATTTTTTTTCTCCGTCTCTCTTCAATTGGCTGCATTTCCTGCATTTGAAAACAAATATGTAATTAATTAGAAAATGAAAATTAATGTGTAAACCAAAAAACTAAATATATGAGGGAATGAGGGGATTTATTGGTAATTTAGCTATCAATTGTTTTAGAAGATCTTGAATGAATTTAATAAAACATACAAGTTGTAATGTTCACCAAGTTAGAAATATTGTTTGATTTGGTTTGAATACAGTTCAATTCCAAATTAGAAAATGCAATTCAAATAAAACAGCAACCAATAAACATAGAAAATTCACATAACGGTCAAGTCAGCTAAAACATATTTGTGATCAATACTAAATAAATATGAATATTACCAACCTTAACAACCCAACTCGAGGTAAACCAAAAGAATTGAGAACATGGATGAATGATTCTATATATTTCCAACCACAACATCAGGTTCACAATCAACTATAACAATTGAGATATTGGAGTCATCAAAAGAAATAAATGGATTGGTTCCAATGGAAATAGGGACAATGTCAATTCCATCATCAGCATCATCAAAAATATGTATTGGAATTACTTAAACTATGACACCAAATTCAGGTTGAAGTTGATCTTTGACATAAAAAACTTGTTTAGCCATTGATGCCAACACATATGGTTCTTCGGTTGCAAGAGTGCGGGTCATATTAATTACTCGAAATCCACAATCATCAATAAATGTGCCATGTCTCATCATCGAATCAAACCAATGTCATTTCATCATTGTGACTCGTCCATGAGAGTAATAATCCAATATTATTATTTTCTCAATGACTCCATAATAACCCACATTTTCAAGTCGCGGTCTACTATCTGATGCACTGGCATAACAATCTATTGTGGCAGTAACCATAATACCATCATGTTGTGTTCTCATGTTTTTGGCTCGTTCAGTGACAATAAATCTATACCCATTGATAACAATTGATTTACAGTCACGAACCACGGTATTAAGACCAAAAGCCAGAGCTCTTATTTCCTCAGAGACAGAGTCAGTAGACAAACTAAATACCTGCAATATAAATGATAGTTAAACTTAAGTAAATATTGAAATAATTAATTTAAACAGTAATATTTTTACCTTCAATTTTAACCAAGTAGAAAACTCTTTGCTATGCAAAGTCTCTCTCCTTCTCAAAGATAAAGAACGATGCTTCCTATTTATCATTGTTTTATGTTCCCTGTAGATAAAAAAATATGAATAGTTTAACAAATATATATGTAAGATATACATATTCAATTTTGTTACCTGATATAGTCATCGAACAAATCACAGTTGAACAAAACTGTGCGATGTGCCATCTCCCGCTCTTCAAGGCTTAATGTCTTCAATGTATATGATCCAGGAATTCCTCCTGTTTGAGGAAGTGATGGAAAACTGGGTTCAATTTGCTCATATTGTTCTTCTTCATTTCTCATTGGTCTGTTCATTCTTGTAGTAAGATCAGACAAATACATTGAACAGAAATCCATACATTCTTGAGCTAAGTAACCATTCACGATAGAACCTTCGGGATGATTCTTGTTTCGAACATAAGACTTTAATGTGAACATATTTCTTTCAGTTGGATACATCCAACGAAAATAAATATGTCCTCCGAGAAGTATTTTAGTTGGAATATTGATAGTCAGATGCAGCATGCATGTGAAAATGATGGGGGAAATATTTTCTCCAACTCACACAAAATTAATGGGGCATCTGTCAACATTTTTTGCAAGAAAGACTTGGACAACTTTTTAGCACAAAGATCTCTAAACAAATGGCACAACCAAATAACACCCACCCTTACATTATTGGACAAAAGATGATGGATTGCTATTGGAAGCAACTCATGCAGTAGAACGTGATAATCATGAGTCTTCAAAGATTTTCTCTTCAACTCTCTTCTGTTGACCCGTTTAGATATGTTGCTTGAATAGCCATCAAGAACTCTAATAGTCTCTAATACTTCCAAATTTTTTTTTTCAGTAGGTGTCATCACATAAGAAGCGCATGGAAGTTGCCATTTATTTTCACTGATACGCACAGGATGCAATTCTGGTCTGATTCCCCAATCCACCAAGTCACGTCGAGATCGTAAATCATCTTTTGTCTTCACCTTGACATTTAGAAGAACTGAAAGCAACATTTCACATATATTCTTTTCAATATGCATTACGTCTAAGCAATGACGTAGCAAATTGGTTGACCAATAAGGCAAATCAAAAAAGATACTCCTCTTCCTCCAATTGTAACAGTTTTCTGTGGAAACAATCTTTCTCTTTCCAGATTTCATTTGACCCTTCCCGAACGAAAAACTAAAATCTTTCAATTCATTAAGCACATCAGTTCCAGACATACGCTGAGGTGGATCATCAGTCTCTATAGTATTATCAAATCTTCGACGATTCATTCTATATGGATGATCCTTTGGCAAAAATCGTCGATGTCCCATAAAACTGAAACTACAATGATGTTTCAGTCTTCTGGATCGTGTATTCTTCATACAAACTGGACATGACAGTTTTCCCTTCGTGCTCCATCCAGACATCATTGCATAAGCTGGAAAATCATTGATCGTCCACATAAGCGCAGCACGCATCTGAAATATGTCTTTCGAACATGCATCGTATGTGCGCACGCCCACATCCCAAAGAAGTTTCAACTCTTTTATTAAAGGTTGCATGTATACATCAATATCAATGCCGGGATCAGAAGGACCAGATATGAGTATACTCATGAAAGTGAAAGATTTTTTCATACGCAACCATGGGGGAAGATTATAAATGTGTATAAAAACTGGCCATGCGCTGTGCGAAGTAAGCATCTTCCCAAACGGATTAAAACCGTCGCATGAAAGACCCAGCCTCACATTACGCACGTCAGCTGCAAAATCAGGATGTCAAGCATCAAATCTCTGCCATGCAAATCCATCTCCAGGATGAACCAACTCATCATTAGTCTTCTTTCTCTCGGTATCATGCCATCTCATTTTTATTGATATATCATCAGACATAAAACGATTCTGGTGTCTGGGGATCAATGGAAAGTGCCACATTACTTTCTGTGGAATGAGGGATGGTGTTCCATCAGATTTTGACTTCCAGCAGGATGTGCCACATTTTATACATTCATTTCGTTCAGCGGTTTCTTCCCAGAATAAACTGCAATCTTTCGGGCAAGCATGAATTTTGTTTCTAGAAAATCCAAGTTCTTCAACTAACTTCCATGCCATATAGTGGTTTGAGGGAATATCTGCATCATCTGGAAGTAAATCCTTCAAGAGGGTAAGAATGTAATTGATTGCTGTATTAGAAATCCCATACATAGTTTTTCCATGAAACAATCGGATTAAAAATTCCATCTTTTTCATTTTATCTCATTGTCGATATACTGGAGTCGTGGAAGCATCATTCAATTTTTTCACCCTATCAATATCATCATTTTCACTAGATGCATCAGTTGTCCTCATATCGACGTCTTCTTGAGTCGAAATCCTTTCTTTTTCATGATGACGAATAAACGAAAACCGATCATCTAACAAATTCTCCATTCAGTCCTTTCATTTCGATCATCACCAATTTGAGATTTCATTTTCTCCCCATTGTGATACCACACAAAGTAGTTTGCTTGAAAACCATTTTTGGTTATGTGGTAGCTGACTTCTTCACGACTCAAACAAGGTCTACCAACACAATTGGAACATGGGCAGTGTATGCGACCACTATCTGAAGCATTGTGAAATGAAAAATCTATAAATCTCTCCAAATTGTTTTGAAAATCACTTGAGATACGATCAGTTTCATACATCCAACTTCTGTCCATTCTGTAAAAAGAATTCATATAAGTCATTTTGTCATAAACAATTCAATAGGATTGAACTTTAATAGAAAATACATTTATGTAAATGATAAAGGAAGAAAATAATCATGGTATCAACTACACATGTGAAAAAAACATACTAATGTGTTATTGAAAAAATGTAAAACCAACAAGAACTTAATGTGTTATCACATCAGAGCATGACTCATCCCATAACCATATTAGTAGGGTATCCTCATATGTGATTTACCTTTTTGAATTAATATGCACTTCCTCACCAGGTACCTGAGTAGATTTCATAGATATAATCATCTCACATCCTGTAAGGCTTACATTATGTATGATCTACAGAATAATTTGAGTGATCACGAATCATTAATGGGATCTTCCCATGAACACTATAGATTATGAGAAGGAATTAAGATAGGTCACGTGAAGAACATCAAACACATATTTTAGATAATTTGAGACATAATATAATAAAATAATGTATAAATCTATAGAATTTGGGATAAAAGGTGGGTTGTCCACGGGGGTCGATGATGTTCGGACGGGGGGTTCGCGAGAGCACGACCACCCCCTGTGGCCAGCCCACCCACCCCCCTGGACAGCCCGTACCCCCCCCCCCCGGGATAGCCCCGCCCACCCTCCCAAACAGCCCACACCCCCTCCCCTGCAACCCCACCACCACCACCTAGACATACCAACCCCCCTGGACACCCCACACACCCATCCACCACCAGGACACCCCACCCAGACCCCCAAGACAGCCCACACCCCTGGACAGCCCCACCCACCCCCATGGACAGCCTTTCCCACCCCCGTGGACAGCCCCGCCCACCCCCGTGGACAACGAACCCACCCCCGTGGATGCCCCCTACCCCCTAGACAGCCCAACCACCCCCGTGGACAGCCCACCCACCCCCCTCGACACCCCTTCTCCCTATGGACAGCCCCCCCCCCCTTGGATAGCCCGCCCACGCCTCCTTGACAGCCCAACCACCCCCGTGGACAGCCCGTCCACCCTTGTGGACAGCCCGCCCACCCTCGTGGACAGCCCGTCCACCCTTGTGGACAGCCCGCCCACCCCCGTACCCCCCTGGATAGCCCCGCCCACCCTCCCAAACAGCCCACACCCCCCTTCCCTACAACCCCACCACCACCACCTAGACATACCACCCCACCTGGACACCCCACACACCCCTCCCCCACCAGGACACCCCACCCAGACCCCCAGGACAGCCCACACCCCCTGGACAGCCCCGCCCACCCCCGTGGACACCCCCTACCCCCTAGACAACCCAACCACCCCCGTGGACAGCCCACCCACCCCCCTCGACACCCCTTCTCCCTATGGACAGCCCCCACCCCCTTGGATAGCCCGCCCACCCCCTAGACACCCCTACCCCCGTGGCCAGCCCACCCACCCCCACTGGACAGCCCGCCCACCCCTCCTTGACAGCCCGACCACCCCCGTGGACAGCCCGTCCACCCTTGTGGACAACCCGCCCACCCCCGTACCCCCCTGGACACCCCGTACCCCCTGGATTGCCCCGCCCACTCTCCCAAACAGCCCACACCCCCTCCCCTGCAACCCCACCACCACCACATAGACATACCACCCCCCCTGGACACCCCACACACCCCTCCCCCACCAGGACACCCCACCCAGACCCCCAGGACAGCCCACACCCCCTAGAAAGCACCGCCCACCCCGTGGACAGCCTTTCCCACCCCCGTGGACACCCCCGCCCACCCCCGTGGACAACCCACCCACCCCCGTGGACACCCCCTACCCCTACAATCCATTATCCAAAACATATCAAATTGGTTTGAACACAATCCATAATTCCCAGAATCCATTATCCAAAACACGTAAACGTCCCAACTCGGATTTACATGTTTTGAACACTCTCCTTCCAAACATAGAATACAAAAACATTAAAGAAGTCTTCACAAACACAAACAATATCCTATTTAGATATTAATTTCAATAATCAATTAAACCACCAACACCTTGAAAAAATCTATTCATTAAAACAAATACAACAATATGGTTGAGATCAAATTTTACCTATTCGTATGGGGTGTACCTGTTGGGATGGGGGGTGCTGGTGTTCGGATTCGCGAGAGAAGTGGAGTCGGATGGGGTTCGCGAGAGCACCTGAGCGAATAGATTAGGGCTCTGTCCGAATGGGGAGAGGAGATCGCGATCTGCAATTTGGGGGAAACCTTTGCCAACGGTTTATAAAAACTGTTGGCAAAGGCACACATTTCCCAATGGTTCACTGGAACCGTTTCGAATTGTGTGAGTTTAGCACCCCTTTCCCAACGGTTCCAGTGAACCGTTGGGAAAGGTGTGAGTTTTTCCCAACGGTTCCACTGAACCGTTGGGAAATGTGTGATTTTAGCACCCTTTCCCAACGGTTCCAGTGAACCGTTGGGAAAGGGTCCACTGAAATTCTCTTTGCCAATGGTTTTCTTAAACCGTTGGTAAAGGCTCACTATACCAACGGTTTAAGCAAACCGTTGGTATGCTGCCGTTGGGAAAAGACTAAATTCCAGTAGTGTATTATCTCTTAAAAACAGGCTTTTTGTTTTAACAATGGGAATTAATTTTAAATTAATTTCTGCCACTTATTAGTTTTGAATATGGAAAAATGGATTCCATATTTGGAATCATGATGTTCAAATTTTGTAAATAGGTAACTTATATTTTTAGACATTTTGAACAATTACTTCGGTAAATATTTTATTTACCATGGTTAAGGGTAAATCAGGTAAATAAGGGTTAACAAATAATATTATAATAATACTAAATTACCCTAAAATGTGTCCTAATCTTATTTGTTGATACATGTTCGACCATAGAAATCTTTGGGTAGATTTTGGGACCCAATGGAGCCACTTGTAGGTGATAGGGACACTTTATTTTAATTATGTTAAAATAAGTACAAAAATGACATAAGCATATATCTTTTATAAAAACAATTTTTACATAGGGTTATATATGTTGGATTTTCGACTATAAATATTAAGTAGAAAGATAATAAGATTAAATACATAATTATATTTTATTTATAATTTTTAGACATTAAATAAGTTAATTTATTTAAGACACAATGATGATGCAGTAATTACCATAATAGTGAAAAATTAAAATAATTGATATTATAAATACCCAAATAAATATAATTTGCGACTTTTAATGAATTAAAATTATTTTAGAGGATAATATGACATATTAGGATTGATTTAATTAACTTTTTCTGAAGTTATAATTCTGTTATAAGTTTCAAAAAAATCAAATATTGAATAGTGTCAAAATTGACATAAAAGTGTTTTTAAAACAAATATTATATTATTACTTGATATTAAATTCCTAAAGATATAATGTTCAGAAAAGAAACTTATATAATGATATTTGTATCATTAATGGACCACTTGGGGGTCGCTTGGATGTATATAGTATGTTTATTTACTATATAATATAAAAATACAAAGTGACATGGTAAATGTCAAACTAATTAACTAAGAGTTAAAACTAAAAGATAAGGTTAATACAGTAACCCAAACCTGTCTAAATTATATTGGTTGAATGGTTTTCGACCAATCCCCACCTTTACCATTGAATAATAAACTTTGGAGCTATTAGAAACCGAATATTAATTTATTATAAATTGATATTTATTCCTTTTCCAAAGGTGCCCCTCACCCCTCTTATAAAAGAGCACTACCCCTTCTCATTACTTCACACCTTCAAATCCTTTTGGATCGGCCAAAATATACCCAAATACTCTATCAACTTCCCTCACTACAACCTAGAGGCCTTCTTTGGATTATAAAGCCAACCTAAGGATCCCTTTTGATCAAATCAAAATGAAGAACCCGAAGAAGAGGTAATGTTTTCACCACCCTTTTTCAAGTTCCTTTCTTCTTCCACTTCTTCTTTCTTTGTTATTACCAATATAAAATAGTAACTCCAGTATCTTATATATACTTTGATGTTATTATAAATATGGTAGAATCATATTCAGTATTCTATCCACCTTTTGAATAACATGTCACCATACGTGCGTACGTACGACTTACCGTCTCCACGTCGTGGTGTAGTTGTTATTCAATATATTATTATTTGGATGGGTATAATAATGATGTGTAACTCATGTAAATAATAAATATAACATGATAATGATTCTATATATATGATATACTGTCCAATTATATATTATTTTAATATCAAAAGAATGATATTGTCGCTCGTGCGTACGTACGGACTACCGTCTCCACGAACGCGATGAGATTAATTCTCCATCGTATCCATTCAAGTATAATTATCATTTGATGATTTAAAAATAATGTATAAGGAATTGATATCATTCTAGATATGAATAAGATAAAACCTATCAATGACAAACATGTCTTACGTAACAAAACATATAAAAGAAAACGAGTAAGTTAACACCCAAAACAACAATAATACTAAGATATTATTAACAAATCAATCTTAAAAGATCATATATGATATCATATTAATGTATATGATTCTTTTATAATTTAATAACAATTATTTCACCATTATACAGGAGGTTATCCTACCCTCAACCATGGAAAATTACAAGGTAAGGGGTTTTCATCTCACTCCTTATTCCCGTGAGATTCATGCCATATTGCCACCATTACCTTTTGTGTGGTGTATGTACTGCCCATAATTATATTATTTGTGTAATACAATTTAATTTATGTGTATTTTCATATTTATTGTATGATACCTCTTTCATGGGTTGTACGTTTCATAAGTTACCAAATTGGTAAGGGTTATTTCACAATCTCTTCATTATCCGAGGTTGTTTATACGTAATAATCTACTGGGATCTCTTTATCATCCACATCCATGTTTCTTAAATATGTATTTCAAAACATTTTTACTATTTAAAAGAATATGGGATAAAGTCATTTATACCCTTTTTTGACTTTTTATAAGTGTTTTATAAAGAAATATTTCCTTCATTTTCCAAACAAGGTGCTTTTAACCTTTTTGACAGAATTAAGGTAAGAATGTTTTTTTTAACATATACGGTGGGTGCAGTTATTTTCCTCCATTATAAAATAGTCGAATCTTCCCTTAGAAGAATAAAAGAATATTTTCAATGAAAATGTTTTATTTTTTAAATATATGACTCTTAAATGATTTCAAAAATAGAAAGAGATATATCTCTAAAAAGAGTTTTGATTTCATCTATGTCAACATCCTTTGATGGATTTTACGCTTATTTGAAGTTGATTTATTATGATACAAAACATATATATTGTATTGAAGGTTTTGTGATATGTTTGGCTGTGGATGTGCTATTTTTATACCATTCATAGTTTATGGTGAATGTATTGACATTTCGTATGCTAGTTTTAATACGAATGTTTATGTTATGTTTAAACCTTTTCATATGGGAATGCATTGGACATAATATGTGACGGGTGGAGCCCGCTATAGCTCCTCGATGCATCAGTAGGTCTCATGAGACAAACTAGTGTCTTGGCACAAGGGCTTGTCAAAATCTTATTTTTAGTCTTAGCACAAGGCCTTGGCTATGTGGTTATGATAGTCTGGCATTATTCATTCCATCATTATGAAAGTGGTTATTGATATTTCATGTTATTATTCGATTAGTAGAATATCCATGTGAATAAGTAAATGGAATTATTTCAATTTATTTTTTCCATACTATGTTGAAGTTCAAGTTTAAAAGGCTTTTGTTTTAGTTATACACTGCCTTAAATGTTTATTCTTATTTATGAATGTTTCCGCTATATTGTTATCCCTACTGGGAATTTGAACTCACCCCTTTTCTGTGTTTTATTTTTCCCAGGATGTGAAGAAGTAATTTATGAATGACCTTCAGGGATAGTATGTGGGGATATGAGTGTGGAATATGGAGACTATATTGTTGTAGTTTTCATTTTTATGATGTAATGTAAAACTTTATGAATATATCTAGTGTTTCCAAGGATACTAAAGCAATCGGTCTTTCGAGATTTGAACCTTCTTGTGATCATGCCAATGTTATTAAATAGTTCACTGACTCTAGGTAACTGGGGTCGGGGCATTACAGTTGGTATCAGAGGGAGGTTTAGTACAAACCTTGGAATATAGATTTAGACAAACTCTAATTTGAGCACGTAGACCTATGATAATCTTTGAGGATTAATATAGAAGAACATCCTAGAATTTTGGTATTGTAGAGATTTTGTGAGTTTTCCGAGCAATACATCCCTGTATAGATACGAGCAAGTAGAGGCGGCTCTGGAACATATGTACCTAGTGGTAAAACTCAAAAACACCACTTTGAGCTAGACTCTAACGGGAACTGGTGCACGACAACGGGCTTTGCTGCACTCTTGGTTACGACACTCCCGGGGGGTATGCTTAGGATAACTCTTATTTTCTTTATAAATCATTATCAAGGGTTTATGATTATATACTTCCTCAAAGAAAACATTTTTTATGATTATGGATTATATCCATGAATATTTCAATTTATGTTAAGTGTTTTATAAGAATGGGATTATGTATTTTGATTCATAAACTGATGTAGTTTATGCCATTGTTTAGAAATGGCACCTAGTGGAAGAAATGAAAACAGTATCAATGCACGCACTCCATGTAGGGATTACCCTCCTACTCAAGATAATTATAGTGGAGCTGGTGATGCAACTGGTGCAGATCAGCTAATCACCATACTGGGACAACTCACTCAGGTTATGAATAATAACCTTACCCATATGGAGAAACCTGATCTGCAGCGTGGATGATTATTGTTAGATCGATTCATGAGGCAACGACCACCAATGTTCAATGGGAGTAAAAATCCCTTAGTAGCTGAGCAATGGATAAATTCCCTAGAGAAAATATTTCAGGCTTTGGGGAGTAGTGAAAGGGAAAACGTTATCATGGAAGTTTACCGACACACTGGAGATGGTGATCAATGGTGGCCATTGATTCAAAACACGAAGAAAGATGATGAAGTATCAAATATGGAATGGAGGGAGTTCAAAGATCTATTTTTAGAAAAATACTTTCCTCGCGACCATCGAGTAGATATGGAAAGGAAATTTCTGAGTCTGAGACAAAAGGAGGATGAGAATGTCGCAAATTATGAGGATAACTTTACAAGGTTAGCAAGGTATGCCAGAGATTATATACGTAACCCAAGAAGTAATATTGATCGTTTATTTGATGGGTTAAAACCATTTCTCCATCGAGAATTAGTCTCACAATCCTTTTCATCGTATGAAGACATTGTATCATGTGCTATCAAAACCAAAAAGGAATTCTCTAAGTCTTATGACTTTAAAGAAAATCAAGAAAAGAAGATACATGCCGATCAATCTGGGAATGGAAATAAGGGGAAGAAGGGAATGGTTGAATATCCATCATGTGGTAAATGTGGGAAGAAACACCCCGGTACTTTCTTGAAGGGAACATGAGTCTGTTATAAGTGTGGTGAAAAAGGCCACCAAGCTCGTGATTGCAAAGGGAAGAAGGAAGCTACCAATGTTCAGTGCTACAATTGCAGGGATATGGGACATTATGAAAATGAATGTCCTATGCATTAGGAGAACTTACCTCAGAAAAGGCCAAGGGATCAAGGCCAAGCCTATGCTATCACTACTGCTGAGGTTGAAGCTTCGAAAGACGCGGGGGAAGGTAATTTAATGGTTTCCTCAAGTTTAGAAAATGCATTATTTGATTCTGGATCATCACATTGTTTTATATCTTCCCAGTTTTTTAAGAAAATTACATATTTCCAATTTGATTTAACAAGGGAGTTGTCAGTTAAAACTCATAAGGGATGTATCATTGTAACAAAGTTTTGTGAATCAGTCCCCATTAGAGCACATAAATGTTCTTTATCTGCTTATCTCATCGTCATACCTATGATTGAGTTTTATATAATCATCAGTATGGACTGGATTTCGTACTATGATGCGAAGATTTATTGTAAGAAGAAAGAGCATATCATTCTTGATGATGATGATATGGAACACCTTATCTTTAGAGCAGAATCGTCACCACATAATTCTTATCTATATCCACCCACAGTAGCTCAACTAAATTCAATTATTGGGGAGAAAGATATTGAAATGACTATGGGTGAGGAAAGGAATGTTCAAATAGAGGATGTACCTATTGTGAAATAATATGTAGATGTATTTCCAGAAGATCTACCTGGACATCCTCCAGAATGAGAAGTTGAGTTTTCCATTGATTTAATTCCCGGATCAAGGCCTATATTAAAGACCCCTTATAGAATGGCCACTGTAGAATTAGTTGAAATAATGAAACAACTAGAGGAATTGAGTAATAAGATATTTATTCGCCCTAGTGTTTCTCCATGGGGAGCCCCTGTTCTTTTTGTTAAAAAGAAAGACGAATCTATGAGGTTATGTATTGACTACAGGGAGATCAATGCTATAACGATAAAGAACAAGTATCCACTACCTCACATTGATGATTTATTTGACCAACTGCATGGAGCTCAATACTTTTCAAAGATTGAACTTCGATGTGGATACCATCAGTTGTGTGTGAAGAAGGAAGACATTCTGAAGACAACATTTCGAACCAGGTACGGGCATTACGAGTTTACTGTAATGCCTTTTGGATTGACTAATGCACCCTCTGTATTCATGGATCTGAGGAATAGAGTTTTCAAGGAGTATCTCGATGAATTTGTGGTGTTATTTATTGATGATATCTTGGTATACTCCAAAAGCTACGAAGATCATGAAAATCACTTGCGCATTATCTTGAAGACTCTGAGAAGGCATGAATTATATGGGAAGTTTAGCAAGTGTGAATTCTGGCTTCATGAGATTTCTTTTCTTGGCCACATTGTCTCTAAAGATGGAATATCTGTTGATCCTTCTAAGACCAAGGCAATCCAAGAATGACCAACACCTACGATTATAACTGTGGTACGTAGTTTTATTGGTTTGGCAGGTTATTATCGATGTTTGGCCCAGAATTTTGCCCGATTGGCTAACCCATTAACGAAGCTCACACGTAAATGGGTTAAATTTGTTTGGAAAAAAGAGTGTGAAGAATGTTTCAAAGAACTGAAGAGAAGATTAGTCAATTCTCTTATATTGAATCTACCATCAGGGAATGATGGGTTCGTTATTTATAGTGATGCATCGAAGAAAGGACTTGGTTGTGTCCTTCTGCAGAATGATAGAGTTATTGCCTATAAATCACGACAGTTGAAAATTCATGAACAAAACTATCCTACTCATGATCTCGAGTAAGAAGCTGTGATCTTTGCTTTGATGATATAGAGGAAATACCTCTATGGTGAAAATGTGAGATTTATACTGATCACAAGAGTTTGAAGTATATTTTCTCACAAAAAGAACTCCACATGAGGCAAAGGAGATGGCTTGAATTACTCAAGGATTATGATTGCACGATACACTACCACCCGGGGAAGGCAAACAATGTGGCAGATGCTTTGAGTAGAAAATATCATGGAGTTTTGAACAATATCAGAATTGAAAGGGATCCAATTTTCATGGATCTAGTGAAGATTGACATGGGAATGACCAGGGAAGGAGAAACATCAATGCTTTTTCAAATGGTTGCCAAAACATCTTTACTAGAAATGATTAAGAGTTCTCAGACCGATGATGAAGAATTTCAAAAGAAGATTAAAGCTGTGAATGATGGGAGACTGAGAGACTTTGTGTATGAAGATGGAATTTTGAAATTCGTGAAGAGACTTTTTGTTCCCGATATACCTGATCTAAAAAGGGAATTGCTGGATGATGCTCATAGTTCCAATTTCTCTATACACCCTGGGAGCACCAAAATGTATAGTGATTTGAAGGAACATTTTTCGTGGGACAATATGAAGAGGGAGATTGCTGATTTTGTGTCAATATGTATGGTTTGTCAACAAGTGAAAGCTGGAAGGCAACACCCTGGAGGAGTCATGCAACATCTTCCCATAACTGAGTGGAAATGGGACAATATTATGATGGACCTTGTTATGGGGCTACCAAAGACTCCTAGAAGGAATGATGCAATATGGGTTATTGTTGATCGTCTTTCCAAGTCAGCACGTTTTATTGCTATAAGAGAAGATCTACCACCAGAACGTCTACCAAGAATATATATTAATGAAGTTGTGAGACTTCATGGGGTACCCCTATCGATTGTTTCTGATCGTGATCCCCGTTTTACTTCAAGATTATGGAAGAGTCATCAAAAATACCTGGATACTGAACTTCATTTGAGCACTACCTACCACCCTCAGATAGACGGACAATCAGAACGGAGTATTCAAACAATAGAAGACATGTTGAGATCCTGCTCACTTGACTTTCAGGGTATGTGGGATCAGTATTTACCTCTGGTAGAATTTTCCTATAACAATAGCTTCCATTCGAGTATTCAGATGGCACCATATGAAGCGTTATACGGAAAGAGATGTCGCACACCAACCTGTTGGGATGAAGTTGGTGAAAGAAAACTTGTAGGTCTAGAACTGGTGGAGGAAACAATGGAAAAGGTGAAGGTAATCCAAAATCACATCAAAGCAGCTCAAAGTAGGCAGAAGAGCTATGCCGATAATTGAAGGAAGGATTTGGAATTTCAAGTCAGTGATCATGTTTTCCTGAAGGTATCTCCATGGAAGGGAGTCATACATTTTGTAAGAAAGGTAAATTGAGTCTCAGGTACATCGGACCTTTCGAAATTCTAGAACGAATTGGGGATGTTGCTTACCGATTGGCAATGCCGCCAAGTCTCTTCAAAGTTCACGAAGTGTTCCACGTATCTATATTGAGGAAATACATTCCTGACCCAACACATGTACTCAACTATGAAGAATTGGAACTGGAACCCGATATGTCTTATTGCGAAGAGCCCGTCAGGATTCTTGATACGAGAGAACAAGTACTGAGAAACCAGACGACGCGTCTGGTAAAAGTTTTGTGGAGAAACCATAAGATGGAAGAGGCAACGTGGGAACCCGAGGAACTTATGATGAAGAACCACCCGAGTCTTTTCATGTGATAAGTATTCTAGAAATTTTGAGGACGAAATTATTTGAAGGAGGGGAGAATGTAACACCCCAAGCTTCTACGGTATGCTTCTCTTTGAATTATGTGATAGCGTGTGTTGTACGCAACACTGAGTTCTAACACACCATAACCAATCAAACTAGCCATTATGAATATTAAAACATAATTTTTAAAATTGGATATATTTTATATTTCAAAATGGACTTAATTTTTGGATTAAGAATATCAAATTTATCCTCAGGTGAAATTTTGGTACCTTTCAGATAACTTTAATATTTTGATGAATAGTGAAAATTAATAAATTTTAATTAAAAACAGGTTTTTTAATTGAAATAATTTATATTGATAAATTATGAATTTGAGTGGTTTTAAAGTATATATAGAATAGATTTTTACCATTTAATACAATGTTTGTCATTGGACATAATTTCAAAATTAAACCGAATATAAACAAGTGTCAATCTTTTGATAGTTATTATCTCTTAAAAACACGCTTTTTGGTTTTAACAACGAGAATTAATTTCAAATTAATTTCTGCCACTTCTGTGTTTTGAATTTGAAAAAATGGATTACATATTTGGAATCAGGATGTTCAAATTGTGTAAATAGGTAACCTTTATTTTTAGACATTTTGAATAATTACTTCGGTAAATATTTTATTTACCATGGTTAAGGGTAAATCCGGTAAATAAGGGTTAAAATTAATATTATAATAATACTAAATTACACTAAAAAGTGTCCTAACATTATTGGTTGATACAGGTTCGACCATAGCCATCTTTGGGTCTATTTTGGGACCCCATGGAGCCACTTGTAGGTGATAGAGACACTTTATTTTAATTAAGTTAAAATAAGTACAAAAATGACTACGCATATATCTTTTAGAAAAACAACTCTTACATAGGGTTATATATGTTGTATTTTTGACTATAGATATTCATTAGAAAGATAATAATATTTCCTACATAATTATATTTTATTTATAATTTTTATACATTCAATAATTTAATTTATTTATGACACAATGATGATGCAGTAATTACCATAATAGTGAAAAATTAAAATAATTGATATTATAAATACCCAAATAAATATAATTTTTAACTTATATTGAGTTGCACTAATTTTATAGGATAATATGACATATTTTTATGGATTTAACTCACTTTTTTCGAAGTAATCATTCAGTTATAAGTTTCAAGCAAATCAACTATTGAATAGTGTCAAAATTGACATAAAAGAGTTTTTAAAACAAATATTATATTATTAATTGATATTAAATTCCTAAAAATCTACGGTTTGGACAAGAGACTTATATAATGATAGGTGTATCATTAATGGACCACTTGGGAGCCTCTTGGATGTATATAGTATGTTTATTAACTATATAATATAAAAATACAAAGTGACATGGTAAATGTCAAACTAATTAACTAAGAGTTAAAACTAAAAGATAAGGTTAATATAGTAACCCAAACCTGTATAAATTCTATTGGTTGAATTTTTTTCGACCTATACCCACATGGAACTTTGAATAATCAACTTTTTAGCCATTAGAAACCGAATATGAATTTATTATAAATTAATATTTCTAGCTTTTTCAAAGGTGCCCCCACCCCTCTTATAAAAGGGAACTCCCCCTTCTCATTACTTCACACCTTCAAAGCCTTTTGGTTCGGCCAAACTCTACCCAAATACTCTCTCAACTTCCCTCACTACAACCTAGAGGCATTATTTTGATCAGAAAGCCAACCTAAGGATCCCTTTTTATCAAATCAAAAGGAAGAACCCGAAGAAGAGGTAATGTTTTCACCACCCTTTTTCAAGTTCCTTTCTTCTTCCACTTATTCTTTCTTTGTTATTACCATTATAAAATAATAAATCCAGTATCTTATATATACTGTGATGTTATTATAAATATGGTACAAGCATATTCAGTATTCTATCCACCCTTTGAATAACATGTCACCATACGCGTGTTCGTACGACTTACCGTCTCCACATCGTGGTGTAATTGTTATTCAATATATTATTATTTGGAAGGGTATAATAATGATGTGTAACTCATGTAAATAATAAATATAACATGATAATTATTAATTATATATGATATAATATACAATTATATATTATTTTAATATCAAAAGAATGATATTGTCGCTCGTGCGTACGTACGGACTACCGTCTCCACGAACGCGATGAGATTCATTCTCCATCATATCCATTCAAGTATAATTATCATTTGATGATTTAAAAATAATGTTTAAGGACTTGATTTAATTATGGATATGAATAAGATACAACCTATCCATGAAAAACATGGCTTACATAACAAAACATATTAAATAAAACGAGTAAGTTAACATCCAAAACAACAATAATATTAAGATATTATTAACAAATCAATGTTAAAAGATCATATATGATATCATATTAATGTATATGATTCTTTTATAATTTAAAAACAATTATTTCACCATTATACAAGAGGTTAACCTACCTTCAACCAAGGAAAAGTACAAGGTACAAGGTTTTCATCTCACTCCTTATTCCCATGAGATTCATGCCATATTGCCACCATTACCTTTTGTGTGGTGTATGTACTTCCCATAATAATATTCTTTGTGTAATAAAATTTAATTTATGTGTATTTACATATTCATTGTATAATACCTCTTTCATGTGTTGTACGTTTCGTATGTTACCAAATTGGCAAGGGTTATTTCACAATCTCTTCATTATCCGAGGTTGTTTATACATAATAATCTACTGGGATCTCTTTATCATCCACATCCATATTTCTTAAAAATATATATCAAAACATTTTTACTATTTAAATGAATATTGGTTAAATTAATTTATACCCTTGTCTGACTTTTTATACGAGTTTTATAAAGGAATCTTTCCGTCGTTTTCCAAACAAGGTGCTTTTAACATTTTCGACAGAATTAAGGTAAGAGTATTTTTTTAACTTATACGGCCGGTGCAGTTATTTTCCTCCGTTATAAAATCTTCGAAGCTTCCCTTACAAGCTTATAAGAATATTTTCAAAGAAAATGTTTCATTTTATAAATATATGACTCTTAAATGATTTCAAAAATAGAAAGAGATATTTCTCTAAAAAGTGTTTTGATTTCATCTATGTCAACATCCTTTGATGGATTTTACGCTTATTTGAAGTTGATTGGTTATGATAAAAAACTTCTATATTGTATTGAAGGTTTTGTGATATTTTTGACTGTGTATGTGCTATTTTTATACCATTCATAGTTTATGGTGAAAGTATTGACATTTCGTATGCTAGTTTTAATACGAATGTTTATGTTATGTTTAAACCTTTTCATATGGGAATGCATTGGACTTAATATGTGACGGGTGGAGCCCGCTATAGCTCCTCGATGCATCGGTAGGTCTCATGAGACAAACTAGTGTCTTGGCACAAGGCCTTGGAAAAATATTATTTGTAGTCTTGGCACGAGGCCTTGGATATGTGGTTATGATATTCTGGCATTATGTATTCCATCATTATGAAAGTGGTTATTGATATTGCATGTGATTATTCGATTAGTAGAATATCCATGTGAATAAGTAAATGGAATTATTTCTTTTTATTTTTTCCATTCTATGTTGAAGTTCAAGTTTAAAAGGCTTTTGTTTTAGTTATACACTGCCTTAAATGTTTATTCTTATTTATGAATGTTTCCGCTATATTGTTATCCTTACTGGGTATTTGAGCTCACCCCTTTTCTATGTTTTATTTTTCCCAGGATGTGAAGATGTAATTTATGAATGACCTGCAGGGATAGTATGTGGGGATATGAGTGTGGAATATGGAGACTATATTGTTGTTGTTTTCATTTTTATGATGTAATGTAAAACTTTATGAATATATCTAGTGTTTCCAAGGCTACTAAACCAATCAGTCTTTCGATATCTGATCCTTCTTGTGATCATGCGAATGTTATGTAATAGTGGACCGACTCTAGGTAACTGGGGTCGGGGCGTTACATGGACCTTTAGTTAAAATTAGAGTATATAGGCCTAAAATTGAATTCTTTTCGTATTTTAAGCCTTTATACTTTATTGGATAAATGTAAAAATATTTAACAAACATATATAATCATATTTTAGTTATTTCTATTCATTCCCGCCAATACAATGGCTATGTGTTAACTAACATTTAAAATAATATTATTATTTTACTAGTGTGCAACGTAAGATTTCAAAGAAACTCTTTGTTGCGTATCGGGTATGCTATCGAACATAGCAACCCATTTAAAGTAAAATTAATATTTAATTCGAAAATATTAATAAATATGAAAATGTATTATTCTTTATTTACCTGGGATGTTACAAATTCTACTGGATGAGGCCATCACTTCCTTTTTCTACGTAAAATTGGATGTGTTAAAGCCCTATATTTATACTAATCATGTGATCACTGTTCAACGACTATAAAAGTAACGGTCACAATTCTTATCATAAAACCAATGGAGTTGACATTTTTTTAGAACATTTTATAAAAAGAGACATTTAATAAGATCAAGAGGGATTTTACATTAATGAAAATTTGGGTCGTTACAGTATTTAACTATTTTTAGTGTGGTGTTTTATGGTATTGTTTATTTTATGGAATGTTTGAACTAGTATTGTCTGCTGTATTGAATTCTGACCAGCTTTGGCTAAAATAGAAGGGGTTTGCTATATTGAATTTTGCAGGAACTCTATACCAATGGTTCAGAAATCGTTGGAATATTTTGAAGGGCCATTTATATCAAAGGATTTTAGTAAACCGTTTGGAAGCCCCTTGGAAGAATTCTATACCAATGGTTTAAGAACCATTGGTATAGTTTGAAGACATAGGCTCTACACCAATGGTTACAAACCGTTGGTATATGTTTATCCCTACGATTATCAATAAACTATATCCATAGATGATTTTACCATGGTATATGCTAACGGTTAAGTAATAACCTTTGGTAAATGGATATCCCCATGGCTTATCACCGAACGGTTCATCAAACCGTTGGTATAAGATATACCAACGTTTTCCTACTCTATACCTAAAGATTAAAACCGTTGGTATAAACTCATTTTTGAGTACTGTTTATCTCCCATATTTTCTCTCTAAACTCTACTATATAAATTGTATTTCCATTTTGATTAAATCCAAGATCTATTGATTTCTCTACATGCTTTATATATTCGATTCAATATTGTTCATCTTTTGATATGTGATTACCATTATCATTTCGGTTTGACAGTGTCTTCACCATATGTTCTCGGATGTTTACTATTTGAAGTATGTGGTAGATTGATTTATTTCTTGTTTTGATTAAGAACTACAGTATTCTTGAAACATTAATTATGAACTATCATATTTTAAATTCACTATTAATCTATCAAGCATGTCTGCATTTGTTTTTTTAAACATGATTATTAAAATCACGAGCAGGTAAACCACTTAGGGTAATGGTCCATAATAGGGCTGTTCTGAACTAATGAATCTTTAAATCATAACATGGTAACACAAAGGCAATTCATCAGTTCATATATCAAATTTTTATTTAATTATTTAAGAAAACCCTAACAATATGAATTTTCAATGAATGAGCCTGGTCTGATTGGGGTATAATAAGCTATGACCATTAGTCTTTAATACATTCTTACATAAAATATAAGTTTAATTCATATAAATTATTAGTAATATATTTACTAATGATTTTTTTAATCTTATATAGATCTAGTTGGTTTGATAATGATCAACTAGTGCACTATGAACTACTTCCCAGCATAAGCCATATGAGTTTTCCATGTTACGAACGAGATTATTCTTTTTACCTGAACACTGAAAATAACCCTAATACCTACATTTATTATGAATATTCAATAAAATAAATTTCATTAATCAAATCCCAAAACAAAAACAATTTGTGAGGACTGCTAAACAAATGGTATGACATCTTGGTTCCTTATCTACCAAAACATTCCCCATGTGATTGACCATAAACAATCACTATACTATTTCATTGTAAAAAAGTGTAGTTTGGGATAAAAAAATTCTAATCTATCCAAATCCCAAGAAAATTAATCAAAATGTGTGAGTGCAACAAAGTTTGGATCCATTTATATGGAACTCCACTTTACTGTACTTAACAACATGAACCTTCAACACGAACCCATGATTACCTCACCCATTCTCTTTTCTCTTTACATTATTCCCTTTTTTGGACACCACTAACTCCTTATTCTAGAATAGTGCATGATTCAAGGCCCCATGAATCATTCAATGACCATTAATGCAGATGAACTACTTACCTACATGTATAGAATCAATAGGTTCCTTTCAACAAGTTGTCATTCATGTATGGAAAACCGTAGTAATCCTGAAGGACCCAACCCACCAAACATGCAATTTGTTCCACCAACACTTCAAGGAGATTAACCCAACATACAACTAGAGTATACCAATTTATATTACATATTTTCATCAAGAAATGGTTCCACAAACAATATTGTGTTCCCTCTTGTCAAGGTGCATATGATCAAAATCAAACTTAGACCCATCTGTAAGATCCAAAACATGGGTCAATTCAGTTGGATTCAAAGGGAGGATCCTCATGAACCCATAACCCATCTCGTTCATGTCTGTGATACATTACAAAACTAGGTAGTATACTTTTAATAAATTTTTTTTGTGATTTTTCCATTCTCCATTTGCGATCAAGCCATGGATTGTCTAATGAATCAAGATCTCAAGTCTTTCATGATTTGGGACGAACTATCTAAGAAGATTCTGGATAACTATTTTCCACCTATACCAACATGGGAAATTAAATATGAAATTCAAAATTTTTTAAAAAAATAAATGGAGAATCAGCCTAGGAATCCTTGTATTGATTTATGAAATGTTCTAGGAAATTTCCACATCAAGGAAATTTTGTGTGGGTATAGTTTCAAACCTTTTACAAAGGTCTCCAACCCATCGCTCATACGGTAGTATATGATGCCTCCTATAGAGGACTAATATTAAAAACACCTAAACTAGGTCAACCACTGCTCGATGAGGTCTCCTACAATTTCAGTCAAGGGAAGATTGATCATAGACCGACTTGGTGAAAAATAATCTACGTTAAAGAAAACACTCATCTAGTTGCACAAGTAGAGGCCCTAACTAAGAAGATAAAATCTTTTCAACTACACGTGGCACCACCTCCCCTCCTAATTCTATAATTAAGATTAAATATTGAAATATTTTGGTTGGTCCACAATTATATCATGATTGTAGGGCTAGAGTTGATAAAAGAGAATCCAGGATTGTAGTTACATTAAATACAATTATCAAAACCAACAATTCTTGGAACCACAACAATATTATCAACCAAGGCTAGATCAAAAGATGAATCAAAGTAATTAATGGTAATACTAGTAGAAAATATTCCATGAACCACTCAGTAACTAAGGACCACTTGTCTGTCCACCAATTTTTCTGGGTCATATTTAACCTCAACAAGTTCCCCAATAAACATTCCCTCTTAGAGGCCAGCAACAATTTCAACCAACTCTGAAAATACCACCACAACATGAAAAACCTATTCAAACAATTTAAAAAATATTATCACACCTTTAATTCATAAATATTATAAGAGGATGATCACCCAAGAAATAAATATTCAAAATAAAAGGGCTAGACTCTGAAATCTCAAACAAAAATGGATCAATTTTCAAAGACCCTCTCTGATAGATTTCTAGGTATGCTTCATTGTAATACCAAGACAAACCCAAATGAAGTGGAGAATGTAGTATTTATAAGGAGATAAAAAGTTTTATATTTTTAGAAACCATGAATAATAGAGGACTAAAAGAATAAGGATCATTAGAAGCCTACTACAGTCATTGAAGAGGATGACTACAAAAGAGTGAATTCAATTGATGAAGAGAACCCTATAGAAATACCACCTCTTAAAATTGTTCTGTCACTATAGAAACCCAATGAAGATATCTAAATTGTACTAAAAAAATAAGAAACATTTATTATCTTTCTATAATTAAAGGGAAAATAAAGGATAAAAGTGGAATGTGTGAGATTTTTGTAGATGTTGAAGCAACTTCATATCAACATTGCATTTTCTGAATCTATTTCCCAAATGTCTACTTATGTGAAATTTCTCAAGGAACTAATTTCTACCAAAAGACAAATGGAATACAATGGATTCATTTCCATGAATGAATAATGATCTATTTTTTTCAGTAGAATGTTTCACCAAAGGTGATAGATCCTGTGATTATTTCAATTCCATGCACTATAACAGAATACAACTCTGGAAGATCCATATGTAGATTAAGAGCCAACAATAACCACATTTAATAGGCTGTATTTTACATTTTGGATCTTGAGGAAGTCAAGACGACTGGAGTGTAACTGAAATTAATTAACCGATTAGTTAAATATCCTTGAATACTTCTCGAGGATGTTCTATTCAAAATTTTTAAATTCATTTTTTCATCATACATCCTCATTCTGGACATGGAAGTAGGATACGTTCCCATTATCCTAGGTCAAACATTCTTATCCACTGGGAAGGTAGTGATTGATGTGAATTATGTGAGACTGATATTCATTGTAGTTGACAAATGTGTAGTGTCTGACCTAGTGAATTCAAAAAAACTTGATGATTCTTTTTATTGTTAATCAATCATCTCTCTAAAAAAATGAAAACATGGCCAGCAAGGAGGAAAGTGATGAATTTCCTCATACTAATGTAGAGGAGTATTAAATTTAGGAAATAATATTTAAATAACATCATTCATGGGACATGATCTCACCTTTTATGCTATTCGTCATTAACCCCCTAATGTTGAAGTATAAACCTCTCCAAATAAGACTTAAGTATTATTTTCTAGGGATGACACATGCACTTCCAGTCATTATTAACTCAGATCAAACACAGCCACAAAAGGACACAATAATCAAATTACTAAAAAAACAAAAATCCAATTTTCTTGGGGGTGGATGACATAAAATGGATTATCCCCACATTATGCACTCATACAATTCTGTTATAAGAATGTGGGAAACCCAAAATCCAATCCTATATCCAACTCACCCCACATATGAAAGAGTTAGTTATGAAAGAATTATTGATACATCTAGATTCTAGAATAATTTTTTCAATCTCTAATAGTGAGTGGGTGGATCCACTACATGTAGTTCTCCAAAAAGGGGGACTCATAGTTGTAATGGGTGATGAGGACGAATTGATCTCGACTCGCACTGTCATAGGATGAAGATTATGAATGGACTATATAAAAATAAATACAAAAAACCATATAGAACATTATCCCCTAACCTTCTCGGATCAAATACTAGATAGACTCATTGGAAATTAATTTAACTATTTCATAGACGGAGATTCAGGATAGAACTAGAGTATAGTTGACCCAGATGATTACTTAAAAAATGTGTAGGAAAACCTAATTACATGTCATTTAATCAACTACACGACATGTAATGTTCATGAACTATAACATTTTACATTTTTAATTACATGTCTTGTACAAAAAAATCATGTAATTTTAGGGTTTATATAAATCTTCATCCTAGGGTTCACGATGCAAACCCCTCTCCCACTGCTTATAGAAAACTGCCTACTTCCTTTGGCCACACCTCTACCTCGCTTCCCACAAACCAAAAAATCATCCTCCATTCTTCCCAAACCCATCCCCCTACTCATATAACTCTTTCTACAATCCACCAAGACATTGGTTGAATGTATGATGATAGTACACACTTATTCTAATGATCTTTTTCTTCAGAACAAATATCAACCTCAAGTGAAGCACCAATGGTTTTTTTCTCCTCTATTATCCCAACATCATACTCTTCCACCTCTGTTTCACCCATTGCAGCCCCATCATCCACTATGGACTCCCACTTAAATTTTAGTGAGTCACAAGATGCCACTCTACCCCATATTCATCACATCCTTCATTTTTTAATCCCACAACATCATGTTGATGTGACCAGTTTATAGGAAAATCCCATGAGGACCAAAAAAAAAACATTGTATTGACAGTCCTTTCCAACCTAGACGTCTTCAGATAGGGCCTCCATCTACTTGATTTCCTCCACATCCCTTCCATTTTCAATATTCATAATGAGACCCATAAGCAGGCATTCCTTGAGTTCTTGGAAACTCTAGAGGTGTCCATCATTATCCTTTAGTTTAGTCTAGGAATAATTCCACACAAGTTGTTCTTCATATGGTTTAGAATTGGGATTGGTATTAATTTTCCTAACATCACCAAATCTGAGGTATTTCCCAACAATACTGCTCATGCCATGCTTGTAAAATAAAAAATGACCTTGGAGGATGATATATTGGGACACTCTAAGCGATGAAAATTTTTAGATTGAAAAATCCACCTAGCTGAGAGGTGAAATACTCCAGATTCTCTATCGGTAATTGAATCATGCCGGGTTTTCTCACATAGAGCCTCATGGTAGTGTCTGCTAGTTGTATGTCCTCATCATTTCTGATTCAATTGGTGTCCCTTCCTTCAACATGGAATCTCATTTTTAATTCTAATTCAGGGTACATACATATTAGACATGAGGTAATCTGTTAGGAGTTTCCTTCATCTCACATTTGGCCTATAAACATGGTGTATTTGATGTTACCATTCCTCTCACCTCTCACATTCTTATAAATTCTATCAACTTCATGCTACTATAAAAGATGCATCTACTGAAGGATGGTTATATTTTCCATTGGGTTTCGGGATACTTTTACGGTTCTAATGAGGTACCCAAAGATCATGTAGCTAACTCAACACCTTCTCCTTATACATCATATCAAGCCACCACCCAAACTACTTTCACCTCCAACCCAGCCCCTACTACTACCACTATTATTCACACACCCAAAAGAACCCATATTCCCTCCCCTTCCTCCATCATATTTCCCACTATAACACCAACTCTTCTTATATAGTAGATCTATAGGCTATGGACCATTTAATCTAGGAGAATATGCACTATATTACCCACAAATTGGGTATCACATTATAGGGTTTTCTATTTTTAATACAACTCCACCACCACCATCCACCAAAACCTCTCATCCAAAGTATTCTAATGGCCATTCATCAATCACCATTCGTGCCCTATCCACCACTCCGACAAAACATCCCTCTAAGATAATGGACCCTCTTACCTAGTAGAAGTTCTTGGAAGATTAGACCCGATAAAGAAATATTCTAACCCTACCACCACCCCCTGAGGTGTATTTCATTGATCTAGCTTCTAGATCCACTACCACACTCTGAATCGATAACTCACCACTACCATCCACTATGATAGATTCCAACACCATGGGACCCCCTCCCATAGTTGATCCGATGGACCCTTCCTTCATTGTTATTATTGATCATGTGGGAAAGATATAGAAACCAAATATTAAGAGAGGAATTTTGATAAGTGGCTTGACACCTCTGATTACTCTTAGTATTTCCTTATACCCTCCCCAATTTTTGTACTCTTTGAAGGTGATCATATTTTTTTATTGTCTATATTATAAATTACTTATGTATGGAAGTTATTATATACATTAGATACTAGTTTTGCCTCATTTTTATTGGATTAATTTTTATTTAATTAATACATATATAATCCTTTTAGAGATATTATTCCCCTTATATAGTCATTGATGTGCTTGTTTCATCACAAAATTCCCTCATACTGTGAGTCACTAAGAATTTAGTAGTTGTTGAGCACTATATTGAAGATATTTCACTAGAGACCCACGCTCAGTAGTGATCAACGCCATGACCTGGAAAAATGATATTCTCACCACACCATTTTCATGCTCTGTATTCTCATGAGGTGGTTAATGCTTCAAATCATCCACATGATCTTGATGAAAGGGTCTCCAGTTCTTATAGGTAGAAGAGCACTTCTTTAAAGATGGACCGAACTTGATTGATTCTTTTAACCATCTGTATGGATGACAATAACTTTGTTAGGACTTTATGGGTGGTATACCATATTTCATTTGTTTTCTTAATTTTTAATATTAGACATAAAATGTTATGTCTTCCTTTTATTATAATTTTTTATTTTTCTTATTTTTTAATCATATGTCACTTTTAACATCATTTTTTCCATATATCTGCATGTCCCTTTCCCAAGTTACTACTTCCAAAATATTTCAACCATATAGACTAATGATTTATATAGTGTGGGATTTGTGTTTATAACCCAATATGGTGGTATCCCCATTTGACATCAATATTCACCATGTTTTCCACTGGAATGCTAATAATTACATAGAGCACTTGATTTTATAACATTCATTTTCAAATATTAAATTTCATTTTCCTTATGTTATGAATGTTATATCTATCATATAGTAAATTCTAGGATATTTCAAACACTATATAATTTTATGTGTGGGGAGTCTTTATTGAGATTCAATATTGATATACTAGCATTGCTTCTTGTAATTATTTATATAAGAGATATGTTTCATTTGAAGCATTCTTTATACCCTAAAACTCATTTCACCCCTTTAAATAAAAGATAAAACTAGGTTAGAAATTGTTTAATCCATGTTTCACTCTTGTTTATATTTATAGAATGATATTTTCATTTTAATAATTTAATTTGAATTTAATATTTTAGAAGTTGCATTTGATTGACATACTACTGAATATTTTTCCTTGAGGGATTTCTAGTTTTTATTGTTTTCTCCCTTTCCTAATAAGATTCAGAGCCTATAATTTATTTTTATTTTCTGATCATAATTCTTGAGTTACACCTAGGACATGTAGACTTAGCTGAACTTGCATTGGGATCCCATTGAGGATATTAATAAACAAATACAATTTTAATATGATTGAGGAAATATTTTTTAGGACAATTTTTACTCAGGCCCACATTATTTTTTTCTTCGTTTAGCTTATATTTTCAATTAATGAACTATTTAGGATATGAATATTCAAATTAAATTATCCCTCCCTACCACACTGTTGGTTTTATTAATGATTACACATTGAATAAGTGTGGGTAATTTTAAGTTAATGGATACAAGATATTTTGATTGAGAATATGTATTGTGGTACTTTCCTGACTAATTCTTTATGATCCATGTGTTATTTTTTCGATTTTACACTTATCTAATTACTTTGAAAAATACAAAAACAAAATTAAATGAATTTAGGTTTTCTTTTAAGATGGTCAAAATCACTATTTATAGATCGATGAATCCCATAGAAGGTCATATATGGTTGGGGTATTGATGTGAGATCTATCCTAAATATGTATTTCAAAAAATAAAAATAAAACAATAAAATATTATGGAACATGGTGCATTTTTTATATAGACCTTTTAAACTCATAGACCCAGTTTGAGTTATTTGGAGCATGGAAACTATTTAATCTTTAAGTACAAAATTCATTGCACTATTCTTACATATCATGCATTGAAATTTATATCATACCTTCCTTTTGATATTGATTTTCAATTTCTACCCACCAACCCTCAACCTCAATGTCATTTTCACCATTCTATTGAATACCTCAAGATTAATTTTGATTTTTTCATTACAAAGTGGTAAAAATAGAACCAATGAATGTCAATGGTTAGAAACATGTATCCAGGGTATGAGTAGAACACCATTTTCATTATTATGCTGATTAATGAAAGAAAGTTCATTGTAAGTTAAAATAAAAAATTGGTATAGAATTTATAAAATAGTTTTGATATTATAATTAAATGATAGGGAATATGAATAAAAAATGAATTATGAGGCATCAGTGATTTTATCCGCATGATTGATTCTATAGGAAAAACATTTTCTACCCACACTATGATTTATTTTACTTATTGTAATGAATTTTTCTTGTTATAAATTGTTTTTCTTTTGGAATCCTTGTTTCGTAGATTTTTTATTAAGAATAATAAATTAGTCATGTGTGAGGGAATTTTATATGATGAAACCACATATAAATTTTTATTTCATCTAATTAAGTAATACTAATGTATTACATTATAATAAAACATGTATGTATTTATTATTATGAATAATAGGTTTCCATGAATCCAAATGAAAGCTTCTAAAACATGAAAAAATTGATGATTATGCATCGTGAATCATGTACATGATGTATAAGAATCATTCACAGCATGTAAAATGTCATGAATAAATACATTATTAAATTACAATACATTAAAATATTACACAATTAAAATATCCAAATACATGTCATGAAAAATTCAAAGGCCACTCCCCACTAAAAGTTCATAACATTATATGAAACATTATAGTTATTTTTAACTACCCATTGTGAGATGAGTAAAATATTTAAGACCATAAGATACAAGATGAGAATCATGCCTGATCCAAATATATAGAGGAAACCATGGATCAAGATTTAATAATGCGAGAATATTATATGTCATGTAATATCCTGACTATTTATTTTCTCACTTGAACACAATAGTGAATAACTGCCCTCTCTTCTCGTTTTCCTTTGTTCACTATCATTTATCTCACTTACTATCTCTCCAAACTAAACTCTTGAAAATATTTTTTCCATTTTGATTAAATCAAAGTTTAATTTATTTTTCAACATTATTTCTTCATTCCATTAATTATAATTTATAGTTCAATATCTATTTACCATTGTTGTTTCCATTTGATAGTTTCTACACCATACGTTATTGCTTTTTTACTATTTCAAGTAAGTGGTTGTTTATTTATTAATTATTTTGACATTGAAATGTATGATTATTGAACCCTTGATTGATAAATTTTATATTTCAACTTCATTATTATTATTATTTATTTATTTTTTTGCAATTGTTTCCTTAATCGTGATTATTACATCATGAGCAGCTAAACCTCTTAGGGTGAGGGTCAATAGTTGGGGTATTCTGAACTTAATGAATCATTAAATCATAAATTTGTAACACTAATGCTATTAATCAGTCCATATAACAAATATTTATTTAATTCTTTTTGAAAACTCAAACCACGGGAGGTTTAAATCAATAAAACTGATTTGATTGTGGTAGAGTAGGATATGATCCTTAGTCTATGAAACATTCTACCATGTAATCATGGATTATTGGATATTGGTAATTAGATATATCTAGACCATGGAATAGTTTCATATTAGAAAGATCTATTTGGTTTGAATATAATAAAATAGTTATCTATGCATTGATTCCCAGCAAAATACATAAGATTATTAAAAACAAGGACCTAGATTATCCGTTTTACCTAAACCCTAAAACAATCATTGATCTATACTTTCTTCTTGAATCTTAAATCAAATAAATTTAATTAATAAAATCAAAATTCTAAACTAATTTGTGGGGAATATTACATAAATGGTTGGAAATCTGGGTTCCTTTAATTTCAAAACATTACCTATGGGATTGACCCTACACTATCATTATACAACATCATTGCATCATGTGTTGTTTATTAAATATATCTAATCTGGTTGCGAATGAAATAATCTCTGTGGCTATATTGGAGTTTTATGAAACAAATGTATCCATGATGAATAATATTTAAATTTAGGGGAAATTTAAATTCCTTATAAAATAAAATAATGCAAGGTAAAGATAAAGAAAACAAAAAATGAATCAAATAGGTAAATTTAAATACATTACTTGGTATAACTGGGCATAATCTATCGATATGATGATTTAATATTGTTTCAATATTATATATACACACTGGGTTAATAATAAAGGGTAATTTTCATTGATTAATTGATGAAATTTAAAATATATATAAAATATTCTAGAGGAAAATATATTTTCATTTTGAAAACAAAATTGAAAATTATTTCTGTTTGAGATCAAATTTAAAACTAGAATTTTTTAAAAAAATTGAAAATAATATTATTTTAAAATATCCATCGAAATACATTTTAAAGACCAAAAATGGGTAGAAATTCCTATAATAAAATAATTTTAATTTGGTTAAAAACATTTTTGAAAACATTTTTACAAAACATTATTTTAGAAGAAGCATGTTTTTTACAAAAGCGATAAATGAAGTCAGGTTTTATATAAAACATTTTATAAAAAAATTTATGAACCAAAGAGTGGAAAAATGATACCATTACATATAAATAATCATAAACTACACATGTATAATAAAATGAAGGTTTTTATTAAAAATTTATCAAGTGATTTCCATTAATGTAAATTCAAGTGTAAACAGTCATGAATGAAACGATATTTTGAATTAAAACCTTGAAATGATCATAATATTAAAGTGAGAGTCAACTAACGAATAAATGTTTCAATACACCTATAAATAAAAATAAAATAGTGTAAATAAAAAATATATACTCAAAATTAAATTAATTCATAATATATTAATATTAGCGAGAATGAGGAATTAATAAAACCCGATGAAAAGGAACTGAGTTATGAAATTATTTTCCACATGGTAATTTTTAATTAAAATACACATAAAATAAATAAATAAAATACCATGAATAATTAATTATTCATGATAGTATATTTTAATGGGCATATATACACCATATAAAAGTAATTATGATCATAACAGTATAATATGCCTCAATGAAATGAAATTGAGATGAAACCCCTTACCTTACGCTTCCTTTTGATTGAATGAAATTTTACCTCATGTATAATGGTCTTAAGAATGTAATTAATTTATAATAAAATCATATTAATATTTATAATATCATATAATATCCTCTCAAAACATCTTATCATATGTTTGTTAATAATGATTCTTTATTTCCATTGTTTTAGGTGTTAATTGCCTTGTTTTTGTGGTATGTTTTGACTTGTTATTTTTTGTTCCTATTACATTGATCATGGGTTCATCATATCCAAAATTTAAACCATTATGTAAATAACGTATATATTTAGTATATATTTATTTATTGTAATCCATAATATTTGGTAATTGGAAATTAAATACACTGTTCCAGGAACTGATATGTTATAGATACACATGAACGTTGTTTCCATTTTATTATTGGACTGAAATAAGGAATGGTAATATATATATATATATATTATCATTATATTATTATTATTATATCATATATATCACATATATTTATTAAATTTATCTTTTATAAATTCAATGTATAACATGAATGAATCACATTTCTTCGCGAGGAGGTAGTCTTCCATACACATGAACGACATTATCATATTATCATAAAATGGGATGCATGGTGGTATGTGTTATATAATAATTAAAAAATAATAAGTACATCATAAATATCATATAAATCGTATATAATATTTTTTCATCATTATTCCCAATCCTTAAAGGTGGTAATAGAAAAATGAACGACATGTGTTTTAGTCCACTGTACACACAAATGATGATTTTGTAACCCAATTTATAAAAGTGTGTTGAGTTGTAGTTTTAACACATAAACTAAAAATATCTCAGTATAATTCAGATAATTAAATTTTTATATAATCATTGATGTTGGTCGAGAGGGAAATAAAATAAAAATGCTTTTTGAAGAGCATTACATATTCTTCTGCTATTCTATTATGGTATTCACTAATTACTTATTAAGTTATATTTATGTCAAAGATAATGTAACGTCCTGGTTCAAAAATCAACCCAGAGGTGCCCCATACCCGGTTGGTCACATAGCCTCAAACACATTTCCACGAACGCCAGGGGTTGCCGACAAGCTGCGAGGGCCTTGGGTGTGATAGAGGGGAAACTATGCCCTCATTGGCAGAGTACACAGTAGATGTAAACAAATTTACACATGAGTGGAAGTAGTAATAATATCATACAAAAATAAATAGTGAAAGACTAATAGAACAAACTGAAGCACATATATAAACTGATCCATAATACATATTTCTAGGAATGAAATGAACAAGTAAAAATGATGAAATACCACAGTACTAAACCAAAGTGAAAAAAAAAGAAGTTAAACTCCTCAGCATCGCAAGCCATAGCTTGGTCCCATGCTCTCTAGATCCACAGTAAGTCATGAACCTGAAGTAGAGGGGAACTTTCCCATATCTATACTACGACAATATAATATGTTTGGGCCCAAAAGAATGTCCCAAATAGAGTTTTAAAAAAATCCCAGTTGGCAACCCTCACAAGATCTATGCCTAACAGTCTGTGAATACATGGAAGGTAAAAGTGCAGAATGCAGTAAACAAGGAATTTCTCAACAGTAACAATGCACAGTTTCAGATATCAAGAAACAACTAAACAAAGCAGATAATCACAATTGGTAACCTGCTAAGAATTACTCATAGCCTATCCCCTCTAGTCCTACCTAACATATACAAGCATGAAGCTGACAAATAGGTAACCCTCTGGGAAGTGCCCACAGACTATCCTCTCTGGTCCTTCCTATCAACTATAATCAACACTCTGGGCAGCACACTCAGTCTAACCCCTCTAGTTCATATTAAGCATAGACTCTTTGGGGAAGAAATAACCTTCAATTTCCCCAATAGTCTCGTATCAAACGAGAGGTGCTTTGGGGAAGCACTCAACGTCAATTCCCCCTTGTGGCCCACGTCGAGGAACTTCAGACACACTGGGGAAGCACTCAACTTCAATTCACCATGTGGTCTCACATCTAATAATTATAAAGACACTCTAGAGAATACCTTAACCTCAATTCTACCTATGGTCTATACACCAGGTTCTCACAGCCCTGTGTAATTCATGAAAGTGTAGCAGCGCGTAAAGGCCAAGGTAACCCTCATGAACTACGTGGCTAGAATTCTATAGTATAACAACATAACAGATCAAAAATCACAACATCCTACAATACTAGGAATGGGAAACAAATAAATATTCCTAACATGATAAGAACAATCAAACGGTTATAAGTAGAACATGCATGGGAAAAACCTACAAATCATTGCAACCAACCCTATTCAAATCAAAATAACCTATAATTACACACACTGAAAAAGCAAGAAATTAACAAGGTTAAAAATGGTAAATACACAGCACACCATTCATGGGTATTGGTGATTTTTCACTTACAATTCAAAGAAATTAAACCGAAAAGCACATACCACTTACCTCTTAGGGTTTGTATAAATCGACCTCTTTGCACAAACGCACTCCAAACCGGGTGAACGCCTCCTCGAAACCACCTTAAAAATATTTCCCTATCATCAACAATGTCATCCTTTAAATCACAAAGGAAACAGAACCCTATATCTACATGCATCCCTTGTATATCTTGGAAACAGAGAGAGGAAGAGGGATAACCCTAAGCAAAACCCCAATGAACAAAAGGAGGGACTTACTCGAGGAGAACCACCATCGATCTACCAAGAAACTCCTTCGATTTTCCTCTAAAACGAGCCAAGGAGCTCCTCCAACCTCTAAAAATCATAACTCCCACGTGTGCCATGATTGGGAGGAAGAATGGTGGAAGAATGGGAAATCCCAAGTTGCCCAGAACTTAAAAACCCTAACTTTATGTGGCCGCATGGTTACCTTACACGGTGGGGAAAACTGTTCATCAACCATGAAGTTGTTACTATCTCAACCAAGGACTATTCATGGCTTTCCCACATAGTTTGATAAAATGTGCGCAGACCATGCAGAGCCCATTGTCAAGGGTGCTCAGTTTCCTGGGTTGGCCGCACAGTTTTCCCAGACTGTACGCCAATAGTGATCCCCTACACAACCCCTAGAAAAAGTTATTCTTCTCACAAATGGCTAGAAAAGGAAAACATACTGGAAAATAAGGTCCAGGTTCTAACAAACTTCCTCCCATAAAGAAATTCATCCCCAAATTTCCCTAGCATGGCTTAGAAGAAGAAACCCCAAACATTTCCAGCCACTATGCTTGTACCTCGACCACACTTTCCCAAGACTCGTCCTGCACCCATCCATGATTCCATAACACTCGTACAAAGGGAACCGACTGGCCACAGAGGACATTCATACTATGATCCACAATTTGTATAGGATGCTCCTTAAATGACGCATCCACTTGGAGATCAACCTCCTCGGGTAGAAATATATTAGATGGGTCTGAAAAGTAATGTCAAAGTTGTGAAATGTGGAAGACGTTGTTCATAGCCTGATACTTATGAGGTAATTACAACCGATAGGCAACTAGCCCAACTATACTCAACACCTCAAACGACCCAACATACCTTGGATAAAGCTTACCCTTTCTCCTAATCCTCTTGTGTCCCAACCTCGGTGTGACACACACGAAAACATGATCCCCGACCACTAACTCCAGAAGTCATCTCTGCTGATCAGCATAAGACTTCTTTTGAGACTGTGTAGAATCCTTCTTCTTCCGAATCAAATCTATCTGTTCTGTGGTCTGTTGAACAAGACGAGGTCCCAGCAAAGCTACCTCTCCTGCCTCCAGCCAACATATGGGTGATTGGTATGGCCGACCGTACAAAGCATCATAAGGTACCATTTGTATGGTTTCTTCGAAATTATTATTGTAGGCAATCTCTACAAGAGGTATATACGTCTCCCAAGAACCTCCAAAATCTAGAATGTATGCTCGGAGCATATCCTCAAGCACCTGAATCATACGCTCGGACTAGCCATCAGTCTAGGGGTGGTAATCTGTAATCAAATGTACCTGCGTACCAAAATCCTTTTAAAGCCTCTGCCAGACCCGAAAAGTAAAATGCACATCTCAGTCTAAAAGGATGGATTGTGAAACTCCATTAATATGTACAATCTCTTTGTTTTACAACCATCCCATCTCATCAACACTGAAGGTCTCCTTGATCATCAAGAAGTGAGAGACCTTTGGGAGTCTGTCAATGACAACCCAAACTGCGACATTACCGCGAGGCGACATCAGCAAACCAGTCATGAAGTCAATCATGAAATCATTCCACATTCACTCGGGTATGGGTAACTACTATATAAGTCATGCTGGATGCTGATGCTCCGCCTTCACCTGCTGACAAAAGGAACACATCAGGATGAAACAAGCAACATCCCTCTTCATACATAGCCACCAATACTGACAGTGTAGATCACGATGCTTCTTGGTGACACCATGATAAACTTCCCAAACTGGGGAATGAAAGTCCCACATCATCTCCTCACGTATGTCTTCTGGAACCCATACGCGCCCCTGGAAATGAAATATCTCATCCTCATATACAGTCCATCAAGGAATAGGGTCCTCTCTTGACACACATTCTTATAAGGCTAGGCCTTCAGAATATGATAGCTTCCTCATTCGTACTCGATCATGAAGGGTATATGTAACAGCTACAGAAGAAAGAATGGTTTTCCCTTGTCTTTCATGCACCTCCAAATGCATCTTTAAGAACAGGGACATCAGCTACCACTCGTTTCTAGCCTCCTGAACTGCCTTTATTTGAGTCCTCCTTCTCAACACATCAGCCACTGCATTGCCTTTCCGAGGCCTGTAGGCATGCTCAAAGACAAAATACTGAAGGTACTCAACCCACCTTCACTATCTCAAATTTATATCACATTTTGAGAATATGTACTTAAGAATTTTTTGGTCGGTGAAAACCACAAAATTCTCTCCCAGAAGATAAAGTCTCCAACATCGTAAGGCATGAACAAAAATAGACAACTCTATATTATGTTTCGGGTAATTCCTCTCATATATCCTCAACTGCCGAGGCCCATATGCAATGACTCCATCTCCCTACATAAGAACATCTCCCAACCCGATACCTGATGAATCGTAGTAAACAGTATAGCTCTTCCCTGGCTCTAGAAAGACTAGTATCAGTGTTGAATTCAGCCTCCCTTTCAGCTCTTGAATGACCAACTCACAAGAATCTGACCAAAAGAACTTCTCACCCTTCTTATTAAGACCCATCAGCAGTGCTACTAAGCAGGAGAAGTCTTGTATGAAACACCTATAGTATCTAGCTTTCCCTAGAAAACTTTTCACCTCATAGACATTCTTCGGCTGCTCCCAAGAAACTACTACCTTTAATTTCTATGGGTCTACTGACACTCCTTTCTCTGATATTAAATGTCCCAATAAGTGAATCAGATCCATCCAAAAGTGGTACTTTGAGTGCTTATCATATAACTGATGCTCCATCAGTGTACACAAAATGATCACAAGATGGGTATCATGGTGATGTCGAGTGCGATATTACACTAAGATATCATCCACGAAGGCCACCACGAAGGAATACAAGTATGGATGGAACCCTCAATTCATTAGTGTCATAAAAACAACAGGCTCATTCCTGAGACTGAACGGCAAAACGAAATACTCATATAGACCATACCTGCTCCTGAAGGCTGTAAGGGGTATTTCTATTAGTCTAACACACAACTGATGATAAACGGACCTCAAGTCAATTTTCAAGAACACCCGGGCTCCATGAAGTTGATCAAAGAGATCATAAATCCTTAAAAAGGGATATCGGTTCTTGACCGTCAACTGGTTCAACTTCCGATAGTCCACACAAAGCCTGAGGTTACCATATGCATTTTTCACAAAAAGGAGAGGGGAAACCCAAAGAGAAGTACTGGGTCGGATGAAAACCTTTTCCTGCAACTCCCAAACTACTTCTTGCGCTCCTACAACTCTAGTGTAGCTATCCTAAATGGAGTAATGGACACCAGTGCCACTCCTGGAAGAAGCTCAATAGAAAATTCCACCTCGCGCTCTGGAGGTAAACCTGAAAAGTCCTCTCGAAATACATCTATGAAAAAATCCACCATTTGAGGAATGTCTAATTGTGTAGTCCCATGGTCATCTAGAAAAATACAAGCAATATGGTCTATAACTGATCCCAACCCATGATGCTCTGGACCTGCTCTGCTCACCTGAACATCCCACTCGCCCTTATGAAGAAAAGATCCACCCTCTGGTGATATGAAACTCACCATGCGACAATAACAGTCAACGACTACCTAGAATGGAGCTAACCAGTTCTTGGAAAGAATGACATCATAGCCTATCATATCTAGGAAATATAAGTCCCACTGAATGTGACAACCACCAACCACAAGAGGGAACTCTTTTCACTGACATACACCATATGTTCTTGTCCCCAACAGAGTGTCTAGTGTCAAAACATCGATAGAAGAAAAGATACAGAGCCCAAGGATCTCCACAATAGTGATAGATATAAAGCTATGCATAGCACGAGTATTGAAAATAGGTGAAGATAAAAATGAGGCTACAAGGATCGTACCTCAAACTGTAGAGGGTCGGGATCCTGCGCCTGATGGATCTGCTCCACTGCAAAAGTTTGGCCAGCTCTATGGCCCTGTGACCCTGCTTGACTACTCTGAGCTAATCCACCCTTCTTTCACTGCTAGCCTGGTGACTGACAACTGCGGCCGCAACCTCCACCTCAGCCTAAACAGCTAGAAAAACACCAGTTCCCAGACTGGTGAGAAACTAGTGGAGCTTCTCCTGTACAAGGAGTCATAGATAGACCCCTGTCAGCAGCTGCTGTTGAAAATATCTGACAGAAACGCTAAACATGTCCAATCATTAGGAAAGATTGCCTCTCCACCGAGTATCTCTAGCACTGTGGCCTCATATGCCCACTTCTACTGCACTGGTAGCACACCACCTGGATACTATAAGATGCATCCTGCCTACTCGGGACTCCTCGTGTAGTCTCCCTGCTGCACTTCCAACTATCAGCTGGCGAAGTACTATCACTGGATATCGAGCCACCCTGGCTCACAACTCTGGATTCCCTCATATTACTCTATGTAATCAATTCATGGTTGACAATGGTAGCGATGAAAGTCAACCTGATGATACCCACCTAATAGATGATGTCCTGTCTGAGGCCATACTCTAACTTCCTTGCCAGAAATAACCCATCTCTTCACAAGAAGGGTGTGAAACACTGCATCTCGGTAAAGAGGGAGGAATACTCCATAACAGAAATATTACCATGCGTCAGACTCATAAACCCTATGGCTCAATCATCCCTCAAGGTCTCTAGATAGAAGTAGTCAAAGAAGATATGTTGGAACTCATCCCACCCCATAACCTGCTAGTGTTCCACCTGTGAGATCACATCCCACCACCTCTTGGTGGATTCCCAAAGAATATAGGTATCGGGATTGAACCTCCTCTCTAAATGTGTCTCCAGATGATCAAAAATCATCTGCATGGATTCTAGCCATGACTCTGCAGCCTGGTGTCCCCCATACCCTGAGAAAGTGGGATGATGCTGCAACTGAAATACCCACGTCAAATCTGGCATCGATGAGGTAGGGGGAAGGGCTCCCTGAATGGTCTGCATCATCCTCATAAATCATTCCCTAAACATTAAATCAGCACCTCAGTCAGGTACAACTGCTGGTGCCAAGACTGGCACATCAGGAGGATCTATAGGAAGTCCCTGATCAGCCATATCCGGTTTCTGATCGCTGCCTTATGGCTGGCCTACAACTGGAGGACGCCTCTGTGGCATTACTTTGGAAGGTCAAATTCACACCTTAGATCAAGATTAACATGGGATTAAACATAAGAGTAAACAAAATGTATAGAGATTACACAAAGTTTACTTAAGAAAGAAAGTTTCTTACTGAATAGAATAACACATGTCATGTAGTCAAAACTACACGGTGTGCATTTTGAGTTTTTCCGGACCGTAAGCCTCCAAAACTACTCCGGAACCTAGAGAAACACTGAAATGAACATTGAAAGTTCCATGTTAGGATCTTTGAGGGACCATACTCCACATGAATCAAAGCAAATCATCTTAAACATGTTATAAAAAAGAAAATAAAAGGTGATTATCTACCAAGTTCTGGTCCATGAGTCCCATAACACCTCAAGAACCGACCTAAAAAATACCCTACTTGAACCATAACCTATCAAACAACAGGTATTTTTATCAAAGAATATATCAAAAAAGCATGCATATTCTACACAACACCTATCAGAACAATGTGCAATTCTTAATGCATCCTAAATGGTATGGAAAAAATGCATGACATGTTATTTTTATCAAGTTATTATATGATGCATGAGATGGAATACCCTCATATCATCAGGATGCGATAAAAATAGAACCTCAATAACATCAACAATAACCGTAAAAAACATATTAATCACCCAATAGTGAAATAAAATCAATTATAAAATTGAAAACCTGAAAAAAATACAATAATGAGGTAGATTGGATTTTCCATGTACCTGGGTTAGCTACTCCCGGGCACAAGTTATTACCAAGTACGTATTCGTTCCTATCCATGGATAAAGTCTCCAAAAAATAATTCAAGAAGAAAATAACACATCTGATACTAATTTGTAACGTCCCTGTTTTGGATGCCACCTAGAGGCGCCCCATACCCGATTGGTCACATAGCCTCAAGTGAATTTCCCTGAACGCCAAAGGCTGGCGATGAGCAGCGAGGGACATGGGTGTGATTGTGGGGAAACTATACCCTCATCGGAATAGTACATAGTGGAAGTAAAAAAATATACACAAGATCAGAAGTAGTAAAAATATCGTACAAAAATAAACAGCGGAAGATTAATAGAACAAACTGGAGAACATATATAAAGTGATCCATAAAACATATGTCTAGGAATGCAGCGAACAAGTCACAATGCCAGAATACAAAAGTGCTAAACGAAATAGAAAAATAAAGCAAGTAAACTCCTCAGCAGCGCAAGACATAGCTTCATCCCATGCTCTACATCTCCATAGCAAGTCAAGAACCTGAAGCAAAATGGTGCTTTCCCTTATCTATACCTACTACAATATAATCTGTTTGGGCCCAAAAGAATGGCCCAAACTGGCTGTGAGACGAATCCCATTAGGCAACCACCACAAGATCTGTGCCAAACATTCAGTGAATATATGGAAGGTAAAAGTGCAGAAAGAAGTAAACCAGGAAGTACTCAATAGTAACAATCAACAGTTTTAGATATCAAGAAAAAACTAAACAAATCAGATAATCACAATAGTTAACCCTCTGGGACGTACTCACAGCCTATCCCCTCAGGTCCTACCTAACAGATACAAACAAGCAGCAAAAAAACAGGTAACCCTATGGGATGTTCCCACATATTATCCGCTCTGGTCCTACTTATCAATTACAAGAAACCCTCTAGGAAACACACTCAATCTAACCCTTATGGTTCAGCTTAAGCATAGTCTCCCTAGGGAAGCACTCACCATTAATTCCTTGTATAGTCTCATATCATACTAAAGGAGCTCTAGGGAATCACTCAACGTCAATTCCATATGTGGCCTACGTCGAGGAACTACAGACACTCTCGGGAATCACTCAACGGAAATTCCCTATATGGCCTCACATTGTATAATTATAAATACACTCTAGAGAATCCCTCAACAACAATTCTCCCTATGGTCTATACACCATGTTATCACGGCCCTGTGTAAGTCAAGAATGAGTAGTAGTGAATAATGACTAAGGTAACCCTCATGAGATACTTGGCTAGTATTCTATAGCATAATGGAATAACATAACAACAGTAACACCATCCTACAGTACTAGGCATGGGAAACAAACAAAGAAGCCTAACAAGATAAGCAGAACCAAACTATTATAAGAATAACATGCATGAGAAACACCTCTAAAGCATAGTAATCAACCTTATTCAAATAAAAATAACCTCTACTCACACACAACAATAAATAAGGCAATTAACAGGGTTAAAAATAGTGAACACACAACACCCCATTCATGGGTATTGGAGATTTTGTACATAAAATTCAGAGACATTAAACCAAAAGGCATAAACCACCTATCTCATAGGTTTTGGGGAAATCGACCTCTTTGCCCAAACGCGCTCCAAACCTGGTGAACAACTCCTCAAAACCACCTCAAAAACCCTTCCCTAACATCAATATGGTCAACCATTAACACACAAAAAAACACAACCCTAAATCTACATGAAATCATTCTAGATCTAGGAAACTAAGATAAGAAGATGGATAACCCTTACCAAAACCTCAAAAAACCAAAAGAGGGACTTACCCAAGGAGAACCGCCATCGATCCATTAAGAAACCCAATCAATTTTCCTCCAAAATGAGACAAGAAGCTCCCCCAACCTATGAAAATTGCAACTCCCACATGATCCATGAGTGGGAGGAAGAATGGAGGAGGAATGGGGAAACCTGAGTGGCCCGGGACTTAAAAACCTTAACTTTATGTGGTCGCACGGTTTACCCCGCACGGTTTGGAAAACCGCATGTCAACCGTGTGGTTTCTACTATCTCAATCAGGGAATTCACACGAATTTCTTGTATGGTTTCACAAACCGTGTGTAGCCCAAGTGGAGCCCACTGTCAAGGGTGATTCGTTTCTTGGGCTGACTGCACGGTTTTCTCAGACCGTGCTTCAATCGTGCGCCCCTGCACAACCTCTAGAAAAACATATTTTTCAAAAAAACGACTATAAAAGGAATACATAATTGAAAGGAAGGTCCAAGTTCTACCAGATAGGGCATTTAGGATTAGTTTATAGAAGTGAGTTTGTTATTTGGGTACATATTTTTCAAAAAAAGATGTTTTTAAAGAGATAAGTGCATATGAGAGGGGGTGTCTTTTATAAGTGGGGTGTGTGTCACTCTTCTAATTTTAGAAAATGGTGAATTAAACCAACATTTTATTCATTTCAATAGGACCCAATAATTATCTAGTATAAATCCAGTAATTTATAATATCTAAAAATTTCCATAAATGGTGCTTGGAATAATTTCCTGGACATCTGGTCCCTTAAGATTAAAGTTATTCACTTTTTAAACTACTTTTTTTCTTTTAATCATCGTAATTATGTTTTAACTGGTTTCAATAATAATTTCAGAAAAAAATATTTTTGGAAAAATTATAAATTATAAATTATTCTGATTAAAACTATGGAATCCTTTTTTTCAAATTCAAAACACATACATATCCAAAAATAATTTAAAATTATTCTTATAGACGAGACAAGAAATTGATATTTTAAAGTGAAAATGTTCAAAAGCATACAATGGTTCTGTATCAATGTTCTAAAATAAATTAATTCCAACAATCTAAATTAGATTAAAATATGTATAATTGATATATTTTAGACTTTAAAATAAATAAAAAATATAATTTAACATTATAAATTATTTCGATGAAATGGTGGGTTTCAATTAAAATAAAGTATTTGTCAGTATTCATCGAAAAATATAACTTCTCAGACAAATACAAAAAAACACCATAAGATAATTTTTAAATTACTATTCTAATAAATGATGTTTATTTTTTCAAATAAATAATTAAAATGTTTCAAAATATAATTTTAAAATAGGTGCTCCATTGGATGCAGCAAAACATCTTTTGGAAAAATATAATTTTTTATACATGAAATTGTATTTTGTTTCTTATCTTATGCTTATAAAATATGTTAGAGTAATGTAAATTTTTTTTATTGAATACATAATATATATATTTAATTATTATCAGACACAACTGAAATGAATTTAATTTATTAAGATAAAACACCTTGCGTTTATAATAATAGTTGTTTAATAAAGATATCCTTTATATTAAATTGAATTAAATATTCAATTATAACTAATTAGTAACCAATGAATTAAAATATATATTTTCATAAGTAACAAGATCCATTAAAAACACCAATTTAATGTCTAGGATATAAATCTCATTTTAAATAATAATATTAATTGTATTCGGTAAAACTCGATCTTGCGTGTAATGAATGTTTTTTAAGAAACTCATTTTTATTGTACTATAAGGAAACTCGGTACTGAATGAATTTCATGATATATAACAGATTGAATTTAATTAAAATATTAAATATATAATAAAGTTCTAGGTTTTTATATTCCTTTCTATGGTTAGTGTTGCGTGTCATACACACAATTAAATATTTTATTCATATTTTATACATTCATGGTGTTACATATATTGTTTTCATGTTCATATTTAATATATAACTAAAAAATAATTTAATTTATGAATAAAAATAATTATCCTTATACCAAATAGTGAGTTGGGTTATTTGAACTGGTAGCACGTTGGTTTCGAAAAGCATATATTCTAATCGACCCATGATTCATTCCTTGTTTATGTTTGATTATTTATTTATGCTTAAACCATTATATATTTATATAAATATATGTATCAATATATATAGGTATATATAAATGTTTGTATACAAATTAATCTCATTTTTTTTATTTCTATTCATGTTCTAATATATTTATATATATATTAATTATTTAATTGATATTGTTTACATGTATTTACATATATAGATTATAAAATATTTTATGGTTACCAAATGAAGAAAATTTATTTAACATCATTATCTTAACATGCCTATTTTTGATGTTAATGGGTTAAGATATATTCTTCTTAATCTGGAGGATATATTTTGGATGTTGATTATTCTTCTAAATTGAGATCCACTTTTTTAATCCATTATCCATCTAATAGATATAGCTCATTTTTTAATGTTTTCTTCTACACGATTATTTATTTATTCCTCAAATTACCTCTTATTCAATCTATTTCTAGTGTAACCAACAATATTGGATTTTAATTTATTATTTAATTTTTTAATTTATTCATCACTTTTGATTTTTAATTCCAATTTGTATTCTTTATGTACTATGGTTTTTTCAATGGTAAAGGTTATCATTTTAATTGTTTGTTTTTAATTTTATACCCATAAAATTATTTTCCCCCCTAAACCATTTCATATTGACATACTAGTTGGTATATATAGTCTTCATAAAATGATAATAATTGAATTTTCATCCAATATATAAAGAATCTCGACCTTAGCTGGATAATTGAAACCCTCTATATAAGGTATTACATCTTCTTAGAGTCTAAATGTTATTATTGTTTATTATATGGAATGGTTTGGTTTCAAATTAGTTTATATAATTTTCCCCACAACCAATTCAAAATATAATTTTATGAATATTAGATTTACCAAATCAACCAAATAATATATTTAATATTCATTTTACATAATCATATCATGCCATATATTATAATGATTATAGGGTCTCCTAATTTAGTGGTATGGTTATTACTTCATGTCATTTGAACTTATTCATGTGCATGAATGGGAGGTTGAGTTAGAGGTTATTATTATTCATCTTATTCTTATGTTTCTTACTTTTATATAGGTTATATTGGATATTTTCATATAATATGAACTTAAATAATGCCACTAATCAAAATTGGATGATATCTCTAATCGAGTCCTCTTTTATATCATGACCACTCTACTAAATGTGTCAAATCAGATAATATTGAATATAAAAAACTCAATTAAATAGGTAATCTTATTTAATATCCTAATAAATCCTTATATAACTAAATAGAAAAAGAAATCAATAGAAGAAATTAGATTATTGAAAATGGGGTGCTAGTTATTTAAAGACAATAATTGAAACAATTTATTTAAAAAAAATATTTCTTTATATATAAATCATGAATATCCCCTATATGTGTCCCTTAATAATAAAAAATTATCAATATCAAAGTATGTGGGATATATAATAGATTAATGAAATTATACAAAATTTAAATGAAAAATCTTCATGAATTCATAGTAGGATTCCTATTATGATTCTGTTAGAAACGTAATCTAATTCCCCATGAACCATTATAAATTGTTCAATATTTCCCAAATATAATTATATGAACTCACCATAGAAACATCTGATGAAAGTGATGTGTCATCCCATTTGATGCATATAATTTAAATGTTATCATAATAAAACATGAACTATCATGAGTGGAAACATATGGATTTAAGCACCCAATGGAACCCACAAGAACATTCATAAGAAAAATAAGGTTAGAGAAGAAACCAATTTACTCAAACAATTACACAATTTAATTTATTGATGAAATCATGAGGATTTGATGTAATTTTATACTTATTTTATCATACCATCCTTTAAAAAAGAAACAAAATATAAAATGATAAATTTTAGAACACAAACCTAAAACATATATTAATATACTAAAGTGTACACAAATAGATATTGATATTACATATAGAGACACTCACTAGATCAGTACTAAGGGGTTTTATAGGTATATAGCATTAATATATAAGAAAATAGATAAATAAAACATTAATATTTTCACCCTATCTTCCCTTGGATGTTTCCAGCCACATTCTTTTCATATTGGATGTTTTTAACCCATTGAATGGATGTAAATGCACCTATTTATAAAAAAGAGGTGATGTTTTCTTACCACTAATCTTGTACTTTGTATTTTAATTCATTTTAAACCACCTAGATAAAAAACAATTCAATGTTAGTCAACTAAGAAATTGTTTCTTCACACCTTAAATATTATTCCAAAAAAATTCTCATCCATTGTAAATTTGTACTAAAAGTTGAATCCATATTAACAAAATAAAATTTTCTATCATTAGAGTCTCTCCACATTCCATCCACTTACATGTACTAGAAAGTATCCTCAATTCAGTAGTATTTTATGATTTTTAAAGAAATTTGAATTCAAGTCAAATTTTATTTTAAAAAAGATTAATCCCATTTTTTGTCATTTATCTTGAGATATAACAATATATTGGATGTTTTTTAAATTTTATCCACCTAATGAATTTTAAATTAAATGGTTTAATTAGGACTTCAAATAAATTGATTCAGTAATTTCTCTAGTTGAATAAAATGAATTTTAATAGATAATTAATACTAAAAAATAAATTATTCATTTTTTATTAGTTTAGATACTTTTTTGAAAATAATACAAAACTATTTTTTCCCAGGGAAATATCCAAAAACGTGAAATATCAAAAAAAAATCTTTTTTATAGTGAATGAAAAATAAATGTTGATTAAAGGTTGATAAAATGATTATTTACATATAGGGACCTGACCATTAAAAAATATAACTATTTTTTTTCGAAAATAATTTACATTATTATGTTCACAATGATATTTTCAATGTAGAGTTTTAGAGAACATTGAAATAAATCTTGCATAATAAACCCATAAATTATTAGGGGAGACTTCAAGTCAGTATAAATTTATTACAAATTAAAAACATAAAAATGAAATAATATTTTCATCAAAATTATTCATGAATTTCAACTACACTTTCTCTTTGTTCATACCCATCTATAAACTATGTGAAAATAATTTCAAATATGTGGGATGCAGATAAAAATAATAGTAATGGAAATAAAAGAAGAAATTTTCAAGTTCAATGAAAAAAATGAAAACCCATAAAATACTTACCATTATCACATTTTTATTTTAGAATATAAAATAATAATTTCTATTTGAAAACCCCCACTTTTCACTAAAACAATACTTCAAAACTCATAGTAAGAGAATAATAACCAATTTTTGTAAAATTAAATAATAATATTCCTAACCTATTTAAAAACCATATCGAAAATAAATAGTGCCTAGTAAAAAAGATTATATAAAACACACTACATTAATCTCTCCTTATTACATTCAAATACAAGGAACGTTACCCAATTCATTGGAGATCTATGATGGGGATCAAACTTTATATAATCTATATCAGTACCACCAATCATCATAAAATATAATGGGGATCATCCGATCATATAATATGTATCATGTTCACTTATTTTTCGTATATAATTCTAAATTACGATATCATGAATAAAACATTTTATTCATTCACTTTTTTATCCTAAAACTTTTGAAAAACACTTTTTATACCACATGAAAAACACATTAAAATATTGAAATAATAATTTTATTCGAAAACCAATTTTAAAAAATAAAATACCCAAAATAAAAGGAAAAGGGTTTCTATTTGAATACAACATGGAATATTATAATGGATTATTGATATAAATTAATGATTATGGTAGAGGAAAAAGTAATTGTTGTCGTATTCATTAAAATAGATCATTCCTTTTTTCTTTTCTGTAGAATGTAACAATATTCCTTTAAAATATTCCTTTTTGAAAACTGCTGAATGAACGTTAAAAGAGGCATAAAATTTCATTTATTATTTTTTTATATCCAAATAAATATTCTAATAATTTTTTTAAATATTGAAATTGTATAAAAAGTGTTGTTTATGAAACCTAAAATCATGATTTTTAAAAAAATGTCCCTTACATTGACTATGAATCATAGTGTATATTGTTTATCACCATTATTAATAATATATGGAAATTATATAATTACTTAATTACATTATTCAATTTTATTATTACCTATTAATGTATTTATTACCATATTATATTTAATTACTCAATCATTTAGGTTTCTATTGGACGTTTTGATGATATTTGGCTCATATATCTGAAATGAATTTGATATATTTACTAGAGTCAAGTTGGTCATTATTCCATTATATAAATAATAATAATTATGACATAATTCTAAATTTTTCACTTAAATTATACCTTTTAAAACAAATCATGAAACATGTTTATGAAAAATGAACTATGTTGCAATAATGCAGATGGTAGCCCGTATGAACAAATGAGTAACATTTAAATTTTTAAACAATCATTATAATAAGAAGGTATGTGTTATATTATCATTACAAGGGGATTATTAGGTGATAAATAACATATTATATGTTTTAATAAACTTATATATATCATTTATGACATTTTGTGTTGAAAAAAGAATCACATCTCTTTGTGGAGTTGTTAGTCCACACGTATGTACGAACGACATGTTCATTTTTTAGTGAATGTAAATGTAAAAAATTAAATTATATATAATATTAAAAGAATTATAAATATGTAATAACAATCATATATATATACATTAAATACATCATTGCCAGTATTCATTGGATCCGGTTATGGAAACTGAATTTCATTGGTTCGCGCATCGGTGGTCTGCCATACACATCATAATGGTTTTGTTTCCCATTTTATGGAATTGAAGATTTAAATAGGTTGATTATTTATTAAAAAAGGATCTTAGTATATTTATGACACGTTTTTATTATTTTATAGTTTTTTATGAATTATTTTAAGAGATATAAGAATAAATAAATCTAAAATATTCATTAAAAGCTATACCACTACTTCAGACAACCACCTAAACGTTTCACCTTAAGCCTTATTAGTTTTTTATAACACCAAAACTAATGAAAATAAAATTTATAAAGGGATAAAATGAATGAAAATTTTTATTTATTAACTACTAATAATTGTTTTTCATGTTTGAAAAAGAGTAGATGCCGTTTTATTTTATAAGAGAGGGGAGGGGTATTATTGGAATTTCATGACGAATTAAATTTATATAATTTACATTTGATGTTTAAATGGATGAAATTTGATATTATTAAAATATAATATGATCATGATTCAAAATAATCTAATTAAATAAAAATTGTACAAGTTTATGGGATTTTTTCACACATATCTTTTTCTAACCTAGTGAACCGTTTTTTGAAAAGTATCGTGATAATGATATTTTTACTATTTAACGGTATGTATTGTTACTATAAAAGGATAATTGAACCATGAAAAAAAACCATGGTTGATATTTTCAACCATATACTAATATCTTGGTTGAGAATAATATTTGTTATGGTTTTTAATCAATTGATAAAATATAATTAATTATAAAATTACATCAATGTCATTTTTTTCACTATTCATTTAATTTGATTATAAAAACTAAAATGATATAATAGAACCAGAATATAATTAATTTAAAACTATATACTATTTTATTTTTATCTATAGTAATAATATAAACCAATAATTCTTTAAAATTAAATTAATTTCAATATATTTAATTTTTTATCTATTAATTGAAAAATATTGTTTCAATATTGAGAGGAAATTTAAATTATCTACTAAATAAACAATATAAATAAAATACAAAGATAATTACAAATAATTTATTTTTAAAATTAATCTTCCTAACATGAAATATCATCTTTCTATCCTTATGTATATGTTATAAATATAATAAAACAAAGAGAATGATATTTTGAAATTTTTATTTCCTAAAATATTATAAAGGTCCAAATCATGGACACATGGAATCAAAAAGTTATATATTATAATTATTTATGATTATGGATAATAAATAATCAAAAAAGATAATTATGGACAATTTTATTGTGACATTTTAATCGTTATTGCATTGGATTTACACTTAATTAATCAATTCACTTTTACCATGGAAAACAATTTATTATGAGTACTATTACAAATGAATAAAAATGAAAGAGAAAATTTTAAGATTTTTGAAATAATAATTCCAAATATAGAATCAAATTTTCAGGAATAAAAAAAATAATTGGAAGAATTTAATTTAAAAGTAAACCTGAAAATGTGATAAAATAGTTTTTTTGAAAAATGTATTTTTGTACCAAAAGGTTTCTATAGTAAATTAAAGTACAAAATTAATTAAAAAACATATAATTGGATTTTTTAATCAAAAATGAATAATTTAATTTCAAAATCATTCCATATTGAATTTTTACATATAAATAATTTAAAATAATATAATTTTTTAATATAAATATTGTATTTTTTAAGTCTTCATTGAAAAGTAATACTTTTGGAAAAAATATCACAATTTCACCATAAGATAATTTTTATATCCAAATTAAAAAAAATTATAACCTTTCATCAAATAAAATTTCTATAAGTCTTAGAAATTTAATATAATATTCACTCATAAAAATAATAAATACCTCATAATTTTTAAGAATAAAATGTCTTTTTTAAAAATTGAGTGATTATTTCTTAAGAATTAATAAAAAATTGTAATGAATTTAAATTTTCCATATATTTAACAATCTTGTTAATACAATTTATACCATAAAATTCAATATCTAGTTGATAATGATCATATTTAAATAATAATAATTAGTGGTTTGTTTTAGCTCGTTGTCATGTGTCGTACATGTTATCCAATATAATGTACTTCTTTTAAAATCACATGGTCTAATATAAACCTCCACTAAACTATAAATAAATTCCTATCAATTTTAACTTGATCATATTAGTCTAATTATTTTCATCTAAAAATACCTTTTTTATATCCCACATCATATTAGGGTTAATAAATGATAAATTTTAAAAGAGGTAAAATAAAGTAATATGGTTTTCTAGAATAAATATGTTTTCAAATAGGAAAAAATTAGTGGGAAGTAAATAATTTATACATGAAAAAATGTATAATTTCCAAATAATGATAATTTCTGATATATTTCATTCATCATAGGAAATTGAATGATCTTGAGAATGTTAGCAACCACAAATCCAAAAACCAAAGAAGTGTGAAAAAGTCTATCAAGTCAACAAGAATATTTTTTATTCAAAATATGTTTCCTAGTATTAAAGAATTAAATTAACCTATAAAATATAAAATAAGAAAATATTCTTAGTTAAAAATTATAGTTTTATCCTTTAATTAATTTCCACCATAATCTCATTTTTTTCTCAAAATGATGAGTATTAAAGATAAATTTTGTATGCCTGAATCACTAAAACTAACATTCATAGGTTCATATACTTCCACAAAAGAATAAAAATCTATTTATAATATGTTTATAATGTAAAAAACACTAAAATAATTAGTACAAGGTAAGATAATTACAAAAATGAATAAACATTCATATAAATCAATAAATCATTTATCTCCAAAATTAAAAAACTTTACTATAGGATAAACATAGATAATTTCACAAATAACTATCCTCAAATTTCATCGAAATGTTTATAAAAAAATATTCTGACCCAAATATTAGGATAAAATTAACACATATTATCACAATATAAATTTAACATTTATCTCCAAATAACATCAATCTGGTTAAAGTCTCATACAAAAAATGTATATGATATGGTTATACTCTCCAAGATATGCAAGTAATTTCCCTAAATAATAATGATCAAAATAATACTTCCAAAAAGTAATTTATCTTTTATTCCGAAAATAAATTACCATAATATACAAAAACATTCCCACTTAACATAATCATACATGGTTCAAGAAATAATTAAATTCTTACGAAATATTATAAATCACTTAATCACCGAATAACTTTTCAATCCCATTGTTATATATAATTTAAAACATTTGATTCAAATATAAACCAAATTGATGTTTTTTAATTCAATTATGTACTTTTATACTAACTATGACATCACATAGGCTAGTGGTGGTTGTTTCATAAGTGTTACCTTTCAATAGTGGGTTTAATACCAATGACCTTGGTGTATGTGACAGGTTCTTGAACAGCCTACAGGTTGTACATTTACAAAAATTATATTAATATAAATACTATAATGTTAAAAAAATATGAGGGACATCCTAAAAAACATCATTAATAATAAAATAAACTTTTAACCTATAAATCTATAAAAATATATTATTTTTCTAAAAAATAAAATAATCACAATTTATATTCATTTCCTTAACATCAACCAAATTTTTTCTCAAATATTTTTTTATCACTTCATAATCTTCCATTTAATGGCTATCTCCAAAAATTATCACATTTTTATTACCCCAATTTAAAATGGTATTAATTATATCTTATTTTTTTCCCAAATTTTTAAAATAAAATATACTATAGAATAATCATTAACTGTTTCATGAATATCCTAAGATGTAGAATATATTGGAATATTATTGATAAGCACACCCTTCATTTATCATTCATCTTAAACCATTAACCTATATTTTTTTCTTATTCATTAATACTTCATTCCTTGAAATAAATAATATGAAATATATCCTTATTATTTATCAATATAAACTCTACATGTTTGCATAACTAGAATATAAAAAAAATAATATCTTAAATTATGGAACTATGTTCATCTACTATAATGTTTATATCCACTTTACCATTCGGTATGAAGTCCATATCTCTAATAAATTAACAATAATGTCCTTGGTGGAATTTACATTTCTGAATGAGATGGATTAGTTAAAGTTTTTAAATCAAATTAAATGAATACCTGGATTTATAGAAACATTGTATAAATGAAATGGTTTTGGATAGATCAAATAGTTTTTTTAGGTGATTTGGATATTAAAAAATTATTAAAAATCATTTGGGAAATATTATCCCATTATATTGATCATTAAATCATCTAGATGGTATAATAATTTTTTGTTGGATACTTTTTCTTTCACCTTGGTATATGATATTTAATCTGTAAAAATGAATATCAATAAATCCTGAAATGTATTATTGCATATTAAAATGGAAATAATCCTTTTAAATAAAATCTCTATATAAATTTTATAATGTATTGACATTAAAATTATCAAAATATCCTTAATATCATTAAATTTAATAAATGTTTTAACCTAAAACATTATATCATACCTCTCATTTTACATCCGAAAAAATGTAATAACATTATTCCAAAATAATCCCCTATATTTAACCTTGGGATACATAAACCACTATCTAATAAAATGTCTCCCAAAATATCATTAATTAATATAAAACCCATCACTTCAAACATCAAGTGAGGTGACTAACTATTTGTAAACATGATCAAACATAAACACATAAACCAATAATGGTATCCAAAGCTCTAAATAGAACTTCTCCAAATATATCCTAATATACAATGATGTTTGAATCCTCCTCTGATACCATATATAATGACCCAAAAACTAAACAAATATATCATAGACCCTTTATATAAGAATTCACGTTATTATATTCACAATTATTTGTATGGTTTAGATTTTTTGTGAATTGGGTCTTAACTCGAACATAATAGACCCATACATTACAAGTTGACACATCTACTATGTATACAAATTTAAAATAATAAAAAACTTAATAAATGAAATATATTTTATTTTTGTGAAATTTATTAATGAATTTCAACTTTACTGCTTATTATTTCTATCCCATCCTTCAATGTTGTGAAAAACATTTTAAAAATGTGAGATATGCACAAAAAGTTAATTAAGGACACAAAAGAAGAAATATATTTGTTTAGTGAAAAAATGAATACAAATAAAATACATACCATTATCGCATTATTCATTAATAATATGAAATAAATCATTTTCACATGGAAAAAAGTATTTCCCCCCCCAAAAAAATATTGAAATTTATTTTAGGAATACAAAAAAAACATTTTAGGAAACATAAAGAATAATATTAAAAACCCAATTTAAACTCATCTTAGAAATAAAAGGAGAAATGTTAAATATATGGGAGAAACCACACTGGATAACTCCATCCTTATTTTCTTTCAATACATGTAACATTTCCCAATGTATTGTAATGTTATATTGGGGCACACCGTTAATTTAAGCTGTGTCGGGCTCACCCATTTCAGGAGCGATAATGGGACTCAAATTTTCATATAAGATTTATCGAGCTCATCCATTTCTCATATATAATCATTAAGTAACATATAATTAATAAAAAAAATTTATTATTTCCATTTATCATATCAAATCCTCTGAAAAATTCATTTAAATCCATATGAAAAACACTAGGGCATTTTCAAATACAACTTTTGTTTTTCTAAATACACTTTCAAAACTAATTATCCCCGAAAAAGGTAAAATGTTTTTTCAATGAATAATAAATGGAATATTATAACATAATCCAAAAAAAACAAATAATGGTTATGGTGGTGAGAAAAATCATTGTCAAAATATATGTTTAAAAAATTCCATCTATCTTTTATAAAGAAAGTAAATAATTCCATAAAATTATTGAATTTAAAACCATTTAAAAGAAAGTAAAAAGATATATATAATTTTATTTACAATTATTTTATGTCTATATTAGTATATTAATAAGATATATTTTAAATCAAATATAGACATGTATGAAAATGAGTTTTAAAGGAATCTTTAAAATAATATTTTTATAAGAAAGTCACATACCTTGATTCTGAATTGTCACACATTATTTATTTTCCTAAATAATTAACACATTTTATTTATGTATATACTCAAGAACATTTTTTATTTTATAATTTATTTTTATTTTATTTTTACGAAACTATATTAAATTACTTAATCATTTTTGTTAATGTTGGTTGTTTTAATGATATTCATCACATATGTGCAAAATGACTTCGGTAGGTTGACTATGATCAAAGATGTAAATATTAAATCATATCCATAATAGTAATAATGAAATAATCATTATTTTCATAATTAAATAATACTTTTAAAACCAATCCTGAAATATGGTCAAAAAAATTGATGTATGTTAAAATCATGGAGATGATATGTCATATGTATGCATGTATAATGTTAATATTATTTTAAAGATAATTGTGAAAAGAAGGTAATGATTGTATTTTAATTAAATAATGATCAATATATCATAAATACCATATTTTTAATTTAATATACTTATATATATTATCCATATGATGTGTTGTAGAAAAATGAACCACATCACTTTGTGGAGGTGGTAGTCTACTCAAACGCATAAACGATGATATCATTTTTAGTGAATCTAGAAGAAAGAATTTAAAAATATGTAATATTTTAAAACTCATAAAATAATATTAAAATAATAGCATATATGTATTAAATCTGTTATTAAAATTTTCCCTCAGATGTGGTGATGGAAAACAAATCACATTGTTTCGCGAGCCGGTCATCTGCTATACACATAAACGATTGTTTTGTTTTCCATTTGATGAAAGAGGATATGGATATAGGATGTATCATTAAAAAATATATCATTATTTATAATATAATATAATTATTTATTTATTTATTTATAAAGAATATTCGAATGAGTTACATGAATAAATAAAACTAAAACATTCAGTTTAAAGCTATACCTCTTATTTGGCCAAACACGTTTTCATTGCACCTTAAGAATTATAAGGTTTGTATTCTTCCTAGACTAAGAGATAAAAAATTTGGAACGGATTCTAGTATAGTTTATATGGATTCTCTAAAACAAATAGTGTTTTAACTATGAAAAAATGAGAGAGGAGATTCCATTTTATAAGAGTGGGGAGTGGAATTCTTGGAATTTTATAAAGTATTAAATTGAAAAAGTAAATTTTTATTTTCAAATGAACCCATATTAATATTATTTTGATATAATATGAGTGGGATTCATAATCCATTTATACAATAATTTTTTTACAATTTTCAGTTTTGTTTTTACCCATATATTTTTTTTAACATGTGTTAACCTTTTCTGACAATTATCAAGACAATAATGTTATTACCCAGTGAGGGTAAATATATTTACTATAAAAATACTATTGGTTGATGAATTGACCCTGGATGATAACTTCTATCATATACCAAATACATTTACAAATTTAACATTTTTTGGAGTTTTTTTATCAAATGATAAATTATTTTTTGTTATATAATTACATTAATGTGAATTTTTGAACTATTCATTTAATTTTATTTTTAGAACTATAAGAAAAAATGAATTAAAGACTCTCTAATATGTAATTAGTTTTTATAAAAATCATATAACATAAAAATCATTTCAATTATTATTTCTTTTAACAATTTTTTTTAAATAAAATTATTTTTCTTTCTATTGAAAAATATTGTATTCAGACATTATAAACATTTAAGGTAATTATTTCATCTATAAAAATTAGAAATAAATAAAAATGATAAATAAAAATAATTTATATATATAATTAATATTTATAACCTATCAATATTTCTTTCTATCCTTATGTAAAAAATTTGATGGTAATAAAACAAAGAGAGTGACCTTTTTTACTTTTCTTTATATAAAATATTATAAAGGATAAAATTCTGGAAATATGGAAAAAAGGTAAACATATTGAAAACATTTATGTTCATTTATTAAATATAAACATATAACAGAATTAAAATAAGTGTTAGGGTTATGTTCTAGTCTTTATCACATTATTTCAACTGTTAATTATTCTATTTACCTTTAACATTGTAACTAAAATTTATAATGATTACTATTAATTATGACTAAAAAAGGGACTTATTTATGAAATCTGGAAAGAAATAAAAAAATATTAAATCCTTTTTTCAGGATTCAAGGCACATAATTTTCTGAATTTAATTTAAAATTAATTCAGCAAACATAATGAAAATAGTTTTCAATAAAAATCCTCTTAAGTTTTTTTATAACAAATATTAGTTTAAAATTAATTACAAGTAAAATAATTGAACAATATTTTATTAGAATTAACTAATTAAAATTTTAATTTAATCCCATGTATAATATTAATTTATAAATACATTATAATAATATAACATTCTCTATAAAAATCAATATTTTTCACTATTCTTGGAAAAATAAAATTAGCAGACTAATATCAATATTTCAGAATTAGATAATATTGGTACGATATTTTAAAAATGGTATATTTTTATCCATTATATTTTTAAATGTTTTAGATAATAATTATAATATAAACTATGAAAAAGTAATAAATAATAATTTTAAAGAAAACTTATTATTGAAGAATAAAATGACTTTTCTAAAAATTTAGTTTTTATTTTCTAAACTTTAGTAAATACTTTTTTATTGATTAATACCTATATATATATATATATCATAATTTGTTTAATATTTTTCATACTATTCAATTCAATAGCTAGGTTATAACCATCATATTTAAATAATAATATTTTGTGAATCTTTTAAGCTCGATGTTGCTTGTCATACATTGGATGAAAAGAAATTTCATTTTAAAATATAGGGCTGCTACATACTAAAACCATTAAATAATATAAAACATATAGGTAATAAAAAAAATTATTTTATATTTCACCTTATGATCACACACCCGCACCTATTCACTATCACTCTTGAGAATTTTTTTTATTGAGGTTAAAAAAAACATCCTAAGGTATTAAGGCTAACACAACTCAACTATCACAAATAAAGAAATATAATCATTTCTACCTAAATATAAATCCATTAAATACCCACTAATGAAAAAAATACTTTAAAACTCATGTTAATCTTCATTAGAATGTATAATGACCTAACTATAAACATTATATATTCTTGTGTTTGATGTCAAAAAAAAATTCTCTTGCATTTGAGGATATTTTTAGGATTTTCGTTTTAGAGAATTAGGTCATAAATAATAAATAAAAAATAACGAAAAAAAATTTCAATCTTTTGATTAGAATCTATTTTTTCTATAATATAAAACATTTAAAATAAATCATGATTTATTATAATGAAAAATATTCAACCCATTAAATTTTATTTCTTCCTTTATTTTTCCCAACCTTAAACTGAGTGAGAATTTTTTTTAAATATAGGATGAGCAAAAAAATATCATTAATGGACAAAAAATAACATGTCAATTAGTCTAGTGAAAAACCTAAAATCCAAGGGAAAAAAATTTCATAAAATCAAATCATTACCCCAGAAAGGGTATCATTTTTATTTTTAAAGAAATATTATTATATTTCAATTTGTAATCAAATTATTTCTATGAAAACTCATTAGAAAAAATATAAATATTTATGTAGATACCTTGGAAAATCATCTCATATAATCTTTATAAAACCCTTAAAATTTGGAATAACTATATAGAAAATATCCAATATAATTTTCCCAATAATATAATCATTACCCAATTCATTAGAATGCTATCTGGGCATACCGATCATATCAGATATAATAGGATCACATGTGTGGAACAACGAGGATAAACCCTTCATATATAATGCCCAAAGACTGAATAATAAAATAGAACATTTTATGTTTTCACTTCTTCCTCATAAAACATTGGAAATTTATTTTTAAACATGTATGAAAATACATTCAGATATCATATTACCCATTTATTTTAAAAACCAATTTTCAATACCAAAATACTGTTTTTTTAAAATTAGTTAAAAAAATACCAAAAAATGGACGATTTTTCTTATTTTATCAAAAATGAAATATTTTAAAGGAAAAAAACATTTATTTGGTATTTTTAAATGAAACTAAAACATTTGATATAAAAATCCAATTTTAACATGAGGAATTGAAATAAAAAAATAAAAATCCTTTATAGTACACTCACACCCATAGCAATATCATTTTAGAAATATAGACATTTAAGGAAAAGAGAGTTAGAATGAAAAAATTAAAAGGGAATTTTTTTAAATAAAATTACCTTATCACTATTAAAATATTTGAATCATAATAATCATGAAAGAATAACATAAAACAAAAAATTAAGTAAAATGATAATAGAGAAATTAATCATATAACTTTTCAATGTAGCTGTATATACCCCTCATAAATTAATATAGGTGCATAACTTTAGAATATGCATCAATAAAAGGAAATTGTAATGAACTCCCATTATATGAGTCTAATCTATCAAATTCATTATTTATCATCTTGAATAATAACCTTTTGTAAATTATTTACTTTCCTATAATTTTTTTTCAATTTTATTAATTCTTTTCTTTTAGTTTTTAATATTTCAAATACCATTACATAATCAATAATGTTTATATCATATGTTTTAAAGATATTTGGCTTATGTGACAAAATGACATCAGATGAATGATTATTGGTCTAATATGACATTATTTCAATATCTATAGAATAATAATCATGAAATATTTTTCATATTTTTACATCAATTGTACTTTTTTTAATTATTCATTAAATATTTCCATGAAAAATGAAAGGTCTTTTAATCATAGAGATGGTAGATTTTACATACGCATGAGAAAGGTTTCCATTTTTCAACTATCATTATGTAAAGGAGGTAAATAATATTTAATCATTACATTATGATCATAATATCATAAATCAAATAATTTTTCATTAAATAAACATATACATATCCTTATTTTTATGTGATGATGAAAAAAATAATCACATCTCTTTGTGGAGGTGATAGTCCACATGTACACAAATAACAATATCATTTTTCAGTTTAAGAACTAAAATTATAATTATATCATGATTATAATTATTATTACATTTATATCACATATATTCTTAAATTTATCCTTATTATCATAAATGTAAAGTGATCGTGGAAAATGAGTCACGTCACTTTGAGAAACAATAGTTTGCCATACACACTAGAAACATTATCATATCCCCAAAAAAATGGAATGATATAAGGTATATATGATATATCAACCCTATAATTATAAATATTTTAAAATTAGCACATATATATATACTTTAAATTTATCATTACAAAAATCCATGAGATATGATACTGAAAAATCGATGGCATCGGTTTGTGAGGTGGTAGACCACCGTGCACATGAATGATGATTTCATAAGTGGTGGTGAATTTAGTTTTATGGAATTAACATAATAAAATCCAACTATATCGGAGAAACTAGTGTTATTATAAAAGTATAATTAATGAATATTTGAATTAGTTATAATAAGAAATAAAACAAAGATGCTCAGTTAATCACAACTCCTATTCTTTTGGAAACCATGATAGGTAAGCTTTAACAACCACTTTAGGATGGATTTATGATAAAAAATTAATTAATTTGGCTATAGTAACCAAGATTCGGTGTCTTAATTTTTTACAATGTCATTGATATAAATGGTCAAATCATGAAGGATATATATGTTTAGATGTTTTAGAAAAAGATATAAAAACATTATACCATTTTATAATGGTAATTCGAAATAATACATAATAAATAATAAAATGAAATGAACTATATCCTTAAAAACTAATTATAAGGATTCTTCTTCATATATTGGGTAATGGAAAAAATAGTTGGGAGATTAGATTCATTGTGAGGGTTCAATAAAGAAAGATCTATAATGAATAAATAAGTAAAATCTTCACATACAATTTAATAATTGAACATAAATTCCATTTTAATAAGTTTAATATGAAGATAAAATAATTCATTATTAATATGAAAAAGTAAATAATTGAAATCCCATTCCATTTAATAAATAACTGAGAATAAAATGAATCCCATAAAAATATCATAGAAAAATATCATGGATGATAATAATAACTATATTATCAATAAAGTAAATGATTAATTATTGGATGTTATGATCTCATGAATCATAATAACTCTTCTATAAACTTATTTCCTTTGGATTTTTTAAACCTATTAGGTAAAAACCCATCTAATTTGGCCAAATTGTATTTCTTATGAGACTTATAATTGTATCGAGAGGAAATATAATTTTAAACCTTATAAATAACTGCATGTGAAATTCATTTCCCATATATCTAAAAGTATATTTAATTCATGAATAATATGTCTTATCCACAAATATCCATATTGATTAATATATACACGTTTATCAATATTTCCCTAGTTAACCAAATAACTTCCAATGTATAAACTATATATAATAATGGTATATGGTTTAGTAAAATATTACTCATCACAAAATAATATTGATATTTTTAATCAGTATAAATTTTAATAAAAAATGTTCACAAGAATGTGATTATTTAAATGAAAATTTAAATATCACCAAATAATGTGATATTGTGCAATAACTTTTGACACATGATAATTTTAAATTAAAATACCCTTGAAAAAATAAGTCATATTGAAGCATAAAATTACATTAATAATGAATTAATCCATATATTTCAAGTCAAAGGGGTATTATATGCATCATATAAAATCAATTAAGTGCATAACATTACAATATTCCTTAATGAATTGAAATTGAGACGAAGTCTCTTACCTTATGCTTCCTTTTATTTGACCATGAATTAAAATTTGGTACAGTGATTTTAAACAATTTATTAACTTATAATGAACCAAATTAATATTTATAATATGATATAATTTCCATATATAACAACTTTTCATCCATTCATTAAATTTGTTTTCGTTATTTTCATTGTTTCACGTTTTAACTTCCTTGTTTTATCTATCCTCAATTGTTCTGAATGTTACAGTTATAATGAATATTATATATTTACATCATATCTAGAAAAATAATAAATAAATAATGATCATATTTATAAATCAACGATAAATTTATGTCCAATCATGAAATATGGTTTTGATAAGTGATGTATGTTATTATCAAAGATATGGTAGACTATATGTACGCATTGTTAATGTTTCCATTTTTCAGTTATCATTATAGAAAGTAGGTAAATAATATTTTACACTTATATAATGATCATAATACCAAAAATAACATATCATTTCTTTAAATATAATTATATATATTATCCATTTTTTGGTGATAAAAATAGTGTCAGATAGCTTAATATAGGCCATAGTCCAAATTTACCAGAACGATCATATCAACATTTAGTTAGTGGTAAAGTAAGAAATAAAATAAAATATTATATAATAATAATGATAAATATGTCATAAATATCATAATTGTTTCGTTTATATTAGACATAATAATTAACTTTTTTTTATCACCTTCCATGTAAATTGTTGGTGAAAGACGAATCACATCGCTTCATGTTGTTGTATTCCTCTCTACACAAGAGTGACGTTATAGTATATCATATGTAATAAAATTTTAAATTTTTTTTATAAGATATAATGATGTAGGAGGTATAATTATGTTATAAATATCATATATATATATACTTTATATACATCATCATAATCATCTGTGAGATATGGTGATGGAAAAAGTAGTTCATTGGAATGTGAGGTGGTAATTAGTCGTTCACACAAAAGGTGAATTCATAACCCATTTTATTGGAGAAAGGATGGTTTTAGGTTATTTCATTAACATATAAAATCTCAACTTATTAAATATACTGAGGTTATTATATTAGAATATTTTCATAAGAATTTATAGAGATGGAAGAATAAATAAAAAAACACTTACTACATAACGTTACCTATTCTTTATGTAACCTTCTTAGGTATGCACCAACAACCTTCCTAGGGTGTCTTTCTAACCAAATTAAGGCATATATGATGAGAATATATATGTTTTAATATATTTTTTGGAGGTATTGGATGAACCAAAATTTTATAACGGTGTTAATAAAAGAGGATAATGTGTGGCCTTTGATAAGTGATCTCAGAGGTACACTAGTTATTTTCAGAATGAAAAGGGTGTAACCACTTTTTTTACATTCCAAAATGGTCCAAAATAGAGTATTACTGAGCCTTATACATGATAAGGTTGAAATATTTCAATAAAATAGATTTTATAATAGTTATTAGGTCATTTTAACCACTATATTATTAGTTTAACACCCAGTGAACCCATTCTTACATTAAACTTGGTAAATTGTTTTTACTATTTTTACTTTTCATTTTGGTAAAAATTTAATTTGAACTTTTTAGACAATATAAATTATTAGGGTTACACATATTCAGCTCATTTTTTCAAATTCCATTCATAAACCAGGATAATATTTATGTTAAATTAATCCTGAAAATGTGATGGGAAAATGGGTTTTCAAAGAGAATATATTAGAAAGTATACACAGATTTTATATCATAAATCAACATTGAAAATGATTGCAATGACCCCAAATATATTAATTGGAATTTAATTTAATTAATTTTAATTTAAAAAATTAAAAATATAAATTATCTTTACAAATAATTTAAATGATAATGTTATTTTCAATTAAAATTCAGAACATTCAACTATATATCAATATTTAAAACTTTTTAGAAATATCATAAAAAAATCCCTAAGATAATTTTGATATTATTATTTCTAAAATGAAATTTATTTTTAAAAATATGATTTCTATACTTTTAATAATTTAATTATAAATTATGTACGCAGAGTGCATATAATTTATCTTTTAGAGAAATACATTTTTCCATAAAACTTTTCATTTACATTCAAATGATAAATGTTTTATTTATAATCGTTACATAACCATTGAATTTATTTTATAAATGTTTAAGATAAATAATACCCAAAATTTATTCAGTTCTATTCATACCCTCCAACTGAATGACTAGATTATAATGGTCATATTTAAATAATATTTGAATTGGGTATTTCTGTTTTAACTCAGTGTTATGTACATCAAATCCTGTTTAAAATTAAATTTGTTCTAATATAAATTTATTATAATGTATCAGGGTGTTATATTTTTCACTCATCCAAAAAAAATCATCTAAATAATTTCATGGATATTACAATCTAAATAGATGAGGGTTGTTCTTCCTCAGAACATCCTATTGTTCCCAAATTTATTCAGCTATTTTTTATATCAATAAAGTACCTTTACCCAAAGAGTGTGTTGATTGCTTAAATAATGCACATAGTATTGGAATCTTGTTGGGTTATTTATAATTAGATGGGTTCCAATTATATTCCATCACCAGTTAGTACATATTTGTGACTGGCATGTACTTTTTTAAAAATGATACATGGAACACATCATGTATTTTTTCATGACTCGGTGTAATTTCTTAATGAAAAAAAACCCAATTCTACCTAGAATTTTTAATGGTAAAATGTACATGAGGTTCAGTTTACCCTTTTTTCTGAAAATTATAACCGCATCACATGGAGAAAATTTAAAAAAAAACATGATTTCTAAATTGAAATTACAAATATTTCATCCAATTATCTAAATTATTTTTATTATCACTTTTAGAATATTTAATTTGAGACTATATATCAATTACCTATTTTTTATTATATTAAAATTGTTTTAATCCAATGAGTATCATTTGACCAACTACATCCCCAAAAAGTTAGAGTACGAAATCACTTGTCAAATAATGCTTCATACGATGCCATTTGAATACATGAATTGAACATGTTGTTATAGAAAAAATATATAAAAGTTTAATAATGATACCATTTTACTTTAAAGTCATGTGAGAATTAACTCAAAATGTTTTACATTTTCTTAATAGTCCTTTCATAATTTCTATAAATTAATGTTTGGTATGCAGTAATAAATTGTTTTTTGTATGATGATATTTTTGAAGACACTTATAGAATTAAGTTATAAAATGGGGATCTTGACTAGTCAAAATAGAATGAGGTGAACCATGAAGTATTATAAATTTATTAATAGAGGGCCTTATGAGGTTATCAAGAGGTAAATATTTTCTAATGTAAATTAAATTTCTATATTTGGTTAAGAGATCATCGATAACCAATACTACATCATTCTATCTAGGTTGCATTGATAGTCTTATAACAAAGTACATAGTAATTTCATATCATTTATACACATGAAATAAGAATATTTTTCATGAATATTCTAGGATTTATTCTCATGACATTTATTTTTTGACAAAATAAAAATTTTGATACATAATCAACAATTTACTATTTTATGTTATCCCGTATTAATTGTTCCCTCAAATCCTTATCCATAGTTACGATACTAGGGAATATATAGAAATTTTAGATATGAGAATCATCCAAATACTCCATTTTTTATCTCAGGAATAGATTGAACACATAATATGTTTACAAATTTTAAAACACCATCTTCATCAATGAATTCAACTAATTTTCATCATTCCTAACTTTTATTTCCTTCTAAAATTTCCCATCATCATATTGGGATATATTTTTCTTTTTATTAAATATAGCTTCATATTCATTTGAAAAATGAGTGATGTGTCTTCTTCTTTATTAATTTAGAAATCCAAATTTTCTATATCCATGAACATATTAACTCTCTCAATATTCATTTCTGTTATAACTCCATGATCAATCCCATTCAATGAATCTGTTGCCTTATTTTCTTTCCTGAGGTAATAATGTATTGGGTAATCGTAAATGTAACATCACAGGTAAATAAACAAATATTAAGTTTTCATATTTAGTAATATTTTTGAATTAAATATTAATTTTACTTTAAAAGGGTTGTTATATTCGATGTCGTTCCTAATACGCAACAATGGGTTTCATTGAAATCTTACATTGCACAAAAACAATATAATATCATTATATTAAATGGTAGTAAATGCCTATCCGCTGTATTGGTTATAATGAATAGAACTAAATACATTATTAATATAAAAATTTTAATTGTTTTTACATTTATCCAATAAAATTTAGAGGCTTAAAATGTGAATGAATCTCATTTAAAGCATAATTTATTTTAAAAGATTGATTTACTGCCTTTTGATGGAGAACCCTCTTCAAATATAGTTTTGGTCATTTTTATATGTTTTATTTGACCAAAATAAAATTTTTATTTATAATCTGGACATCAAAATTTAATTTGGGTAAATTTTTGGTATTTATCTGATAAAATTTATTTTTAATGAATAGTAGAAAATACTGTATTTTAATTCAAAAATGCATTTTAATATAATTTATTTATAAGGATAGATTGTATTTTTAATTTGTTTGAATGTTTAATTAGATTATATTTTTACAACATAATCCAATGGTGGTCATTGGAATTAATTTCACCTGAAAATGTGACATAAACTAGTGTTAATCTTTTGATAGATATTGTTTCTTAAAAACACGTAATTTGTTTTAACAAAGGGAATTTATTTCAAATTAATTAATCCAACTTATATGATTTTAATTTGTTAAAATGGACCTCATTTTTAGAATCAGAATAGAAAATATATATTAGGCTAATTTTTTGGTATTTTTCTGAAAAACATAATTTTTTGATGAATAATGAAACCACTAAGAAATAGTTAAAAAATACATCTTTCATTTAAATGAAATTTTATCAATTCTGTGAATTGAATTTTTAAAATATGACACACATGATCGTTATTAGTCTGTAAAATATTGTTCAGTAAGTTGAAAATAATTTTTGATGAATGGTAACTTTTGAATTTTATTTATCGCGGTTAAAGGAAAATAGGGCAATTCAAGGTAAAAAATAATATTATAATAATACAAAATTACCTTAACACATGCCCTAACCTTATTGGATGATTCATGGCCGACCCTGGGAATCTGTGGGTCAATTTTGGGACCCCAGGGTTCTACATGGGATTGATAATGACACTTAATTTTAATTAACTAAATGTAATGACAAAAATGACAAAAACAAATATCTTTTAGTAAATTAATTTTTACATGGGATTATATATGTTATCCAGTAGACTATTCATATTATTTATAAATATAAAAATATTTCCTACATCATGGTATTTTTTTTATAATTTTTAGACCTCAAATAAATTAAATTATGTATGACACAATAATGATGTCATTTTTACCTCATTAATAAATTATTTAAATAAATAAGATTATAATGGTTAAAATAATATCCAAAAACCCGTCCAATTATTATTGGATGATTCTATTTCAAACATTAGTATTCTTATCTTTGACATTAATTACAATAGTACAATTATAAATAGAATATAATTTTATAATAAAATAATATTTTCACACTTTCCTAAAGAGCCCCTCCTCCCCCTTATAAAAATCCCTCATCTCTAACCCATTCCTAACACATCTCAAGCCCCTTCGATTGTACAAAATTTTCCAAATTATGCTCCCTATATCCCTATAATACTCCTATAAGCCTTAACTCTGGCAGAAGGCACTTCAAAAAAACCATTTTGTTCAAACCAAAGGGAGTTACCCGATATAAAGGTAACTGTTTCTCTTAAATTCTTTTGATTCTTTTGATTTATTTTACTTCTCCAACCCACTAAACACTTTTTATTTTTGTATTTTCTAAAAACACCAGTATATTAAATAAAAAATGTTTTTTTATCAGATGTATTCGAACTACACTTACTCACACCTTCGTCTAATGGGTAAAGAACAGATTGTTTCTATGGACGGTGAACTACAGCCTCACAAAACGATGATGGTTCAAATATTTCCAATCACCTCTCATAGTGTAAATTATGATGAATCTATATTTATATATGATATATATTATATTTAAATTTTTTCTATGGTTCCATATTTTTCATTTATATAATACCTTTATGGTTTCCATAGTGGGTAAATACGATAATCTCATTTGAGTAAGGGAGGACTACCGCCCCCTCAAAGTGATATGACTCGTCCATGACTTATGTGAAACATATAAAGTGTGGAGTTAATGAAATTATAAATGATATTGTACTAGAATTATTATATACTTATTTGTAAGTATGTTTTCATTCCATTACAATGTGAAATAAAACTGGAAATAACGCTCATGCATACGTCCATCTTACCCTCTCTATGAATAGTGCATTTCATTTCTTATATCCAAAAGTTATGTACTATTTTAAATACCTGTATATACTACATATATATGATATATATTATATCTAAATCATGAATATATTTCTGGATATAATGAACTTTTTACCACGTGAACAACTTGTAGTTATAAGAAGTCCATTTTTGAATCAAGTACCAAATACCAACAAAATGACCATTATTAACAAAAATGATTACATAATGTTTATAACATGGTAATAATTGATATAAAAGGAATACTAAAATTTTAAAAGGATCTTATATAAGTAAAAATTAACTTTAGTTTATTATTCAAGAGATTAATGAACGAACGGGTCAAGTCAGACATGAGGTAACGGACTTCGTCTCAATCTCCTTTCGTTGAAGAATATTTTGTTCTAATACACGACTTTTTTTTATACGCTGTATAAGAAAATTTGAAATTTATTTCATTAAAAGGGAATCTTTTTCTATGAAGCAGTTTACTAAACAACAAAAAGGAACATTTCTTTTAACGTAAGTAGTGACAATGATCTTTCTGCTGCCCCAAGTATTATGTGATATTTTTCTACCTTAACATTCCCTAATGTTTATAAATGGAAGGTATATACCATATTATCATTTATGTATTTTGTTATTGAAAATGATATTGAATATGGATTTTTAATTTCAATATATTTAAGTGATATATTTTGATTTAAATGTGGAAATTTTGTCTTTATTTTATATTTTTTTTATGTGTTATGATTTTATAATGGTACTTGGAAATTTTATGGGTGGTTACGTGATAAAACGTATGACGGGTGGTGCTGTTATAAACCAGGATGAGTGGTTACATTATAACCTCAAATGCATTGGGTATGGAAGTTTGTTGAATCGTTATTCCATTTAGTGATATATGTTGAAGTCAACCGTATGGTTATTCCATTTAAGTATGTATATGTACCAAGATACCATTATATGTTATGTGTTATTTATATGGGCTTAAATGTAATATTTTCATAACAAAAGGGTAAGAAATGATCTTTTATTCATTGAATAGTATTTTCTACTTCATAAAGATGAAAAGTATTACATATGATTATGTATTCAATTTTTACTTGTTGTTTTGAAAAAAATAACTGTTTTCCTTTTTGTGTATCCCTTAATGAGCTTTTTATGCTCATCCCATGTTTTTGACATTTTTTTACAGGACATAAAGTGGCATAGGGTCAAGGATGGTATCATGGAAAAGTTATGTTGTGTAAATAATGGAACTAGACAAGCCTCTTTTTTTCAAGAATTTTTATTTTTATGAAAAATATGGAACTGAGTAAAAGTATCTACCATGTAGTTTTTGAGATGTAATGTAATAGTTATAACCTAATTCTCTAAAAGTATAATCCTGAGCAAGTTCCTCAATGTAAATTATTAACTTAATTAGAGAATATGCAATGATTAAGGCCATGTCCTTATAGTTTGTATCAGAGGTCAGTTTAGAAAACATTAGGAGTTAGGGTATTGTTAAATTAATATCCATCAATAATTTTTGTTAATATTGAAATGATATAGCATTTACAGATTATCATGTTGCTTTTCCTAATATATTTATGTGTTCAAAATTTTTTTCCATATAGGAAACATGGAAGCTATAATGGAATGACATTAAGAGGAAGACTACCTTCAAAGTTAGCAACCTGTGATGTTTGGAATTGGAACCGAACTGTTCGTTCTAGTGATAGAAAATTTATCTCAGGCAATAAATGGTGGTGATATCCATGCACGAGATCGTCCAGATCTACCACAGTGGAACATGTTAGTAGTGGAGAATTTCATGAGGAAACATCCCTCATCATTCCGAGGATCATCTGACCTTGTGGTAGCTGATGGGGGGATTAATGCAGTAGGTAAATATTTTGATGTCATGGGGTGTTCAGAACATCAAAAGTTTAGTCTCGTTATTTATCATTTTTAAGGTGAAACTGATCAGTGGTGGTCTATGGTAACAAATATCAGCAATAGTGAGGAGATTTATGATCTCAATTGGAATAAATTTAAAGGTATGATTCTTGATAAATATTTTCCTATGGTTGTTTGACATTGGATAGAAGAACTATTCTTGGAATTAAGGCAGGAGGATGACTCAGTGGCTGCTTACGAAAGAAAGTTTACAAGACTACAAGGTATGCTCCAAATTTCATCCAAGATCTCGATAGTAAGATAAATTTATATTACTTAGTACTGAATCCATGATATCGAAGAGAATTAGCCTCTCGTGAGTTAAAATGTTAAGAAAAACGTGTTTGTTGTACAGAGAATATGGAAATGGAGTTTCCTAATGATTAGGTGTTCTTTGAAAAACAACTGAATAATAGGCCTAGTTGGCAGGAAAAGGGAAATAATTAATCAAAGAACCATGGAGGTAAGAAAAATAAATATCCATCTTGTGACTAGTGTGGTAAAAAGAATCATGGATAATGTCTATCAATGTCTATAAAGTTCTTATGGATTGGTAAGTCTAGTCATATTGATCGTCACTATACGTAATATGATCATGTGGGCAATTAAAATCCAATGGTAAGATGTTTTAATTTTAATGAAATGTGTCGTTATGAAAATGAGTGTTCGGTAAAGAACTCAGCTAAACGAATGCAACTAAACTATAGGCAGAAATGGGTGGTGAAGTCATTTGAAACTACTTCAACAGATGTTGGGCCATCAAATGAAGTAGTATCAGGCACACTATTTAATGGTTTAGATTATTCTAATTTTTTGTTTGATTCAGGGTCTACAAATTCATTCATTTCTGAGAAGTTTTCTTGTAAATTGTAAATTCCATCCCAAGATATGATTCATGAACTTATGGTAAAAACACAAGGGAGAAATGTTGAAACAAAAAGATATTACAATAACCTTCTTGTCCTTGTGTGTGGAAATAATCTACCTGAAAACCTTATTGTTTTGCCTCTAGTAGAGTAAGATGTTATTTTGGGCATGGATTGAATGTATGTTTATCATTCTAAGATTTACTACAGAGATAAAGAGGTGTTTTTTAGAAATTTTTTTAGTTTGTGTACAAGAATGAAAAATTAATTTTGATAACATATCAAGAAACTAAGAAACTGGTAAAATTTGGAAATGAATTTTTCCTTGAAAATATTATTAAAAAAAATGGAACTATTAATATTAATGATTTAACTATGGTAAATGAGTGTCTTGATGTTTTTCTTGATGAGTTTCTTGGTATCATACCTAATAGAGAAGTTGAATTTAATATTGAATTAGTTTTTGATACTTATCCAATTTCAAAACCCCCTTATCTAATGGCTCAAATTGAACTTTTGTAGTTAATGAAGAAAATACATGAGTTATTATATAAAGGTTTCATTTGACCTAGCACATCACCATGGGGCGCTCCAGTCTTGTTTATTAAAAATAAAGATGGTTCAATGAGACTTTCCATTTATTATAGAAAAATGAATAACATCAATGTTAATAACAAGTATCCTTTGCCTCATATCGAAAATTTGTTTGATCATCTCCAGGGAGCTCAATATTTATCAAATATTGAGTTTTTGTCACGGTAACATCAGTTTAATGTAAAGGAAGCAGACATTCTAAAGACCATGTTTTGTACTAGATATGGCCATTATGAATTTTTAGTTATTCCTTTTGGGTTAATCAATTCACCTATTGTATTCATGGATCATATGAATATAATTTTCTATGATTTTATGGATAAGTTTGCGGTTGTGTTCATTGATGATATTTTGCATTATTCAAAAAGTAAAAAGGAATATGAAATTCATTTAAGGGTTGTATTGAAAACCTTAAAAGAAAAGAATCTATGTGTAAAATTCAGCAAGTGTGAGTTTTGGTTACAAAAAATTTCTTTCCTTGGTAATAATGTTTCAATAAATGACATAAGTGTTGATCCTACAAAATCAATAGTTGTTGATGGATGGACAAGTCCCAAAAATATAACCGAGATCTGTTGTTTTCTTGGTTTATTAGGTTATTATAGGAGGTTTGTTGATAATTTTTCATGGTCATCTAGACTTATGACTTAGTTTACTCAAACAGGTGTTATGTTTATTTGGAAAAAAGAATGTGATGATTTTTTTCAAGAATTGAAAAGAAGAATGGTGAATTCTCTTATTTTGGAATCACCTTATAGAGATGGTGAATTTGTTATCTATAATGATGTTTCATTGAAATTACTTTGTTGTTTCCTTATGTAGAATGATCAGGTAATTGCTTATACTTCACATTAGTTGAATCCTCAAGAGTTATATTACCTTACACATGATTTTAATTTAGCTGTTGTTGCTTTTGATTTTAAATTTTTGGAGGTATATTTCGTATGTAGTAAAATGTGTAATATATATTGACCACAAAAGATTAAATTATATATTCACTCAAAAATAATTGAACATGAGATATAAGTGATGGTTGGAATTAATCAAGGATTATGATTACATAATCCTTTACCATCTGAGAAAAGAAAATAAAGTGGATGATGATTTGAGAAGAAAAAGTAATGCTTCATTAACCATGATATGTTTGGAACGAGATCCTTTAGTTTTTTGATTTGATAAACTTTTTAATTGAAGTTGTTGGTGAAAAAAATTACTATATTTTTTTTTCAGGTATCAGTGAGATCATCCCTATCAGACAGAATTAAGAAAGCATAGAATAAAGACAATGAGTTGTATAAAAAGGTAGAGTTGGTTTAGAAGGGTAGGTTTCCTGATTTTAACATTGATATTGATTGTGTTTTGATATTTGAAAAGAGATTATTTGAGAATTGTGATTCACAATTGAAGAATGAGTTGTTAGGTGTAGCACATAGTGCCCCATTTTCAGTTCATCCTGGAAGTACTAAGATGTATGTAGAACTAAGAGACTATTACTGGTGGAATGGAATGAAAAGAGATATTGTTGATTTTACTGTGAAGTGTTTGACATGTCAGCAGATTAAAGCAGAGTGACATTTACCATAATGGATTCTTTAGTCTTTATCGGTGCTAGAGTGTAAATGGGAAAATATATCCATAGAAATCATTGTGGGATTACAAAAGACATCTCGAGGTAACAATGCAATCTGGGTTATTGTTGATCAATTGATGAAATCAGCTCATTTCCTCCATATTAGAGACTCTTTTCATCTAGATAAGCTTTCTCGATTGTATGTTAAAGATATATTCAGGTTTCCTGGTGTTCCCCTATCCATTGTATCTGATCATGATCCTAGGATTACTTCCAACATATGGAAAGGCCTTCAGATGTCAATGGTCGCTGAATTAAATTTTAGTATAGCTTCTCATCCTCAATCTGATGATCATTCATAACGAACAATTCATACCTTGGAGGATACTCTACATGCATGTTCACTTGATTACCAAGGAATTTTGGACCAATATATTTCTTTGGTTGAATTTTCTTATAATAATAGTTTTCATTCCAGTATACAGATGGATCAATTTGAGGCATTTTATGGGAAGCGGTGTCAAACTTCAGCATGTTGGGATGAAGTAAGTGAAAAGAAGATTATGGAACCATAATTGGTAGAAGAGATGGTAGAAAAAGATTAGTTGATTTAGAAGCACATGAGAATAGCTCAGAGTAGGCAGAAAAGTTATGTGAATAATAGGAGGAAGGATCTTTCTTTTGAGGTAGGTGATCATGTCTTTCTCAAAGTTCCTCCATGGAAAAGTGTGATGAATTTTGGTAAGAAGGGAAAGTTGAGTCTGAGGTTCATTGGACATTATGAAATCCTGGTGAAAGTTGGATCAATTGTGTACAATGTGGTTTTACCTCTATGTTTTTCCCAGGTACACAATTTTTTTCATGTTTCAATGTTGAGAAAGTATAGGCCAGATCAATCTCATGTTTTAAGTATAGAGGTAGTTCAGTTGGATGAGAATCCCTCTAATGAGGAACAACCAGTCTATATTATTGACCATAGAGAGAAAGTGTTGTGGAATAAGGTAATTCAATAGGAAAAGGTATTGTGGAAAAACCATATGGTTGAAGAGGCTACGTGCGAATATGAAAATTCTATGAGGGATAAATACTTCCATTTATTTGACAAGTGAATAAAATTGTGACTATGTAATTTCCAAAAGGGGGGAAGGATGTAACATCCCAGGTAAATAAAAAAATATGAAATTTTCATATTTTTTAATATTTTTTAATTAAATATTAATTTTACTTTAAAGGGGTTTCTATGTTCGATGTCATACCTGATACGCAACAACGGGTTTCCATGAAATCGTATATTACACACTAACAATAAAATATTATTATTTTAAATAGTATTAAATGCCTAGCCATTATATTGGTAGGAATGAACAGAACTAACTTCAATATTATTATACAAGTTTGTAAAATGTTTTTAAATTTGTCCAATAAAAGTTAGAGTCTTAAAATGTGAATGAATCTAATTTTAAGAAAAATTTACTTTGAAAGGTTGATTTACTACCTTTTGATGGTGAAACCTCTTTAAATATAGTTTCGGTCACTTTTATATGTTATATTTGACCAAAATAAAATTATTATTTATAATTAGGACATCAATATTTTCTTTGGGTAAATTTTTTGTATTTTTCTGATAAAATTCATTTTTAGTGAATTGTGAAAAATAATGTATTTTAATTCAAAACTAACTTGTAATATAATTTATTTATATTGATATATTATCTTTTTAATTGATATTAAAGTGTAATTAGATTATATTTTTACCATTTAATCCCATGGTTTTCATTGGAAGTAATTTCACTTTGAAATTGGACATAAACAAGTGTCAATATTTTCATAGATATTGTTTCATAAAAACACGTTATTTGTTTTGACAATGAGAATTAATTTTAAATTAAGTAATCCAATTTCTATGTTTTTAATTTTTTAATATAGACATCATTTTTGAATTTGTAATATCAAATATATATTATGATTATTTTTTGGTATTTTTCTAAAAAATGTCAATTTTTGATTAATAGTGTAACCACAAATTAGAAGTAAAAAAAATGACTTTTTCATTTAAATGAAAATATTACCACTTCTATGAATTGAATTTTAAAAATAATACATACATGGTTGTTATTAGTATGTAAAATTTGGTTCAATAAGAAGAAAATATATTTTTTTGATAATAACTTATGACTTTTATTTACTGTGATTAAAGGTAAATAAGATAATTCAAGGTAAAAAGAATATTATAATAATAAAAAATTACATTAACACTTGTCCAAACCTTATTTAATGATTAATGTCCAAACAAGTCATCCTTGGGTCGATTTTGGGACCCTATGGAGCAACATGGGAGTGATAATGACACTTTATTTTAATTAACTTAAAGTAAAGACAAAAATGACATATACATATATTTTAGTAAAATAATTTTTACATGAGGTAATATAAGTTATCATTTAGACTATAAATATTTTTTGGAAAGATAAAAACATTTCCTAAATCATGATATATTTTTTATAATTTTAATAAATCAAAAATATTAAATTATATATGACACAATAATGATGTAGTGTTTACATAATTAATAAATGATTTAAATAAATAAGATTATAAAGATTAAAATAATATCCAAAACCTGTCCAATTATTATTGGATGATTTTATTTCGACCATGAGTCATCTTATCATAGGCTTTAATTAGTTTTGGACCTTTATAAACCGAAAATCATTTTATAATAAAATAATATTTTCACACATTCTTAAAGAGCCCCTCCTCCCCATTAAAAAAACACCTCACATCTTACCCATCCCTCACACCTCTCATCTCACTTGGATCATACAAATTCTGCCCAATTAAGCTCCCTATATCTCTATAATCCTCTTAAAAGCCTTAAATTTGGATTAAGGAACTTCAATAAACCCTTTTGGTTCAAATCAAAGGGAGTTACCGAATTATAGGTAACAGTTTCTATTAAATTATTTTGTTTTATTTTGTTTTATATTACTTCTCCAACCCCATAGAATATTTTTATTCCTTTATTTTATAAAAACACCAGTATCATCAATTTACTAATTTATTGTTATGAGAATGAATATAACTACACTTACACACACCTCCGTCTAATGGGTAAAGAACATACTATTTTTGTGGACAACAAATTACTACCTCACGAAATGATGATTATTCAAATATCTCCAAATACCTCTCATAGTGGACATTATTATGGAACTGTATTTATATTATATATATATTATATTTATATTGTTTCTATGCTTTTCTATTTTTATTTTATAGAATACATTTATGGTTTCCATGGTGGGTAAATACGATAATCTCAATTGAGGAAGTAAGGACTACCATCCCTCAAAGTGATATGACTCGTTCATGACTTATGTGGAACGTATAAAGGGTAGAGTTAATGAAATTATAAATTATATTATACTGGAATTATAATATACTTATGTATCATTATATTTTCATTCCATTACAATATTAAATAGAAATCGAAGTACTGTTCATGCATATGTACGGTTTACCGTCTCAATGAACGGTGCATTTCATTTTTTATATCCATATGTTAGGTACTATTTTAAATACATGTATATACTGGATATATAGATGATATATATGATATCTAAATCATGAATATAATTCTGGATATAATGAAATTTTTACCACATGAACAACTTGTAATTATAAGAAGTCCATTTTTGACTAAAGTACCAAATATCGACAAAATGACCATTATTAACTTAAATTATTACATAATGTTTATAACAAATTATTAATTGATATAAAAGAAATAATTAACTTTAAAAAGGTTCTTATGATAATAGAAATTAACTCTAGTTTATTATTCAGAAGATTAAAGAACGAATGGGTCATGTCGGACATGAGGTATGGGACTTCGTATCAATCTCCTTTCATTGAAACATATTTTGTATTGATACACAACATTAATTTAAACTTTTTTGAAAACAACTTCTACTTTTCATTTCATTCAAAGGGAATATATTTCTTTGAATATTTTTACTAAACTACAAAAAGGGATTTTTCTTTTAATGTAAGCAGTGAAAACGACCTTTCCACCACTGCGAGTATTATTTCTTCTTTGGCTTCCATAACAATAATAATGTTTTTAAACAGAAAATAAATACCATATACAGTTTTATGTATTTCTGTATTGAAAATGGTTTTGTTAATGGATTTTATATGTCAATTTATTTAAGTTATATTTTGTTATTGATATTTTGATATTTTTTCTTTTTTTATATTTGTTGTATGTTTTATGATTTTATAACGGTACATGGACATTTGATTGGGGGTTACGTGATAAACCAAATGACGGGTGGTGCCTTGATAAACCAGGATGGTTGGTTACATTATAACCTCTAATGCAATGGGTACGGAATGTGGACGTATGGCTATTCTATATAGTGATATGTGTGGAAGTCGACCGTATGGTTATTTCATTTAAGTATGTTTATGTCACAACTTACTTTAATATGTTATATGTTCTTTATATGGGTTTTATGGTAATATTTAAGTTACAAAAGGGTAAGAAATGATATTTTATTTAGTGGAGTGTATTTACTACTTCCTAATGGTGAAAATTATTACTTATGATAAAGAATTCATATTTAACTTGTTGTTTTAAAAAAAACTAATAGTTTTCCTTTTTGTGTATCCCTTAATAAGATTTTTATGCTCTTCCATGGTTTTGAAAAAAAATTCACATGACATAAAGTGGAATAGGTTCAAGGATGGTATCATGGAAAATTAATGTTTTCTAAATCATGAAACTATACATGAATATATTTCTCAAGAATTTTTATTTTGTAAAAAATATGGGAAGTGAGTAGAAGTGTCTACTTTGTAATTTTTGAGATTTAATGTAATAGTTATGACCTAATTACCAAAAAATATAAAACTAAGAATATCTTCAAGGTTACTTATTCATATAATAAATATTATGTAATGTTTATGGCCGAGTCCTTATAATAATCATTTAGTTGCTCAATATGTCACATTTTCAACATCTTGATCTATTTTTATTGAAAATATTCATTTAATTCTATTTTGGTGTATGAATATCTTATATCTCTCTCAATATAGATAATGCATCTATATCCTCAAATAAAATATATTATCTTCTAACTCGTGATCAGGGGTTAGATAATATTTCACTTCTTTCATCAATTTACGTTATGAATATGCGATAAATTTATAATTTTTCATTAAGAGCGAACCAAGTCCCTTTTTTATAAATCACTATATATTAAAAACTCTATATTTCCTAATGGTAGAGACAAAAATATGATCATTGACTAATATACTATTTTGTCTATAAAAACATTCATCACATTATTTTGTCCAAGGTTCAACAAAATCCATTTCATAAATGGTTAAACATGTGACCCTTAAAAAAGATTAAGATCTAAAAAATTATAAATAAGTTCAATAAATTTCCCAAATTAACTTATCATTAATCTCCCAAACAATATGAAGTAGCTATTAATAATTACATACCAAACATGTGGACACCTCCATTTAGTATTCTCCTTAAAATGGTAATATCCAATAATCCTTTAAAAATTTATTGAAAAGATAAATTATTCATTATCCCTTTATTAAAAAAATATATTGGATATACAATTTAAATCCAAAAGTTTTTTTACTCCATCAAAGGTAATATAAACCACTTTCTCAAAAAAATCATTAATTAGTTCAAGGTAGTTAGTACTATCCAATTTACTTTATCTATATATATCATCTCTTTTTCCAAATATAATTATTTAAAAATTTGAAACATATTAAGGCTTATCCTTCCCTAAATCACATGTCTTCCATGAATTTAAAATTTCTAATGAATCATTTTTTTCATTGGTCATTGAAACCATTCAACATATACTTTTAAATCCTAAATGAAAAATTAGAGCATTACAGTCCTTATACATTTTATCATTCTTTTAACCAAGATATCATAGATAAATACTCAAATGGCATAATTACTCAATTCAAGCACATGAACATTAATAATTCCACAACTTTTTTGGTAATATCATAAGATTGAACTTGATCCGTTATCTTATTGTTATGTATATTTTCTTTATTCTTGGGTAATTCATTTGTATAGTTCCCCATATCACTATAGTTGAATAAATAGATATTTTAAACCATTTTATTTTCTGTTAAATCATGATATTTGTGTACTTTTTCTCCAAACTTGTAGAAAACTGAAATTCCCTTTAAGAAAGTACCGGGATGTTTATTTCCATAATTATTACATATTGGAAAATCCTTTTTTCCCTTATTCTATTTATTATTATTTGTTTCTTCCACCCTCTTATTCTCTTACTTCCCTTAAAATTTATAATACTTATATAATTCATTATCTATATTTTTAATTCATGATAATATGTACTCATATAATTATAATAGATGGGAGACTAGTACCCTTAAAAATATTTCCTTAATACTCTCAAAGAGACGGTCAATATTACTCTTTTTATTACGTGAAATTATGTAGATCCCATTATATATTGTAAGAAAAATTTATAAATTATATCATAAAATTTTTTATATTATATCATTAATAAAAATAATATATAATAATAAAACACGTGAAATAATTAACATTAATTTAAAATATATGTGCATCACTAATCTCATAATCCGAAAATTTATTTCTTTATGGATATTTTCATTTTAAAATCCATCATAATGGTTTTAATGAATATTTGAATTATACTAATAATAATACCCTAATATTTTCAAACTATGAACAAAATAAGGTCAGTTTTCATGTACTATGTGGTGATTAGATGAAACCTAATGTGCAATTTTTGGAGTCATTTACCCTATGTATCTCTATCCTAGAACCATTTCCACTAGTAATATCTATATAAGGATGTATTCCTTGGAAAAACCACATAATATCGTACTTACAAAATTTATAGGATGTCATTATATACATATATTAAAATTATTTCATTGGGTTATGTTACCTAATCAATGTTTTTATTAATCTAGTTACCAAGGTTTCTACTAAACTCCTTTGATTTAATGTATAATGACGCCCACCCAAGTAACTCAGTTCTAGTGCCTTACTTTATTAAATTATGATAGATAAAAAGGGTTAAATCCTGAAGAACTAGTTATATTAGATATTTTGGAAAACAAGATACATATATGATACTTATGATACTTTTGGAATTCAAAATAAAACATAATACAAAACTAAATTAAATTAACTATATCCATGATAACACATTCCAAGAACTCTTCTTCATATCTTGGGGAAAGGAAATACAATATAGATTAGCTCAATTTCTCATTAAGGATTCAGTAAAGGATAAGTTATAATGATTATATAAGAATTATAAACATGGAAATTTAAATAACATAACAAAAATGTCATTTAAATATCTTTATTATAATGAAAAAATAATATATAATCAATATGGAAAGGAAAATAATTGAAAACACATGACATTTAATCAATAACAAATAATTAGATGCATCTGAAGATAATATTAGAGTGAAAATATAATGGATAATAATAATAACTATATTCTAAATTATTTAAATTCTTAATTATTAGACATAATGATCTTAGGAATCATGATACCTCTACTATAAAGATTTTTCTTTCAGATAGTTTAAAACTTTCAAAAAAACCCATATAATTTGGCTAACTAGTGTGTCCCATGAGACATATCGAGGAATCTAGGGGATATATAATTCTACGCCCCAAAAATTAACCCATGTACAAATTATTCCTCATATATCAGATTATTTATTTAATTCATGAATAATATTCTTTGTCATCAAATATCTATATTGAGTAAATGATTTGAATAAATCAATATTTTCACAGTTAATCAAATAAATTTAAAAGTTTACAACATATGTATAAATGGTGTATTATTTAATAAATATTCTTATCCATCATACAAAAATATGGATATTTAAAATAAATGTAATTCATACTATAAAAGAGATATTAAAAGTTCTTTTTTCAATAGAAAGTTACAAATCATAAAATAAAGTGAGATTATATAAAAGTTTTTCCACTTCATAACTTGCAAGTCAAATTCCCTTGGAAGAAATATTTAAAATTTAATAATAAAATACCACGAATTATGAACTAGGTATGATATTAAATGTCAAAGAGGTTTTATATACACAATAAAAATAAGATTAGGTGCATGATATACAATATTCCCTAATGAATGAAAATTGAGATGGAGTCCCTTACTTCATGCTTACTTTTGGTTTAGCATGATTTAAATACTATAATAGGGGTTTTATAAATGTTATTAACATATATTTAAACCCTAATAATTATTATAATATCATATATTATAATTTTACAATATATTACCTCGTGATCATTAATAATTTCTCATTGTTTTTATTGTTCTAAGTGTTAATTGCTTTGTTTTCTCATTCCTGATTTCCTATGAATGTTATGATTCTTGTGAATATTATCTATTTAAAAACTCTACATAATAATAATAAGGAAATAATTTTAATTATTATATATCAATTATATTTGTATACTAATCAAGAATGATTGTTTTGAGAAATAAAGTACTTTATGATCATTGAGACAATAGGTCATTCTTAAGCATGGATAATGATTCTATCAATCAATGATCATTATGGAAAGGAGGAAAGTTATATTTTATCTTTATATAATGATAATAATATCATAAATACCATATTAGTTTTTTAATAATACTTACATATATCATCTATATGTTATGGTTATCAAAATTTAATAACATAACTTCATGGAGGGGGTAGTCCACACATACAAGAACGATGTTATCATCATTAAGTGAGTGAAAATATAAGAATTAAAATTATATAATAACTATTATGAGTGATAAATATGTCATTAATAAAATAATTATTTTATTTAAATCACATATTATCATTAAATGTATCATTAAAACCTTCTCTGTAAAGCATTAGGGAAAGAAAAATAACCTCAATTCTCAAGGCAGTAGTCTATCATACACACAACCAATGTTATCTTGTACTGTATGGAATAAAAATTAGAAAGGTAAATATTTTATTATGATGAAATAGGTATAATTATCTTATAAAAAACATATATATACTTTATATACATCTTCATACCCAACTCTAAAATGTGGTAATGGAAAAATGAATGACATCAGTTTATGAGGTGGTAGGATTCCATATATTGGAATGATGATTTCAAAAATAATTTTATGGAATTAGGTATTGTTTTAGTCCATTCCATTAACATAAAAAATAATTCTATGAAAGATACAGATTCTATTATATCATAATGTCTTAGTAATAATTGAATTAAGTGTAGGATGAAATAATATAAAAATTCTCATTGAAGAACATTACCTCTTATTTGGGTAACCTCCTTTGGTTTTCACCAAATCCTTCCTTGTTTGTATGTATTAAAATATAAAGTCCTTTAGTATCATGTGATGGAAATTGGGAAGTGATTTTGTAATTTCTTCAGTGTACCCACAATTTTCACAATTTAAAAGGGACAAAAATTTATTTTTATATATCATTACACATTATATATTCATTAAATATCCATAAAATATATTTTATACCAAGTTTTTGGTCTTTTTAACCCATTTATTTATTTCTTAAATTCTAGTCAACCCATTGTCACCTTAATCATGTTAAATACTTTTTACTACTTTGATAGTCATTTTGAACCAAAAGTTAAGATTAGATTTTTAGATAATATAAATTATTATTATTAAAAATATGGAATCAATTTTTCCAAATCATATTCATGTATTTTTCCAAATGCAATTAAAATTTTGACCCACAGACATGATGAGAATACTGGTATTCAAAGAGGAAATTTTCAATAGATTAAAAGGGTTTTGTATTAAATTTTAACATTAAAATTATTCCAATGACCTAAATAGGATAAATTTAAATATAATTTAAATTATTTTACCTAAAAACTATTTCAAAATATAATTTATATTTTTAAATAATTTAAAGGAACATGTAGTTTTTTTTAAAAAAATTCATTATTTTTTCCTATTCATCCAAAAGTGAAGCTTTTATAAAAAAAATAAAATATTCATTCAGTGATAATTTTGATATAATGATATCAAGAATTATTTTTTTCCAAATATTTTTTTAAAATTATTAAAGAATAATTATAATTTAGTTCTGAAAAGTGCGACTAAACCTCCTTTTATAAAACTACAGAATTTTAGAAAACATTTTCTTTACTTTCAAATGTCTCTTATTTTAATTATAATAAATATAAACTCATTTATTTTATATTATACATTTTTAATCCATATTATTCCAATAATTTAGTCATTTATATTCATTCCTTACAATATAATGGATATTTTATAATGTTTTTGTTTAAATAATATGTTAATAGACTATTTCCATTTTAACGTAGTGTTGTGTCTGTCAAAATCTATCATAAAAATAAATCTATTTTAAAAGAAATATATGGTAAATTATTGGGGTACTATAAAGACTAAAATCTATAAGTAATATTAATGGAATTAAGGAAGATATTTTGGTAAGTATTTTCCAAGTAAAAGGGTTTTGATGGTATAAAGAGGAGAGAAGAGGGGTTGGCATTTTGTAAGTGAGGTGAGTGGAATCTTGCAATTTTTCAAAAAAAAGTATAACCGCATTTTTTACATGCGACAAGGATACAAAATGAACCATTATCATGAATTATACATGATAAGGTAAAAATATTTAGATAAGATATATTTTAGACAAAATTTTAGGTCATTTTATCTTTCATATTTTTTGGGTAACCCCTTCAGTAAATCAGTTTCAACTTCTTATATTAATTAATTTTTATTATTTTCATTATTCATTCTGGTCAGAAATAAATTAAAACTTATTAAAAAAAAATTATTATAATTTCAAATAATTATTCCATTTTACTAAATTCAATCTATATAAGTATGAATTTTCTTAAAATTAAACATTCAAACGCGATGAAAAAACCAGTTCTTAAGAAATGTATTTTTAAAGAAAAAAATGATTTTATATTTAATCTACGATTAATAATAATAATTTTATAAATATTAATTAATATATATATTGATATTGAATATTTCTCTATATTTAAATTAAAAAATTCGTCATTAGTTATTTATATAACTAATTAAAATGGAGAATCATTATGTACTTTAGAATAGTTTTCAGAAAAACACTTTTTTAAACACCAAAATAAACATATACTAAAATATAATATAAAGAATATTAAAAATAATTTATGTGGATTTAATAAAAAAACAACATTATTTTACTTTAAAGAATATTTAAAACATAATTATTCTTTTAAATTTCATTATTTATTTAAAGTAAATAGCATCTTTAGAGAAATTGATATTTTGCACTATTCATTCGAAAATCTATATTTTCTAAAAGAACCAAAAAATATTACATATGCCAATTTTGAAATTAATATTTAAAAATTATAGTAATTTTTAAAATTAAAATTCTAAAATATTAAAATTAAACATTTAAATAAATTTTTATAATTAATGATTTTAATTAATACAATTTCCTTTGTTATTTGAACAAATAACTTCAGGTTTTTATAATGAATATAAATGTCTGAATCATATTAATAATCATAAAAATGATTGATTATATCATTACCTTGGTTGTTAAAAAAAGTTTTACCTACCTCCCAAGAAAATTACTTCTCTCTCACTAGGTGATTTTAAATAGAGATTTTATTTTTACCAAGTTCATGCATAATCTCTAGAATCTTGATTCCTACTTAGTCTCCAAACTTTACAACCTTATAAATGTTTTAGTCAGGAATTATTTAATGAGATATGTTAAATGGATTTGGATTCTTAGGGTTTAAATGTAATAATATCAATGGTTGTATGAGTAGGGTTAGGCTCTAAAGTGATGTAAAATATATAAAAACATTTAGTCAAGAATAGTGTCCCCCTCAATCTCATTTCACAACGTACCCTCCAAACACATATTTATTTCATAGATTAGTCCATAGTTTTTTATATTCAGTTATAAATACGTTTCATCCATCTTACCCCAAATATTTATCTGCAATATTTAGTTAATTTTATATAGGTAATTTTCAACGTTAATTATGATTTTAGAAATAAGAGAGAAATATTTTATCTTAAAAATGTTATGTAAACACCCAACATGTAATGACACGACCCTAGTTGCTCAGATATGGTGCCTTATTTTATTAAATTGACATATATAAAATAAATTCATATCCTAAAGTAAAGAATAGTTTAGTAGCTTTGAAGAAAAAGATACATACATTAGTTCAACATTACAAATTAAAATGAAATACAACATATCAACTTCTTCTGAATCACAGATAATCTCTATGATTATCATTTCATTTCATTCATAATATACATTTCACAACATGGGGAATATAAAACATGTGAAACTGGTGAGAACAAATTCTCATTAAAGGTTAATAATACAACAAAAGAAATTATAAACAAAAAAATTAGGCATGATGAATTGCTAAAAATTCATACCTTCAGTAATATAATCGATCATAATATGGCAGGAATAAAAATAGATTAAAAATTAAATAAAACATAAACATGGATATTATACTATTTGAATGATTAAATAAACATTAAATCTCTAGTTTCATATTTATGGAATGCATAATGACATAAATTATAAAATAAATTTTCAAGGCCTTGACCAAGACATCTAAAAATGATTAAGGACTCGACAAAAACCATATCTGAAAATGGGAAAGGCACCGACCAAGACCATATATGGTTTGTCTTATAAGACCTACTGATGCATCGAGGGTCTGTATCGTGCCCCTCCATTCACTTATAATGTCCAATTATTTTCTTATATAAATGGGCATAAACAAAAACAACATATACAATCATATTGAAACTAACATATGAAATTTAAATAACCTTCCCCAAGCATTAAACAGAAACACTAACCATTCAAAGTTATACGGTGAATGGTATCAAGCTAGAACATCCACCGTCAAAATACCCATAATCCATTAAATATTTTATGGTGGATGATATCATAAAACATTAACCCCGTTGGAACTTACTAATCAACAAGTGTGTTTAAATAGGTGAAAATACACTTATAAAATCATTGAGCAATTCTTGATACAAACAGTATTTTACATTGAAAAGAAGATTTATTTCGGTAAAAGATTAGTATAAAACACAAATATAATTTATTTATTTTTTTCATAATAAACTCAGTGATTTTATAAAAATATTAGTTGTTAAAAACAGATTATAGAGTGACCTTGAATATGGGTAATAATTCAAGAAATTACCTTGAATCAAGATTCTATTTTGAGAAGAAATTTTAAAATATCCTTTTAAAACATGTAATTCCAAAAAAATAAAGAAGGATTCTTGTTGGTAAACATATATAGATAATTCAAATAGAATTTATGATAATTACATAATAATAAATACTGATTTATTTGGGTTTAAGATAGAAAATGAGTCACTAGAATAAAAATGGGTTTTGGGTAGAAAACCCCTACCTGATGCCTGAATATATTCCTCTCCGGAACTTAAGGTCCTAGAATAAGAAATTATAATTCTTAATTAAATAATTAATAACATTTTAGAGATTTATTTGATTTAACATTATTTAATTATATTAAATTATTTTCATTTTTATTGGTTAAGAGAGTCAATTTCATTGTTTGAGAGTGTATGTTTTCTTAGTTTTCATGATCTGTTCTCTTGTATATGAGTATTGAAGTTCATATAAAATTAAAATTGAAATATAGAACTACATGTTTGAGTTATTACTGTTCATCCAAAAGTATAAAGGCTCATATAAATCTTTTGGATATTTTTGGGGTGGATGAATCAACAGATAAAATATTAATGAATAACGTTTGGATTAATTTGGAGGTTTTTTTATTACAACAAACTCATTTTATTATATAATTCAATACCATGTATAAAAAAATAGTACATAATATAAATCAGGATATTTTACATATATTATAATTTTTTTGAACCATAATAATGGTTTGATGACTATAATGAATGATGTTAATAGAAATTAAAAACTCGTCATCCTTGAATGTGATAAATTAACACAAGTCAGATGGCATTTCCTTTTTTAATAAAAGAGGAGGGGAAAGAGAGATCATGATGAAATATTCAATTACAATAATAAAATTATAGTTCATGTGTGTTACTAGAATTTTCTTATCATTTGTATTAGGGGATGTGATGAGAGAGGAAAACAAGAATTGAACTTGTAATATAAATTGAATGAAAAAGGAAGAGAGGTATACCTCTTGAGTACCCCTTTTTGAGAATATCATTAAGGGATTTAGTTTTGGCCTTTTTTTGAGACCATAAAGTCTCAGACATAGGGAAGGGGCTTGAGAAGATTATTTGGTTGAACTTATATAACGAACAAGGCTTAAGAGAAGTGATGAGAAGACAGAGTGATGGGTGGCTTTTATAGTAGATTATGGTAGTTATTTCCCATTATTTTGATCATTATTTTATTATTTGGGCTCAAAACTATGAATTTCCATGATTATTGTGACTAAAAACAGAAATAATTTCATTTTAGTTCTATATAAGTGTGCTTACATCATCCTTACATCACCTATAATATATTTAGCATTTATCGTTAATTATCAAATTTAACTATTCACTAAAAATTTTAGTATTTTCGAAAAACTCTCTAAAATTCACCATGACCAATTTTTGATGTGTAGAATTCAAAAATGGAATCCATTTTATAAAAATAATTTTACATATATGTGAAATTATATTTTTAATAAAATCTGTATTCACTTGAAAAATATAGATTAAATTTAAAACCGATTTTATAATACTTTCAAAAATTAACAGAGGTCACATTAAATTATCCGACGATCATAAGAAAAAAAATATTTATTTAGGAATAAAATTTATGAAAATTATATTTACAATAAATAAATTTATTAATTTTAATTTAATATTTATTACCCAAAAAATACCAACACTTAATTATTAATTTTTAAAATATTTACTCTTATTTATAAGGTGTATAGGTTTTATTATACATTTATGGGTGAGGTTTCTATTTATAAAGGTTATATTACTATTCATGATGGAACATTAATATTTATAAGGGTATGTTACTATTCACCAAAAATGTATGTTCATCCTATCAGTCTAAAAATATCTCACTGATTACTATTGTGTTTGTTAGTTTTTTGGAATTCAAATCACTGAAGTGGAAAAAATTATGTTTACTAGATAGGCTTTATAAAATTTGTGTTTTTAGAAACATAGTGTTTCATGCAATCAATCCTAAATTTATTTGAAAATATTTAGGTTGTTACATTCTCCATCCCTAAATAATTCCATCCAAAAAATTTCAGAATGATTCCTCATAAACATATTTGGTTAGTTCTCCATTATAGGCTCCTAGGATCCCTTGTTGTTTCTTCATTTTTATGATTTTTCCACTGTAAATTTACCAGTCGTGTCATCTGATTCCTCAATTGTTCTTCCTTAGAAACTATAATCTAGATAGGCTCTTCACAATAAGATAATTCATGTTCCATTTCTATACATTTATAAGTGAGGAAATGCATTGGGTCCGGCATGTACTTTCATCACAAAGAGACATGAAACACATTGTGTATTTTAGAAAAGATATGCGGTATTGTGAAATGATAATCCATAGTACCAATTCTCTCTAGAATTTCAAAATGTCCAATATATCTGGGGATCAGTTTCCCTTTCTTCTCAAATTTTATAACACCCTTCAGTGGATATACTTTTAAGAAAAAGTGATCTCCCTTTTGAATTCCAAATCCTTCATTAGATTATTAGCATATCTATTTTTCTTGATTTGAGCTGCTTTGATATGGGTTTGAATAGTATTTACCTTCTTCATTGTTTCCTCCATAAGCTCTGGACCCACAATCTTCCTTTCACTGAGTTCATCCCAATATGTTGTTGTACAACATCTATTTCCATAAAAAGATTCATATAGTTCCATTTGAATGCTACAATATAAACTACTATTTTAGGAAAACTACAAAAAGTTAAACATTAATCCCAAAAACCTTCAAAATCATTTGATCACGATATAAACATGTCTTCTAATGTTTGAGATATCCTTTCTAATTGGTCGTCCATTTGTGGGTGAGAAGCAGTACTCAAACGAAGCTCAGTATTGGAATACTTCTATTGACTATTTCGTAATTTTTATGTAAATAATAGATCTGGATCAGAAAACATTAAGAGAGGCGATCCATGAAGTCTCACAAATTCATTGATATGGTGTTGTTCATCGAAATCTAATGTAAAATCCTACCTTATAGCGAGGAAATGTGCATATTTAATAAGTCAGTTAGAAATTACCCATATTGTATCATTATTTCTGGGAGTTTTGGATAATATAGGGACAAAATCAATGGTGATTTCAACCAATTCCCATCTAGGAATATGTATAAGTTACATGAATCCTCTCAGATGTCGTTTTTTAGCCTTCACTTTTGGACAGACTTAACATCTTGATACATAATCATCAATTTCTCACATTATATCGTCTCACCAAAAATGTTCCTTCAAAAAACTATACATTCTAGTTATACTTTAGTGTGTAGAAAAATTTGAGCTATGTGCATCATCCAATAACTCCCTTTTCAGCTAGGGTATAAAGGGAACACATAGCCTCTTCCTAAATTTCTGAATTCCATCCTCATACACTATGTTTTCCAAATTCTAATAATTTAATACTTTAATTTTGTTTTCTAAGATTCTCATCCACAAACTGAAAGTTTTAAAACTTTCTGATAAATATTTTTGGGAAACCAATTAAAAATTTAATGATGTTTCACATTCATTGATAATTTCCATATCCATCTTCTCTATATCCATGTACATAGGATCCTTCACAATCTTCAATTTGTGTAGGACAACATAACCCATTTCAAATAATGCATCAGCTACCTTATTTTCCATTTCTGGGAGGTATTGTATGAAAAAGTAATAATCTTTGAGTAGTTTTATACATCACATTTCCCTCAGGTTGAGTTCTTTTTACTGGAATATATATTTCAGATTTATTGATCTGTATATTTCTCACATATTTCACCATAGAGATAGTGACTCCATATTTTTGGAGAAAGGATAACATGATCTAAAATCAATATCTTTAGTAGGATAGGTTTGTTCATGAATATTAATTATCTTTATGCATAGTAAAAACCTCTATCATTCAGTATAAGGACTCAACCAAGTCCTTTCATTGATTTACCACTATAGATCACAAACACATCAGTCCTCGATGGTAGTGTTAAGATTAGAGCATTCACTAATGTCATCCTTAATTCTTTGAAACATTCATCACATTATTTTTTTTCATACAAAAAATATCCCCTTTATGCATAATCTTTGTTTAATGGGTTGGCCAATAAGGTGATGTTATGAATGTACCACCAATAATGAATTATTGCACCAATAAAACAACATACCTCAGTTATGTTCGTTGGTGTAGAATATTCTTGAAGAACCTTTTTCTTCATATGATCAATGGATATTCCATCATTAGAGACAATATTTCTAGGAAAAGAAACATATTGATGACAAAAATAAGACTTTATAAACATGTCATATAATTCATTTCTTTTATAAGTCTTAAAAATAATACGCAAGTGATTTTCATGATGTTTTTTGATATTTTGAGTATACATAGATACCATCAATAAATACAATAACAAAGTCATCAAGATATACATTAAAACCCATTATTCATTAGATTCATGAAGATAGAGGTTACATTAGTCAGTCCAAAAGGCATTACTGTAAACTCATAATGCCCATACCAGGTTCGAAATACCGTCTTTAGAATATCTTGCTTCCTCACACACAACTGATGATATCCAGATCGATCTTCTATAAGATATCGGTTTTTGTAAAGGTATGTTTTGTTGTTTTCTAAGTTAATCCCTTGATTTTGGGACTTTAAAAGGTTTCTTGAAAGTGTGAGAGGCCTTGGGGGTGTTCCGGGGGCTTGTGGCATGGAAGAAGGGAAGTCTGGGAAAAGAAGACCAAGGCACACGACCTGCGCACGATCAGCCAAACCATGTGGCCTGCCCAGGAGAAACCCTGTGACCCTCCCTCCTCTGGACAGAAGCGATCGCACGGTTTGCACATGGTTTTCCAAACTGTGCAGATAAACCGTGTGGATCCTCCTCCTCCTCCTCCAGGAAGTGGCATTCTCATGGTTTGCGCAGGGTTTTATAAACCATGCGGCTAAACCGTGCGACCACTGAATGTTGGAAAAATTACAAGTTTTCCACCCCGGGCTTTAAAACCCCACTCTGTATTTCGTCTCATTTCCTCCCTCTCCACCCTAGGCACGAACCAAATCACCCAAAGGCTCAAAGATACCGATCTCCTTCGACTCTAAGGCGTTTTTGGTGCCGTTGGCTGCGGATCAAAGCTCCGAGTATGTCTAACCTCATCCTTGCTTCTCCTTTTTGATTTAGGGTTAGTATCTTTCTTTCCTCTAGTTCCGAAACCCTAAAACAATATCTTTTGGGTGAGTTTTAGGTTGAATCTTCAAAGGTTGGTTGGATCCAGGTATAAGGACTTGATTGGGAGTGAGTTCAACTACGGTTTCGAGGTATGTGGTCTACAAGATATATCCCTTGGTTATTTAGGGTTTTTGTGCATGTTTACTTATGTTCTTTTTTCACTTGGTTAGGTTTTGAATAACCTTTGCATGCTTGGTTTTAATGATGTTTGGAATGGTAAATGGGAACCCTCACGATCCCAGTGGGATTTGTTGGGATTGACATGACCTAATTGGGCCATCCATGGGATGTGATGGATTTTCCTGGGTTTAGGGATTGACATTAAACAAGTGACTTGTTGTAGTGAATTGTAGAGCCCTTGATAAACATGTTGTCATGAATGGTTGATTCATGTAAATGATGAACAGGTTAAATGGGTTAATGTGTAAATTGATTAAAGACCATAATGGGATAGATTATGGGTTTAATGTTGAATTCTTAGTGATATAGGCATAACACATGGGAATTGGGTGACTGGTTAAATGATGTGAAATGGTAATGTGTTAATGGGTTAAGGAATGATGTGGTTTCTCATGTGGGATTTTGTGAATAATGTTTTCCGATGGGAAATGGTTTGGATGGTTGATGGTTACTTATATATAAGCATGTGCACATGGCTTCGTAGAGTGGGGTATGACATGAGGATATACGCCCACGGGTCGAGTGAAGACTGAGGTTTTAAACTCCACCCTAAATGCTTGGGTTAGGAAACGGGACTGAGGGCCTATTCTCCTAACGGTTGCATCCACCCAGACTGAGGCTTCGAGGCGATGTTATGGTTGCTATGAGGGGTTAGTCCTAGTGAGATAGGATAACGATGTGTTTACCCTCTTGCAGGTAATTGCTGGCATTAGACCCATGTAACATAATGCATGTGTTTAACTGATGGAAGTGTGGCGAAATGGTAGGTGATGATAATTGGTAATAATTGAATTGTAATGGAATAGCAATGGCTTCTCTCTAAACTTGTTAATGGAACCTTAATTAATTACTTGGAAATTATCATTCATATTCCATTAGCATGTACTGTCTGTTTATACTGGATATTTTGTAGACACCGTTGGTGGTGGCCTATAGAGTTGTACTCACACCCTGCTCGGGCCGTCGTTGGGTACCTGAGCAGACTTCATGTTTGCAGGTCAGGAAGAGGGAAAGGGTCCTTTCTAGATAGTTGAGTGGACATGGGTAGCACTTGGTGGAGGATCTGGACTCGGAGTTGGGACCATTTTGTGGATTTTGGAAATTGTCTTCATTTTTGAGCTTTGCTCACTTTTTCACTTGTAGTATGACATGACATATTTACTATTAGGAATGTTTTTTATACATGTTCCATGTTGTTGGTTATTGTTTCCACTATTTGGTTTATTCTTTTGTAGATTACTCTGATAAATGGGTGGTATACTCTCCCCACTTGACTACATAGACCCCCGCTGCTAGTTGGCAGCCTTTGGCGTACAGGGAGGCACGCTAAAGGTCATGTAACCACCCGGCTCGGAGCACCGATTTAGTGGCTTCCATGTTGGGGATGTTAAAAAGTTGTATCAGAGGAGGTCTTTCTTCTCCTTTTATGAGATCTTGTTATTTGGGATTGGTAGCCAAGGGTTATGAAGTGATGGTCCTTGGTAATGAGCTCGTGATTGGGAGTAGCTAACTTAGGTACGAGGGAAAACCCAAGTCCCCCTGGGTGGGAATTGTTATTCATGTTCTGGTGTTGTTACAGTTGATGATATTTCACCGTTGGGTTATACACATGTGGTTTGATGTGACTGTTTCATGATATTTGGCTCGTGGCCTTAACGACACAAGGATTTTCATTCATGCATCATTTTTAGGCACCTAGGGAGATAGGTGACATGAATTGTGTTAGGAACACACATAGGGTGGGTGTGTGAGTCCAGAAAGTAGGTTGCATCATGTATTTCATGAAACCAAAAAATAATGAGAAGAAAGAAACGAAACAATTAGGTAACTGATGTTTAATGAAATAATAGGGTTTGAAATGATTTGGAAAATGGTGTTGGGTAAGTGTACGAAAATGCGTTGTTGTAGCTAGTAAAGAGTTTTTGATGGAGTCATAAATGTTTATGGTATGAGTTCTAAATCTCGTTCTTGGCATTGTAGAGAGATGCCACCACGATTTCAGTTTCCAGTTGGGAAATGGGAGGATATTGATGAGAAAACTCCTCCAGTAGAGGGGAAAGAAAATGTGGTTATCAATGAAGGTGGAGAAGACCAGTTCCGAGGGAACTTGGATCGCATTATGAAGATGATGGATTGGGACCCAAGGAGGGGTGCACCGAGTATGTTTGAGCTAACTAGTGAATTCCAGCTGCAGCACCCTCCGACCTTCACCAGAGAGGGTGGGCCAGAGGCAGTGGTGTTCTGTTTAGAGTATGTCCAGACAATACTGGATCATCTAGAGACCCCCATTGAAAAGTGAGTAAAGCAGACCGCTTATATGTTGCGGGGCCAGGCTAGGCGTTGGTGGGACATTCAGGCTCAAATTGAGCAGGCTGAGGGAATGTCATGGAAGGTTTTTCAGGAAAAGTTGTGGAGCATTTCTATCCAGAGACTTTGAGGCAGGAATGGGCTGCAATTTTTATGAGCCTGACTTAGGGATCGCTGTCTGCGATGGACTATGCTAGTCGCTTCACTGATTTGAGATGCTTCGTTTCAGTGCTATCAGGGGATGAGGCATCGGTGGAAAGGCGCTTCCAGGATGGGTTGAGACATGAGATCAGGTTTCAAGTAAATCTCATCCACCTAAAGAGGTTCGAAGAGGTAGTAGATTGGGCACTGATCTCGGAAGGAAACTAGAAGGGAGCGTCGGGTAGTGGGCTTGTGGTGCCGGTGGGGAAGACGAGCGGTGTAGCTACCGAGGGTCGGAAGTGACGCCATGAGAGCTCATAGTATGGTGGTAGTGTAAAATGTGGTTGGAAGAGAGGGTAAACCTCTCAGAGTGGGAATCAGGTGTTCTGCTATCAGTGCAGTAGGTCGGGGCATGTGTATGGTTAGTGTCCTCGCCCTCCAGTTGAGTGTCATTCATGCGGCAGGATGAGACATGTGCAGATGTTCCGCAGGAACCCACGGCAGGTGGGCGAGTATGTCAGTGGGAAGCAGGTACAAGATACGAGAAAAGAATCAGTTGCCCCGTATCAGGCAGGCAGTTGGAGCTCCATGGGCCATACTGGAAGGGGCCGTAGACGTGGAACTCCAGGGAAGGATCTCTCACACCAGCCGAGTAGTGTAGCACAGAGTACTCTGGAGGAAGCCCATGGTAGAGGGGCAGGTTAGCTTCAGGAAGTTCAGTTTTCGCCTGGTGATGGCGAAGCCGAACCATCAACTGTTTGAGGTACGATCCTTGTAGCTTCTACGTTTGCTAGTGCGTTGTTTGACATGGGTTCCACACACTCTTTTACCTTTTCTCAATTTGTAGTAGCGTTTGGTTTACCTGTGGAAAGGGTGTGTAGAGTTATGTCAATTAACACTTCGTTGGGGGTGCGGGTTGAGGATTTCATGTTGTGCAAGGGATGTGCCTTAGAATTAGGTAAGTATCATTTTTTGTGGGACTTGTTCATTTTAGAGATTTCAGGATTTGATCTAATAATGGTAATGTATTGGTTGGTGTTGTATCAGGTGCATATAGACTGTTATCATCACAAAGTATCATTCAGGTCTCTTGAGGGTGACGTTTATGTCCACCGTGGCGAATGGGATGTTTGAGAAGGGCATGCGGGGCTGTTTTTTCGACATATGAGTGGACACACAACTCAAGATTCAAGTGGCATATCTCATTCTTGATGATGATGAAATATGGAAGCGGTCTATTTTCCCTCCTATGGTGGATCAGTTTCTGGACGTGTTTCTTGAAGATTTCTCGGGGTTACCACCTGAGGGGGATGTTGAGTTCACAATCGAGTTTTTTCCAAGAGCAGAGCCAGTTTCTGTTCCTCTATACCGAATGGCACTGGTAGAACTATGGGAACTAATTATTAAGCTTGAGGATTTGGAGCGTATGGGGTTTATCCGTCCTAGTACATCTCCTTGGGGATCTCCAATGCTTTTTGCAAAGAAGGCCGATTGGTCATTAAGGCTGTGTGTTGACTATCAAAAGTTTGATTAGATGACAGTGAAAAACTTTTACCCTATTCCTATAATAGATGACCTTTTTAAAAAGTTGAGGGGTGCATCAGTGTTTTCTATGATCGATCTGAGGTCGGGTTATCACCAGTTGAGGGTGAGGCCTTCTGACATACCGCGGATAGCTTTCTAGAGTCGGTACGAGTTGTTTGAGTTTTTTTCAATGCCTTTTGGCTTGGCCAATGCACCGGCAGTGTTTATGGATTTGATGAACCAGATAATTCATCCCTATATAGATCAGTTTTTGGTTGTCTTTGTTTATGATATATTAGTGTACTCAAAAAATCAAGACGATCATGCCCAACATCTTGACATCGTCTTGAGAACGCTAGGAGATCACCGGCTATATTCCAAGCTATAAAAGTGTCAATTCTGGATAAGTGAGGTGCATTTTCTGGGACACATCATCTTGGTGGAATGTGTGTCAGTGGATCCAGAGAAAGTTCAGGCAGTTGTATCTTGGGAGCAGACCAAGAGTGTTTCTGATGTTTGGAGTTTTCTGGGTTTCTCCGAGTATTATCGAAGGTTCATTCAGGATTTCTCTCTCTTGGAAGCATTACTGTCAGGCTTTACCAGTGAGGGAATCAGGTTCGAGTAGTCTGGAGCTTGTGAGAATGATTTTCAAGAGTTGAAGAAGCGGTTGACGACCACACCTATTTTGTTCTTACCTGTGCCGGGTAAGAAGTATATCGTGTTTTGTGATGGGGCCAGAATCAGAATTGGGGCTGTGTTGATGCAAGGTGAGTGGGTTGTGGCTTACAGGTCAAGGTAGTTGAGACCCTATGAGCGGAACTATCCCACTCATGACCTTGAGTTGGCTGCAGTGGTGTATGCTTTGAAGTGCTGGAGGCACTATCTATTGGGAGAATGGTTTACCATGTTTACCAACCATAAGAGTTTAAAGTACATATTCACACAGTGGGATCTAAATCTTCGGTAGTGAAGATTGGTTGAATATATTTAGTCTTTTGACATAGAGCTGGTTTACACACCGGGAAAGGGAAACAATGTTGCTGATTATCTATGCAGGAAGGTTTAGAATCAGGTGGTTCAAGAATCCAGAATCGAGTGGAAGGTGATGGCTTGTTTTCAGACATGCACTTAGAGGTGCAGAAGGAGAATAGTCAGGTCACTCTTTCTTCCGTAATGATGGAGTCGATGCTCTTGAGTTGAGTTATTGAAAGTCATCTTGATGATCCTTAGTGTTTGATCATGAAGGAAAAGCATAAAGATGGGGAACTACCTTCTAGATGGACCATCGGTGAGGACAGTGTTGTTTGCATTCGTGATCGTGTGGTTGTGCCAGAATGTAAGCGGGAAGAGTTGATGTGTGAGTTCCATGGATCGAAGTGGGCAGTGCATCATGGTCTGACCAAGATGTACTGGGATCTCCGATGGCAGTTTCAGTGGCCTGGAATGAAGAAGGAAGTTACAGTCTTTGTGGCACGGTGTCTTACCTATCAGTAGGTGAAGGACGAGCATCAACACCCAGGTGGTTTGTTGCACCCATTGCCCATTCTGGAATGGAAGTGGGATTATGTAATGATGGATTTTTTCATGGGTCTTCCAAGGACGCCGCGAAAGAATGATGCAATCTGGGTAGTTGTGGATCAGTTAACGAAAGTGGCTCATTTCATACCGATTTAGGAGACCTTTACAGTCGACCATTTAGGAGAGATATATGTTTGGGAGATAGTGAGGTTGCATAGAGTACCTCAGATCATAGTTTGGGACTGAGATCCGCGTTTCACATCGCATTTATGGCAAGGGTTGCAGAAGGTGCTTTTTACGCAGATGTTTTGAGTACGGCTTTCCACCTGCAGACGGATGGGCAATCAGAATGTATGATCCAAGTGTTTGAAGAAATGTTAAGAGCTTTTGTCTTGGACCATGGTGGTACTTGGGGGAGGTACCTATCATTGGTTGAGTTTACCTACAACAACAGTTTTCAGGCTATGATTTATATGGAACCGTTTGAGGCACTCTACGAGAGGCCATGCAGATCTCAATTGTGTTGGATAGTGGCCGGTGAATCTGAGTTGTTGGGGCCAATTCTCGTGCATCTGACTTCGGAGAGAGTTACGTTGACTAGGAAGCGAATGGCTATGGCTCAGAGTAGGTAGAAGTCGTATACAGATCGGAGGTGTGGAACTCTTGAGTTTTGGGTCGGTGATAAAGTATTCCTTCGGCTGTCACCAAGGTTGGGTCACTGTCGGATTCGAAAGCAGGGTAAGTTTGCGCCCAGGTATGTGGGACCTAATGATATTGTGGAGAGGATCAGACCAGTGGATTACCAATTGGATCTTCCACAGTGGTATGGTGGGATGCATGATGTGTTTCATGTGTTGCAGCTTCGACGGTATCACCCTGACCCATCTCATGTGGTTGATGTTGAGGATGTAGAGCTTGAGCCTGATGCGTTGTAACAGCCCAAGATTTTATAAAAAATATTCTTTTTAATTTTATTAATGTCTTGTGTTGTACGCTACACCAAAAGGAGCTTGCACAACACGCATCTTTGACTTGCCTTGCATTACACGCAATCACGACCTTCCTCGATAGCGTGTGTAGTACGCAATAACGAGTTTCACTAAACAACGATATGCTATTAAACTGTTATTAAAACTAGCCGTTATGAATAGTAATAACCACTTTTTAAAATTATTTAAATCTTATTTTTCAAAATGAACTTCATTTTTGGATTCGGAGTATCGAATTTAGCCTAAGGTGAAATTTTGGTACATTTCGGATAACTTTCATATTCTGATGAAAAGTGAAAACTACTAAATTATAATTAAAAAACAACTTTTTTAATCGAAATAATTAATAGTGATAAATTAATAATTGGAGTAGTTTTAAAGTATATTTAGAATATATTTTTACAATTTAATACAATGTTGGTCATTGGATGTAATTGCACATTTAAACCAGACATAAACAAGTGTCAATCTTTTGATAGATATTGTTTCTTAAAAACACGCTATTTGTTTTAACAGCGGGATTTAATTATAAAATTAATTAATGCAACTTCTATGTTATGAATTTGGTAAAATAGACTTCATTTTTGAATTCGGAATATGAAATATAGCTTAGGATGAAATTTTGGCATTTTTCTGAAAACCTTCATTTTTTGATGAATAGTGAAACTACTAAGTGGTAGTTAAAAAACTGAATTTTTCATAAAACTTAATTTTGCCGCTTCTGTGAATGGAATTTCAAAAATCTGAGAGACACGGTTGATGTCAGTAAGTAAAATGTGGTTCAATGAGATGAAAATAATTTTTGGTGAATAGTAACTTTTTACTTTTATTTACCACGGTTAAAAGTAAATAGGGTAATTAAGGGTAAGAATGATATTAATATTACCCTAACACATGTCCTAATTCTATTGGACAAGTGTATCTCGACCAAAAACAACCTTAAGTGTAAAATATTATCATTTAGGCCCACTTGGATTAGATTAGGACATTTATTATTATTTAATTCAAAGAAGAGTTAAAAGAGTTAAAATCAAAGTTTATTCACTAAAACATTTTTAATATGGGGTTATACATAAGCTAAATTCGACTATAAATATTCATTATAAATATAAAAAGATTTCCTACATAATTATATTTTATTTATAATTTTTAGACTTTAAATAAATTAATTTATTTATGACACAACGATGATGCAGTAATTACCCTTTTAAGGAAATATTAACATAATTGATGTTATAAATACTCAAATGAATGTAATTTGAGACTTTTTATGAATTAAACTAATTTTATAGGTTACTATGATATATTATTGTTGATTTAATCAACTTGTTTCGAACATATAATTTTGTTATGACTTTCACAAAAATCATATATCAAATAGTGTCAATATTGACACAAAGTAGTTTTTAAATCAAATATTATATTATTAATTGTTATTTTATTCCTAAAAATATAAGGTTCGGCCAAATGACTTAGATAAAGATATATATATTAATAATAAACAATTTAGGGTTCGTTTGGCATGTTATAGTAAGTGTATTAACCATATAGTGAAAGAAAACAAAAAGACACGGTAAAAGTTAAATTATTTAACTTAGAGTTAAACCGAATTGATAAGGTTAAAATAATACCCTAAACTTGTCTAAATCTTATTGGTTGATAGGATTGCGACCCTTCCCCACTTTAGCTTCGAAATAAGACCCTTTGGAACCATTATAAACCGATTTTGACTTTAATATAAAATAATATTTTGAGATATTCCTAAGGTGCCCCTCTCCTGCCCTATAAAAGGACACCTCCTCTCCCTCCTCCTCACACCAATTTGATCACTCAAGCTCGGCCAACCCCTGCCAAAATCTCTTCTCCACTTCCCTAGAAACAACCTAGAGGTTATGGTCTTCCTCAAAGACCAATTTTAGTGCCCTAAGAGGAGGTCTCAAAGAGGCGCTTCAAAGAAGAGGTAATTACCGTTACCAATTCTTTCATCTTTATTTCTTCTTCCACTTCTTCTTCTTAGGTTGTTTCATTATGAAGTAATAACATCAGTATCACTCATATAATGATATGTTATTATAAGTATGAAACAACCCTATTTCACCATCTATCCATCCTACGGAAAAAGAAATCACCGCGCGTGCGTACGTACGGAATACCGTCTCCACGCCGTGGTGTAATCTATTTTCCACCACCACCTTACATGGATGGGTATAATGGTGTAAAGAATAACTATACATAGTTATTACAACATCATATTGATTCTGATATATTGTATAATCCACTCCAATTCAGTTCAATATTTATGGAAATGATATCATCGCTCGTGCGTACGTACGGAATACCGTCTCCACGACGCGATGAGATTCATTCTCCATGTTAACCATTTAAGAATGATTATAAAGTATATATAAGAAATAATAATGAAATATATGACATTATAAAGCTACTGGATTTATGTATATATATAAATATGTATGTCATCTACTTACTTCCATTTCAAGACAATAAGGAAAGTAAAACAGCGCTCATGCGTACGTACGGACTACCGTCTCCATGAGCGGTGTTTTTCATTTCATTTATCTATCTATATATATATATACTGAATATATATGATATATAAATCATGTTTTATATTCTGGATGTAAGTAAATCATGATATAAGTAATAATAATGTCAAGAACAACAATTCAAAACACCTACGATAAATAAAACGATTTTACCCAAAACGCTTCTTTAACATGGAATTTACAAAAGAACGGATAATATAAATTCATAAGGAAACATATATGATATCATAACAATGAGTATGATTCTAGAATAAGTCAATAACATGATTTAAATCATTATACAGGAGGTTCGGACACTTACAAAACAAGTCGGACATAAGGTAAGGGAAGTATCACAATCTCATTTTTATCCGAGATTGTTTATTCGTAAGTATTTACTGGGGTGTATTTTATCATCCACATCCATGTTCCCTCAATATGTAATATTTTTTCCATCCACATACAATAGTTTAAATCCAATTTTACCCTTCGGCGAGTTTTTAGTAAAGAATATGAAAGGAATCTTTTGTCGTTTTTTCATATGAGGTACTTTTTGACTTTTCCGACAAAAGTACGAAGAATGTTTTTTTTAACTTATACGGCATGAATGGATTTTTAAAACATTATTTCCAATAAGCTTCCTTTACAAGTTTTCAAGTTTATTTTTAATCATCTTCTTTTTTTTAAAGTCGTATGACATGAAATGAAAGGATAAATGTTTTTGAAGTAGAAAGGATATTTTCCTCAAGAATGGAGTTCAAGTATTTTATCAAAATTATTTTCCATCTAAGATAATAAAAGGGTTCTGTTTTTATCCCTATTATAACATGGATTTGATTATGTTGTGATGGAAATATTTTTATGAATTCCTTTATCTTATATGAATTGTTTTATGATGTCATGTTGTTTAAGAATCCCATTTTTATTACAAGGGTTATGCTATGATGTATGGTTTATGATTATGTGGCCCACATAACAAAGGATTCATTATAAGATGGGTGGGACCTATATCTCCCTCCAATGCATTGGGTAAAGATTTTATATCTCATGAGATAGACAGGGCTGGAACGGTAGGTTATACCGGTTCAGTGAAACAGGACTGAAACGAGGGTTACTCGATTCAGAAAGGGACTTTGTCCACTAAGATAGTCTTGGCAATGAGTCTTGACTAACAAGAAATGATTCTCTATGATTATGTGTGAATGCCACAAAGATTCATGTTTTAGGTTATGATTATTGTGATTACATTTCACTGCCATGATTTACCCCATGAAATTATGATCTCTTTTGCAGGTTAAGATTTCCAAAAGTTATGTGCTTATGTATATGATGTGATTGATATTTATTTTGTTTACCCTTACTGAGAATTTGAGCTCACCCTTTTATGTTTTATTTTCCCCAGGATATAAAGAAAGGTTTTAGGTAAAAAAAAGGAAGATCTTTATATGAGATGTTGAAGATCTTTCACCACGATTAGAAGATTACGTTCCGAGTTTCCAAAGACACTAAACTATTACGATCCTTGTGTGTGTGTTTTTGTTATGTACTAAGTATTCCGCAAATGTAATGTAATGTCCATGTACGTCAGGCTTCGGGTCTCTACAGTTGGTATCAGAGGAAAGGTTTAGTCAACCTTTGGAAACTAGGATGCGAAAACGTTAGTGAGATCCCTAGAGATATTTCTAAGGTATGTCTAGGGATGTCTCTAAGGTTAAGTATACGTATAGGTTATAGTCCTAGAATTTCTCTAACGATCTTAGAATTTAACCTAAGATGTTAGATATTGAGGGTACTACCCCTTTATTATGTTGTTCTCCCTAGCACGATTTTTGCCTCTCACACTATTCTTTTGGGGTTTTAGACGATGGCTGGAACCCGAAGGAACCGTGTTGATCAATGCAATGGACAATGCAATGATTGTCCCCCTGAGCAACCAAACGATATGGGAGCTGGAATGCAAAATCTTGTAGCCATGCTCACACAAATTTTTCAAGCTATGAATCATGCAGGACTTCCAAACGAGCAAAGGAAGGAGCAACATTATGTTGAATCCTTCATGAGGCAGCGTCCGCCTTCTTTCAGTGGGTCTACTGATCCATTAGTTGCTGAACAATGGATTAGTACTACTGAAAAGATATTTTCAGTTCTTCAATGTTCTGAACATGATAAAGTCATCTTAGCAGTATATCGTTTGGAAGGTGAAGCTGATCAATGGTGGAATCTTATCAAGAATACGAGGCAAAGAGATGAAATTGATTCCATGGAATGGGACGAGTTCAAGAACTTGTTTTTCAATAAGTACTTCCCTCGTATTCTCCGAACAAAGATGGAGAAGGAGTTTCTTGAACTAAAGCAAAAGGATGATGAATCTGTTGGTATATACGAAGCGAATTTTACAAGACTTGCAAGGTATGCATCTGGCATTATCATCCAACCTGAAAGTAAAGTTGATCGATTTTTCAGTGGCTTAAAACCAAGTCTTCGAAGGGCATTAGCTATAAGAGACTTCAATAGCTATGAAGAAATTGTGCGTTGTGCTATCAAGGTAGAAATGGAAGTTGGTGTTACATATCCATCTCATGGTTTTGACAAGAAACGAAAGATGGAGTTCAAGGAGAAATCTCATAATAATGGTGAAAAGAAGATGAATGTTTCCTTATGCACAAAGTGTGGAAAGAAGCACGGTGGAGATTGTCTTAAAGGGACTAGAAAATGTTTTAAGTGTGGAAAAGAAGGTCATCGTGCAGCTGAGTGTCGAAGTAATGGAAAAAGGGATTCTAATGAAGTGAATAAAGCAAACACTGCAGAGAACGCACAACCAACACTTCAATGCTTCAAGTGCAAGGTGATGGGACATTATGCCAATAAATGCCCTAATCCAAGGGTTAGTGATGATCGACATGAGCAACCGCTTAAGGCAAAGGACAAAGGGAAGTCACATGCGATCACTATTGGCAATGTTGAATATGACAACGATGTGGTGGAATGATTAAGTTTTTATGTAATGGGATTCCAAAATAATGTTGTATCATGGAATATTGGAATATTTATGTATTGGTCTAATGTGGTATTCAAAGTGATTGAGATATTATGCGCATAATGAAGGGAAAACGAGAAAATGAAATGTTTAACAGTATTCATGAGCTCATGATTGATATAAGGACTAAGTGATATCATGGTTTGAGTATATAGAATTTTGAGGATTTTGGTATGTGGAAAGTGTTAACTTTTAAATGCATTCAAGTTTTCACTAAGGTTCAATGGGTATTCAAGAGAGTACAAGATTAAGGCCTTTGAATGTTTGGAATGTGTCTAACAAGATATATCTTATGATATATGGGGATCAACGATGGTATTAAATCTATGGTAATCGTTTTCACTATGTTATGAGAATGGACTGCAGTATTATGGATAGGACTAAAGATTGGAATGGATTATGTTGGACATAAGATAGTATTGTTTAAGGATAGAAGTTTTTTTTCGATATTATTTATGGGATGTTATAGTAATATAGTTTTAGAAAAAGGGACAACCTGCACGACGGGAGACAGCCCATCGCGTCGGACAAGGTCGTAGGAATCGAACCCACAACCGAAATGCGACTGGCCTTTATCGCCTACCACTGGCCTACAGGAAGTCCCTGTTTAGTAGAAACTAGTTTTAAAGTATAAGTCCATTTTAGGAACTATATATGATTAATATCACTATAGATCGACTTATGTATATAATTTTTGCTAACCTTTTGTTTGAGACAGATGGAATGACCCGTCATTCTATCACATGATCTGCTAACACTTCACGAATAACAAATTCAACTTCATTTAAGAGATGAAGTGGAAATTGTTCTAGGCACGAACAATAGTGAGATTGTACCAAAATAAAGAAAGTATTTATTCCAATTCAAATTTTCAACTTTAGGGAAATGATCTTGAAAACCAAAAATGTTGTCCTAGTGATCTTATACCTGATGAATCGGATGGTACCTTAGATCGTCACAAATTTATGGATTTGTGATTATTGGATTTTCCATAGCCATGTTCTCTACCACTCTCCATCAGAACATGATGGCTAGATTTCTCTTCCATATCCATATTTTCACCTATGTGGAAACCCAATGATTAGTTTATTTGGGTAACCGTTACGTTTCATAATTTTTTTTAAAGATTGGTTTTGATATTCCTTTTTACGATGTGGGTTTCTATTAAAGAAACTTTCAAATAGTAAACCATTTATAACCCCGACGAATTTCGAGGGCGAAATTCATTTTAAGGGGGGTAGAATGTAACAGCCCAAAATTTTATAAAAACTATTCTTTTTAATTTTATTAATGTCTTGTGTTGTACGCTACACCAAAAGGAGCTTGCACAACACGCATCCTTGACTTGCCTTGCATTACACGCAATCACGACCTTCCTCGATAGCGTGTGTAGTACGCAATAACGAGTTTCACTAAACAGCGATATGCTATTAAACTGTTTTTAAAACTAGCCGTTATGAATAGTAATAACCACTTTTTAAAATTCTGTAAATCTTATTTTTCAAAATGAACTTCATTTTTGGATTCGGAGTATCGAATTTAGCCTAAGGTGAAATTTTGGTACATTTCGGATAACTTTCATATTCTGATGAAAAGTGAAAATTACTAAATTATAATTAAAAAACAACTTTTTTTATCGAAATAATTAATAGTGATAAATTATTAATTGGAGTAGTTTTAAAGTATATTTAGAATATATTTTTACAATTTAATACAATGTTGGTCATTGGATGTAATTGCACATTTAAACCAGACATAAACAAGTGTCAATCTTTTGATAGATATTGTTTCTTAAAAACACGCTATTTGTTTTAACAGCGGGATTTAATTATAAAATTAATTAATGCAACTTCTATGTTATGAATTTGGTAAAATAGACTTCATTTTTGAATTCGGAATATGAAATACAGCTTAGGATGAAATTTTGGCATTTTTCTGAAAACCTTCATTTTTTGATGAATAGTGAAACTACTAAGTGGTAGTTAAAAAACTGAATTTTTCATAAAACTTAATTTTACCGCTTCTGTGAATGGAATTTCAAAAATCTGAGAGACACGGTTGATGTCAGTAAGTAAAATGTGGTTCAATGAGATGAAAATAATTTTTGGTGAATAGTAACTTTTTACTTTTATTTACCACGGTTAAAAGTAAATAGGGTAATTAAGGGTAAGAATGATATTAATATTACCCTAACAAATGTCCTAATTCTATTGGAAAAGTGTATCTCGACCAAAAACAACCTTAAGTGTAAAATATTATCATTTAGGCCCACTTGGATTAGATTAGGACATTTATTATTATTTAATTCAAAGAAGAGTTAAAAGAGTTAAAATCAAAGTTTATTCACTAAAACATTTTTAATATGTGGTTATACATAAGATAAATTCGACTATAAATATTCATTAGAAAGCTAAAAAGAGTTCCAACATAATGATATTTTATTTATAATTTTTAGACTTTAAATAAATTAATTTATTTATGACACAACGATGATGCAGTAATTACCCTTTTAAGGAAATATTAACATAATTGATGTTATAAATACTCAAATGAATGTAATTTGAGACTTTTTATGAATTACACTAATTTTATAGGTTACTATGATATATTAGTGTTGATTTAATCAACTTGGTTCGAACATATAATTCTGTTATGACTTTCACAAAAATCATATATCAAATAGTGTCAAAATTGACACAAAGTAGTTTTTAAATCAAATATTATATTATTAATTGTTATTTTATTCCTAAAAATATAAGGTTCGGCCAAATGACTTAGATAAAGATATATATATTAATAATAAACAATTTAGGGTTCTTTTGGCATGTTATAGTAAGTGTATTAACCATATAGTGAAAGAAAACAAAAAGACACGGTAAAAGTTAAATTATTTAACTTAGAGTTAAATCGAATTGATAAGGTTAAAATAATACCCTAAACTTGTCTAAATCTTATTGGTTGATAGGATTTAGACCCTTCCCCACTTTAGCTTCGAAATAAGACCCTTTGGAACCATTATAAACCGATTTTGACTTTAATATAAAATAATATTTTGAGATATTCCTAAGGTGCCCCTCTCCTGCCCTATAAAAGGACACCTCCTCTCCCTCCTCCTCACACCAATTGGAGCACTCAAGCTCGGCCAACCCCTGAAAAAATCTCTTCTCCACTTCCCTAGAAACATCCTAGAGGTTATGGTCTTCCTCAAAGACCAATTTTAGTGCCCTAAGAGGAGGTCTCAAAGAGGCGCTTCAAAGAAGAGGTAATTACCGTTACCAATTCTTTCATCTTTATTTCTTCTTCCACTTCTTCTTCTTAGGTTGTTTCATTATGAAGTAATAACATCAGTATCACTCATATAATGATATGTTATTATAAGTATGAAACAACCCTATTTCACCATCTATCCATCCTACGGAAAAAGAAATCACCGCGCGTGCGTACGTACGGAATACCGTCTCCACGCCGTGGTGTAATCTATTTTCCACCACCACCTTACATGGATGGGTATAATGGTGTAAAGAATAACTATACATAGTTATTACAACATCATATTGATTCTGATATATTGTATAATCCACTCCAATTCAGTTCAATATTTATGGAAATGATATCATCGCTCGTGTGTACGTACGGAATACCGTCTCCACGACGCGATGAGATTCATTCTCCATGTTAACCATTTAAGAATGATTATAAAGTATATATAAGAAATAATAATGAAATATATGACATTATAAAGCTACTGGATTTATGCATATATATATATATATTAATGTCATCTACTTACTTCCATTTCAAGACAATAAGGAAAGTAAAACAGCGCTCATACGTACGTACGGACTACCGTCTCCATGAGCGGTGTTTTTCATTTCATTTATCTATCTATATATATATACTGAATATATATGATATATAAATCATGTTTTATATTATGGATGTAAGTAAATCATGATATAAGTAATAATAATGTCAAGAACAACAAGTCAAAACACCTATGATAAATAAAACGATTTTACCCAAAACGCTTCTTTAACATGGAATTTACAAAAGAACGGATAATATAAATTCATAAGGAAACATATATGATATCATAACAATGATTATGATTCTGGAATAAGTCAATAACATGATTTAAATCATTATACAGGAGGTTCGGACACTTACAAAACAAGTCGGACATAAGGTAAGGGAAGTATTACAATCTCATTTTTATCCGAGATTGTTTATTCGTAAGTATTTACTGGGGTGTATTTTATCATCCACATCCATGTCCCCTCAATATGTAATATTGTTTCCATCCACTTACAATAGTTAAAATCCAATTTTACCCTTCGACGAGTTTTTAGTAAAGAATATGAAAGGAATCTTTTGTCGTTTTTTCATACGAGGTACTTTTTGACTTTTCCGACAAAAGTACGAAGAATGTTTTTTTAACTTATACGGCATGAATGGATTTTTAAAACATTATTTTCAATAAGCTTCCTTTACAAGTTTTCAAGTTTATTTTTAATCATCTTCTTTTTTTTAAAGTCGTATGACATGTTATGAAAGGAAAAATGTTTTTGAAGTAGAAAGGATATTTTCCTCAAGAATGGAGTTCAAGTATTTTATCAAAATTATTTTCCATCTAAGATAATAAAAGGGTTCTGTTTTTATCCCTATTATAACATGGATTTGATTATGTTGTGATGGAAATATTTTTATGAATTCCTTTATCTTATATGAATTGTTTTATGATGTCATGTTGTTTAAGAATCCCATTTTTATTACAAGGGTTATGCTATGATGTATGGTTTATGATTATGTGGCCCACATAAGAAAGGATTCATTATAAGATGGGTGGGACCTATATCTCCCTCCAATGCATTGGGTAAAGAATTTATATCTCATGAGATAGACAGGGCTGGAACCGTAGGTTATACCGGTTCAGTGAAACAGGACTGAAACGAGGGTTACTCGATTCAGAAAGGGACTTTGTCCACTAAGATAGTCTTGGCAATGAGTCTTGACTAACAAGAAATGATTCTCTATGATTATGTGTGAATGCTACAAAGATTCAGGTTTTAGGTTATGATTATTGTGATTACATTTCACTGCCATGATTTACCCCATGAAATTATGATCTCTTTTGCAGGTTAAGATTTCCAAAAGTTATGTTCTTATGTATATGATGTGATTGATATTTATTTTGTTTACCCTTACTGAGCATTTGAGCTCACCCTTTTATGTTTTATTTTCCCCAGGATATAAAGAAAGGTTTTAGGTAAAAAAAAGGAAGATCTTTATAGGAGATGTTGAAGATCTTTCACCACGATTAGAAGATTACGTTCCGAGTTTCCAAAGACACTAAACTATTACGATCCTTGTGTGTGTGTTTTTGTTATGTACTAAGTATTCCGCAAATGTAATGTAATGTCCATGTACGTCAGGCTTCGGGTCTCTACAGTTGGTATCAGAGGAAAGGTTTAGTCAACCTTTGGAAACTAGGATGCGAAAACGTTAGTGAGATCCCTAGAGATATTTCTAAGGTATGTCTAGGGATGTCTCTAAGGTTAAGTATACGTATAGGTTATAGTCCTAGAATTTCTCTAACGATCTTATAATTTAACCTAAGATGTTAGGTATTGAGGGTACTACCCCTTTATTATGTTGTTTTCCCTAGCACGATTTTTGCCTCTCACACTATTCTTTTGGGGTTTTAGACGATGGCTGGAACCCGAAGGAACCGTGTTGATCAATGCAATGGACAATGCAATGATTGTCCCCCTGAGCAACCAAACGATATGGGAGTTGGAACGAAAAATCTTGTAGCCATGCTCACACAACTTTTTCAAGCTATGAATCATGCAGGACTTCCAAACGAGCAAAGGAAGGAGCAACATTATGTTGAATCCTTCATGAGGCAGCGTCCGCCTTCTTTCAGTGGGTCTACTGATCCATTAGTTGCTGAACAATGGATTAGTACTACTGAAAAGATATTTTCAGTTCTTCAATGTTCTGAACATGATAAAGTCATCTTAGCAGTATATCGTTTGGAAGGTGAAGCTGATCAATGGTGGAATCTTATCAAGAATACGAGGCAAAGAGATGAAATTGATCCATGGAATGGGACGAGTTCAAGAACTTGTTTTTCAATAAGTACTTCCCTCGTATTCTCCGAACAAAGATGGAGAAGGAGTTTCTTGAACTAAAGCAAAAGGATGATGAATCTGTTGGTATATACGAAGCGAATTTTACAAGACTTGCAAGGTATGCATCTGGCATTATCATCCAACCTGAAAGTAAAGTTGATCGATTTTTCAGTGGCTTAAAACCAAGTCTTCGAAGGGCATTAGCTATAAGAGACTTCAGTAGCTATGAATAAATTGTGTGTTGTGCTATCAAGGTAGAAATGGAAGTTGGTGTTACATATCCATCTCATGGTTTTGACAAGAAACGAAAGATGGAGTTCAAGGAGAAATCTCAGAATAATGGTGAAAAGAAGATGAATGTTTCCTTATGCACAAAGTGTGGAAAGAAGCATGGTGGAGATTGTCTTAAAGGGACTAGAAAATGTTTTAAGTGTGGAAAAGAAGGTCATCGAGCAGCTGAGTGTCGAAGTAATGGAAAAAGGGATTCTAATGAAGTGAATAAAGCAAACACTGCAGAGAACGCACAACCAACACTTCAATGCTTCAAGTGCAAGGAGATGGGACATTATGCCAATAAATGCCCTAATCCAAGGGTTAGTGATGATCGACATGAGCAACCGCTTAAGGCAAAGGACAAAGGGAAGTCACATGCGATCACTATTGGCAATGTTGAATATGACAATGATGTGGTGGAATGATTAAGTTTTTATGTAATGGGATTCCAAAATAATGTTGTATCATGGAATATTGGAATATTTATGTATTGGTCTAATGTGGTATTCAAAGTGATTGAGATATTATGCGCATAATGAAGGGAAAACGAGAAAATGAAATGTTTAACAGTATTCATGAGCTCATGATTGATATAAGGACTAAGTGATATCATGGTTTGAGTATATAGAATTTTGAGGATTTTGGTATGTGGAAAGTGTTAACTTTTAACTGCATTCAAGTTTTCACTAAGGTTCAATGGGTATTCAAGAGAGTACAAGATTAAGGCCTTTGAATGTTTGGAATGTGTCCAACAAGATATATCTTATGATATATGGGGATCAATGATGGTATTAAATCTCTGGTAATCGTTTTCACTATGTTATGAGAATGGACTGCAGTATTATAGATAGGACTAAAGATTGGAATGGATTATGTTGGACATAAGATAGTATTGTTTAAGGATAGAAGTTTTTTTTCGATATTATTTATGGGATGTTATAGTAATATAGTTTTAGAAAAAGGGACAACCTGCACGACGGGCGACAGCCCATCGCGTCGGACAAGGTCGTAGGAATCGAACCCACAACCGAAATGCGACTGGCCTTTATCGCCTACCACTGGCCTACAGGAAGTCCCTGTTTAGTAGAAACTAGTTTTAAAGTATAAGTCCATTTTAGGAACTATATATGATTAATCTCACTATAGATCGACTTATGTATATAATTTTTGCTAACCTTTTGTTTGAGACAGATGGAATGACCCGTCATTCTATCACATGATCTGCTAACACTTCACGAATAACAAATTCAACTTCATTTAAGAGATGAAGTGGAAATTGTTCTAGGCACGAACAATAGTGAGATTGTACCAAAATAAAGAAAGTATTTATTCCAATTCAAATTTTCAACTTCAGGGAAATGATCTTGAAAACCAAAAATGTTGTCCTAGTGATCTTATACCTGATGAATCGGATGGTACCTTAGATCGTCACAAATTTATGGATTTGTGATTATTGGCTTTTCCATAGCCATGTTCTCTACCACTCTCCATCAGAACATGATGGTTAGATTTCTCTTCCATATCCATATTTTCACCTATGTGGAAACCCAATGATTAGTTTATTTGGGTAACCGTTACGTTTCATACTTTTTTTTAAAGATTGATTTTGATATTCCTTTTTACGATGTGGGTTTCTATTAAAGAAACTTTCAAATAGTAAACCATTTATAACCCCGACAAATTTCGAGGGCGAAATTCATTTTAAGGGGGGTAGAATGTAACAGCCCAAAATTTTATAAAAAATATTCTTTTTAATTTTATTAATGTCTTGTGTTGTACGCTACACCAAAAGGAGCTTGCACAACACGCATCCTTGACTTGCCTTGCATTACACGCAATCGCGACCTTCCTCGATAGCGTGTGTAGTACGCAATAACGAGTTTCACTAAACAGCGATATGCTATTAAACTGTTATTAAAACTAGCCGTTATGAATAGTAATAACCACTTTTTAAAATTCTGTAAATCTTATTTTTCAAAATTAACTTCATTTTTGGATTCGGAGTATCGAATTTAGCCTAAGGTGAAATTTTGGTACATTTCGGATAACTTTCATATTCTGATGAAAAGTGAAAATTACTAAATTATAATTAAAAAACAACTTTTTTAATCGAAATAATTAATAGTGATAAATTATTAATTGGAGTAGTTTTAAAGTATATTTAGAATATATTTTTACAATTTAATACAATGTTGGTCATTGGATGTAATTGCACATTTAAACCAGACATAAACAAGTGTCAATCTTTTGATAGATATTGTTTCTTAAAAACACGCTATTTGTTTTAACAGCGGGATTTAATTATAAAATTAATTAATGCAACTTCTATGTTATGAATTTGGTAAAATAGACTTCATTTTTGAATTCGGAATATGAAATATAGCTTAGGATGAAATTTTGGCATTTTTCTGAAAACCTTCATTTTTTGATGAATAGTGAAACTACTAAGTGGTAGTTAAAAAACTGAATTTTTCATAAAACTTAATTTTACCGCTTCTGTGAATGGAATTTCAAAAATCCGAGAGACACGGTTGATGTCAGTAAGTAAAATGTGGTTCAATGAGATGAAAATAATTTTTGGTGAATAGTAACTTTTTACTTTTATTTACCACGGTTAAAAGTAAATAGGGTAATTAAGGGTAAGAATGATATTAATATTACCCTAACAAATGTCCTAATTCTATTGGACAAGTGTATCTCGACCAAAAACAACCTTAAGTGTAAAATATTATCATTTAGGCCCACTTGGATTAGATTAGGACATTTATTATTATTTAATTCAAAGAAGAGTTAAAAGAGTTAAAATCAAAGTTTATTCACTAAAACATTTTTAATATGGGGTTATACATAAGATAAATTAGACTATAAATATTCATTATAAAGCTAAAAATATTTCCTACATAATGATATTTTATTTATAATTTTTAGACTTTAAATAAATTAATTTATTTATGACACAACGATGATGCAGTAATTACCCTTTTAAGGAAATATTAACATAATTGATGATATAAATACTCAAATGAATGTAATTTGAGACTTTTTATGAATTCCACTAATTTTATAGGTTACTATGATATTCTAGTGTTGATTTAATCAACTTGGTTTGAACATATAATTCTGTTATGACTTCACAAAAATCATATATCAAATAGTGTCAAAATTGACACAAAGTAGTTTTTAAATCAAATATTATATTATTAATTGTTATTTTATTCCTAAAAATATAAGGTTCGGCCAAATGGCTTAGATAAAGATATATATATATTAATAATAAACAATTTAGGGTTAGTTTGGCATGTTATAGTATGTGTATTAACCATATAGTGAAAGAAAACAAAAAGACACGGTAAAAGTTAAATTATTTAACTTAGAGTTAAATCGAATTAATAAGGTTAAAATAATACCCTAAACTTGTCTAAATCTTATTGGTTGATAGGATTTCGACCCTTCCCCACTTTAGCTTCGAAATAAGACCCTTTGGAACCATTATAAACCGATTTTGACTTTAATATAAAATAATATTTTGAGATATTCCTAAGGTGCCCCTCTCCTCCCCTATAAAAGGACACCTCCTCTCCCTCCTCCTCACACCAATTTGAGAACTCAAGCTCGGCCAACCCCTGCCAAAATCTCTTCTCCACTTCCCTAGAAACATCCTAGAGGTTATGGTCTTCCTCAAAGACCAATTTTAGTTCCCTAAGAGGAGGTCTCAAAGAGGCGCTTCAAGGAAGAGGTAATTACCGTTACCAATTCTTTCATCTTTATTTCTTCTTCCACTTCTTCTTATTAGGTTGTTTCATTATGAAGTAATAACATCAGTATCACTCATATACTGATATGTTATTATAAGTATGAAACAACCCTATTTCACCATCTATCCATCCTACGGAAAAAGAAATCACCGCGCGTGCGTACGTACGGAATACCGTCTCCACGCCGTGGTGTAATCTATTTTCCACCACCACCTTACATGGATGGGTATAATGGTGTAATGAATAACTATACATAGTTATTACAACATCATATTGATTCTGATATATTGTATAATCCACTCCAATTCAGTTCAATATTTATGGAAATGATATCATCGCTCGTGCGTACGTACGGAATACCGTCTCCACGACGCGATGAGATTCATTCTCCATGTTAACCATTTAAGAATGATTATAAAGTATATATAAGAAATAATAATGAAATATATGACATTATAAAGCTACTGGATTTATGTATATATATATATATGTATTTCATCTACTTACTTCCATTTCAAGACTATAAGGAAAGTAAAACAGCGCTCATACGTACGTACAGACTACCGTCTCCATGAGCGGTGTTTTTCATTTCATTTATCTATCTATATATATATACTGAATATATATGATATATAAATCATGTTTTATATTCTGGATGTAAGTAAATCATGATATAAGTAATAATAATGTCAAGAACAACAAGTCAAAACACCTATGATAAATAAAACGATTTTACCCAAAACGCTTCTTTAACATGGAATTTACAAAAGAACGGATAATATAAATTCATAAGGAAACATATATGATATCATAACAATGAGTATGATTCTGGAATAAGTCAATAACATGATTTAAATCATTATACAGGAGGTTCAGACACTTACAAAACAAGTCGGACATAAGCTAAGGGAAGTATCACAATCTCATTTTTATCCGAGATTGTTTATTCGTAAGTATTTACTGGGGTGTATTTTATCATCCACATCCATGTTCCCTCAATATATAATATTGTTTCCATCCACTTACAATAGTTTAAATCCAATTTTACCCTTCGGCGAGTTTTTAGTAAAGAATATGAAAGGAATCTTTTGTCGTTTTTTCATACGAGGTACTTTTTTGACTTTTCCGACAAAAGTACGAAGAATGTTTTTTTAACTTATACGGCATGAATGGATTTTTAAAACATTATTTCCAATAAGATTCCTTTACAAGTTTTCAAGTTTATTTTTAATCATCTTCTTTTTTTTAAAGTCGTATGACATGTTATGAAAGGAAAAATGTTTTTGAAGTAGAAAGGATATTTTCCTCAAGAATGGAGTTCAAGTGTTTTATCAAAATTATTTTCCATCTAAGATAATAAAAGGGTTCTGTTTTTATCCCTATTATAACATGGATTTGATTATGTTGTGATGGAAATATTTTTATGAATTCCTTTATCTTATATGAATTGTTTTATGATGTCATGTTGTTTAAGAATCCCATTTTTATTACAAGGGTTATGCTATGATGTATGGTTTATGATTATGTGGCACACATAAGAAAGAATTCATTATAAGATGGGTGGGACCTATATCTCCCTCCAATGCATTGGGTAAAGATTTTATATCTCATGAGATAGACAGGGCTGGAACGGTAGGTTATACCGGTTCAGTGAAACAGGACTGAAACGAGGGTTACTCGATTCAGAAAGGGACTTTGTCCACTAAGATAGTCTTGGCAATGAGTCTTGACTAACAAGAAATGATTCTCTATGATTATGTGTGAATGCCACAAAGATTCATGTTTTAGGTTATGATTATTGTGATTACATTTCACTGCCATGATTTACCCCATGAAATTATGATCTCTTTTGCAGGTTAAGATTTCCAAAAGTTATGTTCTTATGTATATGATGTGATTGATATTTATTTTTTTTACCCTTACTGAGCATTTGAGCTCACCCTTTTATGTTTTCTTTTCCCCAGGATATAAAGAAAGGTTTTAGGTAAAAAAAAGGAAGATCTTTATAGGAGATGTTGAAGATCTTTCACCACGATTAGAAGATTACGTTCCGAGTTTCCAAAGACACTAAACTATTACGATCCTTGTGTGTGTGTTTTTTTTATGTACTAAGTATTCCGCAAATGTAATGTAATGTCCATGTACGTCAGGATTCGGGTCTCTACATGCGTCCATTGAGGAGCATCCAGTTCATGTGGTGGAACATAGTGAGAATGTATTTCGAGGAAAGGTTGTGCCATTAGTGCGAGTACTATGGTAGTATGGTAATGTTCAAGAAGAAACATGGGAGCATGAGTCAGATATACATGCTCAGTGGCCCGAACTCTTCTCTTCTGTGAAGCAATGAGGCATGGAAACTCGGCTTGAGGACGAGCCGTTATAAGGTGGGGTGGTTGTAAGATCCCGGTTTTTGGAAATTTATGTTTTTTTTGTGTTCTGGATTAAAACCTTTCTTTTGGCACTTTAAAAGGTGTCTTGAATGTGTGAGAGGCCTTGGGGATGTTCCGGGGGATCGGGGCATGGAAGAAGGGAAGTCTGGGAATAGCAGACCAAGGCACACGACCTGCGCACGGTCAGCCAAACCATGCTGCCTGCCCAGGCGAAACCATGCGACCCTCCCTCCTCTGGACAGAAGCGAGCGCACAGTTTTCTCACGATTTGCAAAACCGTGCAGATAAACCATGTGGATCCTCCTCCTCTGGGTAGTGGCATGTGCATGGTTTTCACACGGTTTGCTAAACCGTGCGACTAAACCGTACGACCACTTAAAGATGGAAATATTACACGTTTTCCTCTCCGGACATAAAACCCCACTCAGGATTTCCTCTAATTTCCTCCCTCTCCACCCTAGGCATGAACCAAATTTCCCAAAGGCTCCAAGAGACCGATCTCCTTTGATTCTAAGGAGTTTTTGATGCCGTTGGCTGCGGATCGAAGCTCCGGGTAAGGCTACCCCCATCCATGCTATTCTTTTTTTGTTTACGGTTAGTATATTCCATTCCTCTTGTTTTGGAAACCTAAAACCCTATCTTTTGGGTGAGTTTTATGTTGAAGCTTCAAATGTTGGTTGGATCATGGTCTAAAGACTCGATAGGGAGTGCGTTCAACCGTGGTTTCGAGGTAGGTGGTCTACAAGATATATCCTATGGTTATTTAGGGTTTTGGGCATGTTTACTTGTGTTCTTGTTTCCCTTGGTTAGGTTTTGAATAACCTAGCCATGATTGGTTTTAATGATGTTTGGAATGGAAAATGGGAACCCTCACGATCCTCGTGGGATGTGTTGGGATTGACTTGACCTAATGGGGCCATCCATGGGAAGTGCCGGCTTTTCGCGGGTTTAGGGATTGACATTAAACAAATGACTTGTTGTAGTGAATTGAAGAGCCCTTGATAAACATGTTGGCATGAATGGTTGATTCATGGAAATGATGAACATGTTAAATGGGTTAATGTGTAAATTTATTAAAGACCATATTGGGATAGATTATGGGTTTATTGTTGAACTCTTAGTGATATAGCCATAACACATGGGAATTGGGTGAATGGTAAAATGATGTGAAATGGTAATGTGTTAATGGGTTAAGGCATGATGTGGTTCTCCATGTGGGTTGTTGTGAATAATGTTTGTAGATGGGAAATGGTTTGGATGGTTGATGGTGACTTATAAATAAGCATGTGCACATGGCTTCGTAAAGTGGGGTATGACATGAGGATCTACTCCCACGGGTCGACTGATGACTAAGGTTCTAAACTCCACATTATATGCACGGGTTAAGAAAGGGGACTGAGGATCTATTAACCTAATGGTTTCATCCACCTAGACTGAGGCTTCGAGGTGAGGTTATGGTTGCTATGAGGGGTTAGTCCTAGTGAGATTGGATAACTATGTGTTTACCCTCTTGCAGGTAATTGCTGGCCTTAGACCCATGTAACATAATGTATGTCTTTAACCCATGTAAGTGTGGCGAAATGGTAGGTGATTATAATTGGTAATAAATTAATGGAAGTGGAATGGAAATTTCTTGGCTCTGAACCTGTTAATGGAACCTTAATTAATTACTTAGCAATTATCATTCATATTCCATTTGCATGTACTTTCTGTTTATATTGTATATTTTGTAGACACTGTTGGCGGTGGCCTACTGAGTTGTACTCACACCTAGCTCGTGCCTCCATTGGGTACCCAAGCAGACGTCATGTTTGCAGGTTAGGAGAAGGGAAAGGCTCCTTGCTAGATAGTTGAGTGGACATGGGTATCACCTGGTGGAGGATCCATATTCGGATTCGGGACCATTTTGGGGATTTTGGCAATTGTCTTTATTTTTGGGCTTTGTTCACTTTTTCACTTGTAGTACGACATGACATATTTACTATTGGGAATTTTTGTTATACATGTTCCATGTTTTTGGTTATCATTTCCTCTATTTTGTTTAATCTGTTGTGGCTTACTCTGATAAAAAGGGGGTATAGTCTCCCCACTTGACTACATAGTCCCCCGCTGCTAGTCGGCAGGCGTTGGCGTACGGGGAGGCACGCTTAAGGTCATGTAACCACCCGACTCGGAGCACCTGTTTAGTGACATCCGTATCGGGGACGTTACATCTTCAATATTAAATGAATATTGGGCTCCTTGAAGTTTATCAAATAAATCATCAATGCATGGTAGTGGATTCTTGTTTTTTATTTTTATAGCATTGATCTCCAGGTAGGCAATGCACAACCTCATAGATCCATATTTATTTTTAAAGAACAGATCATGGTCTCCAAGGGAGAAACACTTGGGAGAATAAATCCTTTATCACTCAATTAATCTAGTTATTTAATTAGTTCTACTAATTCAAATGTGTAAATTCTATATAGTTTATTTGATACAGGTCTTAATCCAAGAATTAAATAAATTGAGACCTCAACTTCATTCTTTTAAGGATGTTTAGGTAAATACTATGAAAAAAAACAATATATTCTTGCACAATAGGTACATAATCGGGGAGAACATTTTATCCTCCATCATAGATAAAAGTTATAATCCTTCCTAAGAATTGAATTTTGTAGAGATATTGAGGGTGGATCTATATAATAATTTAATGGTGATGTCTCTTCTTTAAAGACAAATGATTTTACATTGTTCTCAAAACATGTAACTTTCCTTTTCATGCAATATATTTTTTGCATCATAATTTTGAAGACTACCCTTATCGAGGATTATATCAAATTCAATTAAGGGTATGAGGATAAGGTTTTAAACTAAGGAATGTTTATGTGTCCTATGTGGGATTGATCGACACATATTTATTGCAGTGATACTTCCTATAAGAGTTTTGACTGACATTTCCTTTATTAAACCAAATTGGATATATATAATTTTCTTGGAAAACTGGAATGATATAAAAGAATTAAATGATATGAAATCAAATAAATAATTTTTTTATGTTTGAGGAAATGATTCAATACCTGGCACCACATCATAATGAACTTCAAACTCAACAGTTCTAACATCATAAGCTAGGCCTTGATCCCTTGGCCTTTTCTTCGGCCCATTTCCTTGACACATTGGAAAATCATTACTATAGCGACCCATCTACCTAAAATATAAGAATTAAATATTGATAGATTATTGCTTTCCCTTGAATCACAATAATGATGGCCTTTCTGTCAAATTATTAAGCACACGCCTTTTCCTTTTAAGCAGGCCCTAACGTGCTTCCATCCTCAAGTATTTCTTGTTAGAAAATTTTCATTTTTCTTCATCCCTTTATCCACTCTATCCTATTCCACCCGCTTCATCTCTTTTTTACGCTTAAAGTCATAATAAATAGATATTTATTTCATTGTATTAAGAGTACATGAGACAATGCCATTGTATGACAAGAAACATTTGGAGGAAATTTCCTTCGACAGAATGGTTTTAAACCATCAACGAATCGGTCAATCTTTCTCATTGGTTTATTTATATAGTCTGTAACATGACTTTCACACCTTGTAATGTTTTATTCATACATTGAAATATTCTTATCCTTTTTATGTATGAAAATCAAGAGTTACCTCTCCATATCCTCTCATTTTTCATGAGGAAAATATTTTTATAGGAAAATTTCTTTAAAATCTAGCCATTAAATTTCTTATATTTAATCCTGGTCCTTTTCATTTTGAATCAATGACCACAACTGACATACACTTAATGATAAACCCCCATGAAAACCTTCTCTCCTTCGTTACATCCCAAAAAATGTAATATATTCTATAATGAACTTATCCATTTTTCCTCTATAAATGGGGTTGTTGTCCCATTGAATGGTGGAGGATATTATCACATAAAGTGATATATTATGTCTTCTCCACAATGTGGATCGGTATTTTCCATACAGGTAAGGTTATTGATTATATCTTATGTCATTTTTCCTAGCATAGTTATATGTTTCTCGGCCCCTGTCATAGCTCCAGTACCAATATCATTATCTTCTATAGGAGGGAAATCCCTAAATGGGATATGCATGTTAAGGATAATTCTATTCCTTACACGAGGTTCCATTTATAAATAATGGTGTATGGTATAATGGGTTATGAATCATAATGTATAATATCTACTTAGAAACATTACATAGCATAAATTGAAATCCTATCCATAAATAATCTCATAATCCTAAACATTGTTTCTATGAGGGAAAATTTACATTTAATTCCTTTATAACGGTATGTAAAGAAATTGTGAATTATCCTATGCATATACCCTAGGAGTATCCAACCAGGTGTGTGTTAAGGCCCATTTTTTTTGTAATAGGATACCATATGTCATGCTCGAAAATCTATGTCAGACATGTTACTCCTAGGTACATCTATGTTGGAACCTCGTCCACTTATAGTATCCAGACATGGATGTATTTTTGAGAAAGGTACACATAATATATTCCTTACCAAAATTACAGGAAGTTCTTGTATGTTTATACTCACGTACAATCATAGGATATAGTTCCTTAATCTACATTTTCAAAATCTAGTGTCTATGTTTTCTACTAAACTTCCTGTGAAACCAACTGTAAGGACTCGACCATAGTTTCCAAGATCTAGTTCCTTATTTTATTACATTGTCATATAATGAAGGAATTTGTATCCAAATATATTGAATAGTTTAGTATCTTTTGAAAACATGATACATACATAGGTTCAACATTACAACTTGAAAATAAATAAAACATATCAACTTCTTCTGAATCACATATAATATCCTACAATATCAATGCAAGTCATTCATAATATAATTCATCACACCCTTGAAAAAATAGAAAATGTGAATGGGGTGAGCTGAGATGATCAGTAAGGGTAAATATTATAGTAGAAGAAATTATAAACATAAACACAATGTGCGATGAATAGATAAAACTTCATGGCTTTAGTAATATATATTATCCTAATATGGTTGGAATAAGAAATGATTAAATATTCCATATAACATGGACATGGATATTCTACTAGTTCAATAATAAAATAGACAATAAATATCTAGTTTCATAATGAGGGAATTCTTAATGCTGTACATTCTAAAATTTACCAACAAGGCCCCATCTAGGACATCTTAAAATGATTAAGGCCTCGACAACAACCATATCTGAAAATGGGCATGGCCCCAGACAAGTCCATTTCCGTTTTGTCTCATGATACCTACTGATGCAATAAGGGGATATAGAGGGCCCCACAAATCACTTAATGAGTCATATTCATTCCTCCAAATAATTGGGGTAAAGATAAACTACATATACATTCATATTTAAACTATCATATGAAATTCAAATAACTTTCCTCATACATTAATCATAAGTATTAACCATTAAAATTAATATTGTGAATGGTATAAAGGTAGAACATCCACTATCAAACTATTAATAAACCATTAAATATAATATGTGGGATAATATCACAAAACATTAAAACCATTTAATCTTAATAATCAACAAGGGTGTTGAAATAAGTGAAATACTCATAAAAATCATCAAGTAACTCATGATATATACACTCTTTTACATTGAAAAGAATAGTTATTTTGGGAAAATATTTTTATAAAACCAAAAGTAAATATAAAAGAGTTTTGTAATAATAAAATGGGTTAATTTATAAAAAGAGTGTTTTTTAATCAAATATTTTATATTGCACATTTTCTTAGTTTTCATAATCGGTTTTCTTGTATAAGAATATGGATGTTCATGTAAAATAGAAATTGAAATGTAGAATTTAATTTATGAATTATTAATGGTCATTCAAAAGTTAAAAGTATAATATAATATACTATTTTTTATTTGATAGGATTAATCAATGTATATAATTGTAATGATAAATACATGGATTAATTTGGAGGGTTTTTTATCACCATGAACTAATTTTGTATTATAATTTAATATCATTTGTAAAAATTGATTCCATGATATTTAGTAGAATATACTACATATATTATGATGTGGTTCAAATATTTAAATGGTTTCATGACTAGGATTATATTTGGCAATTGAAATTGAAAACATTTCATCCTTTAATGTGATAAATTAACACATCTCGGACGGTGTTTCCATTTTTAATATCAGAGGAAGGGAGAAGAGAGATGTTGATGAAATATTCCATTAGCATAATGAACTTATATTATATTTAAGGTACTAGATTTATAATAGAATTTTTATTAGTTTAGGTGAGGATAGAAAAAATAATAATGGAACTTGTAAAAGAAATTGAATGAAATAAGAAGAAAGGGTTACCTCTTGAGTACCCTTCCTTGAGAACCCTCTTAAGGCCTTTGGTATTCAATTTTGGTGAGACCAGAAGGACTTGTACTTGAGTAAGGGGATGGAAAAGATTATTTGGTATAACATATAAAAGGAATAAGGCTTTAGTTGAGTAAGGAGAAGAGGGACTGATGAGTGGATTTTATAGTGGATGAGAGGAGTCAATTCCCAATATTTTAATCATTATTTTATTATTTTAGATGATGACTAAGAATAGTACTTATTAGTTTCAATCAAAATAGTTATAAGCTTTGGTGATTTTTAACCACGTCTACTTACATTATCCTTACATAACCTATGACTCAATAAATCAGGTATTTAACATTTATCGTTAGTGGTCATATTTTAAAATTCACTAAAAATCAAGTATTTTAGAAAAATCCCAAAAAGTTTCCATAACCATTTTTAGATGTTTAGAATTTAAATATGGACTCCATTTTATCAAATTAATTTTATAAATATTTTATTTTTATTTTTTAAATAAATTCATTATTTTCTTGAAAAATAAAAATAAAATTTAAAACTGAATTTTTAATACTTTCACAAATTAATTGAGGTCTCATAAAATTATCCTATGATATTAGGAAAACAAAATAATTATCTAAGAATAATTTTTATGAAAATTAATTTTATTTTAAATAAATCAATTAATTTTAATTAAATATTTATTACTCACAAAAATACCAACACTTATTTATTATTATTTTTAAACAATCACACTCATTTATAAGTAGCTTAGATTTTATTTATATATTTATGGGTGAGGTTACTATTCATAAGAGTTATATTATTTTTCATTGGTATTTTACTATTCATAACGGTAAGATAGTTTTCACCAAAAATGTAAGGTGATTATATCAGACTCTAATTATATTTATGATCATAAACGTGTATGAAAGATTTTCAAATTCAAATCATAGAAGAGGAAAAAAATATGTTTACTGTCTAGGTTATAACAATGTAGTGTTTTGTAGAGACTCATTAATTAATGCATTCAATATTAAATTTATTTTAAAATCTGTGGGGTGTTACACAACATGGCATTGTATGATATTTTAGGATTCCCTAAATATTCCAAACATGATTATTCTCTATAAAAAGTAGCTACTGTTATACCTACATTATATTTCAACTCAAATAGTTTCTTATATGTTAGTATAACACAACAAAAATCCCCTCACACATGAGTCCAATAATAATACACTTAACATACAGTGAAGGATGGAAAGGGATAAATGACACATAATGTGGATAAATAATATGTTATTTTAGGTAATCAATGTAACACACCATGATATAACTTTATATATATATCCATTAAATCCAAATATGGTCAATAGATTTATTCAAACGCAACACGAAACTAAAATGAACTACAGAACATTATATAATTTATTCAGTGTAGTCTTTGAATTAGCGAGTTAATATTGAGGCAATTGAATTATGAAAAATATATATAAATAATATTAAAGGTGTTTATTAATACTAATTCACTGATAAATTAAAATTTGAATAGATAAATAATAGATTAAATTATCTTATGTGTAGAAATATTTTTTCTTAAAAATATTATTTTTTCATGAACTATTATCAAGGACATTATCTATCTATACCACAATAAATATTATAGATTTAATCCAAAAGTGGAAATTTTAAAATAGTATTTTAATCCATTATATGTTTTCTTATCACTTAAAATAAATTCATTGCTGGGAATGCCTCAATTAATGTAAATCCTATATATGTCATTCCAGGGCTTGGATTTCAAAATGTTGGTTGTCATGTGGTAGCATAACTGACCTTTAATGATTTTTCTGAGTGATTAGAAAATGAATTGTTTTTCTTGGATATTAAAAATGTAGTACCTAATAGAATATAACATATTTTATCCTTTTCTTATCTTCACATTTTATTCGAAAATCATCAAAGAATGAAATTTTTTACTCATTCATTCCTCAATTTGAGGATATGGTTAATCCATTGTTGTTTTATGAACTGAATAAATAAATTTTCTAATATGTAAATTCTATGAATGTATGATAAATTAAATTATTTATTGGGTTCTTTTATATTATATTTCCTTTATATGAGTTGTAGTTTAAATCATTGGGTTTCAGCTTTATTTCACTCAAACCTATAATTTTGAGGATCCATTATTGTGATCTGTTATTAAATATTAAATATATGAAGAATATAACCATGAAAATGTTGAATAGAATTAATGGAACAAATTGGGTTTTTTGGAATCCAAATATATTTTGGGATATTTCTCCTTTGTGGTGATTCCAATCATGATTGATAGGGAAATCGAGTGTTCCTATTGTAGAATTTTTTATCGAGTCTTAGTAGAGGTTGGTATCTACTCCCTTATAGTTTATATAATATTATTTTCGTTAGTATAGCATAATATTTACTTTTCTCGTGGAATTTGAATATCCTTCTACATTTTTTGAGAACATCTATTTAGATAGATATTTCATTGATAATTCCCACAAGATATTATTATGTGACAAATATAGGAACTTTAAGCATCTTATTTATCATTTTAAGAATAATTTTCTAATAGAAATGTGTGAAAATATGAGAAAAACTATGATTTGTCCTCTATTTATTTAATGTATAATTCATCTAAAATATATGAAGACATTTTTATCCCATCTAGATTTGGGCCTCATTGGTGATCTCTGATTAAGCATGGGACCTCTTTCACTGTTGCAGTGGATAGATATCATGTAGTTTTGGCTCTTATGAGTCTGAAAATTATTTAATGGGTTTTAATGGATGAGTATTATATTAACCACTCCACTCATGGGTTTTTTTTGGGGAAACTGTAAAACAGTCAGACCAGGATTCAACCCTATTACCACTAGTTTGGTGAAAAATTCCCAGACTAAATCTGGTACAATCAAAATAATGTATTTTATAACTAAGGGAAAATTTATAGACCCATTTCATGAGTTTCATGGATATAGAGGGAATTATTAAAAAAATAATTCATAAATACGACTTAAATAATGAACAAGGTGGATTCTCATTATTAGAATATTCCATGATATTCTTATTCTGATATGAACATATCTCATCAAATTATCTTTAATACATCTAAGGGAACATATAATATCTCATAAGGTAATGATCAATATTTTATTACTATGAAATATTCAAGTGGTTTTACTCAATTATGGTTTGTCTCACCAAGGTAGACTCCTATAACTAAAAAGGAAGTATATTACATGAACTCAATGCATAAAATATTATTTTTGTCCACTACGATCAAGAGACTCAAACCTAGGATTAGATATTACATTAGGCTTCTAGGGGGGATTATCTAAATCTCCAAACATTTTATATTGATATTTAATGGTATATTAATTCTTAACCATCACCTAGGGGATGCGATAAGGTCATTTCCATGGAATATTATCATGTTCAATTCAACGATTGGACCCTTCCACTAGGATGGATCTTTTTAGAGTATTTTTTTAATTAAAAGGTAAAGGTTAATAAATTAATTTAAAAAGAATTATTTGGGGGAAAAAACTGGAAAAAATTATGAAGACCTTAAATAGGCTCAAAACCCTTTAGAGGTTTCTAGGAATTAGCATGTAATGAATATGGAATCTGGAAAAGAGACTCATCTAATGACTTGGCATAATTAGGACCTATGTTGGGCCACTATCCCAGGGTGGTTAGCTCTCGTGGAATCTATAATTTAGATATTATTTTCACTTATTTTACTAACATTAAAGAGTTAGAGTATGATTGTAGAACTATTTGAGTTGATGGTTTTTCTATTAAATGGAATAGTGATTTCGGTGAATCTGGGGAGAAGAACAAGTCAAAGGTTGCGATCCTCCCATACCAAATTTATTCTATAGGATATACACTATAAATTTCTATAATTTAAATAGAATTTTTATTGAAGGAAATTAAGATTATATATTCAATGAAAATAGTATATCCTCTCCCATAATTGATGTTCCTAATAAAGTACATGGCTTATCTACTTGTATGGCTGAAAATGTTGAGCCGAGTAAGGGGTGGTTGAGAAGCCCACATATGGGGTCGATTCATTATAGAATGACATGAATGAAGTCAAAAATAACGATTTTGATGGACTAATGGTTGAAATCACATGTAACTAGAATGGTGACTCAATGTAATGATAATCACCTGTAAGTTATTATATACTAGAAGGCAATTTTTTAGCCTATAGATGAGTGTGTATCATCATAAATGGATGAACAGAATATGTCATAACTACATTTTAAGAAATAGTGTTGAGATCAAAACCCAAAAATTAATGGAAGTTATTAAAATTGAGGAATTAGACATAAAAAATATGATTTCTCATTGCTTCTAATTTCTTTTTGACAGGTTTCCATTTTTTATGTACTCATAAACCCATGTAAAAAATGTGCATATGATTTTGTTTATTAATAAAAACTTTAGGGTCGTATATTTTGGATAAATAATATATCATTCAAACAGTTTTTGATATTGTGTTTAAATAATGGTTTAAATGAAAATTGTTGACAATATAAATTATATAATAAATTAAAACTCATTTTATTGGTAATCAATTTTGAATAAATTTAAGAAAAATTAATTTTTTAAAAACCATTCTCAAAAACAGGTTTCCAATGCATTATATATTTTAATTTAAAATTTAATTTTATTATATTTTAAAATTGAATTATATTAAATGGAGTAGAAATTCATATTTATTCCATATATATTAGGTATGATATTTCATATTATATCGTTAGTGATAAAGAAATTGGAATGGTTAAATTTTAATTATGATTAATAAGTGTTAAAATATTTAATATAACATGGATTGAAATAATCTAAATTAATACGATAAATATATTTTAAAAATACCATTTTTAGGTTTTAAATTTACAACATGATGTTTCACAGACATTTATCCACTTATATCTCATAACTCACATGCAATTTCATTATGAAACCATACATAGTATTCTTTTTTAAATATTTGCACTCAATTTTCACTAATAAAATGAGCTCCCTAAGACCCTTTTAAAGACACACCAATATCAAGACATTCAAATAAAAAAACTACCCGATTTAGTTGTAATAGTTAAAAAAATTCATTTTTTGAATTGAATTCCATTAAAAAGGTTTGTTAAGTCCTTCATTTCCAAAGGATACATGAAATGATGATTTTAATTTAAAACAGAAGTATTATATACCCTTTTATAAAATTTCATTGTGATTCTCATACAAACTCCCCAAAACCATTCTAAAAATAAATATTTAATTAAATTAATATGAAAAATATAACAAAATATTATTTCATTTATGGTATTACCATTATCAATTCTCCTCCCATTCAATTGAAAATTTAAAAATGTTTCCCATGCATGTGTGCGGACTACTGCCTCCCTGAACCACAGATTTCAATTTACATCACTTCCATTCAAGGTTGGATACATAAATGGATTTATTGAATACATATATTATATATTCCATTATTTATATTCAATAAATATAAATTAGGAATTATATATTTAATATTATAAAGAAGCAGTCATTGTAAAATAAACTGCCTAAAAACATACAGTAAGGAAAATAAATTTGGGTATAAGTAATATCATTTTTTTAAATTACCTTATTCTTAAAAACTCATAATAATTAATATTAAAAATATTAATTACATATAAATAATTTCATTTCGCTTCTATGAAAATATTATTATAAAGAATGATCTCTTTCATAACTATACAAAAACAAGGATTGTAGAGTTCTTGTGTTGTTTTATTTTAGCCACCAACAAAGAAAAATTTATAAATTTGTATGAGGGAAGAATTGTAAAATTATTATTAGATATTAATAATAAATTACTTACTTTTTAGGTTACCTTTATGTGATGTAAACATTTGATATATTAGTTATGGTAATACCATTCATTTGTTAAAAAACCATAAAACATGTTTTTTAATCATTTTATCGGCAAGAATCAGGACTAAAAATCTAAAAGAATAAAAAATAAATTTATAAAAATTCGTAAAAATAAATTCTAGTACATTTTTAAATTTTATAATGATGAATTAATTTAAAATAATAAAAAATAAAACCTTTATTTCAAAACTAGTTCAGAATAGTCATGATTACTCTGTCTATATTTTGAAAATAGATAATAACTAACTTATATACATGTATAGAATAATTATAAATTATTTTTATAAAACTTTATATATATGAATATTTTTTTAAATAGGTGATTATGATATTTATTTTTTCTTATAGGATGTTATAATATAATCAACTAGGTAGTATTTCTAGTTGATGGTTTCTTATATCAATTTTCACAAATTAAGAAACATCTCTTATTATAAAAAATTATTTATTTATAATGGTATATCTAATATCATTTTATATTTTTAATCATTAATATTTTATATTTAATTTTATTTAATGTTATAATCAATCATACTTATCTCATGGGGTTTTGAATAAATTTTTTTTAAATGTTTATGTTTTTCTCTTAACTCAACCCTTTTCATTAGACAAAACGATTCATTTCTAACTATGGTTTTACAAGATTGATTTATTATATCTTATTGGGATATAATAATTCCTCTTTCTAGGTAATGTGAAAAATGTGATTAAAATAATTAAAATAATTAATTTATTTTTAAAAAAGTATAATGTTGTTGAGAATAATTTTATTCATCTTTACTGATGGTTTCCCCACCATGTATTTAATTTTTCATCCTTCTAATGTTCTCATTTTTATATGGAATCATAATGATTTTGTTATCTCATTTACAATTAATAAATACCATATACTATTTTTAAATAATATTTCTTCACCCATTTTATGATGTGGGTTTTCAACAATGATGTTCCGAAATTTTACAAAGGTTTTTCCATCCTTTTATAATCAATGTTTATATCTACCACTAAAAATTCCATTTTCATAACATATATATATATATATATATATATATTAAATTCTATATTATAATATATATTTTTATTTAGACTTTTTAAAATGATTTCCCTTCACCATTTCAAAACCATTGTTTTTTTAAATCCCTCACTATTGAATATTCATTAAAAATTTAAAGTGTTCAATGTCTTTTCACTTTAACTTTTTGAAATATTTATGTATTATTTAATGATCCAATACTAGATGTTAATTTTTAAATTTTAATATATTTAAAATGAATTTCATTCACATTTAATAAACAATTACATTTAAATGTGACTTGAACTTCTTATTTTAGGCCATAGATAAAATAATTCTCTAAAAAATATTTGATGATTTTACCTCCACATTCATCATTATCTCTACTGTTTTATTTATTTGTAAATTATTTTTGATAAATAGACATATAAATTTTCTTTTAAAATACTCTATTTGGGTGATTTAATTTGGGGTATCAACCATTTACCTTCTTAAAGTGAATTTTAGTAATTCCAACTTATAGTGTTGTGAAACCCATTTTTCTTTTACATGGTTTTTTATGAATTAAATAATGAAACCAATTTTCGTCCCCATGGGGTTTTATGATATATTTAATGATTGGCGCCTTATGAAACACACACACACACACATATATATATATATATATGGATGTGTAATATTGGGGTCTTATATCACCATAAAATGTATTAGTTATGTTTTTATACCATATGAGGTTTTGATGTTGAGTGTGAACACAATGTCGATTAACAACATTCACAATATTAAGAATGGACATGATGAATGTTAGCAATATCTAGATGATAAATCATGAACATGATGTGGATTATAGATGTTCATTAGAATGATCATGAAATTGATATAGCTGGACATGTGCACAATGTTGTGATTACCTATAGATATTATTATTATAAAATTATATGTTATATGATCATACTATTCTCTATAGAACATGATTATTATATCATGCTTCCATGATCCTTTTCTTTGGTATATGTTTATATTTCGAGATTACATTCCCACTCATCATGACTTATAAATATATATTATTTTTCAATTATTGTTTTAATAATATATATCTCCCCTATCAAATTTTATCATATGCTTTTGATCTACCACTTGATGAAATTTTGGAAGGATTTACCATACTAAGTGTTTTATCTCACCCCTTTCTTAGTTATTTTTTGGTATTAGGATTGGATAATAATAGTTAAAACCCTAGGTTTACATCAAAGGTATACATATAAGTATATGATAACATTACAATGTTTGGGTAAAGTATATATTATTTGGTTCTCCGAAAATTACATCCCTATATTAGTACTACATGTTGATGGAGGATTTGAGAATGATGTATATAGGGGTAATAACCCTGAAATGGTAATTTTAGGTATTAACATAGTCATCACTTGGTACACGATAAAGAGACCAAAATGAACATCTTGTTTGAAACTCCCGAGAGATAATATTTACATAATTATCATTTCCTTTAAATACCATTATGATGGATTTGAATATATCACTAGTTAGGATAGAAAACTAACTATAGATAACCAATATTAAAATACTATTGATTTGTATGTTAGTGTATGAACATCTTTTATGAGTTATTTTTTCTCAGAGTATAGTTTCATATTTATGAATTTTTTAATTTTATCATAACCTAACATTAATTTTTTTACATAAGGGATGAAAAAAATAGTAACTGAGGGAATAATGGATTCAATGGATAATATTATTATTTTCCTAATCAGACACATAATTGGATGTTAAATCTAGAGAAAACCATTAAGAAAATGTTATTGTAACACCCTATACTCCAGTTTCTTAGAGATGGTTCATTCTATTAATACATTGACATGATTACATGAATTTTATATCCCAAAGGAAAAATTATTTCAGTTGTTTTGGAAGAGTTGATATGTACCTATTTTCAACATTACAACTTGAAATGAAATACAATATAGCAGATCCATTATTAACTCCCATAAATCCTAGATTATCATTTAAAGTCATTCATAATAAACATATTTAAATCCAGGGTAAATATAAAACATAATAAAGGGGTGATCACATATGCTCAATAAGGGTAAATAATATAGAATAATTAATCATAAACAGAAATACTAGGCATGATGAATAACTAAAAACACGTCCTGTAAAAAAAGTTGACCACAATTGGGAAGGAATAAAATCTTATTAAATAATGCCATAAAACATAACAATTCATATTATAATAGTATAATAATGAAAAGGACTATAAATATATAGTTCATAATAAAATAATGGATAATGTCAGACATCATAATCATATCGCAAAGGCCTCATCCAAGGCGCCATATATCATGTGTAAAAACTCAAGAGAGTTTGTCTCAAGAGAACTACTGATGAATTGAGGGGATATAGGGGGCCCAAAATATCATATAATAAGTCAAATTCATTCCTAATATGAACTAGTATAAATATAAAAACGTATAAATTCATATTCAAAATATCATATGTAATTTAATTAACTTTCCCCAATCATTAACCAAAAACACTAACCATTCAGAGTAAAATGGTGAATGGTATCATGATAAGACATTGATATTCAAACTAATAATAAATCAATAAATAAAATATTTTAGATGATATCGTAAACATTTAATCCCTGTTAAACATAAAAATCAACAATAGTGTTGAAGTAGATGAAAATACTCATATAAAATCATCGAGTAATTCCTGAGATAAAAACTATTTTACATTGAATGGAAAAGTGATTTTGTATTTTTTTTCAGAAAAAAATTGAATTAATATAGATTTATTATAAGGAAATGAGTGATTTTATAAAAATAATGGTGGCTAAAAATATATTATATAGTGAATTTGAGAATACATAATAAATCCAGAAATTACCTTTAAATGGGTTTGATTATGAGGAAGTATTTTTGAAAGACCAATTTAAAACCTTTAAATCCCCTCAAAATAAAGAAGGATTATATTTGGTATACTTATTTAGAAACTTTATACATAATTCATGATTATTATATAAGATTAATTAGCAATTTAATGGAGTAATTTATATAATAAGAGTAAGTTCAATGAAAATGGAAGTTCATGTAGAAAACTCTTACCTTATGTCTGAACCTGTTTGTCACATGACCTTAACATCTGAGATAATCAATTTAAATCCATTAATTACTGAAACTATAACCTTATATACATTTATTTGATTCATTAATGTTTTATTTTGTTCATTTATGGCCTTATTGATAAGTTATATGATTTAATTTTGTTGTTCCAGAGTGTTTGTTTCCTTTATATCATGATCGGTTCGCTTGATTATAAGTGACAGAGTTCATTTAAATTCGTTATAATTCTACAGAATTGTAATTTCATGTGGTTATTTAGAATAAAGAATTATAAATGTTTAAATATATCATTTGGTTATATATAATGGTGATGAATCATTAGATAATATGTTTGGTGATAATCGTTTAGATTATTACAATGGTTATTGATCATAACGAACACATTTTCTGTAATCGCTTTGTAATATGTAAATATGTTACATCCAGAACATAAAAAAGGTTGTAATATTTATTTTCCAATCTGTTTCAACCATTAAAATGGTTTAATAAACATTATTTAAAGATAAATTGAAGAACAAAACTTCATCATCTACGAAGGTTGTAAATTGGTACTTCTCGGGCGAGGATTTAATTTTTAAAATAAGAAAAGAGATAGAATAAAGATATTGATGACGGTTCATTAATTAAAATTATATAATTATAGTTTATAAATGATAATGGAGTTATCATGATCATTTTGACAAATTAGTTTATGATATAATAATAAAAGAAAATAAAATAAAGTCAAATTAAATGAAAAAGGAAGAGGGTTTACCTCTTGAAGTATCATCATTGAGAACCTCCTTATGGGAAAGGATTTTGGTATTTTGAAAATAAAAAGACCACCTAGATGTGGGGATAGTCTAGGAATTATTATTTGGGAATAATATTAATAAGCATTAAGTCTTAGAGGAGTCATGAGAAGAGGTGATCAGGGGTAGATTTTATAGTGGAGGAGAGGGGTGAGTTTTTAATATCTTATTAATTATTTTATTATTTTACACAAAACAAGAAATAATTATGATTCATGTGACCAAAATAGTAATAATTTCATGTGATTTTGAAACATGTGTTCATACATAATCCATACATCACTTTTGACTCAATAAATCATGTATTGATCATTTATTAATAATTATCGTACTTTAATATTGACTAAAAATATATTATCTTAGTTAAATTCCAAATATTTACCATAACCATTTATCTATATATATAATTAAAAAATAGACTATATTTTATCAAAATCATATTCAAAATATGTTAAATATAAATTTTATATAAAATAATTATTTACTTTAAAAATACAGAATTTAAATTTATAACATACATTATAGTACTTTCAAAAATTAACTGAGGACTCATTAAATTTTACAAAAATCATTGGAAAACAAAATATTTATTAACGAATAAATATTATAAACATATTTTTTTAAAGAACTTTATTAATTTGAAATTATAATTATATATTTATTATCACAAAAAAATCAATACATACTTAAACATTTTTAAAATATTCACCCTCATTTATAACATTCCTAAATATTATATGTACTTTCATGGGTGAGGTTACTCTTCATAAGGAGAATATTACCATTCATATTGGTCAAGTTACTATTCACCAAAAATTTCCTTTGATCCTATCAGTCTCTAAATATCAAACTAATTGCAACTATGTATGTCAAAACACAGAAGCTGCAAAATTAGTTATAACGACAAGGTTATAAATATCTTCAATAATAACAAAGTGTTTTTTGGTAAAAACTTTGTGTTTCAAGAAGTCTATATTAAATTTATTTTTAATTCCTTGGGGTGCAATATTCATCCCCCTTAAAAAACATTCATCCATTAAGATACCAAAATGTTACCTCAGAAAATTATTTTGGTAGTTCTTTATCGTAATCTCCTCAGGCTCCCATTTCGCTTCCTCAATTTTTTGATTTTTCAAAGTACCTTTACCAAACGAGTTGCCCGATTCTTCAACATCTGTTCTATAGTGTCTATAATCCTATAAGATCTTTATAAAAAGATAATTTAGGCTCTAATGTTATAATGTCAAAAGTGAATACATTTTTTGGGTATATAATATACATCCTTAACAATGAGATGTAGAACACAATGTATACATTATAAATTATATGATAATTTCAAAATGATATGATACTGGTCTAATTATCTCCAAAATTTCAAAATACCTAATGTACATGGGGATCAGTTTCCCTTCCTTCTCAAATATTTTAACACCCTTCCATGGTGATAATTTCAAGAAAACGTGATCTCCCATGAGAAATTCACAATCCTTACTTCGAATATCTACATACCACTTTTTCCTTCTTTGATCTGTTTTGATATGGGTTTGAATATTATTTAGCTTTGCTCTTGTTTCCTCCATATGCTATAGGCCTACAAGCTTCCATTATCTAACTTCATCCCAACATGACGTTGTATTAAATATCTTTCCATACAATGATTAATATGGTTCCATTTGAATACATGAATGGAAACTATTATTGTAGGAAAACACCACCAATGGTAAGTACTAATCCCACATACCTTGAAAATCATGTTTGCATGATCTCAACATGTCCTCTAATGTTCGGATCATCCTTTCTTATTTCCTATTATTTTGGGGGTGATAATAAGTATTCAATTGAATATTTTTATCCTAAATGTTCTGAAGATTTTTCCAGAATTATGATTTAAATTGTGGATCAAGATCAGACATAATTGAGAGAGATTCTCCAAAAATTCTCACAACATCATTAATATAGATCTGTGTAAGGATCTCCGGTGGAAAATAATCTCTTATAGAGAAGAAGTGTGGAGATTTGGTATGTCGATTAATAATCACCAATATTATATAATTCTTCCTTGTATTTTTTTGGTAATCTAGTGAAATAATCAATAATGATGTCATCCATTTTCCATATAGTAATAATAAGAGGTCTCATGTATCCTCTAGAATATAGTCTTTTTGCATTAACTTGTTGAAAGACTAAACATATTGATGCATACTCATCAATTTCCCCATTTAGGTTTTATCTCCATAAATATTCTATTAAATCTCTATACATATTAGTGATACCATGATTTATATAGAAATTCTAAATATAAAAATCATCCCAAAACACCCCTTTTAGCTTAGGGATAGTGGTAACAAAAAACCTCCTACCAAATTTTAGAATTCCATCCTTACACACAAAGTCATCCATATTCCCATAATTCACAACATTAAAATTATTTTTAATATTTTCATCATCATACTGAGAACATTTAATTAATTCTAATGTATATGGTTTGGAAACAAATTGAAAAAAGTAGCGATGTTTCGTCTTTTTTAATAATTCCCATATCCATTCTCACCAGATTCATATACATAGTATCATTTTCAATTCTCATTTTTCATAAAACACCAGCATACATCCTGCTCAATGCACCAGCTACCTTATTTTTCATTCCTAGGTGGTAGTGTAAAAAACAGTCATAATCCTTGAAAATCTCAACCCATCGCCTTTTCCACATGTAGAGTTCTTTCTGGTAGAATATATATTTTAATCTTTTATGATATGTATATATCTCACAATTTTTACAATAGAGATAGTGTCTCTATATCATTAGATAAAATATCACAACTTCTAGCTAAATATCATGAGTTGGATGGTTCTGTTAATGAATTATTAGATGCCTTGATGCATATGGAATAATTCTATCATTCTATATAAGGACAGACTTGAGTCACATCTTTGATTCATTACTATAGATAAAAAATCTACCATTCCCTAATGGTAGGGTTTGGATCATAGAATACACTAATATCCTCTTCAATTATTCATAACATTCTTTACATTATTTTGACCATGTGAACTTAACCCCTTTATGAGTAAGTATGGTCAATATTTTGACTAATTAGGCGACATTCTGAATTCTATGAATTTCAGGTTCCGAATTCTCTAAAATTTGAGTACGGAATTCCATAGAATTTCTACTCTCAATTCCTCAAAATTTGGACATCTAATTCCTAAGAATTTAGACATCGAATTCATTCGAATTTGGATTAAAGATTCATTAGAATTCAGACTCTGAAATCTATAGAATTCATGTTCTAAATTCCTTGGAAAACAGAATCCGAATATCCATGATTTATAGTCTCCAAATTATTATTTGGTTAGACACCGATCATTATTTTTCCTTAGACTCCAAAAAATAGATTTGGTTAAGAATATTCATTTTCCATACCCTTGTTATGAAACGATTTTATACAATCTGTTTCTAAATAATCGTTGTTTGAGTGACATGTGTATTGGCCCCTCCGTGATTCGAGGAAAAAATATGACCGTTTAAGGAGGGAGTAGACAAATGTAAAGATTCCTATAAATAGATCATAATTAGAAACATATCAGCACTAAGAATGTAGCGACCCATACTTTACACACATGGTTAATACTTCAAAATTTAAGAATACTTATTACAGCATATAACAAAACCATGAAAGGACCGTATAGGTATAGTGTTTTTAGAAACTGGGAAACATAAACAACTGGTTCATAAAGCATCTACAATGTCTCCCATTTATTTCATCATATCAATAGTCCCTTTCTGGCATATATTACTTAATAACCTTCTTCATGACCTGGGGAAAGAAAACATACAAAAGGGTGATCTCAAATGCTCAGTAAGGGTAAACAAAAGAAATATCAATCGCATCATATTCATAAGAACATAACATTTTTGAAATGTTAACCTGAAAAAGAGATCATAATTTCATAACATGGGATAAATCATTGTAGTGAAATGTAATCCCAATAATCATAACATAAAACATGAAAATTTTTGGAATACACACATAATCATAGAAAATCATTTCTTATTAGTCAAGACTCATTTCAAAGACTATATTAGTGGACAAAGTCCATTTCTGAACTGAGATCACTCCTCGTTTCAGTCCTGTTTCACTGAACCAGTTTAACCTGCCGTTCCAGCCATATCTATCTCATGAGATATAAAATCTTTACCCAATGCATTGGAGGGAGATATAGGTCCCACCCATCTCATAATGAAACCATTCTTAGTGTGCCACAAAATCATAAATCATACATCATAGCATAACCCATGTAATAAAAATGGGAATCATAAACATCATGACATCATAAAACAATTCATAGTAGATAAAAGAATTAATAAAAATATTTCCATCACAACATAATCAAATCAATGTAATAATAGGGATATAAACAGAACCCTATATTATCTTAGATGGAAAATAATTTTGATAAAACACTTGAACTCCATTCTTGAGGAAAATATCCTTTATACTTCAAAAACACTTTTCCTTTCTTAACATGTCATAAAATTCTAAACTAAAAGAAGTTGATTAAAAATAAACATGAAAACTTTTAAAGGAATCTTCTTGGAAATAATGTTTTAAAAATCCATTCATGTCATATAAGTTAAAAAAACACTCTTCTCGTACTTTTGTCGGAAAAGTCAAAAAGTACCTCCTACGAAAAACGACAAAGGATTCCTTTCATATCTTTTACTAAAAACTCACCGAAGGGTAAAATTGGATATAAAATATTGTATAAGGATATAAATATTACATATTGAGGAAACATGGATGTGGATGATAAAATACACCCCAGTAAAGTCCAAAGTATAAATAATCTCTAATAAAAATGAGATTGTGATATTTCCCTTACCTTAGGTCCGATATGCTTTGTAAGTGTCCGAACCTCCTGTATAATGATTTAAATAATGTTATTGACTTATTCTCAAATCACACTTATTGTTATGATATCATATATGATCATATTCTTAGCTTCTTATTTGTAATATTTTATTACTACTTGTTATTTGGGTGTTTATTACTTTTTTGTTCTTATGCGTGTTTTGTCGAATAAATTTTTATTCTTCTTTATAGGATATAGATAAATCATTTACAGAATGGTATTAGTGTAATATATATCATATTAATTCATTCAATTCTTTTATATAATCATTATTCAATGAAGATCATATAGAACGAGTCGCATCACATCGTGGAGACGGTAGGCCATATGTTCGCACGAGCGATGATATCGTTCCCATGATCATTGAATTGTATTTAAGTGTATGTATACTATTTCAGAATCAATATCACTTTACAATAATTATATATAGTTATTTATTTCCACCATTATACCCATCCAATTAAGGTGGTGGTTGAAAATAGATTACACCACGATGTGGAGATGGTATTCCGTACGTACGCATGCGCGGTGATTTCGTTTTCCGTAGGATGGATAAGAGGTGAAATAGGGTTGTTTCATATTTATAATAACATATCAGTATATGAGTGATACTGATGTTATTACCTCATAATGAAACAACTAAAGAAGAAGGAGTAGAAGAAGAATCGAACTTGAAGAAAACGGTAGAAGGTATTACCTCTTTCTCAAAGTGCCTCCTTTAAACTATCTCTTAAGGAACTATAGATGGTCTTTTGAGAAGACCAGTACCTCTAGTAGGTTTCTAAAGAAGTGGGGAAGTGAAATGGGCAGGGGTTGGCAGAGCATGAAGGCTCAAAATGGTGTGAGGAAGAGAGGGAGGAGGAGCCCTTTTATAAGGGGGGAGAGGGGCACCTTTGGAAAGTCCGGAAATATTATTTTATTATAAAATTATATTCGATTTCAAAAGGTCCAAAAAACATTAAAGATGAAGATAAGATGACGCGTAGTCGAAATAAAATCATCCAATCAGAATTGGACTTGTTTTGGAAAATATTTAATCATTATAATCTTATTTATTTGAATCATTTATTAATGAGGTAAATACTTTATCATTATTGTGTCATAAATTGTTTAAATTATATGGTGTCTAAAAATTATAAAAAAAATATCATTATGTAGGAAATAGTTTTATCTTTCCGATGAATATTTATAGTCGAAAATATAATTTATATAACCCCTTATAAAAATTAATTACTAAAATATTTTTGTTAATGTCAATTTTGTCATTACATTAAATTAATTAATCCAAATTGTCATTGTCACTACCAAGTGGCTCAATGGGGTCCCAAAATCGACCCAAGGATGCCCATGGTCGGCCAGTACTCATCCAATAAGGTTAGGACAAGTGTCAAGGTAATTTTGAATTATCATAATATTCTTTTAACCTTGAATTACCCTATTTACCTTTAACCGAAGTAAATAAAAATTACCGTAGTTACAATTCATAATATCAAAAAAAATAAAAGTAACATATTAACATAATTTGGACCCACTAATTACAAATATGGAATCTATTTTTCAAAATTCAAAACACAGAAGTTGCAGTAGTTAATTTAAAATTAAACTCATTGTTAAGCAAACAGGTTTTAAAAGTTAAAACATTGCCAAATATTGAAATGTTTTTACCTAGGAATTCACTATAAAATTAATGCTAATGACATACATTATATTAAATGGTAAAAATATATTCTATTTATACTTTAAAAACATTAAATATTATAATTTAACCATATAAAGTATTGCGATGAAAAAAGTTGTTTTTAATTACTATATAGCGTGTTTTTACTATTTATTAAAATATGAAAGTTATCAGAATAATATGAACAATTTATGCAAAGTAAATTTTTATATCCTAATTCTAAAGAAAAATTTTATTTTTTCAAATAGAACTTATAAACTTTTCAAGATTTAATGTGGGTGTGCCATCAAAAGGTGGTAAAACTGTATTTTTTGAAAAATACTTCTTTTATCCAAAAAAAACTGATTTAGTTTTCATACCTCATTCTAGAAAATGTATAAGATGAATTAAAATGTAATAAAATTCAAAATTTAGTTAATAATATTCATAACGGCTAATATTATAATATATCATTGTTTAGTGAAACTCGGTATTGCGTACGACGCAAGCTATCGAGGAAGGCCGTGGTTGCGTGTAAAGCAAGCCAAGTCCATATTGTGTGCTGTGAACGATTCCTTTGGTGTTGCGTATAACAGAATACATAAAAAAATTCTCATAAAATCTTAGGGTGTTACATTCTACCCCCTTAAGATGAATTTCGCCCTCGAAATTCGTCACTTCGTAACAAACAGATGAGGATACCTCTCCCTCATCATATCCTCAAGTTCCCATGTAGCTTCTTCTAATTGGTGGTTCCTCCATAAAACTTTCACCAAGCGAGTGGTCTTGTTCCGTAGGACTTTTTCGCTATGATCCAGAATCACTATCGGCTGTTCTTCATAAGAAAGATCTTGCTCCAGCGGTACAACTTCTGAGATGAGTACATGTGAAGGTTCAGGTATGTACTTTCTTAGGAGAGATACATGGAACACATCGTGAATTTGAGAGAGATTCAGTGGAAGCTCCAACCGATAAGCTACCTTCCCAACACGATCCACAATTTCAAAAGGACCGATATATCTAGGGCTCAACTTTCCCTTCTTTCCAAATCTCATGACCCTCTCCCAGGGAGATATTCGTAAGAACACTTTATCACGTACTTCATACTCTAGGTCTTTTCTTCGGTTGTCGGCATAACTTTTTTGTTGACTCTCAGCTGCTCTTATGTGTTGTTGAAGAGATCTGACCTTTTCTGCCATTTCACCAACAAGATCAGGTCCTAATAGATTTCTTTCCTCAACTTCATCCCAGTATGTTGGAGTCCTGCATTTCTTTCCATTGAGAGATTCATAAGAAGCCATCTGAATACTGGATTGAAATCTATTATTATAAGAAACATCCACCAAAGGTAGGTGTTGATCCCAACCACCTTTGAAATCCATAGAGCAAGCCCTCAACATATCTTCTAGAGTTTGAATCATCCTCTCAGATTGGCCATCTGTCTGAGGATGATAAGTAGTGCTGAAACTCAACTCTGTATCCAGAGTATGCTAAAGACTTCGCCAGAACTTTGAGATAAACCTCGGATCCCGATAAGATATAATATAAAGTGGTACTCCATGCAATCTTACAACTTCCTTTACATATATCCTGGGAAGCTGATCTAGGGAGAAATCCTCTCTAATATCAATGAAGTGTGGAGACTTTGAAAGATGATCAACTATGACCCATATAGAATTATTGCCTTTGGATATTTTAGGATGTCCAGTAACAAAGTCCATAGTGATGTTTTCCCATTTCCATTCTGGTATGAGTAATGGTTGTAACATCCCCTTAGACTTCTGTCTCTCAGCTTTAACTTACTGACAAACCAAGCATCGAGAGACATATTCAGGAACTTCTCTTTTCATGCCATCCCACCAGAAGTACTCTTTTAGGTCCTGATACATCTTCGTGATTCCAGGATGAATAGATAATGAAAAACTATGAGCCTCATCCAGCAGCTCCTTCTTTAATTTTGTGATGGGAGGAACACAAACCCGATTCTTGAACTTTATAATCCCATCACAATCAAGGTTGAATTCAGGAACATTTCTCACCTTCTTTTGTAACTCAACATCTTCTTTCTATGCCTCTTGAATCTTCACATGTATATATGATTGAACATTCATTTGAGAAAGATATGATTTCTCCCCTTCCATTAAAATTCCAAGATCTAGACATTATAAATCCATAAATATTGGATCTTTTGTGATCCTCATAATGGATAAGCTGGCATGATCTTGTCGACTTAATGCATCTGCTACCTTGTTTGCTTTCCCAGGGTGGTAATGAATTGAGCAGTCGTAATCCTTAATAAGCTCCAACCATCTTCTTTGGCGCATATTCATCTCCTTTTGTGTGAAAATATACTTTATACTTTTATGATCAGTATAAATGTCACACCTTTCTCCATAAAGATAATGCCTCAAATATTTAATGTAATGATTACCGCAGCTAACTCCAAATCATGAGTTGGGTAATTTTTTTCATGGATTATTAACTATCGTGAGGCATAAGCTATCACCATATCATTTTGCATAAGAACACACCCCAATCCCTCCTTGGATGCATCACTGTAGATCACAAACCATTCTCCACTACAGGGTAGTGTTAGCATAGGTGCACTGGATAACCTTCTTTTCAACTCCTTGAAAATCTCTTCACATTCCTCTGTCCAAACAAACTTGACTCCTTTCCGAGTCAACATGGGGAGTGGATTAGATAATCGTGAAAAATATTTCACAAAACGTCGATAATATCCAGCCAAACCAAGAAATCTTCAGATCTCGGTTACTGTTCTTGGTCTCGACTATCTTTCGATAACCTCTGTTTTTACTGGATCCATAGATATCCCCTCTTTTGAGATTATGTGACCAAAAAATGTAACTTTTTGAAGCCAAAATTCACACTTGGTAAATTTGGCATAAAGCATCTCCTTTCTTAGGATCCTGAATACAATTCTCAAGTGATCTTCATGTTCTTCCTTGCTCATTGAATAGACAAGAATATCATCTATAATGACTACCACAAACTGATCAAGATAGTCTCTAAAGACTCTATTCATTAGATCCATGAAGATAGCAGGGGCATTAGTAAGACCAAATGGCATCACTATAAATTCATAGTGTCCATACCTTGTATGGAAAGCCGTCTTTGCTATATCCTCCCTTTTGACCTTTAATTGATGATACCCTGAATGAAGATCAATCTTGGAAAAGTATTGAGCTCCACGTAGTTGGTCAAATAGGTCATCAATGCGTGGGAGAGGATATTTGTTCTTGATATTGATCTTGTTAAGTTCTCAATAATCAATGTAGAGTCTCATTGATCCATCTTTCTACTTAACAAACAGAACATGTGCTCCCCAAGGTGACACACTAGGGCGTATGAATCCTTTATCATGATTCTCATGGAGTTGCTTCTTTAATTCCTGCAACTCAATTGGGGCCATTCTATAAGGTGTCTTTGAAATAGGCAAAGCACTCGGTACGTGGTCTATTGAAAAATCAACTTCACGATTTGGTGGAAGACCTGGAAATTCCTCCAGAAATATATCCTCAAATTCCTATACAATGGGAATATTATTAATCACGAGTTTATCTCCAACCATTTGAGATAAATAACCTTCATTTAGTGGAATCAAGACACATAAGATAGAAGAAATTTCCACTGGAAGGTTATGTTCATCCTTGCATCGATAGACGATCATAGATTGATCTGGAATATGAGATGTGACATCCCTTCTTTGGAAATTGATATGATCTCCATATAAAGAAAGTCAATCCATTCCAAGAATCACATCAAATTCCACTATAGGAAGGATCACAAGATTTGCAGAAAAGTACTTTCCTACAAACTTCAATCGGAGAAGAATTATAAACTTTTGATGCGACCGTTGTGCCATTAGGGGTTGTCACAGCTAACTAAACATCTAATTGTGGAGGTAAAACGAAGATACCCTTAGAAAATTATTCAGAAAAAAAAGAGTGGGTGGATCCAGAATCAAATAAAACATTTGCTACTTTAGAGTGGATGGTAAGTGTACCTCTCACCACTTCGTTGTCATACTCCACATCGCCGATAGTAATTGCATGGGACTTTCCTTTTTCTTTGGCCTTAAGAGTTTGTTGACTTCGATCATCATCATCAACCCTTGGATTAGGGAATTTATTGGCATAATGCCCCATCTCCTTGGACTTGAAACATTGAAGTGTAGTAGGATAATTCTGTGTATCCCTTCCTTTGTTTGCATCATTAGACATCTTCTTCCCATTATTTTGACATTCAATTGCCCGATGGCCTTCTTTTACACACTTATAACATTTTCTTGTCCCCTTAAGGAAATTTCTTCCATGTTTCTTCCCACACATTGAGCATAAGGGAAAACTCATCTTATTTTCAGTGTGCTCTTTAGATTTTCCTTTGAATTCAATTTTCCTCTTCTTATCAATACCATATGACTGATGGGTTACTCCAATCTCCATCTCAACATTGAGATCACATCGAACGATTTCCTCATAGTTATTAATGTCATTTATGGCTAATTCCCTTGGAAGACTTGGTTTTAAGCCACTAAAGAATCGATCGATCTTACTCTCGGGTTGGATAATAATACCAGAAGCGTACCTTGCAAGTCTTGTAAAATTTCCTTCATAGGTACCAAAAGATTCATCATCCTTTTTCTTTAGTTCAAGAAACACCTTCTCCATCTTTGTTCGGAGGATACGAGGGAAGTACTTATTGAGAAATAAGTTCTTGAACTCATCCCATTCCATGGACTCAATTTAATCCATTTTCCTCGTATTCTTAATAAGATTGCACCATTGATCAGCATCACCTTCCAAAAGATGCACTTCTAAGATGACTTTATCATTTTCAGAACATTGAAGAATTGAAAATATCTTTTCAGTGGTTCTGATCCATTGTTCAGCCACTAATGGATCAGAAGACCCACTGAATGAAGGTGGGCGCTGCCTCATGAAGGATTCAACAGAATGTTGCTCCTTCCTTTTCTCATTTGGAAGTCCTGCATGATTCATAGCTTGAGAAAGTTGTGTGAGCATGGCTACAATATTTTTCATTCCAGCTCCCATATCATTTGGTTGCTCAGGGGGACAATCATTGCATTGCCCATCGCATTCCGCATTAACACGGTTCCTTCGGTTTCCAGCCATTGACTAAAACCAAGAAGAATAGTGTGAGAAACACTAATTATAAAAAGAAAACCACATAATCAAGAATAAAATTTCACACTTAAGGTCTTATCATAGGTTTTTCATGGATATTTCTAAGACACTAAGATTGTGTTCTATGCTTAGACATATCCTTAGGATTCTTACTAAGGCTTTCACATCCTATTTTCCAATGTTTGACTATACCTTTCCTCTTATACCAACTTTAGAAACCCATACCTTACATAAATGGTTAATATTTCAAAATTGAAGCATAATTATTACAACATATAACAAAACAATTAAAGGACCGTATAGGTATAGTGTCTTTAGAAACTGGGAAACATAAACAACTGGTTCATAAAGCATCTACACTGTCTCCCATTTATTTCATCATATATATAGTCCCTTTTTGGCATATATTACTTAATAACCCTCTTCCTAACCTGGGGAAAGAAAATATACAAAAGGGTGAGCTCAAATGCTCAGTAAGGGTAAACAAAAGAAATATCATTCACATCATATTCATAAGAACATAACATTTTTGAAATCTTAACCTGCAAAAGAGATCATAATTTCATAACATGGGATAAATCATGGTAGTTAAATATATTCCCAATAATCATAACATAAAACATGAAACATTGTGGAATACAAAAATAATCATAGAGAATCATTTCTTATTAGTCAAGACTCATTTCCAAGACTATCTTAGTGCACAAAGTCCATTTCTGAACCGAGTTCACTCCTCGTTTCAGTACTATTTCACTGAACCGGTTTAACCTGCCATTCTAGCCATGTTTATATCATGAGATATAAAATCATTACCCAATGCATTGGAGGGAGATATAGGTCCCACCCATCTCATAATGAAACCATTCTTATGTGTGCCACAAAATCATAAAACATACATCATAGCATAACCCATGTAATAAAAATTGGAATCTTAAACAACATGACATCATAAAACACTTCATATAAGATAAAGGAAATCATAAAAATATTTCCATCACAACATAATCAAATAAATGTAATAATAGGGGTAGAAACAGAACCCTATATTATCTTATATGGAAAATAATTTTGATAAAACACTTGAACTCCATTCTTGAGGAAAATATCCTTCCTACTTCAAAAACACTTTTCCATTCTTAACGTGTCATACAATTCTAAACTAAAAGAAGTTGATTAAAAATAAAATTGAAAACTTGTAAAGGACGCTTCTTGGATATAATGTTTTAAAAATACATTCATTCCGTATAAGTTTAAAAAAACATTTTTCTCGTACTTTTGTAGGAAAAGTCAAAATGTACCTCGTACGAAAAACAACAAAGGATTCCTTTAATATCATTTACTAAAAAATCACCGAAGGGTAAAATTGGATATAAAATATTGTATGAGGATATAAATATTACATATTGAGGAAACATGGATGTGGATGATAAAATACACCCCAGTAAATTCCAAAGTATAAACAATCTCGGATAAAAATGAGATTGTGATATTTCCCTTACCTTAGGTCTGATATGCTTTTTAAGTGTCCGAACCTCCTGTATAATGATTTAAATAATTTTATTGACTTATTGCAGAATCATACCTATTGTTATGATATCATATATGGTCATATTCTTAGCTTCTTATTAGTAATATTTCATTACTACTTGTTATTCGGGTGTTTATTACTTTTTTGTTCTTATGCGTGTTTTGTCGAATAAATTCTTATTCCTCTTTATAGGATATAGATACATCATTTACAGAATGTTATTAGTGTAATATATATCATATTAATTCATTCAATTCATTTCTATAATCGTTATTCAATGAAGATCATATAGAACGAGTCACATCACATCATGGAGATGGTAGGCAGTACGTACGCACGAGCGATGATATCGTTCCCATGATCATGGAATTGTATTGAAGTGTATGTATACTATTTCAGAATAAATATCACTTTAAAATAATCATATATAGTTATTTATTTTCACCATTATATCCATCCATTTAAGGTGGTGGTGGAAAACAGATTACACCACGGTGTCGAGATGGTATTCCGTACGTACGAATGCGCGGTGATTTCAATTTCCGTAGGATGGATAAGAGGTGAAATATGGTTGTTTCATATTTATAATAACATATAAGTATATGATGGATACTGATGTTATTACCTCATAATGAAACAACTAAAGGGTGGGGAGTATAAGAAGAATGGAACTTGAAGAAAATGGTAGAAGGTATTACCTCTTTCTTGAAGTGCCTCCTTTAAACTATATCTTAAGGCACTAGAGATGGCCTTTTGAGAAGACCAGTACCTCTAGTAGGTTTCTAAGGAAGTGGGGAAGTGAAATGGGCAGGGGTTGGCCGAGCTAGAAGGCTCAAATTGGTGTGAGGAAGAGAGGGAGGAGGTTCCCTTTTATAAGGGAGGAGAGGGGCACCTTTGGAAAATGTAGAAATATTATTTTATTATAAACTTATCTTCGGTTTCAAAAGGTCCAAAAATCATTAAAGATGAAGATAAGATGACTCATAGTCGAATTAAAATCATCCAATCCGAATTGGACATGTTTTGAAAAATATTTTAATAATTATAATCTTATTTATTTAAACCATTTATTAATGAGTTAAATACATCATCATTATTGTTTCATAAATAAGTTAATTTATTTGGTGTTTAAAAATTATAAAAAAATATCATTATGTAGGAAATATTTTTAGCTTTCCAATGAATTTTTATAGTCGAAAATATAATTTATATAACCCCTTATAAAAATTAATTACAAAAAGATTATTGTTAATGTCAATTTTGTCATTACATTAAATTAATTAATCCAAATTGTCATTGTCACTAACAAGTGGCTCAATGGGGTCCCAAAATTGACCCAAGGATGCCCATGGTCAGAAAATACTCATCCAATAAGGTTAGGACATGTGTCAAGGTAATTTTGATTTATTATAATATTATTTTATCCTTGAATTACCCTATTTACCTTTAACCATAGTAAATAAAAATTACCATAGTTACTATTCATAATATCAAAAAAAATAAAAGTAACCTATTAACATAATTTGGACCCACTAATTCCAAATATGGAATTAATTTTTCAAAATTTAAAACACAGAAGTTGCAGTAATTAATTTAAAAATAATCCCGTTATTAAGAAAATGGGGTTTAAAAGATAAAACATTGTCAATGTTTGAAATGTTTTTACCTATTAATTCAATGTAAAATTAATGATAATGACATAAATTATATTAAATGGTAAAAATATATTCTATTTATACATTAAAAACATTCAATATTATAATTTAACCATATAAAGTATTGTGATGAAAAAAGTTGTTTTTAATTAAAATATAGTGTGTTTTTACTATTTATTAAAATATCAAAGTTATCAGAATAATATGAAAAATTTATCCACAGTAAATTTTTATATCCTGATTCTAAAGAAGAATTTTATTTTGTCAAATTGAACTTATAAACTTATCAAAACTAGATTTAATGTGCGTGCGCCATCAAAAGGCGGTAAAACTTAATTTTTTGAAAAATACTTCTTTTATCCAAAAAACTGATTTTGTTTTCATACCTCATTCTAGAAAATGTATAAGATGAATTAAAATGTTATAAAATTAAAAATTCAGTTAATACTATTCATAACGGATAATATTATAATATATCGTTGTTTAGTGAAACTCGGTATTGCTTACGACGCAAGCTATCGAGGAAGGCCGTGATTGCGTGTAAAGCAAGCCAAGTCCGTATTGTGTGCTGTGAAAGATTCCTTTGGTGTTGCGTATAACATAAGACATAAAAAAATTTCTCATAAAATCTCAGGGTGTTACAAAGAAAAATGGTTCCATCACACGAGATATTTCACACTACTAAAGTGATTTTTAGAGAGTTAGAATCATGTGCCTTGTGCGTACTGAACATCTAGTTCAGATTGACTTCTGTGATTCCGATAGTTGCTGAGTATAATTGAGGGCTTCTGAGGATAGGAAGATTGAGGTGTCGATGAACTTAATGATTGAGGGCTTGTGAGGATATCAAGATAGATTCTGATATTTCCCTCGAGGGATTACCCTTGTGTGGGTAAGACACAATTTCATGAAAGTATAAATCAAGAGACCTTTATCTAGATTTGTTGGATACCCTATTATTTGGGTAAAAAATTTTCATACTTGTTACTTTTTTTGTTTCATTGTTATTTCCCCTGTATTATGATAATGGAAGAAAGTATAACCTTCTTATACTTTATTTTACTTTTGTATACTCTGGTATGTATGGTTTTATAATCATTAAGGTAGAATCTTTTCATTGTAAATTTTCATAATGTTTAATTTCCAAAAAAATATTTCTGGAACCTTATAAACATTCTTTATGTTTCATTTTTGGAACCGTATTTCCAGAACCTAGAAAGTGTATTTCATTAAAATATTTTAGGGATGAATGTTTTTAAACATACAATTCACCCTCCTCTTTTAGTTGAGCATATATATTCCTTTTTTGATCATACAATTTGTATAAGAGAAAGTCTCTAAAATACTTATATTTACATATATGTTTTCTTTATCACATTTTCATTGGTCTAAATTTTTCTTTTCAAGGGGGTTTTATCTTTTTTTACAAACTTTTCTATTATCATGTTTTTTTGGAAAGAAATTCTATTACAAGATGAAAGGAATCAATGTTTGTTTGATTGTGAATATAAATCCTACTTGACCACTTATATTTGATGGTAATGATTATGAGTATTCGATAAATTGAATGAGGACATATGTTATTAATATTGGAGTGGAAAATTTTTCATGCTTACTAAAGATTACAAGATTTCAGACAGGGATGTCAAAACCTTCCCCAACTAAGAAAACATAGAATATAAACTTGATTACAAGGTATGTAATAGTTTGTTGTGTTCCAGGACAAGGAATATATATAGTTAGATTTCCTCTTGTGATACTGAAAATTGTATCTCGATGAAATTAGAGGTTACATATTTTTGGTACATCAAAAGTGAATGAATCTATAAGAGGTATACTTAGAACAGAATATCATGGATTTTTATTTCCATATAGAGAACCTGTTTTCAAAGTGAAACAAATATTTATTACTATTGTCGATAGTTTACAATCTATGGGAGAGAAAGGTCTTGATGATGAAGCTCTTGGGGATAATATTATTGATATCATGCCTAATTGGAGGGAATCTAAGAGAAGAGCTATTGATGGGAATAGGAAAGACTCTCAAATTACTCTTGATGATCTATTTGGAAATCTTATTCAACATGAGACAAGAATTAAAAAATATGATGATATAAATAATTTGAATGAAGGAAATATAACGGTAGCCTTTACTACTACCAAATCCAAGACTCATGAAAGGGTTACAAAATCCAAGTATATAAAAGTAAGTGTTTTATTTGAATCTAGTAAAACTGAACATTTTGAAAATAAATTAGCTAATCTTACTCAAAGGATGAACAAAGTAGTTGGAAAGAATGACTTTAAGTATAGATATAAGAAGAAAGAGTTAATATACAAGAGAGACTCAAAAGTCACTTTCAATGAATGAAAAAGAGTTGGGAATATAATGAAAGATAGTATTATTATTGAGGAAAAGGATAGAAAGGAAAAGAATTTTTAGAGGAATAGAAAGAAGTACTAAAATGATAAAGCTAAGAATGTTTTGAAATCCAATGACACCTAGAGTGGCCATGGTGGTGACTCTTCAAATGATTCCTCAGATTATTAATCTTCTGGTCAGAAGAATCTTTGTCTACTTGACATACTACACATTGAAAATCATTGTCTGATGCCTAAAGAACATAATGCTGAATCCATCACCAATGATTATTTGAATAAAAAATATACTAATAATAAATACTATAAGTATTTAGATGAAGAATATTATTATAATAAATATAATACATTACCTTCTTATGAATAAGTATCTAGTTTTTCTAAACTACTCGATAATGAAAATTATAAACTCACGAAAAATCATGATAATGAAAATTCGAGAATTTCTATTTTAACTAAAGAAATATCAGATCTTTTTAAAGTAATTGATAATAAAATTTTTTATATTGATATTATTTCCCAAAACCTTGAGGATTTTATCTTCAAGAAGAGCAAAATTTTTAAGGATCTTGAAAATGTAATTTCTAAGAATAATATTTTAGAAACAAACTGTAGTTCTAAAAATAATGATTTTGAGGATAATTTTTTTTATTAAACTAAAGTTGAAAATTGTTTCGTTGAGGAAGTGTCTGTCATACATTAATTCTGGTAAAGAAAACATTTACAAGATGTATTCCTATATTAAACCAATAACAAATCATTCTGGATTTGGTTATACCCACTCTAAAATGGTTTTCAGTAATAACTATTTTGTTTCTCAAAGTAATCCATTCTAAACTAAATGATAGTGTGGTGGAAATTGATAAAGAACTTGTTCTATAAATAAAACCTAGTCTTTAAGTTCTCATAAATCTTATTTTTCTATGAAAATGTGGATACCAAAAAACATGTATTTTGAAATTTCCAGAACCATGAATATTTGGATTCTGAAAGTCTAACACTCTTATTTTTATGAAAATAACGAAAGTACCAAAATTAGTACATGGTACATGGATAGTAGATGTTCCTGGAATATGACTGGTAATAATAATTTCTTTGAAAATATTATCCATACTAAGGGAGGAAATGTAAATTTCGAAGATAATTCTCATAGAGAAATTATTTGTATAGGTAACATTTTTCTTCTTGCAACAATGTTAATTTCATACTACTTATTTATTACGGTTTTTATGAAAAACCTTATTAGCATAATTCAATTATGTGATGAATGTTACCTTTTGAATTTTGGGAATGAAAAGTGTTTAGTACACAATTACAAGGAAGAGTTTATTCTTTCTGCACATAGGCATGGGAATGTATACACACAAAGCATTAAAGACCTTAACAACCAAGATCTACCATACCTTAGTGCAATTGAAGAACAATATTGATAATGGAATAGAAGGTTATGACATTTTAACCTTAGTAACTAATGAAAACTCACTAATAAATGACTTGTTAAGGATCTTCCAGAGATTATATTTGATTCTTCAAAATTATGTGATCCCTTTCAATTTTTCAAGCAACATAAACCAAATTTTAAGTCAATTAGTGATGTCTTATAATGAATTATAGTTAATTCACGTGGATATTTTTGTTCGAACACCAAATGGATGTACTAAATAAAAATATTATGTAATTTTTCTAATCCATTGTTACACTAGATTCATATGTGTCTATTTACTAGCAATGAAATCTGAAGCTTTTTCTTATTTCAAAATTTTTAGAGCCCAATTTAAAAATGAGAAAAATCTTCCATTGATAACTATTAATAGTGATCATATCAGGGAATGCCAAAAGTCATATTTTGAGACATTTTGTAGTATAAACTACATTACTCATAACTTATCAACTCTGAGAACTTGTAAAAAAATGGTGTTTTTGAAAAAAGAAATTGAATTATTTAAGAGATAACTAGAACCATGTTGAGTGAATATTTTATAACTAAACACTTTTGGGATAGAGCTATAAGTACTTCTTGTTATAAAATAAATCAACTTTTTATTTTATATTTTCTTTATAAAACCCCCCATGAGTTGTGGAATGGTAGAAAACCTAAACATTCCTAATTCAAGGAATTTGGTTGCAAAAAATTCATTCTGAATACTAAAGACCATTTATATAAATTCGTACCAAAATCTGATAAAGGAATTTTCCTATGATACACAACATCTTTTGAAGCATATAGAGTTATTAATAAGAATACCTGTACTTTTGAAGAAATAGTACATGTTAAATTTGATGAAAAAAAATCCTTTTGTTTTTAAAAAACCCCATTCTATATCCTCAGATGTGTTTTCAAAAACTGATTATCAACCCTTGATAGAAGATCCTTCTGATAAGTTAAATGTTCTAGAAAATATTTCTAAATAATTTAACCCAAAATATTTCTTACCATATATAGATGAAGAGGTTTTACAACACCTAATCATTTGTTTCTTAAGAATCATACCATTGATAGTATCATTGGTGATGTAAATAAACCTACGAGGATCATATGTTCCTTAATAAATGACTTACAAAATATAGCCTTCCTTTCCTAATTAGAACCAAATAATCACTGAAGAAGCTTTAGGTGATAATTATTGGATTAAATCCATGAAAGATGAGCTAAATGAATTAGATTAAAATAAAGTCTGGACCATGGTTGAAAGATATTAGGAAACTTCTGTAATTAGAGTAAAATGGGTCTTCATAAATAAGTGTGAAAAAATGAATCATTATAAGGAATAAGGATAGATTAATTTCTCAAGGATATAATCAACATGAAGGAATAGACTATGAACAAACCGATTCTCCAGTAGCTGGACTTGAATCTATTCATATTATACATGCCTTTGAATCATTATTAAATTTAAAACATTATAAAATGGATGAAAAAATTGCTTTCATTAATGAATATGTTCAAGAGGATGTTTTTGTTGAATAACCTCCTAGATCTTAAGAGAAAAAAGATACTAAACATTCTTTCAAACATACTAAATATTTATATGGACTTAAACAATCCCCTAGATCCTGGTATGATAGATTACAAGGTTTTTTCTACAAAACAATTATTAAGGGAACTGCTAATCTAACCTTTTTTATATAGAATGATATGAAAAATGTTTTTATTATTCAAATTTATTTTGATGAAATTATATTTGGTTAAACTCTACAATATTTAACAGATTATTTTACAAATCTAATGATATCCGAGTTTAAATTATGTATAATGGGTGAGTTACCATTTTTCTTAGGTTTTCAAATTTCTATTAAACAGGAAGAAACTTATATATCTCAACAAAATTATATTTATGATCTTATTTAAAAGAATGGATATGAAAACACCAAAAGTAAAAGCACTCACATTGGTACCTCAAATTATCTTGATCATGATGAACCTAGGAAACCACTAGATCAATCATCATTTATAGGTATGATAGGATGTTTACAATACATGACAACAAGTTTTCCAGACATAATGTTTTTAGTATTCTTATGTGTAATATATCAATCCAATCCAAAATAATCTCAATTAAAGGTAGTGAAAACATTTTTTTTCTATTTAATGGGAACCATGGATTTATTTCTTTTTTATACTTATGGAAATGATTTTGTTTTAATTTTTTTTGGATGTTGTCTTTGGTGAATGTATAATGAATAAGAAAATTACATTTGAAACATTACATTTCTTAGGATATTCATTTGTTTCTTGGTCAGGATAAAAGTAAAACTCAGTAGAACCTTCAACTGCTGAAGAAGAATATGTAGTAGTTTGAAGTTGTTGTGATCGGGTGTTGTGGAAGAAAAACACACTCACAGACTATGGTATGAGGTTACCAAAACACAACTATTGTGTTATAATACTAGTTCCATTTCCAAAAAAACCTTTACATCACTCTTGTGAAAAACAAATAGATATTAGGCATCAATTTCTTAGGTATCACACACAAAAATGAGATATCATTCACTAATTTATCAAAATGAAATATCAACTTTCTAATATAATGCCAAAATCATTACCCATGATATATTTCAATACATTAACAGATGTAAGGAATGATAACAATAAAGTAATCATTCAAATTAACATTTTGTTGAAACCTATCTCCTTATAGTAAAACACTCATTTTTATAGGCGGAGTGCTTTTTCTTGTTAATAAAAAAATTTATTCATTTTTTAATAAAAAATTTCCATTGTTAAAATTATCGTAGTTAAAATTTTCCATAATCAAATGTTCTTCAAGAATAATTTTCCTTATTACTCATAATTTTATTATAAATCCGGAAGGAATATTTCCTTACATAAAATTTCATAATAAAATTTTTAATTGTTGGTTCATCTTGTTTAGGAAAATTTTTTGAATTTACATTCCTTAAATATGAATTATTTTCTTGAAAACAACAAAATATCTGAACCTTTCAAAATCAATCTTCTTCTTTTATCTCAACTATCAGATCAGATCAAGCTTATTTTAACTGTTGGATATTTTTGGGATATGAACAGTCCCCCCAAAATCCTATATAAATCCCCCATTTATGGTTTTCCCAAATCGGTTATCATTATATGGAATGACTAAACTCAACTTCTTTACATAAGGCCCATTCTGAATTTCACAGTTTTCCCAACTCTAAATGACTTTGAAAGAATCTCCCCAGAAACAAATGTTTCTAGTCATGGAAATTACAGAATAGTAAATCTACAAAGAAAGGTTAGTAGATACGAAGTTAATTCCTAAGTATGACTCTATTATTTCAAAGAATATCAAGTTAAATTCCTGGGAGAGCATGTGTGTATCCACACTGAAGGAAAAAAATACAATTTAACCATGCTTTCTGGTAGAATTATATGAGTCCATACGTTTAATTAATTATGTTGGGAGAGACAAGTTTTCATTTTAAGAGTTATGGAAAAACCTATTCCCTTTCCTATAGTAAAGCTACAATCTTAATTAATATTTTATTGGAGGTTCAATCTGAGTTTTGTACCCACAAGATACCAGATGAATCAGGTCCATTGGATAAGATGATGAATTTTGAGTGCCTTGATTTGAAAAAAGTGAAGACTCCAATGACTGTTCATCTTACTAAAAATTTCAAGATTCTTGAGTTATGGGTTCAGGGTTTTCTCATAATGAGAAAAGTAGACATGGACTCCTTAAAGAAGAGTGATATCTATATTCTGGACATTCGAGTTAACCTCAGGAAAATTTATTTGGTGAATTATGCCTTGATTACAATCATGAATATCAATAATGGGACTCTCAAATCTCAAAACATCATGATTCCTGTTATTCTTTCCATGATCATAGTCATCTATCTAGAATTGTTCAAAATCATTTGTCATTCTTAAACAAGGCATTTCAACGATATGTTGCTGAGTGATGATACCCTGAGATGAATGAAGGTTGGTTCCTCTAGTGAATCCATTGAAATATATGATTTATCTGAATATGAAATCAAGGCTTTATCAAAGAAAACAGATGTGTCTAATACTTCCAAGAAATGTGGGAAGAAGGGAAAAGTGATGGAAGCAGAACTAAAAGAAAAAACTCATGCAGTTCCGAAAACCCAATCCGCTCCGCCAAAACCAGAGAATAAAAAGACGTATCTAGATTAAGTAGTTTCCATGTGGAGTGATGATAAAAATAATAATAAGTAATGGGGCTTAGTTTTGGATGGGACGCATCTGAAGATAAATCCTTCAAGATTAAGGCTGATATGGAGCATGAGAAGTAGGAAAAGATAAAGAAGAAAGGGAAGATGATGTTAGAGGTTAAAATAGTTCAATATCATCTAAAAGGCAATGAAAATCCTCTGAACAAGTCCATGTACAATAATTGATTTATCATTAACCATTTATAGTGACTCCGAGAAAGAAAATGGTGATTCTAGAACCAGAATAAGATTATGAAATAACTCAAGAAGAGGATGTCAAAAGAGACGAATATGAAGGAAGTGATGATACAGATGATATGATAATACATGTGGAAGAATATCATGGGAAGGATAGTACTTCCAAAAAATTATTAATCAGAACTTCTCAAGATGAATCATCCAAAATTATTTCACAAGGAAAAGAGGAAGAGGAGTAGGATGAAGTGAATAAACCATTTGGTAATGAATGCAAAAATCAAGATTTTGTTCAACAAAGTGATCTTGTGGTAGATTCTAAAAAATAAAAGGTTGAGGAGGATAAGATAGTTAAACTATCTGATAGTGAACATGAGTTGCCAAAAGTAGTAGAGATCATTTTAAGAGATGATAAGGGAAAACATGTGTTGGTTGAAACCCCAAGGAAATCAGTGGTGGAAAAGAAATATAGTGCTAGTTCTTCAAAGATAAAAGATGAAGAGATAGAGAATGAATCTTCACTAACCAAATAATATAATTCAGAATCATCCTATTTGGGACATGAATTTGTGGTTCAATATTTGAAGAACATTTTTGATACCATTCCCTTATTTCCAAGTATAGGCTTGAGGTTCAAGATGCTTCATCAATCAGTTAATAAAAAATAGGATTTAGTTTTCATGCATATGGATAAGCTTGTGAGGCTTGATTCTGATTTTAACTCTTTCTTCATTAGGTATGAAGCTCATAAGAGGTCACCTATGGAAATTAAAAAGTGGTACAAGAAGACAATTAAAGAGTTGGGAGTCTTTGCGGAATTTCAAGATACTGTGAAGGATGCATTTGACACCGAAGATAACAAGATAAAAGATCTCACTATGGGTTTTGATGAGAAGCTCAATCTCAAACAAACATCCTGAATATAGGAATTCAAAGATCTGAATGAGAAACATAACTCAGTCGCTTTGAATTGAAAAAGGGAAAGAGATCTCATTATTGAGTTTGAATAAAAGCTTCATAATCAAGAAGAAATTTTGAAAGATCAATAATAAATTCTTAAATACCTAAATGAAAATATCAAATCCTTAGAGAAGAAAATTGATGATCAATATCGTCTTCTTAAGAATTTTGATGAAGACCATATAGATCTTATAAAGCCAAAGACCATTGTAAATAAGCTTATGCAAAAAAAATAAGGATAATTATTTTCCTAACTCCGATCTTTCGTTGTATTTTTAACTTGTAAAAATTCATTCAATTGTTATGAAATTTTGGTTTTCATCAATTTCTTTTTATTTTATGGTACAAATATTTTAGGTTCCATATTTTTTTTCCATTTTCTCAATTCCTATTTGAAAATTAAAAGGGGGAGAATTTTTTTAAAAAAAAATACTATGTAAACAAGAAAATTACCTATGCATGGGGGGGGTCTATCCAAAGGGGGTTTTATTTAAAAAAGACATCCTTATGCCAGAAAAAGAAAAATCTATTTAAGGAAGTAAAGAATATGATCCATAGGTATTTTCAAACCTAGGGGGGTTAGTTTTATTCACCATGATTCATAAGAAATGGGAAATTATTTATTAAAGTACAAAAAAATTCTAAGTAATTATAATGTTTTGTAAGGATATTTGTGTATTCAAAAAAGGGGGATATTGTTGAGACAATAGGGCATCCTTCTAAATTTTTCCTTCCTCAAGGTTTTTAAAATCACAAACAATATATCTTTAGGCATAATTATATTTTTCCTAAGTATTATCTTTATTAGGAAAATTTTCCTTCATTAAGGGGATTTTTTTTCTTACCTAGTTTTCATTTTTCATATTATAATCTCTCAAAATCATACTCATTATACAACTATGGAAAAATTCGTTTTATCATCTAAAAACATGGAATCCAACATTTCCTTGGATATAGAGGATTCTGTTATCAGATTCCGAAATCATTGAAATTCAATTTTCAAATTCTATGAAAGTTAGTTTCCGAATTCTCTAAACATCATGTTCCGAATTCTCTAAAATTATGGTTCTGAATTCACTCAAATTAAAGTTCCAAATTCCTTAAAATTCAGACTCTAAATTCCTTAGAATTCAGCTGTTGAATTATATAAAATTGAGGCTCATAATTACTCAAAATTCAGTCTCTGAATTCCTCAAAATTATAATTCTGAATTCTTTATAATTTGGACTCAGGATTCCTTATAATTCAAATACTGATTTATTCAGAATTCAGATTCCGAATTCACTGGAATTTAGACTCCTAAATCTATATAATTCATGTTATGAATTCCTTGAAATATTGAATCCAAATATTCATAATTTATAGTCTCCAAATGTTTTTTGGGTTTGACTTTGAACATTATTTTTCCTTAGACAATAGAAAATATATTTCATTAAAATAATTATATTTTCCTTACAATTGTTATGAAATGATGTTGTACAATCTGTTTCTAACTAACCATTTTTCGAGTGACATGTGTATAAGTCCCTCCAAGATTCAAGAGAAAATTCTGATTGTAGGAGGAGGGAGATGACCGTTGGATAAGTTCCTATAAATAGGAACTCATTTGAATGTGCTCAGTATTGAGAAAAATTGTTCCATCACTCTAGATATTTAATTCTACTAAAGTTATTTCTAGAGAGATACTGTCATGACTTGTGTGTACATAACATCTTGTTCAGCTTGAATCTTGTGATTCAAATTGTTATTGAGTACAATCAAGGGCTTCCATGGATAAAAAGATAGTGGTTCCAACCACCTTAATGATCAAGGGCTTGTGGGGATATCATGATAAATTCTGATATTTCTATAGAGGTCTTTCCCTGGTGTGGGTAAGACAAACTTTCTTAAATGTATAAATCGAGGGAACATTATCCAACTTTATTGGATATAGTACTCTTTGGATTAAAATATTTCATACATGTTACTTTTTTTGTTTCATGTTTATTTGTACTATATATTGATAAAGGAAGAAAGTATAACCTTCTTATACTTTCATGTACTTTTGTATACTCTGATTAGTAAGGTTCTATACACTTTAAGGTAGAATCATTTCCTTATAAACATTCCTTAATATTCATTTCTAGAACCATATTTCTGGAACCATGCGAACATTTCGTATGTTTAATTTCCGGAATAATATTTCAAGAACCTACAAAGATTGTTTCATAGAACTTTTTTATGGACGAAATTTTTTAATGTAAAAGTCAACCCCTATTGTATTTGAGAATCTACATTCATATTTAGATCTTACATAATGTGTAAGTGATTATCATGATGTTCTTATGTTTTTGGAGTATATTAAGATATAATTAATAAATATCACAAACAAGTCATCCAGATATTCCTTGAAAAATCTATTCCTTAGGTCCATGAAAATAGAGGGTTCATTAGTCAGTTCAAAACTCATTATTGTAAACTTGTAATACCAATACCTTGTTTGAAATGATGTTTTTGGAATATCTTTATCCTCACATGAAACCGATGATATCCAGATTGAAGTTCAATCATCATATAATATTTGGCTCCATGAAGTTGATCAAATAAATCACCAATGTGTGGAAAAGGATACATGTTATTTATTCTAACTACATTTATTTCCTTGTAGTCAATGAAAAACCTCATAGATCTATCCATTTTATTCATAAAAATAACTGGGGCTCCACATAGAGAGAAACTAAGGCAGATAAATCTCTTAACACCCAATTTCTCTAGTTTTTTCTTCAGTTTTACAAACTCTATTGTGTCCATTCTAAAACGAGACTCTGATATAGGTATTGAACCAATAATTAAATTAATAGTGCACTAAACCTCCCTCTCTGGAAAATTTCAAGGTTAATACATTTGAAATACATCATTGTATTCTTTCAAAATAGTTACATACTAAATTTGAAGATTTATTTTCTAACCCATATATATATTGTGTTACCATCCTTCCCAAGAATTTCATTCAGTAATCCTAATGGGGATGGATCTAGATAAGAATCAAATGATAAGGTTTTTGTTCTAAATATAAGGGATTCTACACCATTCTCAAAAAGTGATTCCTCTTTCTTCTTACAATAGATTCCAATATCATAGATTGAAATCCAATTCATACTAAGAATTATATCAATTTAAATCATGGGTATGATGATAAGGTCAAAAAGTAAAGTATGATTGTGTGTAATAAGGGGGATTGGTTAACACATCATTATTGAAATGATACATCCTATAAGAGTTTTGACAAACAAGTATTTTATTAAATCAAATCAGAAATTTCCAATTTTCATATAAAATTGGGAAGATATAAAATAATGCGATGATCCAAAATCAAATAAATCTTTGGATAAGTTTTAGGAAATGAATAAAGTACCATCCATCGTATCACTGGGAACATAAACTATAGTTTTTTGGATCATATACCCTTGGACATTCTCCCTTGGCCATCTATGTGGAACAATTCCTTGATGTTTAGAAAAATAACTCTCTTAATTTAATTTCACATTACAATTTGATCATTAAAAATTGGTGTATTTTTTCTTTCCCTTACAATCATGGTGTTGGTGGCCCTTTCCTCTGTACTTGTAACAAACACCCATACCCTTTAGGAATGTACCAGGGCGTTTCTTACCACAATTATTACAAGATGAAAAATAAATTCTACCCTTCTTTCCTTTTTCGTTATTTCCCTTTCCATATTGATAAGCATCCCTCTTCTTTTCTTTCATTTCTATGAGTTCAAAATACATAGAGAATTTATTTTCAGTCTTGATAGCACATGACAATATATATATGTATGATGTGAAACTTTAAAAGATTACTTCCATTCATAGGAATGTTTTTAATCCATAAAATAATAGATAAATATTTCTCCTTGGATTATGTATGTAGTCTATGCTATGACTTTCTATCCTTGTGATGTTAGCTTTATACTTTGAAACATTCTAATGATTTTTTACCTTATATTTAGAAATTTTCTTTCCACATGCACTCATTTATCCCAAGGAATGTATTTTTCTAAGAAGTATTCCTTAAAATCCCTCCATTCCATATTTTTATTTTTGTCATCCTCCATTTTTTTGAATCAATGAACTCTATTGATCAACATCTCTTGATAGATGATAATATTCCATGATGACCATCACCCTTTCGTTACTTCGAAAAGGGAGAAATATAGTTTCAATGTAACTTATTCATTTCTCTACAATGAATAGGTTTATATTACTATTAAATTATAGATGATATATCTATATAAATAGGTCTAACAATTCTCTTGTACATTTTTTATTGGGATTATTTATATAGGTAAGGTTATTGTTAATTACCTGAGTTTTTTTTACGGGAATGGTTATAAGTTTCTCAGCACCAATCACAAAATCATTATCTTGTATAGGTGGTCAATACATACATGGGATACATGCGTTCATGCAGTTTCCATTCATTACACTAGGTTCCATTTTTAAATATTAACATACTATAGATTAGGTTATGAATCATAATGTATAATCTCAACTAGAAAAATATGTAACATAAATTGAAATCATATGCATAACTAATATAATAATCAGAAACATTATTTTTTTTAGGAAAAATTTACTTTTAAATCCTTCATAATTTCTTGTTAATAAAATTTTAATTATCTATGCACATCACTAAGAAGTGCCAATCCAGGTGTGTAGTAAGGCCCATTATTGTGCACCATGTTAGAATATGTCAAGCGCAGAACACATTTTCCGAATTGTTTTCTTAGGTAAATCTGTGTCAGAACCACATCCACATGTAGTATACAAATAATGAAGTATTTCTAAGAAGTTCAACATAATATATTCCTTAAAAAAATTCTATGATGTTATTTTAGGCTTATCCTCAAATTCTACATTAGGGATATGTTCCCTAATCTACATTTTCTAAATCTAGTTTCCATGTTTTCTACTAAAATTTAAATAATACCAACTATAACACCCCAAACCCTAGTTTCCCAGAGCTGGTGCATTATTTTATTACATTGTCATGATTATAGGAAATTCATATCTTAATGGACCAAATAGTTTAGTAGTTTTGGAAGACCAGATACATAAATAATTTAAACATTACAACTTGAAATAAAATACAATATAGAAGATCTATTAGTAACTATCATAACATCTATATTATCACTACATGTCAATCATTATACACTTATTCACAGCCTGGGAAAATATAAAACATAATAAAGGGGTGAGAAAATATTTTTGGTAAGGGTAAATACTATAGAAAAAATAATCATTAATATAAACACTAGGCATGAGGAATATCTAAAAAAATTCCATTAAAAAAACCTGATGATAATATGCCAGGAAAAAAAACTGATTAAATATTACCATAAAACATAACCATGGAAATTATACTAGTCGAATAATCAAATAAACTCTCAATATATAGTTTCATAATGAGGGAATTCATAATGTCGGACATCATAATCATACCTTCAAGGCCTTGGACAAGACACCATACATAATGGGTAAACCGTAGGGTAGTTTGTCTAATTAGACCTACTAATGCATCAAGGGTCTATAATAGGACATACCCATCAAATAATATTCCCAATTCATTTCTCAAATGAATAGGGATAATGATAAAAACTATAATCATTCATATTGAATCAAACATATGAATAGTAATTAACTTTCCCTAATCATTAAAGACAAACACTTACCATTCTGAGTAATATGGTGAATGGTATCAAGACTGTACATCCATAGTCAAACAAATTCAAAACCATAAAATAAAATATCGTATATTATATAATAAAATATTAATCCTAATTAAACATAATAATCAACAAGGGTGATTAAATATATGAAAACACTCATATAAAATTATTAAGTTATTCTTCAGATAAATAGTCTTTTACTTTGAAAAGAAGAGTTCTTTTTGAAAAATACTTGCATAAAACCAAAATTTAATTAATGTAGTTTTTTCATAATAAAATATGTGATTTTTTAAAAATAATGGTGGATAAAAACAGATTATATAGTGAATTTGAATATAGGTAAGAACTCGAGAAGTTCATTTGCAATGGGTTTTCTATCAGGATAAATTTTTTAATGATCATTATAAAACATGTAAATCCCCATAAAAGAAAGAAGGATTATATTTGGTACACATATAAAGAACATTAAAAAATAATTCATGATTATTAAATAAGAATAATTAATAATTTCATTGAGGTATGTAGATAATAATATTAGCCCGAATGAAAATAGAGGTTTGGGTAGAAAACTCTTACCTTATGTCCAAACATGTTCTCTACTTGACCATATCATCCTATATATCTAATCAATACGTTAATTCATAACCTTATATACATTTATGTGATTCATTATTGTTTTATTAAGTTCATTTATGTCTTTATTGATATGTTAAATGATTTAATTCTATCTTTATATACTGTTTGTTTCCTTGATTTCATGATTGGTTCGAGTGATTATAAGTAATGGAGTTCATTTACAATTGGTAGAATTATCTAGAATCAGAATTGAATGTCAATAATGATAATACAGATGTGTAAATTATTATATATGTTATTTGGTTATATATTATGAAGTTGAATTATTTGATAATACATTTAGTGATAATCGATTGGATTATTACGGTTGTTATTGATAAAAAAGAACTCAATTTGTATTATACCTGTTATTATGTTAATATGTTACATACAGAACACAAGTAAGATTTTAATATTCAATATACAATATTTTTTAACCATTAAAATGGATTAATGAATATTATTTAAGGAGAAATTGAAGAATGAAAATATATAGTCCACGAATATTGTAAATCAGAACTTTACAAACGATGATTTATTTTTTAAAATAAAAGAGTAAGGATATTGATGATGGTACTTCCATTAAAATGATATAGTTACTCTATATAAATGATAATAGAGTTATAATTATCATTTATATAGATGAGGTGAGAGTAGAATTATAAAATAAAATAAAATAAAGTGAAATTAAATGAAAAAGGAAGAGGGTTTACCTCTTTCTATATCCCCCTTGAGAACGTCATTAAGGGAATTAAATTTGGTCTTTTGGAATGAAAAATATCTTATAGAAGTAGGGAGAAGATAGGGATGAGTATTTGGGAAGAAATTTTAGAATCTTCAAAGCTTAGAGGAGTGAGGAGAAGAGGGGTGAGGTGTGTATTTTATAGTAGAGGAGAGGGGTGACTTTTTGAATATCTTATTCATTATTTTATTAATATTTTATGACAAGAAATAGAGTTTATTATTCTGAAAAAATAGTACTAAGTGTATGTTATTTGGAACCAAGTTTCATTGCATCATCCATATATCACTTATGACTCAATAAATCTGGTATTTAGCATTTATTTTTAATTATCGTATTTCACTATTCACTAAATATTCATGTATTTTAGAAAAATAAAAAAAATTAAACATAACCATTTTCAATGTGTAGAATAAAAAAATGGACTCCATTTTACGAAAATAATTTTCTAAATATGTAAAATTTAATTTTAAATAAAATCATTATTTACATGAAAAATAAAGATTTAAAATTTAAAACTGATTTTATAATACATTCTAGAGTTAACTTCGGTCTCATAAAATTATTAAAAAATCATAAGGCAATAAAATATTTATCTATTAATACATTTTATTAAAATTAATTTTATTTTAAATAAATTTTTTAATTTAAAATTATAATTAGATATTTATTACCCACAAAAATATCACAACTTATTTATTAATTTCTAAAATATTCACTCTCAATTATAAGGTGCCTAAATTTTATTTGGACATAAATGGGTGACGATACTCTTTATAAGGGTCGTATTACTATTCATAAGGTTACATTAATATTAATAAGGGCCATGTTACTAATCAACAAAAATTTCATTTGATCATATACGACTCTAAATATCTTTCTGATCGCAATCATGTATGTCTGTTTTTTGAAATTAAAAACATAGATGTGGAAATATTATCTCTAATATCTAGGTTAAAACTATCTTCAATAATAACAAATTTGTTGTTACACATGGACTAAATGTTTCATTAATTATATTTAAATTTATTTTTAATTCATTATGTTTATACTATAATTATAGTTTTTAAACAACTATATTAACCTTGTTCATATCCTAACCACACCCCGGAATGAAAAACAAACAATCAACTCTTCCATGTTAAAAAATCCACCTTCGTTTAGTGGATCTTCCTACACATTAATTATTGACGAAGAGATCAATGTAATATAGAATATATTTTTTATCCTTAGAATACCAAGACATGGGAAATATATATTATTCTTTATCATCTAGAATGTGTGGCTAATCAATGTTTGACACTCATTAACAATGCAAAAAAGAAGAAAGAAGTTGACACTATGAAAATAATGTATTTTAAGAAAATATTTTTTGCTAAATATTTTCATAGAACACTTTCAATAAAATTATAGTGATAGTTAATATTATTTAAAAATAATGAGGTTGAATTAGTGAGTACCTTTCAAAAAACATTATGTGACTCACATGTTATGTCTCCAACATTATTTGTGACCATGAGTTTAAGATCAAAATATTCTTTAGAATCATAAAAAATACTTCCTAATAGATTAGATATAACATACATTGGTATATATGAATAGGTGGTTTGATGTTCACATAATATGGAAATGGAATTTGGGTATACTCATTAGTATAGAGATTAGAATAGGGAGATGTAAATTCAATAAAAATAAAACTGAATATTTGATGGGGAATGAAATTACAACAACCTCTATGCTAAAATCATTTAAATAATTACCAGTAATATTTATTAAAATTATCCAATAAATGTTCCAAGTGTAAAAATTTTGTCCATTAAGATCATGATTATCGAGGTGTAGTGAATATTTTGGGAAATTATGTGGAGTAATATAATGTTCAATTATTTAAAAATAATTAGATAAAGAATTATGAAAATTGATGCACTCGTCCAAAGGACAATGAAGATAATAGATAGGATATGTAATTCCCTTGAATCCAAAATCTTGGATATTGTGTCTAAAGCACATAACTTACAAAAATATCTTCGATAAAAATCTATTATTAAAATATATTTATCACATTTACAATACTATAGAACTTGTAGTGTATAGTTTTTTCATAATTATGAGAAATTACTATCTATTAAATATCAATTCCTATCATAAAATCGTCGCCTTTCACTATATAAAAAGATACTAAATACAAAATATGTCTTAAATCATTCCTATAAAGTTTACCAATAGGATAATCCTCTAGATACATAATAAATATTATATTCCTTCATAACCTAGCAAAAGGGAGACATCAGAATAGGAAATATCATACTCTTCATTAGGGTAAACATAATAATAAAGCATAAAATGAGATACATAAGGCCTATCATGATATAAAAATTAGTATGGTCCTAACCACAAGGGGAAAAAATAAAGAGATGATATCATATGAATTTGGATTATAAAATTACTTTTCATTTGATCATAGCATTATAGGAATCTGGTGACTATATAAACATTACATCATAAGAATTATTCAAGACTCCCCACTACATTAACATTGCATTGTTGGAAAGGCTAATTGCATATTCACTATATTTGGCTAGGTTCGTATCCCATATACCATAATATCTAATGATATCGAAAAATTATCCAATTTTTTAAATTCCAATAAAATTTTGGGCCTAGTAGTTACTAAAAGAAATAATACATATTCATTGCACATGGTATTATTCAACATGTCATAAAAAATGAATAAAAAGTGGGTTTTAAATCCTTTTCAATATTTTCTCTATGGAAGTATTCATTATTTCATCCATAAATTTGATATGATAACCCCATCGAAAATAAATGGGTATCCAAGTACAATATGCATTATTATAGGTAAATACCACTCAATAAATATGATTATTCATATGTTATTTACACCGTATAGGAAATAAATATATAGTTTAAAAAATATTCCCAATCAATTGATGTATTCGACATCTTTGTTAAGACTATTCAATCATGTAATATAACATAAGAAATTCATAGAGAAATTAATTAGAATAAAATTATTCCAATATAAGTGGATGATTAACCAAGATAAACCCAGTAATGTAACATCAAATATATGAAAAATAGAATCTCATAATAACACAAGACAAATAAAGTAGATGATATCGTTTAAATAATACCCCTGATCAAGAATACAATATAATTTATGAATAATCATAGAAACATTATGAAACATTATATAAAAATAATAATTTCACTTTTATTTTGATAAATTTTAAAAATTAAGTTTTATTAAACCATTAAAATAAAAATATCTATTTTTATTACATGACGGTTTAAAAAATACGTCTTTCGTAAAATGAAAAACACACCTGGAAGATATGTTCACATGGAAGTGTTTAAATGTAATTGATTCCATTGATAAAAATGCTTATAGAAAATGCAAAAAATATATTCTTTTAAATAATTTTTAGACAGATAAATTTTATATTAAAATAATATTGAATCAATTTGTAAATTAGTCACTTTTTATAATTTCAGATCATTACATTTGATGGATTTTTTTAAACTAATCATGCAAAAAACATTTATAGTCCATTAAAACCATTTTGTGGAACAAAAATCATAAAAATGATTTTAAAACCATTAATCCACGAGATTTTAAGATAATTATGAATGTTAGTTTCAAAATTATATAAAATTATTTAAACAAATAAAATAAAGATATTGAAAAAAAGATTTTTGTTCTTAGTAAGGGATTCATTCCGTTCAGTTAGGCATTTTTAAAGACAATGTGATCCCAAATAGAAATAATTAAATAAAAGACATTAATTTTATCTAATTAAAAATAAATAAAACATATTTAAATGTAAATTATAAGAAAAATGATTTTTAATATCATTATTAAGAAGAAATTTTTTGGATCATTGAAAAATAACATGAGTTGTAGAAAAAGTAAATTTTTTAACCACAATCATTGAAGGAGGAAGAGATTAAAAATTAAAATTATCAAATATTAATATAATATATACTATGATAACAAAAAAAATTGGGAATAATATACATTCCATAAAATATATTTGGTGCATAATGAAAAATGTCTCCCAATGAAGGGAGTTTGGGACAAGAATCACCTACATTGATTATATACTCAATTGATCAAACTATCAATTAATGTAAAAACCCATAAATAACATTATAATATATTTTATAAAAAATATAAACATCCATAAAACTTTTATATACTTATTTTATCAATATTTACAATCAATATAGTGGTTCATGACAACTTATTTTTAACAAGACGTGTTATTAATTTTAATTACCTTGATCGTTATTTGTAAAAGTTAATATTAACCCTTGGTATTTCATTAAAAGTTCATCATTCCTAGATTACATGTGGTTATATTATTTAAATCCCACGATTATTTATAATTTTTAACTTTCATATCCTTAGAGTACATATTACATCTCATAAAGATGAAGCTGGAGGAAAACTTGTTTCTGTAGTTTTTAATGGATGGAGATGATATATATATATACATGTTTTAATATTAATATTATATATCTATAATATTAAATGAATATTTTTTAATAAATTATTAAATATAATTAATAAATTATAGCATTATTTAATCAGTCAATATATAAAAATTATAACATTGCTTAAGTAGGTGGTAAACAGAGAAAATCAAAATTGTGTTATAATTATCAAATGTGCAAGGAAGTGTTATTATATACTGTTGATATACCATTTATAAAATCTTATAAAAGTAACATACATCATATATCTTCATAAAATATATTCTTATATCCATCAATGATGGGTGGTGATGAAAAATGAAATTAATTGTTCGTGGACACGATAGTTCATACATACACACGATTAACAAACCAATTTCACAATAGATATATAGTGTAATGGTTTATTAAAATTTATCAATTAGGAATTAAATAATTTAATAAAAATTATATTAATTACATAATTGTAGTTTTAGTTTCATAACATCACTTTTTTAATAGAAACAATACGTGTTGTTCATAGAGATGGTAGTCTGCACATGCACATGACCAACGATCTAATTCTATATTGAATGGATATAATAATTATAAATGAAAATTATGACCTTTTAAATATTTTATAAGTAAAATTAACAACATAATTATTGAAAAATATATCTTTTTTACCATAACTAAGAGGAATTTATTCAAAATGAACCTCAACTCATCGTGGTGGTGATAGTCCACACATAAGCATGATCAATGCATTGTTTTTTATTAGTTGATGTTATTGAATAATGAATAATTATTGTGAAACTAATACAATTATATTATATTATATATTATACAGAATTAATTAAATTAATAACTCACCAGATAATTAGGAATGAGAAAATTCATATTAATTTCTATTAGGAGAGTAATACTCAGATTCAGAACATTTATTTTCTATGGAATTATCCTTGGAAATAAAGGTCATGAGATCAAAAAGGAAGAAAGAAAGAATATTTTAGTGGGATAAAATTATTTTAGGTGTAAATGGGATTATTTTCACCAATTAATTTTAATGGATGGTTGTGTAAATAACGGTTGAATGTGTGTCCTTTTATAAGTGAACGAAAGGATAGTTTTGGAATTATCATAACATATTCAACTACTTCACTAAAATATTTAATGTCACAGACTCTTGTATTTAGAAATTATGGATTATGTGAAATTAAATGAGTTAAAATAATCCTTTAAACTTACTTGGGGATATATTTGATTGATTTAGAGGTTTTTACTTTAACTTTTCACATTACCACAGTGTACATTTTATCAGGGTCACTTTTACTTTCACCCACTCTAAATAATTCAAATGTTATTAATGAATATTCATATTACCTATTATTTTTAGAAAAATAATTCTATAAATGATTTAAATTTTATAGATATAAATTTAAATGATTATGAAACAATAATTATAATATAAATACATGTAACACATATAAATAGTTTTTTAAGATTATCATGTTTGTAAGCATTAAATTTAGGTGTGAGTTAAAATTAATAATTTTGATAATTTATATAACCAAAATTTACTTATTACAAATAAAATGAATGTTATGCGATATAAAAATAAACATTTACCCTCATTTTACAAAAAAATCAATTAATCAAAAGAATGAACAAATCATTGTTATCTTTATTAAATATATTTTTAAATTTTGTTCAAAAAATGTTGATCTTGGGTTCTATAAGTTCAAATAAAATTTTAAAATAAATAATTTTATCACTTAATTTAATATTTAATAATATAATTTTTTTTATGATCTTATATTTATTTCTAAAAATGTTGATAAATTCATGAAAATTTTAATTTTCATAAAAACAATTTTTTTAACTAAAAATGGTGTTTTCAGAAAATGATCTAAAAATAATCCTAATTAAAATATTATTTCATAAATTAAAAATTATATTTATTCTTATCTTACTATATTTATAATTATTATATATTTACATTTTAATAGGATATAAAAAATGTAAATAAGAATTTCATTTATTTGAAGAATGTTATTCTTAAAAATGTATGTCTACAATATTATTTCATGATAGTTTTATAATTTAATAATTTTAATATTTTATTTCATATATACTTTATCATAATGACTTATTAATGGTTCTCAATTTAATTTATGAATATGTGATGACATTCATTCATTTACATGTGAATATTGATATAAAATTATGTATTACCTAAAGGAAAATATGTATACTAAAATAATGGGACTTTATATTCTCTCCTCAACAAATAAGTTCAAAACTCACAGGTTTTAAATAGAGAAAGATTAATTAAGGTTTTAAATAATTACATACATCACTTCTGATAAAATTATAAATAAAATTTCTACACTAATATCTTAATTAATATTAGAAGTTAAATCCCCATCCTCTATCGAGTTAACTGAACTATTTATTTTCTATTAGTTGTTATATGCTTTATGTCATCATTTTCAACCCATATATCATTTTCCAGTTCTTTTGAGACATTCCCTAGGGTGTTTTTACCCACATTTATGACATATATGAAATTGAACATTATTTCCTTCCTCGTATTCTTCAATTGATAATTCATGAGAGGATTTATTTATATTATTCAGTTTCTTTTCACTTAAAATATGTAAATAATATTTTTAGATAGTTTATTTATCATAATTTTAAGGTATAAGACCCCTTTTCATGCCAAGATAGATTAAAATTCTGAACAATCACCACATTTTCATAAAATCCATTATTACCTCGATTCTTTCTCGCTACAACAATTTTTTTAAATGAATAATTTGGAATGAGAATACTTAAATTATTAAATGCATAAAGGAAAAAATATGAGCAGAGATGAAATAATTCATAAATGATGTAGAAAACCTAACTTTTAATTCACTATCTTTAATCTCGGTTATGCATGGTCATTTTATAATAAGGGTTTCTAATCTGGTTTCCATCTATAAAATCATATTTTTAAATACATAATTATGGGTTGTAAAGAAAATTTTAACTAATCAAATCATATCCCTCAGGATTGTCAGGCTAGGGGCACAATTAGGACCCCCTCACCATGTAGCAGAATTATGATCGAGATATAACAGACCATCTCTTTTGGAGGATATTATCCTTATATGCATCTGTTCTAAAATCACTTCCACATTCTAGTATTGAGTCATGGATTTAATTTATAGTAAAACTATACAGTCTCTACCAAAACAAAATTCCAAGAGGTTATCCTATAATTAGTCAAATACATTGTCTTTTCACTAATGTTGTCTTATGATGATCCCTAAATAACAAAATATATTCAATAATTACACCATAAATGTTAATATATAACACTGAAAATGAAATCATCCTTAACTCATAAACCATTAATTTTAATCCTAATTATTAAATGATTCTCAACTAATAACATCATAACATCTAATTAATTCTAAACACTAATCAGATTCCAACTACAATGCCCCCAACACCACACTCCTAGATTCATTACTATAAAATATAACTTAAAAATATTACCTTATTTCAAATGTATTATTAGTATGTATGTCTCACATTTATAATCCAATGAAATTTTAGTTTATAAATTTATAGAATTAGTAAAAACAAATAACTACTAAATCTCACGAATTTTCATCTAATGGAATCCTTCTTCCATTAAATAATATGCTAATAAATCTATAATAGGTCTTCATCCAGTCCCATAAATCTCCTCATAAGCTACTCTTATAGACACACTATAGGTATTACCTTATTTCATAACCTTGGGAATATGAAAAAATTAATATATTAGATTAATGTCTCAATAATGGTAAACATAATAATAAATTATAACATGAGAGACATGAGTCATTACATGATATCATAATAACTATGCTCATTAGAATGAGGGAATGGAATAAAAAAATAATATCATATGAACGAGGATTAAATAATATTCTTAACATAAGAGCATAGAGTAATATGAGTGTGGTGAAAACATAATCATGAAATCATAAGAATAATTTAAGTCTCTATGCATTTTTAACATAACATAGTGGGATTGGATAACATCTGACACACCATAGTTACCTATGATCATTTCCCATAATACCTAATATACTTTGAGATACAAACATTAACCCATGGATTAGAGTGTGATAAAATTCTATTCACACATGACACATAATTGAAATCATACATATGTTTGTCACATGATTTCAATCAATATATCATGAAATCCAAAGGAAATAAAATGGGTTTCATATCACTTCCAAGTGGTTCCCTAAGAAAGAGTTAATAATTTCATCGAAAAAATGACATGATAAAAAATTTAAAATAAATGGGTCTCCAATAACTTTAAACTCCATTCCATGTAAATAACACTTATTAAAGATGATTAAATATATTTTATTTACACCATACAGAAAACATATTTATACTTTATAGAAAAATTTCCCCAATGGATCGATGTATGGGTAATATAGATGAACACCATTCAATCATGGAAGGGAAGATATATAATTCATAGGGGAATGTTAGTAGAATAAAATCATCACTATTATAGTGGGTGATTAGGAGTGAAAAAAATATAGTGATGAATCATCCCATATATATAAAACAGAATCTCACAAGACATATATACAATGAAAGAGTGTAGTATAATTTCAATAATGGAGTTGAACAAACATACTATATAGATGAAGAATTCTCTTAAAATCATTAGTAAAAATAATATGTAAATAATAATTCTCTTTATCCTTCAAAAACATATAAAAAGGAAGATTTTATTTACTTGTGAGAATAAAAATACCATTTTTTAAAACATGAATATGTATAAAAGAAGTCTTTTTGGAAATGAAAAAGGTGGGAGAATTATATGTTCGCGTGAAAATGAGTAAAAGAAATTCCTTCCATCTAAAATGACCAAATTACGAAAATTATAAAATGATTTTATTTTAAATTCATTTTAAAGGAATTCAATTTAGTTGAAAACAAAGTTGATATTATTTGGAATATAGTCACATTGTAACATTTTAGAACATTAATTTATAAGAAATAATTTCACTAAAATTAATAATAAGGAAAACATTTTAAGTCAACTAAAAATATTGAAATAAAAAAAAATCATAAATGGTATTATAAAAACATTAATTTATAAGAGGTGAAGAGATGTATGATGATAAATTTTAATGTTATAGAAAATAATTTTGATATGTAAAATAATGATATAGAAGAAAAAGACTCATGTGATTAGGCTAGGAGACAATACTTTTAGTGATGCATTTTGAAAATGAACATAATTCCAAAAATATAAATATTTATTGAATTGGATAGATTCTATAAGTGTCTAGATCCAAGTGCACTATCCCTTTCCCTGTTTATGAGGCTCTTGGTGCCCAAAGGAGGCTTGGAACTAGTCTGGATGTGTTTGGATGTGAAATGATGAATTTGGGGAGATTACACACCATGTAACCATTATATTCCATGTAAGTGAGGTTTTTGCACTATTCACTGTTGTTTAATGATTTGTAATTAATTAAGGTTACAATAAAACATTGTCTCATTTTTCAGTATGAATGAATTCCTAAAATTTTCCTGACGTGTAAATGTATTACACACCATGAAAATTTTTAATGGTGTGCATTCTTAAAATTTGTAGAGGATGATGGGTTTCTCAAACCCTATGATTCCTCTAATTTTATAATGGAACGTGACACCCTTCTAGGTGTTTTGGAGATTCCTTTTTAAGGGATCTATCCTTATCATTCCATCTTTGATCAATGGAGACCTGTAGTGATCTAAGGTGTGTTCTTCCCCCATTTCTTATGTTTTTTATATTTTGATCATTTTTCCTACTTTATCCTATTTTCATAATATTAAATTTGATTTCCCAGGTTTATAATATGGTGTCTATTGGTTATTGTTGGTGTAGTTGTGTTGTGGCATCCTAGGATAGATGTTGTTCTAGTGGGAGAGGTGATCAATGATCATTTATATTGGACCATTCTCATAGGAATAACATTGGTGTATTTTGAGTTATGTTATCCATTACTTCTCTTTTATTGAAATGCAATATTAAATTTATCATTCTTTATACCTTTGGATGGAAAATAAAATCGACCTAATAATTATTGAACCAGATTAAAGAATTGGTTCTGATCAGATTTGGCTATATTGTTTTTTATGTGATAACAATTTTCCTCAAGATTTTCTAGATAATTTAATATATATGTCATACTTTGTGAGCATTTTTTTGTTAATCCAAATTCATATAGAATATACACCCATAATTAATTTATAATTAGTTTGCTTAATAATAAAGTTCCATTTTTAATGAATCTAGTGGTTAATTTAATCTAATAATAGTCAATGTAATGAAAACTAAGTTTTTATTATATATTATCTTCCTTGTGATTAATAGAATTTATAAAATTGGTTTTGTAACCTTAATCATGTTTATTCTTGTTGATAATAATTTAAAGTAACATTAATTGGGAATGGTAATTTTCTAGGTTGTTGAACTGGATTAAATGCTAAGAGCAGGTGTTTCCTTTGATAACTTTTCATGGCTTGATGTATTTGGTTTCCGATAGTTGGAATATGTTATTAAATGAAATGGTTAATTATTGAAGGAATAAGAACTGGTTATTCTATATAGTTGATTTTCTAGGGCATGATTTTTTCTCTTTCTTGTGAAGACTGAGTGCCCTATTTTGGATTCGTGTGAGCTTGTTTTCCTATGAAGGCTAAATGCTTTATTTTTTGGGCCTTGTTTCCCTATTGTTTTTTTCATGTACCTTTTTTATGTGCTATGTATATTATCCTTGTGATGTGAGCCTCATATGGCTGATCTTGGGATGGATTTTGTGATATATGTGTAGGGGAGTTGTGGAAGCGATGTGAGCCTACTATTACTGAGATGAGGATGGATGTTGTGATAAGTTGGGTGGGGATTTCAGGACGATATGGAATCATACGACTCCTGTGTTGGTGAGATACATTTATATATTCATGTGGGTGTCGAGGATAGAACCAAGAGTTATAGAATAGGTTGAAGCTATGTTTACACATTGATCAAATGTTGAGATCTGGTATGATTTATTGAATTTTCTTAATGGATAATGGTAGGGTTGTTTGTTTTATTTTCTTTCCTTTACCCACTACATGAGGTAGTTATATGTTCTTGGTTTTATGTTGAACCTTGTTGGTAGAATTGTATCGGGTTCCTATAGTACCTAGATATGGAATGTTGCTAATAATGAATAAATAAATATTTAATAGATGATTTTGGTTGACTATGGAATGAAATTCTTAAAATATGTTAATGATTATAAAATTTGGATTTGGTTTGGATTACGCATGGAGTTCATGAATATTACTCTTGTGATGAATTTAGTGTAATATAATGTAATTTAAATGTGGCACAATTTTTATGTTCAATTAATGTATTATAAATTAATTAATGTAAATTAAATTTCATAATTAAAATATATAATTAATGTATCTCTATTTTATTTTTATGGGATTATAGGATATATATTCTTAGATTTGGAAGTTGGAAGTCTGAGCGACATAAGTATGATTTGATTATAATACTAGGTTATTCACATAGTGTTGTTGTGAGATATATTATATCATGTATGATCTATGATTTTATAAAACTCCTTACCAATTTCGGTTAATGAAACTAACATCCAATTGACTCTGGGACGGTGTTTTCCTAAACATCTCAGTGGGAGGAGGGATGGATGACTACCCCCTCTATACTATCCCTCTTTTCTTGGTAATTACATGTGCCAGTATGTACCATGCTTAGTGTTCCCCATATATATCAAAAGAGGCATGTGATTTCTTATGGTTACTTCACATACATTCCTTACTAGATATATTATCCAAAGGATTATAATATTTTTGATGTGTATAGGTAAGGTATATACTCAGTGTAGAGGTTATTATGGTTTGATAAAGAATACTTGATGTTTAATATATGACATGGGAGCTATGGTGGATCATGGAAGCTACTTGGTTAGTATTTGGTGTGTGATATGGGATAGTTTGGCTATGTGATGCATGAGGTTCCTAATGTGGTTCCTTGCCCAAGCGTTTTCGGGTTGGATGGATTTTAGAGAGATATACCCAAGGTGTGTGTCATTTGGGTAGAGTATAAAATGAGTGGAAAAGTGGTATTTGGGTACCAATGATGTTTTATTATATTATATACTCTATTTTATGTGTTACATTGTGAGGGTTATCCGTGGTGAGGCATGGAACTAGTTATACTTATTTTGGTGATGAGTTAGTTTCACAATTGTTCACTATACTTTAGCATATATTCATTATATTTTGTATGAGATTATCCTTAGATGATCTTACTAATTATATTCTTATTCTAACCCTATGTATTTAAAAAATATTTTTCATGTCATCTATAGTAGGTTGGCGATCGGGGTGTTTATTACTAGTTGTGTGTTTAGTGGGAGCTATTTGGCATTCATTGTCCCTGATGTCTTTACTTTTTTGGTACATAAAGCTTACTTTTAGTTGTTTAGTATTATATGAAATTAAATGTTTGAACTATGTTTTAATTATATATATATGGCTGATAATTTGGTGTGTTTTTTTATAAAACATATATCTCTATTTCCAATGAATCTCTTAGAGGGTGATGCCTCTCATATGCATGTTTATTATACCTTCAGTGCAAGTCTCCAACTCGGGGCCTATTGGAGGTGGGAATCGAGATTCCACTTTATCTATCTCATTATTATCATTTTATTGTGTGGAGGGGGTCATGAAAAAATTTTAAAATATAAATTAAATCATTAAAATTTAAATGTAAATGGGTGTATAAATAATACTTGTAAGAGAATTGGTAAGAATAAAATTCATGACTCATGTAAAAGGAACATTAGCTGATGCTTGTGTAACTTTGTTAACCAAAACCCTTGATTCTGAAATATATTAAAAATGAACATTAAATACCATTAATACAATATAAATCATGATAACATAATAATTGGATAGCATATGAACCATATAAAATTAAATTGGTGCATAATATAAGAAAGATGTCAGGGAAGGGAGTTTGAGACAAAAATCCCTTACCTTATCTCTCATATTTGTTGATCATACTCATACATCATGTAAAACAACCTTACATATCTTAATAATCTTTTTAATATTGTTTTTAATCACTATAACTCTTTTATATTGTTCATTTATAATTATTTACTATGAATATAGTGGTTCATTATATCTTATTTCTTAAAGCGGGTGTTAATGCATTTAATTGTATTGAAATGATTTGTATTATTAATTTTTATCTTTGTTATATTATATAAATTTCATCATTACAATGTAAAACTTGGTTCTTTAATATTTGTCCCTTAATTATTTATACTGTTCCACATTTATTTAAATAGATATTTATTTTCGACTCCAGAAGATGAATCCAAATGCAGACTTGTTTTGGAAGTTTTTAATTAACAAAGATGATATAATATTAGAATCATAACATATTAGTATTACAACTACATAAAGTATATAAAATAATTAACACCTTATTATTAAATTTAATTAAATTTATATAACATTCATTAATCATCCCTTTTATAAATATTACATCATCACACATGTTTGTGGTAAACCGACCAAAACAAAAGTCCGACGTAATGATAGAATGAGTATGAATGTTCTATTAAATAAGGCTAATATAACATTTAATAAATATTATACAATTAATATATATAATAAAAAACTATAAAATCCTTTATTATAACCATTAATGGTAGAAGTGACCACAAATTAAATTTATCATACATGGAGGTGATATTACACATATACACGTGATTAACAACCCCATTTTTCAACGAATGGACGAAGTGTTGATATATGAAAATTTAATATTTAAAAATTATTTTAATTTGATTAAAACAATATTATTTAATTAATTACACATTTAATTATATCTATGTTAGGTGGTTATAAAAAATAAGACACGTTGTTCATGGAGGTGGTAGTGCACACATAAACATGATAAATTATCTTATTCCTTAACGTATGGATGGAATAAATGTAAAATAAAATTTGATCATTTTATAATATTATAACTAAAATATAAAATATAATTATTCATCAACCAAATATTTTATACCATTCATAATAGTAGGTAATGAAAAAAATGGCATCGGTTTGTGGAGGTTATAGTTCACATGTATGCATGATCGACACATTCATTTTTCTTATTGGATGCTATCGGAGGAATGAATAATTATTTTTGAAATAATTAAAATTAAATATAAGTATATAAATGATAATAAATTAATAATATTAACAAATTATTTTGATATTAGGAATAAGAAATTTATAAATAAAAGCTTATAAGAGAGTAAGACACTCGTCCGAAACATTGATTTTTCTTGGATATATCCATATAAATGAAAACATTAATCAAACTAAAGAAGGAAAGGATCAGTTTCTTAATATATTTTAATATTATGAGTAAATGGTAAGAGTTTAATTATTTCATTGGAGTGTATGGGTGTGTAGAAAATATGTTTATGTGAATTCTTTTATTAGTGAAGTGAATGTTATTTTTGAAATTACCTTAACTTATTAAATTATTTATTTAAACAAATCATGTTAAAAGACTCCCATATTTCAAAATTATTGATAAATTTTTATTATATGGCTGAACCACCTCTCATAAACTAATTTTTTGGAAATATTTGAGTGATGTAAGGATTTTAAATTTTACTTTTCACTTTACCCAGGTAAACTGTGTCCAAGGTAACTTATACTTTCACAAATGATAATTAATAAAAATTTATTTTATTGATATTGATCATAATGATTTATTTTAATATTTATAATCCTAAATATAATATTGATTTTATAAATTTAAAATAATATAAATAAGAAAATTTAATTTCAAAATAAATGTGTTTAAAGCCTCGAAATAGATTTTATGATAATTGTGTTTTAAGCATCAAAATTATGGTTGGTTTAAAATTATTAATGTCAATAATTATTGGATAGAAATTATTTTATTATAAATTAAATTATTTAATTTAAATTAAAATAAATCCATTACATTATTTTAAAAAAATATTAATAACATAAAAAAATATATAAAATAGTTCTTTTATTGATGTATCATTTTACATTAGTTTTAAAAATGTTGTTCATAGTTTCCCTATGTTTAAATAATATTTTGAAATGAATATTTTTATCTTTAATTTAATATTATTCCACTTTAATGGTTTTATGAACTTTTATTTCATTCTAATATTTTGATAAATTCTAAAAAATTAAAATTTTGGTAAATACGAAATTTTCAACTAAAAATCCATATTTATAGAAAATGATAAAATATTTATACTTTAACGTCCTTGATCTTGGTGCCATGCAATGGGTGCCCCGAACCCGGTTCACCGAATGACCTCAAGTGTGTTTCCCCAAATTCCAGAAGCTGCCGACTAGTAGTGAGGTCCCATGTATGATAGTGGGGAAACTATGCCCTCATTTGTCAAAGTGTAGCGCAGTGGAAAGAAATAAATCATACAGCAATAACAGAAGTATTAAACCATACACAACTGAAATAAAAAACTGCAGTAGACATACCAACCAGATATACAGATATGATGCAACATGTCTCCAGTTCTATGTAAATATCCAGATCATGTTACACAAAAATATAATAAAACACAGAGTACGAGTACTGAAAAACAAAACATAACATCCAACGGCATCGTGAGCCAATGCTCAGTACCATGCTCCCCTATACCTCAGCAGTAATCAAGTACCTATGTAAGGGCCCTTACCCTTATCTACACCTGTAGAAACGTAATCTTTATGGGCCGCAAGGCATGTCCCAAACAGGGTTTGAGAAATAAATTCCCAATAGGCACCCACCAAAGGCATGTGCCAAACTGTGTGTGAATATACAACAAAAATGTGCAGTAATAAAAAGCAGTAAAGTAAGCAGTATCGAAAGTAACTAAATTAGCTAGTTTTAGTGCCATGTTAATATCCATTTAATCATTTAATTCCAAATATCTCCACAGTCAATATTCTAAGTAATTAGCCACTATCCTCAGACACGTAAACTCCCACACTTGTTTAAAGTAAAACCAACATGAGAAACTGCCCACAGGCATACAGATAGTTCCTAGAGGCATAAGTAGTGTCATCCATAGGAACAGAATCGATTTCCCATAGGCACAGAAGAAGTTTTCCACAAGCTAATAGTATAGTGCCCACATGCTAATCACAACACTGCCCTCAGGCTAAACAGGTAATCGGGCCATGCCCAACATATAAAAAATCAGTTCAAAAACCATTCATCTCATGGAAAATGTAATGAACAAAATAAGGAATAATATAAACAAGGTATACACTCGTGTATCCTTGCCAAATGGCTAAATAGAGGAATGTAGCCCCGGGGTGATCTGAGATCCAAGCACTGATCCCAAACAACATTTTAATATCACAATTAATTACCTATATAATTCTGGGTAGTTAAAATAGTCCTAACCTCAGCCACCCGACACCCCAACATGAGTTCGTGGCACTAAAATACACCAAACACACAACAGTTGGAAAAATAAACACCATGCCACCAACCATAAACGCCAATGGATGCTATACATGAACATTGATTCCAGAAACGTCCAAGAATGATGTAGATCTGACAAAGAAGAAAACCCATTCAAACATAAATATCTTTCCCTCGGGAAACAATTGGTAAGAATAGCTTAAGGAGAGAAGAGGGCTTACCCGTGCGGTTCCAACGAGATCGTTTGAGGTAGAAATAGATACCCGGTTTGTGATCGATGGATCCTCAAAGGTTTGGTCGTCGCCTCCTGTTCCTTCCTCTAGTTCTAATCCTTCCTTGTGAATAGGGTAGGCTACTTCCCAATTTAATCGAAAAAAACAATGTACACAACATGTACTTCCGAGTATACGACATGCACTTCCCATTTTATAAACTATTCCTTTGGCGGCTTCCCACCAGCGTGGCAATGCTTATCTGCGGACATGACTACACGGCATGTATTCATGAGTACACAATGTGTCCTGCCCCACAGCTGGACACCACCTTACTATTTCGCCTGCCGACTAACTACATGTCGTGTAAAGGACCCCTTCATGGCGTGTAGTCAGTTCCTACACCCTTCATCCCCAGCATGGACACACGCCCCGTGTACCAATCCCACAAAGCTAAAAGTACATGGTGTGTGGACAAAGTACACGGCGTGTACTTTCCAAAATTCTGGATTTTGTCCCATTTTTCATATTTTCTCAAAACACTTAGGGAAAATGGAAAAGAAGAAACTCGTACCTCAATATAAGAACCGGGTTCTTACAAAATTTTCCCCTTAAATAAATTCGTCCCCGAATTGACCATCCGAGGGTGGTGAAGATAAATATGAGAATAAATCTGGCCACTAAGCACGTACGTCGGTCTCCCACTCCCAGGTGTCGTCCTTCACTCGGCCATACTACCATAGCACCCGTACGAGAGGAACTGACTGACCTTGGTGAACATTCGTGCTTCTATCAACGATACAAATCTAATGCTCCTCAAAGGACGCGTCTATCTGATGCTCAACCTCCTCGGGATGAATAACGTGAGATAGGTTTGAATAATAGCTGTGCAACTGAGATACATGGAAGACGTCGTCCATGGTCTTGTACCTCTGTGGTAACTGCAACAGATAGGCAACCGGCCCGACTCTTTCAAGAATCTCAAATGGCCCCACATACCTTGGTAAAATTTTACCCTGTCTCCTGATATGTCTGTGTCCCAACCTTGGAGAAACATGAAAAAAACCTGGTCCCCGACCACGAACTCCAAGGGTCGTCTTCCTTGATCTTCTTAAGACTTCTGACGAGACTGAGCGGTAGCCATCCACTTCTGAATCAATTGGACATGCTCGGAAGTCTATTGCACAAGATGTGGTCCCAGTAAAGCTTCCTCACCTGCCTCTAACCAGCAGAAGGGTGATCGGCATGGCCTACCATATAAAGCCTCATAAGGTGCCATCTCAATAGTTCCCTGAAAACTGTTATTGTAGGTAAACTCGACTAGGGGTATGTGCTTCTCCAAAGAGCTCCGAAAGTCTAGGACGAATGCGTGCAGCATGTCCTCTAGCACCTGTATCATACGTTCTGACTAGCCATCGGTCTGAGGGTGGTATTCTATGCTCAGAAGCACCTGTGTACCCAGTGTCCTCTAAAAACTCTACCAGAAACGAGAAATAAAACAGGAGTCCCTATCTGAAATGATAGAACGAGGTACCCCATGAAGATGTATGATATCTCGAATATACAACATTTTGAGCTCGTCAACACCGAAGGTCTCCTCGATCAAAAAAAGTGAGCTACCTTTGTGAGTTTTTCCATAACAACCTACACAACATCATTGCCACATGTTGAACTTGGAAAACCAGTCACAAAATCCATCGCAACATCATCCCATTTCCACTATGGGATGGGAAACTACTAAAACAGTCTGGCTAGCCTATGATGTTCTGCCTTCACCTGTTGACAGGTAGAACACATCATAACAAAACCAGATACACCACTCTTCATACCCGACCACCAGTACTGACGTCTCAAGTCTTGGTGCATCTTGGTAACTATGGGATGAACTACCCAAGATAAAGGATAAAACTCCCGCATCAGCTCCTCAAGTATATCCCTTAGAAACCACACTCGTCCATGGAAACACAATACCTTATCGCCCACTATCATCCACTCAAGAGGAGGTTCCTCACTTGCCACCGAATCCTATAGAACTAGGCCTTCTAGATCAGATAGCTGTCTCATCCTCACTCTATCCAAGAGGGTAGAAGTCACAGCTATGGATGAAAGATATGTTTGCCCCTGACTGTCGTGCACCTCCAAATGAATCTCAGAGAACAAATCCATGAGCTTCCACTCATCACTGGCCTCCTGCACAACCTGAATCTGAGTCTTCCTGCTTAGTGTATCAGCAATTACATTACCTTTACTAGGTGTATAGGCATGCTCAAAATCTAAGGACTGAAGGTATTCGACCCACCTTCACTGCCTCATATTCAAGTAACGCTGAGTAAAGACATAGTTGAGACTTTTATGGTTGGTGAAAACTAAAAAACGTTCTCCCAATGGATAATGACTCCAACAGCGCAATGCATGCACAACTGCAGCCATCTCAAGATCATGTGTCGGGTAATTCCTCTCATGTGGCCTCAAATGCTGAGACCCATATGCAACGACTCAATCACCCTGCATCAACACTACTCCCATCCCAATACCCGATGCATTACAGTAAACTGTATAGCGCTACCCCTTATCTGTGAGTATTAGGATAGGTGTTGATATCAACCTTCATTTGAGATCCTGAAAGGCTGTCTCACCAGCTTCTATCCAAACAAACATCGCACCCTTCTTAGTCAAACCCGTCAATGGCATTGCTAAGCGGGAGATGTCCTGGATGAAACGTCTGTACTAACCATCCATCCCTAAGAAACTTTGTATCTCAAACACGTTCTTTGGCTGCTCCCAGGAAACTACTTCTCTCACCTTCTCAGGGTCCACGACAACTCCTGCCTCTGAGATAATATGACCCAGGAAGTGAATCTGATCCATCCAAAAGTGGCACTTTGAGATATTAGCATATAGCCAGTGCTCTCTCAGTATACTCAATACGATCTCAATATGGGTGGCATGGTTGTGTCGAGTGTGAGAGTACACCAAGATGTCATCCACGAATAATACCACAAAAGAATCCAGATATGGATGGAACAAACGATTCATCAGATCCATGAAAACTACTGGCGCATTCGTGAGTCCGGACGACATAACTGTATACTCGTATAGACCATACCTGCTCCTAAAAGTTGTGAGAGGTATATCAGATGGTCTTACGCATAGGTGATGATATCCTGATCTCATGTCAATCTTCGAGAACACTCGTGCTCCACGAGGTTGATCAAAAAGATCATTGATCCTAGGAAAGGGATATCGGTTCTTAACTATCAACTACTTCAACTTCCGATAATCTACATAGAGTCTGAGGGTACCATTCACCTTCTTCTTAACAAGGACATGAGAACTCCAAGGAGAAGTGTAGGGTCGGATAAAACCCTTTTCCTGTAACTCCTCTAACTACTTCATGTGTTCTTGAAACTCAGGCATAGCCATCCTATAAGGAGGAATGGTCACAGTTAATGCTCCTGGAAAAACATCAATAGATAAATCCCCCTCTTGCTTTGGAGGTAGACCAGAAAAGTCTTCCGGGAAAACATCTCTGAAATGATCAACCACTGGAGGGAAATCTGTCGGAAAAGTCCCCTGATCATCCAGATATAATCTTGCAATCTGGGCTGTGACTCCACCTCAACCATGATGCTATGGTCTAGCTCGACTCTCCTGAACATCCCATTATCCCTTATATAGAAACTCTCTACCCTCTGGTGACATGAAACGCACACTGCAACGATAGAAATCCACAAAGGCTCGAAAGGGAACCAACTAGTCCATCCTGAGAATGATGTCATAAACTGTCAACTCTAAGAAATAGAGGTCCCAAAGGAAGTGACACCCACCAAATTCAAGGGGGAACTCCTTGAACTGACACATGCCATCCATTCTAGTCCCCAACAGAGTGTCTAGCATCATGATATCAGAAGAAGTAGAAACACCAAGCCCAAGGCTCTCCACAACGGGTATAGATATGAAAATATGTGTAGCACCCGTATCGAAAAGTACTGAGGATAAGACAGAAGCTACTAGAATAGTACCTCTGACTGTAGAAGGTCTGGGCTTCTCCTCCTGCTAGGTCTGTTGCACTACATATGCTGGCCTAGTGCTGCCGCCCTCTGACACAGCCTGGCTACCCTGAGCTGTCCCGCCCTGCTGCCTCTGAGATCCAGGTGTCTGGCTACAATGGCCATGACCACCATCTCTGCCTGCATGCCCTGACATATTCCAGTTCCCTGACTGGTATGAAGCCACTCGTCCTTCTCCCGCACACATAGTCTGCACATAACCCCTCTCACTATCCATCGGTGGAAACACCCTACAAAAGCGCTGTAGAGGACCAATCCTATCGCAAGCTCGACACTCCACATGATCTCGTTCACACTGTGGCATCTTGTGACCCTCTCTACCACACTGGTAGAAGATGACCTATCAACCTGAAGCATTCGTCTAACTGGTACTGCCACCATGAGAGAAGTCCATTTGTCTCTTCCTCTTGCCAGCAGAAATAGTACCAATAACTGGTGCTAAACCGCCCTGGCCCACACCACTAGATTCCCACATGTTCCTCTATGTAATCAGCGCCTGGTTCACAATAGCATGTACATTAGGCAACCTGAAAACATTCACCAGTGCGCGGATGTCATACGGAAGGCCATACTAGAAACGCTTGGCTCTTAGTGTCTCATCGCCCACCCGAACGGGGGAAAAACACTGAAGCTCGGTAAAGCGAGCAGAATAATCCATCACCGACATAGCGCCCTTCTGTAGATTCATGAACTCTCGAGCTCTATCTGCCCTCAGCATCTTGGGAAAGAATAAGTCATAGAAACTACCTAAAAAACTTCCCAATGTATGTCCTTTTGATGCTCTATCTAGGTGGTAAAATCTCACCACCTCTTGGCGGAATCATGCAACATATACATCACGAGCTTGACCCTCCACCCTAGAGGCATCTCAAGATGCTCAAAAATAGTTTGAATCTATCGTAGCAAAGACTCCGTAGCCTGTGGTCCGCCATCCACTGAAAACATAGGTGGATGCTTCTGCTGGAATATATGTGTCATCTTAGCCATAGGTGTGTCAGTCTACGGTGCTCCCTAAAAGGTCTACATGAACTTCATAAAGCCTTCACGAGACTGCTCCTCCACGCCTATGTCTAGTATAACAGCTGGTACCGCATTTGGATCTACTGGAGGATCTACTTGTATCCCATGGCCCACCATCTCAGGAGTATAATCGTTGCCGCTCTCCTGGAAAACAAGCGCAGTCATCTAGGTGGCATGAAACTACAAGGTCCAAAACACGCCTCAGATTCAAGATTTAACAAGACTAAAAAAGAAGAAAGCATAATTGGAACAAGAGGAAGAAGGCATTTCAAGATTTTCAAAACAAGACTACATGGCGTGTATAATGACTACACGACGTGTATTTGACTTCCCTTCCCCTGCCCGGGTCCTTTGAAACGGCTAAGCCACATGGCTTCCATTTGAACGAAACTACATAGTGTTTATATCATCTACACGGCATGTATGGTGTTTATTTAAAAATGCCTGTGTCTCTTGTGACATGAACTACTACTCGGCTTGACACAACACAGTGTCTTGACACCAACACACAGTGTGTACGCCACCCCGTTTCCCAGTCACTCGGCTAACTCCACACGGTCTGTCCTCAGACAAGACTACACAGTGTGTTCCCATAGGTACATGGCGTGTTCTAGACGAGCATTGCGGACCTGTGTTGTTAGTTACACGACCGGACACACGACTCAACCTACATGTCATTTTCTATATACACACGGATTTTTCTATATACACACACGGCGTGTACACGAAGGGATTTTCCCGACCCATGTTTTTAGTTACACGGCTGGGTCCCCATGTCACACTACACGGCGTGTTCTTTATTGACACGGGATGTTCAATAAAATACTACACCGGCCAGTGTTTGTTAGTTACGCGGCTGGGTCTCTAGGTCAATACTACACGGTGGGTAAAGAAGCTACACAACGTGTTCTTTATTGACACGACGTGTTCAAGAAAAGACTACACCGGTATGTGTTTGTTAGTTACACGGCCGGGTCTCTGGGTTAATACTACATGGCATGTAATGAAGATACATGGCGTGTTCGCCCCAAGCTCTTCCCTTCCCCATGTCGCCGCCCAGACAGTTTGTGACATGGGAAGAGACTACACGATGTATACTCAAAAAGTTTATTTTTCATCCCGAACAGAAGACCATACACGGCATGTGTAAAGCACTACACGACATGTATACTGGGTTTTTGGAAAATATGCCTCAGAAACTTCCCTAGAACCAAGAAAAATACCGAAAAATAACACCTAAGTTCCATATTCTGATCTGTGAGGGCCCATACTCCCCACGAATCAATGTTTGACATCTTATCAGTGTTATAACAAAATAAGAATCTTTGATCCACCAAATTCTGGTCAATGGGGTCCCATACTCCCCAAAAACCAAAGCTTGGCATCCATTATTTTAACCATCTCATTCAAAAATACCCTATCACATAGCAGGTATTTATAAAGTAGCTATCACAACAGCATGCTTTACTAGCACAATAACTATCACAACAACATGCAATTTATAATGCACCTACATGGCATGGAAACTTTGCATGGCATGTGATTTCGAGCATGTGAATAAATGATGCATGAGATGGCATACCCTCATCTCATCGGGTTGTAACTGAATAGAACCCAAGGATAAAATATAAATAGCAAAATCACAAGTGCGTCACCCTTCGGTGAAAACAAATCAACTGTGAAATTGAAAAATCAGTAAAATTGCAATACGAGGTAACTTGGATTTCCCCTGTACACGGGTTAGCTACTCCCGGTCACAACTTATTACCAACTACTGTTCCCGTCCTATCCCTGACTAAGGCTCCAAATAATAAGTTAATGAAAAGAACCCCCTATGATACCACTTTTTAACTTCCCTGATTCGGGTCCCACGCAATGGGTGCCCCGATCCCGGTTCGCCACATGACCTCAAGAGAGTTTCTCCAAACGCCATAGGCTGCCAACTAGCAGTGAGGGCCCAGGTCTGATAGTGGGGAAACTATGCCCTCAATTTTCAATGTGTAGCACAGTAGAAAGAAATAAATCATACAGAAGCAGCGGAAGTAGTAAACCATACACAACTGAAATAAACAACTGCAGTAGATATACCAACCAGATATATAGATATGATGCAACATGTCTCCAGTTCTAAGTAAACAACTAGAACATGTTACACAGTAGTACAATACAATACAGAGTACATGTACTGAAAAATAAAACAGAATAGCCAGCGGCATCGCGAGCCAATGCTTGTTCCCATGCTCTCCTAAACCTCAGCAGTAATAAAGTACCTATGTAAGGGCCCTTGCCCTTATCTACACCTGTAGAAGCGTAATCAGTTTCAGCGGAATGTCATGACCCAAACTGGGTGTGAGAAATAAATTCTCCGTAGGCACCCACCAAAGACACGTGCCCAACTATGTGTGAACATGCAACAACAGTGTGCAGTAATAAAATTCAATAAAGTAAGAAGTACCGAAAGTAACTAACGTAGCCAGTTTTATTGACATGTTAATATCTATTTAATCATTTAATTACAAATATCACCACAGTGAATATTCTATGTAATCATCCACTGTCCTCAGACATGTAAACTCCCACCCTCGGGTAAAGAGAAACTAACACAAGAAACTACCACAGGCATATGGATAGTGACCACAGGCGTAAGTTATGTCTCCCACAGGCATAGAATCGATTTCCCACAGGCACGGAAGATGTTGCCCACAAGCTAATAGTACAGTGCCCACATGCTAATCACAACACTGACCTCAGGATAAACAGGTAACCGGTCCATGCCCAACATATAAAAAAGCAGTTCAAATACAATTCCTATCAAGGAAAAAGTAATTCACAAAATAAGGCATAATATAAACAAGGCATACCCTCGGGTATCCTGGCCAAACGGCTAAATAGGGGAATGCACCCCCGCGGTGGTCCTGGATCCAAGCACTGATCTCAAACAACATTTTAAAATCACAATTAATTACCTATACAGTTATAGGTAGTTAAAATAGTCATGACCTCAGCCACACGACACCCCCAACATGGGTTCGTGGAAATAAAATACACAAAACACACAACAGTTTGAAAAATAAACACCAAGCCACCTACCTTAAATGCCAACGAACCCTATACGTGAACATCGATTCCAGAAACGTCCAATAATGAACTATATCTGACGAAAAAGAAAACCCATTCAAATGGAAATAACATTCCCTCGAGAAAAAATTGTTAAGAATGGCTTAAAGAGAGCGGAGGGCTTACCTATGCGGTTCCAACGAGATCGTCTGAGGAGGAAACAGATTCCCGGTTTGCGATCAACGGATCCTCAAATGTTTGGTCATCCCCTCTCTCTCCTTCCTCCTATTCTATGCCTTCCTTGTGAACAAGGGAGGCTACTGGCCATTTTACGAGAAAAAAACAAAGTACACGACATGTACTTCTGAGTACACGGCGTGTACTTTCCATTTTTTAAACTGTTCCTCTGGCGGCTTCCCACCAGCACGACACTGTTCATCTTCTGACATGACTACATGGAGTGTTTTCATGAGTACACGGTGTGTGCTACCCCACAGCTGGCCATTGCCTTACTATTTCACCTGCCGACTGACTACATGGCATGTAAAGGACTCCTACACGACGTGTAGTCGTTTCCTACACCCTTCATCCCCGTCATGGCCACACGCCCCATGTACCCATCCCACACGGCCAAAAGTACACGGTGTCTAATTTCCAAAATTCCGTATTTTTCCCCACTTTTCATATTCTCTCAAAACAGTTAGGGAAAAGAGAAAAGAAGAAACCCGTACCTCAAAATAAGAACCGGGTTCTTACACATACTAATTTAATTTTTATATTATTAACTAATAAATAATAATATAAAATATATTTTTATTTATAAAAATTATATATTTAACTTTTAATATAAAATTAATAGTATAGAGATAAGGCGAATATATTTAAGAAAATAAAAATCATAAACATTAAGATTTTATAATATTATTTCATACCTATTTAAGAAATTAAATAACATTAATATTTTATATCATATATATAATTAAAATTATATTTTCAAGATGATTAATTTAATTTAATAATGTATCATAGTCATAATTTTATTGCTTGTAAACCATGATGCCAAGCTCAGAATTATTTGAAGGAAAACATATATACTAAAATCAAAAAATATTTCATGAGAGACATTTAAGACCAATGGAACAAGGAAAAAAATATAAAATTAATACCATTGAATTGTATCATGATAATTTAGTCACAATTGTAATCCACTCTATAATTTTTTATTTCATGTTTGACTTGATTATATGAACCCTAGTGTATCTAAGATGTTTTCTAAGATCATTAAATCACCACTATGATGTTTGGATTATTAATGAAAATTTATTTCTTATATATTATCCAAGATGAATCTTATAGGAAATTACAAAGGGAAAAACATATAATATGTTAATTATGTAAATTTTTAATTCATTGTTTTTAACCGCATAAAGGGGTAAAATTTTAGGAAATAAGGAAATCACATCACACATTGAAGTGTATCACCGAAAGGATGATTTTAAAAACTCCTCAGAAAAAAATTATATAATGTGGGTATTTTTATTGAATAATTATATACTATTAGATTAAACAGTTGGGTAAAAAAATAGGTAAAAAAGTATTTTCAGGAAAATTGATTCATTCAAACACTTAAAAAGTTGACTCCTCTCTAGAAATTATAACATGAACCACGTATACATTTTAGATAGACTAAGATATTTTAATTAGCAGATGAAAACTAAATTTTTGAGGATGTAATTAAATTAATGGTGGTAGAATATAACACCCCATGATTTTAATTTAAATAATTATATATATATATATATATGTCCATTAAAACCAATTGTGTTAAATAACATTCTACACATGCAACACTATATCAAAAATAACCGACAATCATTATATAACTGTTAAAATGTATTCTTTTAATTGGTGGGTAAATACAGAGGAACCAAAATTATGATATATATATATATGAATAAAAATAATTTCGTTTTTAATAAAAATGAATTTATATAATTAAATTAGTAAAGCTAAACAACAAATAAAATTGTTGTTTGCCTAAAAATATATATTTTCTTAAAAAATTGATTTTTTCATGGATTGTGATGTTTATTGTATTATGGTAAAATAATAGTTTAATTGGAATTCATTAAAAATATATTCTATAGAGTAAGTTAATTTCCATAAAATATTTATTACTATGAAATTAATAAACTTATTTATTTATATAATATAGATGTTTCTTAAATAAAGGTTATATATTAAGCACTCTTATAAGAAAATGTATATTTATTACGTTTATAAATTGAATCATATAAAATGATTTGAATAGTTTTTATCATCACTTAGAAATTTATTATTTTAAAAAATTCGCTTTTTAGTCATAATATTATGTTGCCGAGGTAAATATTAGTTGACTTGGAAAAATTACTTTTTTTCCAGGAATGATTCTTTTCTAAATATTATCCATTTAAATTAAATTTACCTATTTATAAAATTAAATATCATGTTATAATGTTTAAAAAAATTTATAAATAAATAGATAGTCATTTAATTTTTAATCAATGTCACATAATACTAAAGACCTATATTGATTAAAATATCATTTTTTGACAAAAATATTTCTTCACCACATAATGTTCTTGAATATAAAAGTTAGTTTCTTATATTTTGAAATTTGGTTATATTAAAAATATTCCCAATTCATATTTATGATGTAATTTTTTTAAGAATTCTCATATTATATTTTTTTGTGATTAAATAATAACCGTGGGAAATATTTTATCTTGCTTTATCAGTGTTGAAATGGGTAATCTAATGTTTAATGAATTTTACTGAATTAATTTTAAAAATAATAAAATATATTACTTTTATTGGATTTAAATTCATAAACACATGTCTTAGAAAAATTTCCCATATAATCGTCATAATATTCAGTTCTTAACCATTATCTATCATTATTTTTCAAATATACCTTTCTCTTTTTCACCTATAAAAGGGACTCACTTACACCTTTTTTCATGAAAAATAAAAACAAATTAAAAAGTATCGTAGAATTCAAAAAAAATTCTATATAACTTATACACATTTTTAGTACTTACCCTTATAAAAGCTTCTCATCCCCTTCAATTCCAAAGGATACTTCAATGAAGATCAAAATTTCCAACATAAGTGTTACTAAGTATTTTACAATATTTCTATATCCTTCTCATCCAAACTCATATAAAATATTGTACACTAATTTATATAATTACATAAATAAAAATAATATCTTAAATTTTATTATAAATATGAAATAATCATTATCTATTCCCCACTAGTTGAACAGAAAAATTTAAAATGTTTCTCATGCATGTGTGTAGTCTACCGCCACCATGAATAATGCTTTTCATTTTTCATCACATTCCTTCAATGTTGGTTCTAGAAAAAAGATTATTTAATATATTGTGTAATTATTTTATTATTTATATTCTTTAAAAATAAAATATTTTGTCTGTAATTAATATTATAATTAATTAATCATTATAAAACTAACCTCTTAAAATGAACATACCAAGTGAAAAAACAGATTATTTGTAAGTGACAACATATTTATCAATTAACTTATTCTTAAAACATGTCCAATTCATGGTCATCACCTCAAAAACATAAAAATAATTTCATTATGTTTTTTTGGTATTTATATTATAAGAAAATAATTTTTTCCATAGCTATACCCACGCATAGATTGTAGTGTACTATAGTTAGGTTAGTTTAATCCCTGAATTGAAAAAATATATAAATTCATATCTCACAATGTAATCAAAACATAATCTTTTTTATTAATAACTAATTTATAATTTCTTTCTAGTTTGTGAATATATAAATTTAAATCGTTAATTAAGATAACGTAATTCATTTGCTAAAAAACAATGTAACGTGTTAGATGAAAATTTTATCTATAAGAATCATAACTGATAATCTCATAGAATGAAACTATAAAATTATAAACTATCAAAATGAACATAAATTATAGTACAACATACAATCTTTTAATGAAGAAATTTTGGAGAATAATGTAGAATAACATTAATATTAAGAAACTAGTTCCAAATAATCAAAATTACAGATACCTGATATTAGAATCAGATAATTAATAAATTATAAAAATTTAGGGAATATTTATAAATAATGATTATAAATTTTTTTGGATATGAATAATGTTATAAAATAGGTCATTAAAATAGTAATTTTTTATATAGAATGATATATTTCGATAAACTATGTGGTAATTCAAGATAAGAGTTTCTTAACTCGATTTTCACACATTGAAACATATTTCTTATTTCAAATCATGATTTATATAGACTTGTGTATCTATTAACATTTAAATTTATTATTCCATGATTATTTCATATTTAATGATATTCGATATTCTATTTAATGTTCCTTCTCTCTTGGGGTTTTGAATCAAAAGGATAAAATTTTGTATGAGTTTTTTGTAAATCAAATTCTATCTCGAGTGAATTTTTTTTAATCTTGTTTTACAAGAAGGATTTTTTTATTATAATGTGATATTATAATTTCTGTCTCTAGGTAAGTGGAATTTTTTATTCAAATCATTATACTTATGAATTTATTACTTGAAGAGTATATAATTGTTGAGAAAATATTCATCCTCTTTAATGATTGTTTCCCCTTCAAGCCCATAACTAGATTTCTTGCCAATGATGTCCTTTATTTTTGGTAACCTAATTTTGTGTTATCTCATACGACCACCATATTTATTTTTCTAATCATTTTAAAAGGATTTTATTATTACTCAATTTATAATGTAGGTTTCAATAAAGCTATTTAAAAATGTTCAAAATATTTTTCCATACTTTCTAAATGAATGGCTTTATATTCCACTCCAAATGGATTTTTTATCATAATTCATGAAATTTCTATTATTAAATATTCTTTTTAAAAGTAAAATTTCTCAATGTGAATTCAATTCCTTGTTTTGAAACAATTGTGTAATTTTCTTGTATCCATTTATGAAGATTCATTATAAAAGTAACAATTATTATATATTTTCATTGTTCCATTTAGAAACCTACTTGTATTTTGGATTTCCGTTTTAATGGAAATATTTATTTGATATTTTTCTCTTCATAATTTATGAAATTCTTTTTTTAATACAACCATAACATTTTCTTTGACACTGATGATTAATGTTTTTTTTATAAAAATGCTTTTATGATTTCACCTATCACACCATTAATTTAAAATTTTAAAATTTTAATTATTTTTATCCTCATATTTGTTTTCAGGGTAGTCTAGGTTGAATTTTAATATTTTCATGTGAAGTTGGGTCCTGCATACGAGTTGTACAAAGTTAAGAATAACAGTGTGGAAACTGGAGGTGAGGGTATCTCATCGCGGAAGTGTCGAGTGATACATTTTGATCATGGCTTGATCAACCATGCATCCAGTTATAGGTAACCATACGCAGATCATGTCGTATCCTAGTATTTAAAATAAATGAAATTAAATGAAAAATTTAATTACATGAGAAGAAAGAAAAAAATAATGTTTATTAATAATAAAAATAATTTTATTATTGTTATTTTTATGATGATGATTATTATTATTATGAATAATAATAATATTCTTATTAGTATTATTATTATTATTATTACTATTATTACAATATTAGGTTTATGTTTATTTTTATTTTTCTTTCTTTTTATTTTCCTTTTTCTTTATTTCATTTTTTCCTTTCTTTTTTCTTTCATTCTCCTCATCTCCCCTCCTCCCTGTACGACACACATGGCACCTCCCCTCTCCCATGGCCATACGCCTCTCCTCCCTCTCAACCCTCTCTTACATCAACAATTTTCATTGGTTTCTTCCGAAACTTCACTCGATCCTTAGAGGTAAGAACTCCAAATCCTTCCTCCACCCTTAAGTTGGTGTTTTCCATCCACAGAATCACCCAACATCACGCAGCCAAAGTCTATGGGTTTTTCCAGCTGATTTTTTACATTTCTATTATCAATTTGTTATGTGACATGTATCGCAGACCTCCTTCTATCATGTTTTGACATTCGTCATTGATGATTAAGCAGATTGGCCCATCTCATCTTTCCAACACCTCTCGGGGTAAGGGTTTTCTTCTGTTGTTTAATTATCACCTTTATTTTGGGTTACTTTAGAAATTAAGGGTATATAGGGCTTGTTTTTTGGATGTTTGATGGCTCATTTTTTGTGCACATTCACGTAAATAAGTATGTAACTATGTATCTATATGTATTTCCCTTTGACGTATTTCCTCATGGAACATGGAATACAGACCATGGACTAAAGAATATATATATACATAAGGATGTATTTTATGAAAATAAGGGACAATTTTGAGTGTTAATTGAATAATTTTTCAAGCGCCTGAGTGTTTCTACATAGTCTTCTACCTTGTTGAGGTGGGTTTCCTATTCCATCATATTTAATTTGAGTTCCCTAATTTTTTAGTATTTTAAATTTGTATTTTTATATTTATTTTTATTTTAATATATAGATATATACATCCATAGATGTTTGGTAAATCTAGTTACCACTCATGGAATTGGTTTCCCAAATATTTTTATAACTCTTTAAAGCCCATTTACAAGTTAATTTTAAATGTAATGTACCTTAAATACTTTAGAATATTTTACTACAATATCCATTGCTTGTGAAATATTTTTTGGAAGATAAAGGATTTTCATCAATGTTTTATTTAATACATGGATCGTTTGGAACCCTAAAGTGTAGTTAGATAATTAAATGACATGAAGGCTCATTTGGTGATGTTTATGTGTGTTGTGTGTTTTTAACCAATAAATGGAAATGATTTTTGGAATGTATATTAGATTTCAAAAAATTAAAAGGAATGTGTGGCTAGTACTTGTGGAAGTGGTGTTTAATTTTATTTTATAAATGGATTTAAATATTATTATGATATATTGTAGAGATATTATTAATGTCTCAGTTGGCACTATATGTCATTTGAGAAGAGAAATTTGGTTTTGAATGTATGAACACACAATTGGAAACTAAAGGTGCTCTGTGAAATGGTTTAAAATCTCATGCGACATAACGACCCAGTTTTCAATTCTGATTTGTTTTTTATATGATAGACACATCTATTTGGGTATTTTCATATATAGTTTATTATATTAGTTGTGTCCCTAAATGGGGTAGGCAAGTGAAGTGATGAATAGAAAGGTGATTCATGTGTGTTAGGTCCTCCTACTAACATAATTTACTTTTATAATGGTGTTTAGGGGTATCATTTAAGTTATTGAGTGATGGTTGCTTATCAACCTCGATTAGATGGGTTGGTACCTCCCTAGATTATCTGTTTTGTCAGGTAAATTGTGCCTCTTTATTGGCTAGTTGATGGAAGCTAGTTGATTATACACTTAGGTGTTTCACCATACTCTTGTAGGTGGTTCCAATGAATGTACGTACAATTATCACTATAGGGATGTTTATGAAACTCCCATGGTTCCATTTTTGTATGTTCTTACATTATTTTGCATACATCTTGGTTATTTCCTCTCATGACACCATTACATTTATATTCTTATTTAAAATGTACTATTTGGAAGTAATTTAATTTTAATGTAATTCATTGAATTAACATATATTAAATGGAATTTGTTATTTGAATAGTGAAATAAAAAGGGATTCTTCTTAAAAATATCATCATGTTACTTATTTGATAAAAGAGTGGAAACCAGTTTTTTATATTTCCTATTTTCAAACTAGAAATAAAGGATTTCATTTAAAGGTGAGGCATTAGGCATGGTTTATTTTTGAATTCTTACTGAGTATATCAGTTATCACACATAAATTATCATTTCAGTTGTTGGTTCTCCCATATTTACATTACTCTCAAAGTGAGATTGGTTTTATGAATTGTGGTGACCCATGAGGTCACATAAATGTACTTGTCATTGTTTATTTATTTCATCTATGATTAACTATTCTTATCATTTTAGTTTACTTTTATTTATTTTGTTATCTTTTGTTCATGGACGAAATCATTCCCAATGGTTTTTACGTGATGCCTAGTACTTGTTGACAGTCTGTGGGGATTAGGAATTCCCTTTAGGAATTATCGCAGATCAGATCTGGTGACAACTTCAGGGTTGAACCAGGTTAGTTCATGTCCAAATGGTATCAGAGGAGGCTCTTTTTACTTGTTGTTTCAGGTAGTTAGAGAATAAAATTTTTGGGACTTGGAAGGTAGTTGCTGGAAGAGAATCATGAACTCATGCTTGTTATGATCCTTGAGTTTTCAGGGGTTATCTGAGAGTTGGCACTATGGTTTTGATATGTGTTCATGGGGAATGACCAAGGAAGTGAGTTAGTATCTCAATACATATTTAAATGAAGTAGAGAACCATTTGAATTCCAATTATATGGCTTGAGACACTCCATGTGGTTAGTGATTTAATAGATCTTGGTCTTCTAAACCATATAGTTGAGTTAGGCATGTCCACTAGTTTCCCATACAGGTGCTTTGGTGTGACTATTTTTTTGGCCTTGTTTTGGTTTGTGTGAAAATTATTTTTAGGCTCCTTCTTGAGTTATGAAACAAGGCTTTATTTGAAAATCTTTTATTTCAAATATATATACTCTTTGGTTGTTTTGATTGTATTTTTAAAAGTATTATATAATTTGAAATTATAATTTCATTGGAAATACATGGTTTAGATGGAGAAAGATTATGTGTGGCTCTTAGTGTTTCTTATGTACTTTCACATATGTGTGGGTGTGTAGAGACTATTCATGTCGGCCTGTATTTGTAGATGATATAAGCAGAAGTGGGGACAAACACATCTGTGATGGTTCATAGGATACCATGGGTGAATATTTGAAAATCAATTATTGATCTGGTTTTCCAATGTTGTTTTTGAAAAGGAAAATAAATTTTGAAAAAAGGAGGCTTCTTTCATAAATAAATTTGTTGTTTTTAAGGGAAAATGTTATGGTGTTTTGGATTTTTATGTGAATTTTCTAGAATTATTTTTGAAATGGAAAATGAATTTTGATTTCAAAAAGAGATTAAATTCGAATATTGTTGAATTTTGAAAAAGGTTATTTTCAAAAGAGTATTCTTAGATTGTTTTTTGATGTTGTGGTTTAATATTTCTTTATATTTGACTATCATTCAATTGTTTTTGTGATGTATTGGCCTATGAGTATGGTGGTTTATTGGAGATGATCTTTTTTATTAATATTTTTTTTCGTTTTCACTTGGTTTGGTATTTATTTCTAATTTGGAGAATGCTTCATAGAAAGGTCCTAGAGGTTTCTCGTGTCTTTTGGTATTTTTCCTTGGCCATACTCCTAGTAGAGTTATGGGATCATGTTGGTTTTGGTTGGTTACCATTTTCTCTGATGATTGAGGTTTGTTAAAGTTAATGGAGGGGATCAAGGAAGTCAAATGAATTTTGAGGAACTCCTAAAGTAGTGAGTGTTCTAGTAGTTTTGAGTTGTTTAGATATCAATCTTTAAACTGTTGGAGGGTAGTCATCACAAAATCATTTCAAGTTGTTTTGTTATGGGGAGTGTTTAAGACAAGTTTCATCTCGTGATGTGTGACTGAGGAGGTAAAGGTGAAGAATGTGATTTGAATATCGAGCATTCAGAAAGGTTAGTGGATGATGAAGGATTAAGTCGACCAAATTAATGAGATTGTTTCATTTTCCTTTGAAGTAGCTTCAGAATATCAATTTGGGAAGTTATTGGATGAGGTGTTTTTTTCAAGTTGTTTCTTTAAATATAGGCAGTTGAAAGTTTAGTTTTCTTGGTTTCATGAGGGTTACCTAACTTCTGGAGGGTATATACCAGAGGAACTGTCCCTGATATGTCTCTTTTTTTGTACCAACTTTTCATTGACTGGTTAGACCACTTGTGTTCTTCTAGTGTGACTAGTTTGGGCATTTGAATTATGTCTTGTGAAAATCCTCTAGATGCTTGCAGATGATGTGGTCATCAGGGTCACCTGGGGAAGTTCTAAAAGTGGCGTCATTTATAAGGGAAATTCTTGGTTAGAGGATGTTAGTGCTTTATTGTGGGGAAATCAATGCTTCAGTCATCAAGGCTCAAACCACAATCCTCATAGTGAATCTTTCACATAGTAAGGAATTTTTTGGGGAGTGAAAACCATGGCCCAATTTTTGGTCTCTGGGGTTTGACTGGAGACAGCTCGAGTCTCCTATTCTAATTACCTTCTTGTTGTTAGTTTCTTTTATCTATGTGAGAGACCCTGAAATGTTGTCTTCTTGTAATCACATCTTTTTTGAGATGTTTGTGCTTTTTGAAATCGATTTCTTTGGTTTGTGTTCAAGTTTTCTAATTTGTTAAAGTTGATTTCATTATGTCTATCCCCTTATGTTGGGATTTGTGGATGGTGTAGGGAATTCCCAGTGTCAGTTGTGGTGTTGTTTCACTCATGTAAAGGATGTTTGATTAGTTCATATTCAGATTTATCGCGACTCTGGTCACAATGAGACTATTTTTCTCAGTTAATATACAGGAGTTTTAGGTTAACTCATGATGCGGGTTTCCATGCATAGTGGTGTTGTTTGAGTTTTTATTGATACAATGTTAGATGAGTTCTTGTGGTGTGGAGACCCCCCCACCCCATGTTCTCCCCTCATTATTTTTTTGTGGTTTCTTCATAATCAGTCGGGTGTGACTTGTGGAGTAAAATGTCACTCCATGGTTTGCGGTTTCTCCCCATTTTGATCAGGTATGGATTTGAGTTTTGTGTTTCTCTAGACAGGGTTGTTTTCTAGGGGAAGAATGTTTTTTGGTGGGGAGAATTGGAACATGCCAACCACAAAAAATTTATTATTTTAATTATTTCTATCCTCACTTTTTTTGGGCCGTTATAGGTTGAGTTTTAAATTTTTCAAGATAAGCGGGGTCCTACGCATGGGTTGCGCACAACTTAGAGTAATCATGTGATAACCATGCATGAGGGTCTATCATCAGGGCAGTGCAGAGTGGCATGATTTGAGGATTGATTTCTCAACCATGTGTTTGGATATAGGTAAGTGTGTGTAGATTGTACAGTATAATAGTATTTAAAATAATTTAAATTAAATGAAAACCCAAAAAACAATAAGAATGAAATAAAAATTAAAATAATGTTTAATAATAATAATAATAATAATAATATTATTATTATTATTGTTGTTGTTGTTGTTATGAATATTATTATTATTATTACAAATATAGTTATTATTATTATAATATTTGTCATTAATATTATTATTATTATGGTTGTGATTATGGTTATTATTGTTATGAATATTATTATTATTACCATATTTGGTTTTTAGTTTATTTTTTTATTTTTTTATTCTATTTTATTTATTTATTTTTCATCCATTATTTTTTTCTTTCTTTCCCCTTGTTTCTCTCCCTCTATATACATCGTGCGAGGAACCTCCTCTCTCCCTTGGCCACACACATATCCTCAATATCATCCCTATCATCCTTCAACAATTTCCATAGGTTTAGTTTTGAATATTGATCAGTCCAATGAGTAAATAACTCATCCTCCTCCCTCCTCCCTTGAATCAACATTTTTCCTCTTCCCCATCTCCCAATGTTGCTCCGATGAACCCTAGGGCTACTGGTGAGAAAATATTTGACATTAATCTTCATAATAGGTTATTTTGCGGGTCTCTCGGACCTCCTTCCATCATCTTCTGACATCCTTCACTGATGGAGAAGTGGATTGTCTTGTCTCGTCTTGCTGATGCTACTAGTGGTAAGGGTTTTCTTCTGTTGTTTAATTTTCAACATTATTTTGGGTCCTATTGGTGATTAATAGTACACAATACTTGTTTTTGGATGTTTCTTTTATTTTTGGTGGTGTGAACACACATATATAGGTATGTATCTATGTGTGTGTGTATATATATATATATGTTTGTATTTATCTTCCTCATGCATATTCCCTCATAATTCAAGCAATACATGCATTGAAATAAATGTGTTATATATAAAATTTTATGTGCGTGAGAGTGAGGGTTGTTTTGAATTGTCTTTGATTAATTTTTCAAGCACTTATGTGTATCTACTTGGTCCATTACCTTTTTTAGGTAGGCTTCCTATACCCACAACATTAATTTGAGTTCCATTATTTCTTAGTATTTTAGAAGTGTATTTTTATATTTATACAATATTTATATATAAATATATATGTGTACCTAGGTGTCTGGTAAAACATTTGGCACCTCTTATAATTGGTTTCTAATTTATTTATATAACTCTTTAAAGCTACTTTACATGTTAATTTTAAATTTATAGTACCATGAATACTTTATAATAGTTTTCAATAAGATTCCAAGGTTTTGAAATGTTTTTTTATGGTACATAAAGGATTTATTTCAATGTGTTATTTAAAACATGTCTCATTTATCACCATGAAGTGTAGTTTTGAAAATAAATTACATGAAGGCCTTTTGGTACTTTTTACATGTGTTGTGTATTTTTAACCTTGAATTAGAAATGGTTTTGGAATGTGAATTGGAATTGGAGAATGTAAAGGGTTATATAGATAATACTTGTGGAATTGGTGTTTTATTTTGTTTCAGGAATGGTTTGATGTATTTGTATAATAAATTCGAGTAATATTATTAATGGCCTATTTGGCAGTATATGTCATTTGGGAAGTGAAATTTGGTTCTGAAAATATGAACACCCAATTGGAAACATAAGGTTATAAGATGGCCTGGTTGGAACTTTTGATTGGTTTGTTATATAATTGGCACACCTATTTAGATACTTCCCTATATGGGTTATCATATAGTTAGTTTCTGTGTATGGGGTAGTAAAGTGCAGTGACATCAGTTATGGTGGGTCACGCATGTGGGGCACGCCTACCTACATAGTATAATTTTACCATGGGTTTTTGGGGAGACTTTTAGATGTTCGAGTGACTCTTTCTTATCAGCCCTGATTAGATGGGATGGCACCCCCTAGGATTATTGTGAAGATATGAAGGTTGTTCCACTGGATTGGATAAATGAGGGTAGAAAGTTAGTTATAAACATAAGAGCTTCACCATACATAGGTAGGTTGTTCTGAACTGAGTACATCCTAGGATCTTTCTAGGGATGTTAAGGAAATTCACAAGGTTTCATACATATATCTTTCTCCATTATTTTGTGTCAATCTTGGTTATTTGATCTCATGAAACCTTTAAATTGTTTTTAATATTTAAAATGAGTAACATAACATTAATTATATTTCAAATGAATTTATTTAAATGACTTGTATTCCTTTGAAATAGTTTTGGAAGGTGAATCAAAAATGGATTCTTCTTAAAAAAACTACATGTTACATATTTTTATAAAAAGCTAGAAAACCATATATTTTTATATATTATTTTCAAAATAACAAAAATGGATTTTTTCTTAGACATGGGGAATAAGGTAAGGTTTATTTTTACATTCCAACTGAGCATCCCGGTTCCATGCCTACTTTATCTTTTATATTTTATTTTCTCCCAAATTTACATCACTCTCGGTGTGAGTTTGGTTCTGTGTTTGATTGTGTCCCGTGAGGTCACATGGAGGTACATGCAGTAGTTTATTTCCTCTATGAGTGCATATTATCATTGTTCAGGTTTATTTTTATTTATTTAGTTAATATTTTTTTCATGGTACAAAACATTTCTAATGGATATAACTTGATCCTCGAAACTAGTTGTAAGCCTCATGGATCGGGAATTCCATTTGGTCCTTATCGCGGATCGGCTCTGTTTACCGGTTTTGTGTTTACCCAGGTTTGTTCATGGCATCACCTCAATTTTATTTTTTATCTCTAATATATTTATTTATTTGGAAATTATTGATGAGGAATTTCCATATAAATGTTCTTGTAAAAAACTCTATTAGGGTAATTTAATTTTGGGTATAAACCATTTATGTGTTTAAGGTAAATTTTGATTATTCGATATTTAATTTTTTTGAAACCCATTTTTCCTTGCTAGGGTTTCTGTATGGTGTCCTGAAAAAAGCCTATTTTATTTTCCATGACTTTTATTATATGTTGAATGATTAGTATCTTATGACACACATATGTTTGGATAATGAAGGGTGGGGTCCTATACCACACTTTTATTCATTGGTTAAGGTTTTATACCTCATGAGGTAATTATGTTGAGAGTCAACACATTGAACAAAAGCTAAATTAACCAAAATATTTTTGAATAAAATTTAGATTAGAAACATTCACAAGATTAGGAATGAACATGATGAGTACTAGATACATTAAAAAGAGTGAGTATGAACTTGATGTGGTTAGCTATGTTAACAATTTTAAGAATAAAAATTCTTATGACAATACCATAATTATTTTTTATATTATTATTTTATTCTGCAAGGTTCACTTTTATTATATGATGTTTTTGTACTCTTTTTCAATGGTATATGTTATTATTTTTAAATTACACGCCCTTCCATCATGGCTTATGCATTAATATTATTATTTCATGTTATTTTTAATAATATATATCTCTAGTTGTTATGTTTTCTCATAATCTTATGATATAACCATTACTGATGTGTTGATAGGATTTACCTTTCCAAGAATTTAATGTCACTCATTTATTATGTTTCTCATCCCGTATTTATGAAGATGAGTATAACATTTGATACGTCTAAAAGGAACACTCATATTTTTTGAGTATAGATAAATGTTTATATGTTTTTTAAAATAATTTACCTATGTAAATAGTCTTAAAAGAAATAAAATGTTTCATTATTTGGTCTTTGAGATTATTTATATGTGACGTAATGTTTATATTAGGAATAATAAATAAAAAAATACATGTTTATATTGTATCTTTATATGACTGGGGCTTATGAAATGTCAAACATAAGGGAAGTCTAAAACTAAAGATACATGTAAAAAGGATCCTTTAAAATGATGCTTCAATCATACATGACACATTCCATGAACTCTAAAAACATTGAATAAAACAAAAACATCAATTTCAATATCTCAAAACATGCATTAAAACTTTTTATCAAATAGGAATGTTAAGAATATGTAAAAAAGTATTAAAACATATTGGGTTTGGGAAACAATAATCATTTTTTACAATACTAGTGCACATTTAATTCAAATTGAGTCAAAATTCATTAAATGAACAGACCAAGAGTCTGTAAACAAAATCAATACAAGTAATAATTTAATACCTTAAATTTTAAAATCATGTAATATAATGAAAATACAAATTTTTTCTGAATTCCCCAAAGTATTCAATTAATCTCAATATCATAAAAATATAATTTAAACAAAAATTGAAATACAATAATTATTTTTTTATATATTTTTTAAATTTTTAAATTTTTTAAATTTTTATTTTTTAAATAACCCATAATTATATCTATATGATATCTTCGTCCCCCAAACCTAAAAATTAAATTTTCATAATTGTTGAAATAATAAGGAAAAAAATAAAATGAAAATTGTGAGTTTGAAAGCAACAACCTAGCTATTGATTATCAGTATTCATATATCATGTATGGATTCACTTTTAGAAACCACCATAATAGTTTGCTGCACTATTTGGGTTGTAGGAACATTAAGGAATAAAATACATCATTTATCCCATACATCACTATTATTCCATTTTTCATGAATTACTTACATGAAATTAGAACAGAATCAGATGAAATGAATATGTTAACTACATTCATTTGTTATGGTTAATCCTTTTCATCATGTTCACATATATATCGGAAAAATACTAAAAGTGTAAAGTGATTAAACAAATTACTCATTTGATATAAGATATGATTTATTTGTCCTATATGTAAGACACATAGAATCCCCATTGAACAATCATTACTAAATAAAATATCAAGGGAATGGATTTTATTAAAATTATTGTGATCTTATATATTTGGTATTGGATTTAAGAGTTATTTAAATAATGGATGGATTTAGTAAAATGGTTCTTCAGAAATATCACTTCCAAAAAAATTTAAATCCAAAAATTTATATTTTGTTGGTATGGGTGATTCAATTATAAAGCAACCCAAACTCTAATAACACAAATATGGTGTCTAGTTTATTAATTTTTTTTATACCAGAAATATCATCCTGAATGATCTTATAGGTGAATTGTATTTGTAAACTAGATACAAACATGATTCCCATATTACATTGGGATATATAAATTACAACATACTTTTTTAGAATATTATTATTCCCTCTACCATATCCTTTCATATTTTTAATAAAAAACATACTGGATTCTATAGATAGAACAAAATATGGGTGATATCAAATGACCAGTAAGAGTTTCATAAATATGAATTCATCATGAGAAAATGAAGAATAATCTATAATCCATAATAAATATGACAAGTTAAATATTTAAACACACATGAAATTTATTCAATAACATGACAATCATGATTATATAAGGAATAATTAAAATTAAATGGTAAATTAATGAACTCAAATTCTAATTAAATAATAATACTATATTGAATAGATAAGGCATAATCAATATGGTAAGGTAAATAACTAAAAACACATTACATTTAATCTATATACTGATAATGAAATTGCATCCAAATATAATATCATAATAAATATATCATGGGAAATGTTATTTGAATTTTTAGTTAAGGAAATTATTTAATATTTTATATCCATAATCTCAGGCGTCATGGTATATATACTATCAATATCTATAACAAGGTAGTTTAAAATTGATGGGTAGGTATACACAAGAACCTAATTTAACTAAAGAAAGACAATAGATTCATATCATGAGAATATTGATGCATTAAGGGGATACCCATAACTAAGACCCACCTATAACTACATATCCAAATAATTTCTCATATATCAAATTATTAATGTAATTCATGATTAATGAGCCATATAATTACATATCTATATAAAGTAATAAACAAAGATTTATCAATAATTCTATATTTAAATAAATAACATTCAAAGTAAACATGATATGTAAAAATGGTATACAAATAAAAAAATAATAATACCCATGATAGAAAGAATATAGATATTTATTATGAATTTAATATCTAAAAAAAATTATACCAATAAATTGATTGTGTCATGAAAAAAGTTAACAATCATGAAGTTAAATAAGTAATCGGAGGTGACCAACAATTAATCAGGAATATATTTTTTTACAATAAAACATTGAATAAATATGTGCTATTATTAAATATATCAATTTATCATTATGTAAAATACATTAAATTGAATATATTAATATTAAAATATATGTCTTAATGAAGTTGAATATGATAAAAAATACCTTACATTGATCATAACGTTGAAGTGATAAATATCTAATGAAATTATTTTGTACATATAACATAAATCCATGAAAAACAAGTGGATAAAAAATATAATATATTATAAATTTATTACACATATATTCTTCTAATATCAATGATAGTGAATAATTAATATAACCCAATAAAAAAATTTAGTTATAAAATTATTTACCACTTGGCGAGATTTATGTAAATTCCCATTATATGAAATAATTCCTACAGAAACATAAAATACCACGAATTTTTAAAGAATCATGATATTACATGTTTACAGTGATGGTATATACTCCATATAAAATATGTTAGGTTCATAACATTTCAATATTCCTTAATATTGGGAGATTGAGATATAGTCCCTTACATCACACTTCTTTCTGGTTGAACATGATTTATCCGTATTTATAATGGTCTTAAGTATAGTATTAACATGTAAAGGAACAAATTTAAATTTTATATTATCATATGTTATCAAATATTAACATTTATCATTTATTTTTTAATAATATTTCATTATTTTTATTCTTTTGGGTGTTAATTTCCTCGTTTTTTCATGTGTCCATTATCATGAAACTACAAGTTATTATGTATAGGATATTGATCAATGATATAAATAATTATATTAATGTTATAAATTTCATATTTAATCATTTTATACATTTTGATAATAATTATTGATGTTTTTTCAAGAAAAATGATTCACATGGCTTTATGATGATGGTGGGCCATACAGAAGCACTTGTGATGATATCATTCCATTAACGAGTGAAATGGTAAGGAAGTGTGTGCTATAAAAATTTAAATAATCAATATATTTTCATATATATCATATATATTCATTAAATTTATATTTATTTCATTCCTTGTAAATTTAAATTAAAAAACAAATCTCATCGCTTCGTGGGGAAAAAGTTCATTGTACACACAAGCGATGTTATAATATTTTAAACGAAACGGAAAAAAATAAGGAATATGTGATTAAAATTAAATGATTATAAAAATATTATAAATATAAAAAATATGTGTTATATCCATCATTTTATTCATTCTTGAAATGTGGTAATGGAAAATAAATTACATCGATTCGTGATGCGGTAGTCTGTTATACACATGATCAACAATTTCTTTTATCATTTGATGAAATTGGAGATGGATATAGTTGTTGAATTTAAAATAATAAAATATAAATAATTTTAATATAATTTTTTTATTATATAATATTTTTTAAATAATATTTTAATTCTTTTTAAGAATAAATAAAATAAAACAGATCATTTAAAAACATTGCCACTTCTTCAGACAACTTCTTTAGTTTTCACCAAAAACATCGAAGGTTATATTTGTGATAAAAAAGATGTCTAGGATTATTTTAGTGGATTAATAAATTTATTTGGTTTGGTATTGGAAGAACCAAATTTAATTGGATGTGTTAATAGGGGAGGAGATTCGGTGGCCTTTTATAAGCGAGGGAGAGGATACACATGGAATATTTGAAAAGAATAAATTACACCCACATTTTTATCATTTCCAAATATTTTTAATGGTTCATTATCAAAACATAGTAGTTATGAAGTTTCAATATTTATATATAATGTGTTTTTATACATTATAGGTAATTATTTTCCCTTATATTATAATTTTAACCCCTAATAACCAATTTTTACCTTAACGATAGTAATATATTTTTTCAATTTTTACTATTCATTGTGGTAAAAATTTAAGGTGAACATATTGAAAAATATAAATTATTATTATTCGATTTATTTAATACATTTTTTTTAAATTCAGTTCACATTAGTGGAGAATCCATTTCAAAATTATACATGCTAATGTGATAAAAAGTGGATTTTGAAAGGGAAAATTACCATTAGTAAAGTGGGTTTTTTTTCAAAATAAAATATGAAATTGATTCAAATAGACTGAATTAGATAAATTTTAATATAATTAAACATATTTTATTTTGAAAAAATTGAAATTTAATTTATATTTTTGAATTAATTATACAAAAAAAGATGTTTTTAATTAAAAGAAATATTTTAACTATTCAGCAAAAAAATAATCTTTTAAAAAATTCAATAATTCACCCTAAGATAATTTTGATACAATGATTTAAAAAAAAGTTAATTTTAAAAAATAAATTTCTAAAATTTTAATAAATAAATTTATATTAATTGTTCAAAGCATGGGTAACCAGCCTTTTAGAAAACAATTGTTTTTTTCAGAATTTTTTTTCTTTTAAATGATTCTTATTTTATATATGATTAATGAATAAACCTAATTTTTATAATTTTATTAGTTATATTAATGAAAAAAAATTAAAACCCATTTTATTATGGGGTACTTAGTTAAAATTTATTTTGACTTATTTTTACATGTTTTAAACAATATTGATTATAATATTCCTATATTAAGATCTCAGGATGATACATTCACCTTACCTTCATCAAATTACATCCATGAAATTTGAAATTACAGTTGGAATTTAGATTTTTAGATTTTATTTAAAAATACACATCTTCAAAATGGTTAACTAAACTTATTCTTAAAATTGTCAAAAATAAATAGGAATGGTCATATAGAATAATAAATAACAAGGTTTCTAAATATGAAAACAAAAGTGAGAAGTGAATATATTGAAATGGATGAAAATAATAATGGCCAAATAATGATGGAGGGTGATATAGGTCATTTATTACAAGAATTTGATTGATCAAGATACATTAAAAAACCAAAAAACTATAAATCTCTGATGAATCAAAAGATCCTAGATTCATTTTATATGAAGGTTATAGTTTAACAATTTTTTTCAAGGTCCTTTTCCTAAATCCTAGGAATTATTTTATTATATATTACTATATGGAGATATTCTTATTTGATATTCTATTTCATAAGAATAATTTCATCCTTTGGTTAGATTTTGATAAATTCCTATTTTATCTCCTACTCTATTAAATGAATATCCAAAAATGAATCTTGGATGTCTATAACACTAAAATTAACATTTAATAGTTCATAAGATCCATAAAGTGGGACAATTAATTACTCATTTTTCTAAATATTTACCAAAACTAGTGTTTTTATCATAAATTGTTAATCTGCATACATAAATAGTAACACATGGGATTTATCAATAATATTTATTCATAAAATAATTTATGAAAAAATTACATATTTATCATAACATCATGTAGGCCAGTGGTAAGGTATAAAAAGTTATTGCTTTTCAGTTGTGGGTTCAAGCCCCATGACCTTTTCGGATGAGATGAGTTGTCACATGGTATGTGAGTTTCCCTTTTTCTAAAACTATATTAATCCAATTCCTATAACATTCCCAAATTTGTATGACGCATAATTATATTAACATCCTAGATAAGATAACCCTAAAATTTTACTAATAAATTTAGTATTGAAAAAATATAATAGAATTATTCTTTGACTAATAATTCCCACCAAAAAATATTCTAAATGGGCGTTTAAGACTTTGAAATAATGATCAACCTCCAAATCATAAACCCATGATGGTATAAAAAATTGTTAATTTAATGAATAGATATATGTTTATAAAATATGACCCAATCCTTAAATGTATCATGATTTTTATAAATAAAATATCATTGATAATAATACTACTATAATTTAATTCCTGAATTCCAAAACATAAATACTTAATTTTATTTATTTCAATGTAGGCCCTTTATTAGTCTATGAGTTAACATATAAAATATGAAATTGTCTCATATAAGTCCAGGTTCCCAAAATTTAGGAAAATGAATTATAAATTCATCCCTAGGATGAAATTTACTTCCATTCATCATAATATTGATTTTTACATGGTAATTAATTATATTATTGCATTATTTTCCACACATAAAATTGTTTTCTATGCCATTGAAATTCATTCCTGGGTTTTTATCTTCACATTTCAGAAAGGAATGAATTTTTTAATGACTTGATAATTCTCATTGGCTTGAGAGTACGAGTAATTACATAGCCCTAAGCAACATCCCCAAGGTGCCAAAATCTAGAAATAAATGCCACGTGGTTACAAAAATAAGTGGGGGTTGATTTACCCTTGAATAAATTAACTAATAAACCAACAAAAAAAATTTAAAAAATGATGCATGAATAAAAGAAAGACAAGTCAACAACATATGGTATCTGAAAACCACATAAAAGTGAGAAATAGAGGAACACCAAACAAGTATCAATGTAATCCTTGGATAAACAATTAATGACTCTCTATATACCAAAAGTCTCCATGACCTAGAATTTCCAATATCCGTAATCCTTTAACAACCCATCTATCATGAGGTAGCGCTAAAAACATGTGAAACCTTATCTTTTCCCCGATCCTAGAAGACAAGATCTATAAAAGCACCATTGTTCCAAAGTTGGGGTTAGTATAAAACTCAGTAGTTTTTCCCCAATGACTTCCCTACTGACGCCCCTAGGATATAATGTTTAGAATATTATATAAAATATGTATATAAAACAATTTACCAAAATATTTTATAGCAAAAAATAAACAATTTGTAAAACCAATTATAACCATGTGCAAGAAAAAGTAAATAAAACCAATTTTCATCAAGTTATTTTATTGAAAATAACTAATCAAATCTTGTAAAAAAAATTCTGATTTATTATTTTGCCATACCCATTCCATAGTTCACAACAAACCAACACATGCATGCTTTGTTCGATAGTTCGATACTCATGATTGATCGCTTATATAATCAATATGTATCCCACTAACACATGCACCTAGTATTGGCTTACGACCCTTATACCACAATGGTACTCGTCTATTATTCAAGGAACATTCAACATGAACTCACACCAACACCATGTATGCCCAATAATTCCATTACCAAAATAAAATACTTTAATAAAACTGAACTTTTATTGAAAACTAAATAACAACCAATTTGAAAGAAACATTTAATTTCAATAAAACATTACCTTTAATTGAAAACTTCTAATAAAATTCATATAATAATAATCCAGAAAAATCCCCAATTTAAAATCCAAATTTTAAAACCGAGAACCGAAGCACTTTATTCAAAACACCCAAATTTTCATATTTATAAAATTATCCAAACAATAAAAAAAGAAGGTTACCGGTAATTCATAACCCGAAAATACATAATCAATTCATCAAAAGGAAATATATTTGAATGAATTACAATCTATTCTACTTGGATGAGTTGAGAGTGAAGCCACATGCCTCGATGTTTTTGAAAAAACTGAATAATGGACGATGAACGCGAACAAAAACCAGGTTGATTATTCAAATAAAAATCATTAGATCCTTTATCCCATCAATAAAAAAGCCAACACTCAACCTAATTCGAAAAAATCCCAGATCTACCCATAACGGGAATAGATATTAGATTCAATAGGAGAGAAGAAGTATATTTAGTCATGAAAGAATAATGAGAAACCAACATGAAGAAATGGAAGAAAATCCTTACCTAGAAGGTGGGGAACTTCTAAAAGTCAAAAAATCCATCTGGGGCCTAGATCCATGGAGATCCAGCCAAAATAATGAGATGGAACAGATTCATGGATTAATTTATACTAGGTGTGGGACATATCATGACATGTACACCCTGGTCATGACGTGAAGGTCGTGCTGGGCATGTACGCTGAAAATCTCATCACCTTGATTTAGAAAAATTTAAACATTTCACAACGTGTAACATAGGAACACGATGTGCACCAACTCATGGTGTGACCCTTGCATCATGGCTTGAATTTGTCCCCATGTACACGATATGTACTTCATGAACATGACATGTACTTCAGGTACACAACATGTACATTAGTTACATGACCAGAAACATGTAGTAAACCCCAAAAAACTAATTTTAAGGATTCATAATCAAAAGGGGACATAGAAAATGGGGAAAACATACTTCATCAGTTTAACAGGATGTCACAACCCAAAAACCTGGGCATTTTCATCATCGGAAAGTAGAAACCCTTGCTGCCCTAAAATATGTCTAGAAATTTCTCTTCCACTTCCTTCTCACATTCCCAAGTCTCTTCATGAATCAGACCATGCTTCCATAAAACCCAAAGTAGACCTATTATTATTTCTTTCAAAACATTCTCTTGCATTTCCACAATCCACATAGATATATGTATCAACAAAGTATCATGATCTAGGTCTACGTGAACCCATCTGATCACATGGTTAGGATCAGGCTGATAAATCTTCAAATGGGATACATGGAACACATTATTCACTGAACTTAATTGTGGTGGAAATTACATGAGATATTCCACCTCTTCGACTCATTCTAGTATCTCAAAAGGAACTATATATCAAGGAGATTACTTTCCCTGCTTCCCAAATCCATGTTTTCCAAGCCCTGTAGATATCCTCAAGAACACATGATCACCCACATAAAATGACAATGGTCTTTGATGGTGATCTACATGTGATTTCTGACAACTTTGAACTGTCTCCACCCTCTTTTTAATCAACTGAATCTTCTTTATTGTTTCATAGACAAGCTTTGACCAAACTTGTGAATTTTCACCTATTTCCACCCAACACAGGGGAGAACACCCAGGATTCCAATACAATGCTTAAAAAAACCATTTATATCGAGGTCTAATAGAAATTAATGTATGAAAACTACACCAAGAGTATATGTTATTCCCATGAGTAACCAAAATAAATTACATAGGCCCACAACATGTCTTCCAATTTCTGTATAGTTCTCTTAGACTAGGCGTCTTTCTGAAGATGATACACCATTCTAAAAGTCAAATGAGTCCTAAGGTATTTTTGTAAGGATTTAAAAAAACAAGATGTGAACTTTGGATTTCTATCTGAGAAAATTTAAATTGGTATATCATGCCACTTCACCACTTCTTGTATATAAATTTTGGATAGATCCTCCACCATATGAGTTTCATAAATAAGGATGATATGTGAAGACATGGTAAGATTATCCACTATCACCCAAATGGAAATGTGTTTCTAAACCATTATTGTAAGAACTGTAACAAAATACATCACTATATTCGCCCATTTCCATGTTGGGATAGGCAAAGACTACAATATAACATCTAGTATATGATGATCTACCTTAACTTGATGATAATTTAAGCACATTGAAATGAACTCAGCCTCCTTCATTTTCATCATGATCCACCAAAATTGTGCCTTCAACACCTTAAAAATCATCTTTTCACCTAGATGTATAGCACATCTCATATTACGGTAAGCATAAAGGATTTATTCATGGCAAGCCACCGGTACAACCATTCGATCTCTAAAACACATAACTAAACATCCATTAAATTTGCAGCCATCAATGGTCTCCTGAACATTGAGTTTTGAAGTCATAACCCGACATTTGGAATTAGTTGTTTATACCTCTTAGAATATATTTACCAAATTAGGAATAACATAGATGAAAAGAAAACTACAGTATCACCTCTATCATTACATTCTACATGCATATCGGCTAGGACTGACATCAACTTCTATTCATCAGTTGTCTCTATCACCAACTGATCATATGACTTTATACTCAATTCATTTTCCACTAAATTCCATTTTCCTAGTGTATACATCAAGCCAAAGTCGAACATCTATAGGTACTCCATCCATCCCCTTTTCCTCCGACTCAAATCTCACAGTGAGAAAATATGATTCATGATTTTATAATCAGAAGACTCAGGAGCCCGAAAACCTACTCCAAGAAAAATTTTATTAATAAAAAAAGTAAATGAATCCAACAAGGGGAAAATGGGGTCAACAATGGCGCATATAAACATCACCCCACGCATTAGCATCAACGAAAATAGAGCAAAAGGATGGTGCAAGAAAGGACCATAAAGAGAAAACCTCCTCTATAGCAGGCTTGGAAAAAACATCAACAACTTCATTTTCCTCCAAATAAACATGAGTGACACCCAAACTAATCTACTCCACAAGTTGAGACAATCATCCCATGCAGAAATAATTCTCTAGAGAACATTCTGTGAATGATTTCTAAGAATATCAACTGCTAAAGATGAGTCAGATTCCATCGAAAAGGTCATCCAGCCATGAAAAGAAGCATACCAGATAGCCTTAATCATAGCCTATAATTCTGCCTCAACCGCCAATCCATTTCCTAAAAAATGGTAAAATCAGCTTTTAACAAAGCCCCGATATGTATGAAAAACTCCACCATTTCCAGAAGGGCCCAGTGCACCTGAACCCACCCCATCCACATTAACATTCAAACATAGAGAAATAGGATGGATCCACCATATATGCTTCAACAATATCAGATTATTACATCTTCCAGAAACACCAAAAGTTTACAGAACAACCAGATCTGAAACATCATTTTGCATGACTCTAATTTGATCCCCTGCTGCAGAAAGAACACCAATATGAAGCTCTCATACACCAATAGAAATCAGTGTATCTTTTTGCTCAAAATACGTCTTCTGGGCCCACTGGATAAAGGAAACTAGTGCTGATACTGGAGAGAGAAGAAGAGGATTCACCTGAGAGCTTCAATCAGTTTGATGAATAGAATCCATAAGTAGCCAAAAATTCTACAAATTAAGTTGGCATCCAAATACACTCTGAAAATACTTCTATAAATCAAATGAATATTGACATGTAAGAAATAAATGATCGACAGTTTCATCAGCAGCAAGACAATGAAAGCAAATAGGTGAAAGAGAAAATCGAGCTCACTCTAGCATCCGTTGCAAAGGAATTTTGCACCTCCAAATTCTCTACATAAGAAAATATTGAGCCGGTGGGATAAGAGAAACATGAAACATAAGCCGCCAAGAAGGAACCAGTAAAGGCTAAACACACATGGATCTGTAATCCTCTCTGGTATTGAATGTTCCAGTAAGACTTGGATGCCAAATTAATGTGTCCATCGTAGAATAATGAAACCATACCATCTCCATTTTTAGAGGATTAGAAGGTAACCCCTGAGCCATAATATTATTATGAAATTCACCCCTAGAAATATCCTTCAATGTAGAAGGAATCTTAATCTCATCCGCAATGGTACATGATAGCCAAACAGTCTTCCGGCAATTCATAGTTGATTTCCGACAAACAACCCATTTAAATGATTGTGAAAGGAAGAAATAAGCATGCTTCAATGATGACCATATCGAGGAAGGGACATAATGAGAATACCCATTAACAAACATGGAGCCAATTATATTCCACAGAAACTCTAGAGAAAAATCATTTCTAGTCAAAAGAGACCTAGTAAACTTTCTAATGAGAGACTCATCAATGATCTTGTGATCCATATGTCCCATACCACCCATGTCAACATGCTAAATGCAATCACTCCATGAATATGTCAGCAGATTCATTTCATGAATTGAACTAGTCGAAATAAAATTATGAATCATCTTCTGTAAATCCTTAAAAATATTTCTAGGCCATCTATATAAGGAGAAAACATAGACACACATGGAAATGATCACAATGTTAACTAGAAAGACACGCCTTGCTTGAGACATAGACTTACCTTTCCAGGTAGCAAGTTGATTGAGAATCCAGAGATAAATATTTTCTAAATGAAATCATTTAACAGAACCCTAGAAAATTGGAACTCCAAGATTGTTGAAGGGAGGATACCCCCTTTTAACCCCACGATTTCAGGTAACTCTATTTTACTTTGAATCAATCACCCCTTTCCCAAAAAACACTGAGGATTTCTTCCTGTGGATAACATGACCAGAAACATCCTCATAATTCTCAAAATCCGGTTTAATGTATTAGATAGTGACTCTATCGGCCTTTCTAAACAACAAAATATCATCTGCATAAAATAAATGTGATGGAGCAAAGAGACCCCTTCCAATATACATTTGTGGATACAAACTAGCATGCCCAAGATCCGAAAGACAGGAGCTCAAGTAATCTTCAACAATAAAAAAAAGAAGACCAGATAATGGATCTCCTAGTCTCACTCCCCTAGAACAATGAATGAAACCCTGAGGATAATCATTAATAAGAACAGAAATCGTAGAGCTCTTAAAAATACAACCAATCAAATTTATGAACTCATTGGGAAATCCAGGAATTCTTAACACCACAAAAATAATACTCCACTACATTGTATCAAAAGCCTTGGAAATGTTATCTTTCAGAGCCATATTCCCACACGTTAACTTTTTTCTCATTACATTAACAAATTCAGAATCTGTATACAAATAGTTTTGAATGATCCTCTCAGGCACAAATCCAAATTGATTGGTGGAAATAAAATCATTAGCAATGCTCCCCAATCTATTCACCAAAACAATGCTGATAACTTTTTGAATAGAATTCCCTATTTCCACAGTTCTGAAATCCCGAATATCAAGGGAATTCACCTTCTTTGGAATCAAGGCAATAAAGCTAGCATTAGAACCAAAGGGAAAGTAAGAATGATAAAATAAATCTCTATCCTCATTAACAAACTCTGTGTGAATAATATCCCAATAAGCCATAAATAACCTATTGGAAAACCCATCTGGCCCCGCCACACTGTCAGCATTCAAAGAAAACACCACATTTTTTATTTCCTCCTCTGAGGGTATATTAATGAGCATATCATTTTGAGAAGACCCAACTAAAGGAGAAATATTTCTGAACATTTTATGAGAATTATCAGACCCTAATTCATTGTAAATATTTTTAAAATTTCTGTAAGCAGCACTAGAAAAATAGCATTCAGATTTAAAGAGAACACTATCAACCATAAGAGAGTACATGCCACGCTTCACCTTCTTTTCCTTTTTCAAAAAATTAAAAAATCATGTATTTTTATCTCCATCCTTTATTCACCTAACATTATATTGACACTGGGAACGACTTTCCCTTAAAGCTAGGAGTTTATTAGATTTAAAAAGAGCCAGCAAATCCTCCCTCAACATCACATCCTGACCCTCATTGAGACTTTGACACTGTAGGAGCATATCCTCAGCACATTGAATATCATGATCAAGGAATGAAAAGGGCTATTTACTCCACTCATTAAGATTTGCCTTCAGAGCCTTTATCTTCATAACCATTATGTGAAAGGGACATCCAAAAAAAGTGTTTTCCAAGATTCAGTGACAATCTGTCTACAATCATGAGTAGATAACCAGGAATTTTCAAATCTGAAAGGTAAAGGGGAAGATCTCAAGATTTGAAAACTCAGATCCCTTAAAAGAGGATTATGATCAGAATTGGCTCTTGGAAGAGTTATACTAGATTGAGAAAAATCCTAGGTTCCCCCATTCACATGACAAAAACACATATCAATCCTCATGGCCTGTAATCCATTTATGGTATACCTTTTCCAGGAAAATTCATCCCCCATTCTTGGAACCTAAATCAAATTACAAACATCAATGTAGGTAGAAAATTCACTCACATCCAACCTGTTAAAACAATTTCCTGTCTTATACTCAGGTTGAAGCACCGAATTAAAATCACCAACAATCACCCAAATTTATCTCATCTTAAGAGCTATGCATTCTGAAGAAGACCACAACGCACGTCTCTCAATATACAGATTTAATGCATAAATAAAAGTAAAGGCCATACCAAAACCACTGTTGTCAGTAGATAGAGTAATATATTGTTGCTCATAAGAAGAAGATAACAAGGAAACATTATCATGTATCAAAACCCAAAGTGAATCTGATGAATTCTACCCAGCATTATGGGATACCAAAGAATACCCAAGGGTTGACCATTTAAAGGCCTTCCATTTATAGAAAGACATACATGGCTTAGCAATTCCCATGAGAATAGTTTTATTGGCCAAAATATAATTCCTAAGGGTTGTGACAATGGGAGATTTTCCAATCACCTAGAAATTTTAAAAGAATTTCTTCATGAGATAGATGATTTGGACCTGGTATTAGGCCCTCCATCCCGTAGCAATTTCACCGACTTAGCCAGCTTCTTAGTCTTCTTCTTTTTTACATTATTTAACTCTGATGATTCACTATCCATAACAACTAAAGAGCCAGTTAAAGGTACTGACTCTTTAGATAAATGGGCCTTCTCTTCACTATCAGTATCATCCTTATCATCAGACCAAAAAAACACCACTCAGAGGGGAAAAGGTGTTCAGGGAACTAACTGGTTCCTGACTGGTCTGTAACACTGGATTCCTCGAGGCCTTATCCAAAGGAACCTAAGAGAATGATCCAGCATCACCAATAGATTTGGAACTACTTGTACCTACTCTTGTTCAAGTGGCTCATTATGGACATCCCCATAAGTCTGTCCAGAAGTACCAACAGACTTCTTACCCATATCCATTTCATGTTCTGATCTAGATTCAACTGTACCCCGCACTGAATCTTGAACTGCATGCTCAACAGGAGGCATAATCTTCACCTGTAAGGAGGCCTTACCAGGCTCAGAACCAGTGACATTTGGTAAAAAAGATTCCACAACACCAAAATATGGATCCGAAATTTCATGCTTCTCATATGGCTGCACCTACAAGGAGATACCATATACAGCCTGAGGAGCATCCAAATGAGTTGCCACTTGAACCTGCACTACAGCCCGAGAAGCAGGCAGAGAACCTATAACCTATAGTGATCCAGGTTCACCTGCACCCAACCATGGATCCAGAATTGCATGATTATAAATATGATACACCTGCATGGAGGCCTGAATATACTCAGAAATAGGACCCTATACATCTCGAGGAGCATCCAATTGATCAGCATGAGGGGCCACATTGACCTGCACTGAAACCAGAGAAGCATTCAACCCACTTTCCAGTGCAGTATCCTGATAAGCATTGTGTTCCTGAGCTACATCCTCTTCCTCCCCATGAGCAACTGAGGATATCTTACACTCATTCAACTGCAAAGAACTATGATTTGTCTCACAATATGGAAGAATATTCAAAGAGGATTCCTACATCTGATCCTTATTAATAGACTCAATAAGGGTCTCTGAAACAGCCCTCACATTATTGGGATTAGTCATCTTGAATCCAGTGATACTCAGTATAGCAAGAGGACAACAAGAAGCCTTCCCCATGCCCCTCTTACAGAAGGCATCAGAGTTCCCCTTCACCTTGCAAAAATCCACAAACTTTACTCTTGTTGAAATCAAAATCCATATGACTAATGAATTGGAAAGTGAGACAGAATTTTGGCCACCTTTCATACTGAATGTCTAGCTTAAAACTGTAATCCCTGGTTCTAAGCACAACCTCCTCCACAAGCGGCAAATCCATATCAACTTCCACAAAAACTGTCACAAAATGACGGAATGTGGGGTGTTCAGAATGCTTATCCATTCTAATAGGATTTTTAACCGATGGAGAAATGTCCTATATGATTCTGGGATTCCAATAAAGGCAATTTAGCATATGAATTTGAATCCAGACTTGTGCATGAGTTTATTTGACATTATTAGGATGAAAGCATCTGTCCCATTACTGAATTCGAGGAACACCAGGCTTCAGCGAAATAGAACCAAATCTCCACGCTCTTCACTTCGATTCCTCAGATGAGAAGATAAAATGGTAATAGAAACGACCCATGGAAATCATCCTCCAATCATGAAACCCCCAAATCTACGAGAGTTGATGATGGAGATCATTGAGCTTCCAAATAGATTTTCCCTTCGGATGAAAATCCCGAGTGATAATCGAGAATCGAAAAAGGATGACTCATTCCTCAACAGTGATGTGATCAGTGGAAACATGTGAAACCCGTCCCTTTTTAATGATCCTCTAAGGTGGAGGACAATCGAACTCTTGAAATTTACCCACATCTCTAACTACATCCACAAACCTCTTAATACATGGATCATCAGAATTGGTAGCTGCTACATATTTCATTGAAGACACACAATAAAACATCTATTTCTGGCTAATATAATCGAACTCCCTACCAATTGATGGAGAGTTACCAGACAAGTATTCTTCTCCTTTATTCGCATCGGGCACATAATAGTCAGGATTAGGGGACCCCGACACTCTGCCATGAGACATCTCCACCATTCTTCTTCCTAATAATGCACCTTCAAGATTTTATAATCCATAAACATATTCAATTTCTCACCAAATACATAGTTTCTCCATGATTTGAAATGATAATAAATTGTTTCTAACTCTAAATCATGTGTTGGGTAATTCTTTTCATGCAACCTCATCATAAATGAACCATAAGAAACCACATGGTGTCCTTGAATGAGAACATAACCCAACCCTAATACAGAAGCATCAGAGTACTCCACATACCCATATCCTGATTCAGGAAAATTCAAGATAGGATTCTATGTAAGACAAATTTTTAGTTCCTAGAATGACTTTTGGAATTTCTATATCCTTTATAATGGAGCATTCTTCTTCATCAAAGCTGTCATTGGTGAAGCTATTCATGAGAAACCACGCCCGAAGCGTCGATAGTAACCAACTAAACTCATAGAACATTGTATCTTGAATACATAATTTGGTGGTTTTCATGGGATAACAACATATATGTTTTCAGGATCAACATAAATTCCTTTTTAGTAAATGAAATGGCCCAAAAAAACTTACTTCTTATGTCAAAAAACCACACATTAATAATTTGGTATACAAACATTGATCTCTTGAGATTTGTAACAATATTTCCAGGTGATTTTCATGGTAAGACCTTGTATTTGAATACACCAATATGTTTTCCACAAACTCAACAACAAAAGAGTCTTCATATCACTGAAATATCCAATTTATCAAATCCATTAAGACTAATGATGCATTAGTGAGTTTAAAAGGCCTGAATACATATATTTATTTCCCATATATACTTCTGAAACCTATCATTGAGATATCATTCTTAAAAAAATTCAATTGGTGATATCTTGATTGAAATTCAATCATGCAGAACCACTAATCTCCCCTCAATTGATCTAATAGATTATCATTGTGTGGAAGTGGGTATCGATTTTTTATCATAACATGGTTAATCTTACGATAATTCACGCACAACTGAAGAGTTTTATCTGCTTTCATAAAAAAAAGTCTTTTTCCTGCCCACAGAGACCTAATTGGCCGAATGAAACCCTTTCTTTACAACCACACCTATTTAATGTTTAATTCTCGTAAATCTATTTGTTCTATACTATTAGACTGAAGGGATATAGGATTGGTCTGTGGAAGGAGATCAATCGTAAACTCCACTTCTCCTAGAAGTGGTAACCCAGAGAAGTCTTTGGCAATATAATATGGAAATTGATCCACAACTGCTAGAAAACAATCTTCCTTGATATCTTCTATTGATTCCTATGTCAACACTGCCAACTAATACCAGATCATTCCCACAGTTGGTTCAAACAATCTTTTTCCAATTTTCATTACCGTCTTCTATCCACTAAGTAGATTCTTGATGTATTCTTCAATCATGAAACTAAGTGTTCTCCTACAATAGTCAATGTCAACCTTGAAAGTTTTCAACCAATTCATATTTAGGATTACATCATATACATTCATTTCCAATGATGAGAATTCCCATTTCATCTCAACTCCATCATCAGTTATAGAACATGCTCTACACACAAAGGCATCACATTCTCTTTCCTCAAGGGGAGTTATCTATTTTAAAACAGAATGCATCATTTCCAAAATTAAACATAGAAAATAAACCGCTTGAGAAGAAATGAAAGAATGATATGTACTAGTATTGAAGAGAAAATTCACAATGATAGAATTCAAAATAATCATACCTCTCATTGTAGATGGTCCATCCTGATCATCTATAATCATCTGCTCATCTCTATACAATTTCTTTATCACTCAACTATTGTCCTTGTTGCCTTGCTATGATTTTCATAGTTGAGAAGACATGGTATTTCTAGAATCACCATGGCTATCTAATCTCTACTGACTATATTGATTCTCCTTTCTTCTCCCTATTGGGTCATATGATTCATGGGAAGTTTCTCGGGCACTTGACCTTGGAGGGCTGTGAAACTAAATCTATAGATGCCCCATCTTCTAGCTATTATGTAATGTTCTATGTTGTGTCGTACTCTCTCCCTTTATATGGTCAAGAAACCACATTGAAAACAACCTGATTTTTTCTTGGGTTGTGGAGGAAGGTTCACTAATCAAGCTACCCGATTCTTATTCCCACTTCCACCTTGGAAATAGGTTTCCCTTTTCTACTTTCTCCCATTATTTGAGTTCCCTCCATTCCCTATAGGAATCATTATGCATCCTCTCATAAATCATAAGATATCGTAGTCCACATTTGTCCTTATATTCACCAACTCTGTTTAATCATAAATGAAGAGAAAGGAAATCATCGATCGAATCTCCTACCTTAGCCCTGTTTCAAAGATGTGTGCCTTCAAGGATGCGATTTTTGCATCTTCTACTACAATACACACTAAATTCATAAATTTAGTCACATATTCAGTGACAGAGAGATTATCCTACTTCAGGATAAATATGTCGATTGTTTTCAATATTTTTAATGTATGAGGATATAATTGTTTATTGAACATTTCCTAAAAATCCTCCCATGTAAGGACTACATCCAATTTATCATACACTGATAAATCCCACCACTAGCATCCAAGATCGTCGAGAATATAAGTTTTCATATTGATAAGGAGATATATTTTTGTGCCGTTGAAACCGAATATAGATTCATCCTATTCATCCACACCACTTCATTCTTAGGTTCAGTATCACCCCATATGTTAAGTGGATTCTTGTTCATGAATTGGATGTTATGATCCACATGATTGGGATCATTCTTCTGGTTCCCTTTATCCATAGCATCAAAAGCCTAGACAATACTATGAACTAGCTCTTGGTTCACCCATGGTTCAGGTGAAACCACATTCATCATAGCTTCTTTGGGTTTGTTTCGATGAAGCCTACCTGTTGTCATTTTCTAAACCAACAACAAACTCTATCAATCTCATTCTCTAGTAACTGATGGATTAGTATTTCCAATTCTATCACATAAACCTCCCCAACAATTTTTTCAAAAACAACCTTTTATGTGTATGATAATTCTTGAAACATTCATTCATGATTTTGAAAACCAAAACATTTTCAAAATACACCAAATATCTATTTCTCAAAGTCAATAACTTGACAAAAATCATAATTTTTCAAAAATTTAAACCATTATTCACAAAATCATAAATCATCACTCCAGATTAAATATGAAATCCTAGTAGGAATTCATTTCTCTACAATGAATGACATGTTCGTCTCCTTGGATAAACCCATGACAATGAAATTCCGAGATCCTAGAAGTGTCTCCAAACACTTGTGTACCCCACTCCCAAGTAACACGAGGTTCATCATAAAAGGGTTAGCTGCAAAATTTTATGCTATACATTTCATGTTCAGATAATCCTTCACCTTTCTACGATTCCAACCATAGGAATATATATGAAATATATATAACTCTAAGACCAAGAACATTGATAAATACTTAATATGTAAGGAACGAGGAAGCTGATACCATTTGTAATGACCCATGAATTCCCATTGGATTGAGAGTAAAATGAGTCATTACTTGGCCTTAAGTGACATAACCAAGGTTCCAATGGTTGGAAATAAATACTGAAGGGTTACAAATACATGTGTGGGATGATTTACCCTTGAATAAATAAACCAATGAACGATTTCAGTAAATTATGCATGAACAAAATAAAGACAACTCGATAACATCATTATCTCAAAATGTCATCCAAGTATGAAACAGTTTAATAACAAAAAAGTATCAAAGTAAACAAGGATTAACAACAAAATACTCCTTAGGGACCACAAGACTCTATGAAACACAATCTACAAGCTTTAAAATCACCGAACATCCCAAGTATCATGAGGTAGTGCTAAAAAGGTGTGATCTGTTACCTTTAACCTTGTCTAAGAAGATTGCATAGGCAGAATCACCATACTACCAAAGCAGGGGTTAGTATAAAACACATTAGGTTTTCCCCCAATGACTTCCCCATTCACACCACTATGATATAATAGTAAGCATATTATTTAAAATAGGTTATGTAAAAGAATTTTCCAAAAAATTATATAACCAAATATAATCAAGTTCAAAAACCAATAATTACCAATTATAAACAAAAGAAAATGAAACTAATTTTTAGCAATTTATTTTCAAGAAAATAACTAATCAAAACTTATAAAAAATTTGGATTCATTATTTTGGCATACCCATTCCATAGTTCACAACACACCCAAACATGTATGCTTTGCTCGACTATTCCATACTCATGAGAGGTCTCCTGTTGAATAAATTTGTGTCCCAAATTTACATTCCCCCAATCTAGGGTAATGTAACTTTTACCCCAATGGTACGTGTCCCTTATTTAGGTCCCTTTCAGCATGAACTCACACCAACACCATGTATGAAAAATATACCAATTATCAAAATAAACCACTTCAATAAAACCAACCTTTTTTTGAAAACCAAAGAACAACCAATTTCAAAGCAACATTTTTTTCAATAAAACATTACCTTTTATTGAAAAAATAAATTACAATTCATGTTCCAAAAATGTAACACCCCAGGTAAATAAAGAGTATGACATTTTCACATTTATCCATATATGTGAATAAAATATTAATATAACTTTAAAGGGGACACTATGCTCGATGGTGTACCCAACACGCAACAACGAGTTTCTTGGGAATCTTACATTGCACTATAATAATAATATAATATTATTTTAAATGGTAGTTAAGGCCTAGCTGTTGTGATGGAGGGAATGAATAGAACTAACTACAAAATGATTATATATGTTTGTCAAATATTTTTACTTTTTATAATAAATTTTAGAGGATTAAAAATGCAAATCATTCCAATTTTAAGCTTTAACATTCTAATATTCTTTAAAAGGTTGATTAACCGCCTTTTGATGGCGAACCTCTTTTAAACCAACTTTTTTATAATTTTATGTGTTATATTTGACAAAATAAAATTCTTCTTTAGAATCGGGAGATCAAAATTTACATTGTGTAAATGTTTGGTATTTTTCCGATAAGGTACATTTTTTTAATGAATAGTGAAAAACGTTGTATTTTAATTCAAAACCTCTTTTTAATCTAATTTATTTATATGATTAGATTATCATTTAAATTGGTTTTAAAGTGAAATTAGAATATATTTTTACTATTAAATCCAATTTTGGTCATTGGAATTACTTTCACTTTGAAATTGGACTTAAAATAGTGTCAATTTTTAATAGATATTGTTTCTTAAAAACACACTATTTGTTTTGACGACGGGAATTAATTATTAAATTAATTAAGTCAAATTATATGTTTTTATTTTTGTAAAATAAACATCATTTTTGAATTCGGAATATCAAATATAGCCTAGGGTGAATTTTTGGTAATTTTCTAAAAAACATCAATTTTTGATGAATAGTGAAACCACTAAGTGGTACTTATAAAAACTGATTTTCCGTTTAAATGAAATTTTGACAGCTTTGTATTTTGAATTTCAAAAATCCAACATACATGGTTGTCATTAAGAAGTAAAATTTGGTTCAATGGGATTAATGTAATTTTTTGGTGAATAGTAAGTTATTAAGTTTTTAATCGCGATTAGAGGTAATTAGTGAAGTTCAAGGTGAAAATAATATTTTAATAAAATGAAATGTCCTAGAAACATGTACTAACCTCATTGGATGAGTCCTGGCCGACCAATACAATCCATGGGTCAAGTTGGGGACCCCATGGAGCCACTTTGGTTGGAAAATGACATAAATACCTTTTTATTTAATGTTAAAATTAAAATGACACAAACATGAGTTGTTTTAATAAAACAATTTTTAAATGGGGTTATACAAGTGTTATTATTGACTATAAATATTAATTGGAAAGATAAAAATATTTCCTACATCCTAGTATTTGTTTTGATAATTTTTAGACATTAAATAAATTAAATTATTTATGACATCATGATGATGCAACAATGACCTCATTATTTAATGATTTAAATAAAATGGAAATATAATGTAAAATATTATACCTACACATTTCCAAAACCTATTGTATTGGTGGATTTCTAACCCTTATCACCTTATCCTCAAAACACATCAATGTGGGACCATTAAAATCCGAAACACATTCTAAAATAAAGTAACATTTCTTTACTTTCCAAGAGTGCCCCTCCTCTCCTCTTATAAAGGCCCCCACATCTACCTTCTTACCCACAATTCCTAAACCTTTGGCTTGGCCAACCCCTGCCCATTTTGTCTCTCCACATCCCTCTATAAATCTTAGAAGCCTAAATTTTGTCAGATGTCTTCCCAAGCAAGCCTTTGAGCTCAAACCAAAGGGAGTTACCCGATTTTAAGGTAATGTCTTCACTTGAGTCCTTTTATTTTATTTTGCTTCTCCACCCCTAACCTCTTTTTATTTCTTTCTTTTGAAACAACACCAGTATCTTCAATATACTAGGATGTTGTTATGATAAGTATTCGAGCTACACTTACACACACCTTCGTCTAATGGTTAAAGAACATACTGTTTCTATGGATGGTGAATTACTGCCTCACGAAACGATAATTGTTCAATCTTCTCTTAACACCTTTCATGGTGGCCATTATGATGTCACTACATTTATATATGATATATAATATGTTTATGTTTTCCTTAAGCTTCTTTATTTTTCATTTATGGAATACCTTTATGGCTTCCATTATGGGTATACGCGATATCTTTGTTTTAGGAAGTGAGGACTACCGCCCCCTCAAAGTGATTTGATTCATTAATACCATATGTCGTACGTATAAGGGATATATTTAATGATATTATATATTAAACCATACTGGAATTAAAATACTATTATGTATCATTATTTTTTAATTCCATTAAATATGAAATAGAAATGGAAGTAGCGTTCATGCATACGTACGGCTTACCATCTCCATGAACGGTGCATTTCATTTCTTAACTATAAATGTTATGTAATATTATAAATGCATGAATATACTGGATATATATTATATATATGATATCTAAATCATGAATACAATTCTGGATATAATGGATATTTTACCACATGAACATCTTGTAATTATAAAGAGTTTATTTTATTTGACTCAAGTACCAATGATCGTTAAAACGACCATTATCAACTTAAATAATAACATAGTGTTCATGACATGGTAATAAGTGATATAAAAGGAATAATTAACTTGAAAAAGGTTATAAAGGAAGTTGAAATTAACTCATGTTTATTATTCAGGAGATTAAAGAACGATCGAGTCATGTCGGACCCGAGGTAAGGGAAACCTACCCCTCTCTTTCTTTTTAAGTACACTCTTTTATGTAATTACTTTTAAGCTCGTATTTCTTATGATTGGGATGTTCTTTTATATTAATATTATTGTAATTTTTATGTTCATATGATGAGAGACCCTATTTTCTCACGTCTATCCATTTTGAATGGTTTGATTGGCGCCGTTAGGCTGCCGAATTTTTGTAAGGGATCCAATCTCTCTCTTTTTAAGTATTATCCTTTATGTCACTTCTTTTAAGATCCTCTTTGATAGGCTAGGGGATGTTATTTTTTATTCCTATTGATGTAAATTTTATGTTAATCTGATTAGAGAACCTATTTGATCTCATCAATCTATTTTTGGAAGTTTTAAGTGGCGATGTTAGGCTGCCGAGTTTTCGTAAGGGATTTTTCGTCTCACTTTTATTCCCATGAGATTTATGCTACATTTTCCACAATTTTCTTTGAGTGGTATATGTACTGCCCATTATTCTACTATTATTTTAATATAATTTTATTTATGAGTATTTACATCAATGTTGTATTGTCCTTCTTTCATGGGGTGTATGTTTCGTAAGATACCCAAGTCGGTAAGGGAACCTTTCACCCTTTTTTTAAAAGACTTCTTTTTGTTCGGTCTTTTAATTTACATATTGTTCTATTGGGATATGTTCTTATATATCCTTATTGATGTAAATTTTATGTCCAAGTGATGAGATACCATTTTATCTCTCATAAACTCTTTTTCAGAATTTTGAAGTGACACCGTTAGGCTGTCAAATTTTTACAAGGGAACTTCTTAACCCAATTTTGATTATTTGGGATAAACTTGTACTCCTTGAATATGTCATTCTATGAATATGTGTGAATTAACAATTATTGTTTTACACTTAATATCCACGTATATTTGGTGTATTCTTTTGTCACACATAATTATGTAATTGATTTATCCTTAATCCAAAGATATCGTCTTTGTAAGGGACTTCGTCTCAATATCCTTTCATTGAGGCATATTTTATTTTATAAACAACCTTATTTTATAAGGTGTATAAACCCCTTTGAGTTTTACGTTTATCCAAAACGAATATTTTTTTATACGAAGCATTTTACAAAACGACAAAATGGAATGTTTTGTCGTACGTATGTGGCGACAATGACTTCTCCACCGTGGTGACCATTATTTGAGTATCGGCTTCCTCTACAAGCCATACCATTTTTTTAAAATGAAAAATAAATAGCATGTTTTAATTTTCTTTTAATTTGGTATTGAAAATGGTTTTAATAATGTTTTTATATCAATGTGTGTTATTGATATCTTGTGATTGAAAAGTGGGAATGTTATGTTTCCTTTATGCATGTTTTATATGATATGATTATGTTATGGTTCTTGGGAAATGTTATGAAGACAGGTGGTTCCGTGATAAACTAAGGGTGGGTGAGCCCAATATATCTCTCCAATGCATTGGGTAACGTGATGGAGTGAATTGTTAAGGTTTCTCCGAAGAGATTTAGGGAATATACTGCGGTGGGTATTCCAAACGTAACCAAGAGGGTTACTCCCTACGTAAGAATGTTATGAATGCCTCAAGTTACCTTTTATGTCTTATGATATCTATGATTTATTCATGATTTGATGAGGTTTGTTAAAGTGCCTATGTTTTATGGGTAAAGTATGATTTCATTCTTATGTATATATGAACTCATGTTTCCTTTCCATATATTTATAACCCTTACTGAGCTTTTTATTCTCATCCCAATTTTTTTTTGAAATGTTTTTCACAGGTCAAGGGAAAGGTACATGATATGATGATAGTGTCATGGAAGTGTCAAGAAATAATCCATTCTTTATTTTTAAATATGTTTCCGTTGATGGGACAAAATTAATACTATCTTTTAAACAACTTTGTTTAAATGTGGAATGTAATGCATGTTTTATGATCTAATTCTCTAAAAATCTAAACCTGAAAAGATCCTCAATGTCTAATATTGTAATAACTCAAGATTAAGTAATGTTTAAGGCTGGGGCCTTATAGTTGGTTTCAGAGGTCGGTTTAGATAACTTTAGAAGTTATGGTATTCTTTAAGCATAAGTGACATTACCATAATGGTTAGGATTTCAGAAAGATTCCTAGTTTTAGATAAAGTGAATGAGTAAGTATATCTTAGTGTTTATCTTCCTCATTAGTACATGATGGTTTTGTTGATATACCCACGCTGAACTTTTTGGTTTTAGTAAATGGCTGGATCTTGAAGGCACCAAAGTAACAGTGGATGTGAAGGAAACTGTGACAGTTTTTTTGAGCAAGCAACTGAATGATATGGGAGATGCAATGAGAACTGTTGTGTTTATCCTCAACCAACTATCTGGAGTCATGATTGACCATATAAACATTGGTGATTTCTCTAAGGACTCATATATGGGTTAAACAAATCCCTACGGAACTATAGGTAATAATCATAATGGTATGTGTGTTCAAAACCCCTTGTGTCAATGATGTGGAAAGAAACACCTAGGAAAATGTTTCAAAGGGACAGAAATATGCTATAGATGTGGAAATGAAGGTCATAAATCAAGAACCTACCATAGAAAAAGGAAGCATCCAGTTGACTCGAGGAAAGGGAAAGAAGTTCTTTACGAGGGATCAATTGAATGTTTTAAATGTGATGTGCATGGTCATTATGAAAACACATGTCCTATGAAGAATTTTCATGAATGGGATCACCAAGATTGTAAAAATATTCAGTTACCAATACCTAATTCCATTCCTATTGAGGATGAAGAAACTGACAATGACCAATCAAAGGCATGGATTATTTCATAACTTTTGTTTTCCTATTTTGGAATCTTAGGATATGCTTCACGATTTTGTATGTAGGAAAGAAGTATCTAAGAATAAGATGGAAAGGAATGGTTAATGGGTCATGAGGAATGCTGAATGAGTATGAAGTCAACATATACCGGCTTCAAGAGTTATGGTGAAATTCTTAAGAGTATTAATTCTCTTTTGATGATGGGGTTACATTAGAAGACTTTTTATAGTATGTGTAACCCTGATGTTTAATATATGAAAACTTTATTCAAGGAATATTTATTTGTTATTTTGTGGACATAGTTATAAAGAACCATTTGGGTTTATATGATCCTTACTTTTGAGGTAATTATGGGTTACTATTTGTTATGATAGAAGTAAAAGGCATGAGATAAAATTGAGGTTAAATTATGGTATGGTTATTTTTGATGATTTTATCTCTTTTTGTGGAATGATTTGATAATTATATAGTTTTGGAAAAAGGACAACACGTAGACCGTGTGACAACCCGTCACGCCAGAGAAAGCTGTGGGAATCGAACCCACAACCAAAGTGCAACTGGTATTTATCTCCTACCACTGGACTACGTGAAGTCCCTACTTAGTATGACTTATTCTTTTTAGTTAGGTGACTTTATCAATTACGAGTAAGTTTATTTTGGGTTATTTATGAATATGATTAACCTATCATGGAGGACATGTGATTAGGTTAATTACTTTTCAATACAAGACTTTAGGAGCAACTGATGTTGTTTGGAAATAAATGTTATGATTTAACTTGGAAGACTATGTGACTAAATCCTTCAAATATTTGAGTTTAAATCATAGTTTGGTTTACTTTGAAGTATTTTATGGACAAATTTTTTATCGAATGGTCCTCGTTCAACTCTGGGTTTTGTTGGATACATTTTGGAGATTAAGAATAGGTTTTTTTATAAAGGGTTATCCTTTTCTGGATTATCTGATCTTGTACTAACCTTTTTGGTTTTGGTTTTGGTTAAGGTCTAAAGATATGGGAAGTATATAGTTCTCTCTTGTGGATTAGGTGATTCTCTAGATGTTGATTGTAGTACTCTTAATGTGAACAAGTCTTCCTAAATACTCGTCTTTTGGGGATAGTATGAGTCTGTGTATGAAATCTAGTAAAATTTGAAAGTAAACATGACAAGTATGTTTCCTTAAGATCAAAAATAAATTCCTCAATGAAGTGTAACATAAAACAAAAGTGTTGTCTGTTAACTTTTTTCACTGGGGAATCAAATACTGTTTAACCCATCACATGTTTCTGATTTTCTTATGGTTAACTTTCTCCTAGACATGTTTATTATCAATCTCCATCAGAACATGACCCTTTGTTTTTTCCTCAATGTCCATATTTTCATACTTGTAATCCTAGTATTGGTGAACTCAGGTTACCTTTGTACTTATCTTTCTTTATTTTAATGTGATTGTTTTACTGACTCTTGTTCCGATGAGGGATTTTCAATGAAGTTTCGAAGCCCAATTTTAAAATTGTGAGGACGCAATTCCCAAAAGAGGAGAAGGATGTAACACCCCAGGTAAATAAAGAGTATGAAATTTTTCACACTTATCCATATTTGTGAATAAAATATTAATATAACTTTAAAGGGGACGATATGCTCGATGGCGTACCCAACACGCAACAACGAGTTTCTTGGGAATCTTACGTTGCACTCTAATAATAAAATAATATTATTTTAAATGGTAGTTAACGCCTAGCCATTCTGATGGTGGGAATGAATAGAACTAACTACAAAACGATTATATATGTTTGTCAAATATTTTTACTTTTTATAATTAATGTTAGAGGATTAAAAATGCGAATGAATCTAATTTTAAGCGTAAACATTCTAATATTCTTTAGAAGGTCGATTAACCGCCTTTTGATGGCGAACCTCTTTTAAATCCACTTTTTGATAATTTTAGGAGTTATATTTGACAAAATAAAAATCTTCTTTAGAATTGGGACATCAAAAATTACTTTGTGTAATTTTTTGGTATTTTTCCGATAATGTATATTTTCTTAATGAATAGTAAAAATTGTTATATTTTAATTCAAAACCTCTTTTTAATATAATTTATTTATATGATTATATTATCATTTAAATTCGTTTTAAAGTGAAATTAGAATATATTTTTACCATTAAATCCAATGGTGGTCATTGGAATTAATTTCACTTTGAAATTGGACTTAAACTAGTGTCAATCTTTTAATATATATTGTTTCTTAAAACCATGATATTTGTTTTGACAACGGGAATTAATTATTAAATTAATTAATGAAACTTATATGTTTTTAATTTTTTAAAATAGACATCATTTTTGAATTCGGAATATCAAATATAACCTAGGGTGAATTTTTGGTAATTTTCTGAAAAACATCAATTTTTGATTAATAGTGAAACCACTATGTGGTACTTATAAAAACTGATTTTCCGTTTAAATGAAAATTTTCCACCTTTGTGTTTTGAATTTCAAAAATCTGACATACATTGTTGTCATTAAGAAGTAAAATATGGTTCAATGGGATAAAAATAATTTTTTGTGAATAGTAACTTATTATGTTTTTCATCGTGATTAGAGGTAATTAGTGTAGTTTAAGGTAAAAATAATGTTTTAATAATATTAAATGAGATAGACACATGTCCTAACCTCATTGGATGAGTCATGGACGACCAGGACAATCCATGGGTCAACTTGGGGACTCCATGGAGCAACTTTGGTTGGAAAATGACATAAATACCTTTTTATTTAATGTTAAAATTAAAATGACACAAACATGAGTTGTTTTACTAAAACAATTTTTAAATGGGGTTATACAAGTCATATTTTTTTACTATAAATATTAATTGGAAAGCTAAAAATATTTCCTAAAACATAGTATTTTTATTATAATTTTTAGATATTATAGAAATTAAATTATTTATGACATCATGATGATGCAGCGATGACCTCATTATTTAAAATTGGAATGATAATGTAAAATCTAAGCCTACACATGTCCAAAACCTATTGGATGGGTTGATTTCGAACCCTTATCACCTTATCCTCGAAACACATCAATGTGGGACCATTAAAATCCGAAACACATTCTAAAATAAAGTAACATATCTTTACTTTTCAAGAGTGCCCCTCCTCTCCTCAAATAAAAGGCCCCCACCACTACCTCCTTACCCACACTTCCAAAGTCTTTGGCTCGGCCAATTCCTGCCCATTTTGTCTCTTCGAATCCCTGTATAACTCTTAGAAGCCTCACCTTGGTCAAAAGTCTTCCGAAGGAAGCCTTTGAGCTCAAACCAAAGGGAGTTACCGGATTTTAAGGTAATGTCTTCACTTGAGTCCTTTTATTTTATTTTTCTTCTCCACCCCCATAAACTATTTTTATTACTTTCTTTTGTTACAACAAAAGAATCTTCAATATACTAGGATGTTTTTATGTTAAGGATTTGAGCTACACTTACACACACCTTCATCTAATGGTTAAAGAACATACTGTTTCTGTGGATGGTGAATTACTGCCCCACGAAACGATGATTGTTCAATCTTCTCTTAACACCTTTCATGGTGGCCATTATGATTTCACTAATTTATATATGATATATAGAATGTTTATGTTTTACCGTAAGCTTCTATATTTGTCATTTACGGAATACCTTTATGGCTTCCATTATGGGTATACGTGATATCTTCATTTTAGGAAGTGCGGACTACCGCCCCCTCAAAGTGATTTGATTCGTTAATACCATATGTGGTACTTATAAAGGATATATTTAATGATATTATATATGAAACCATACTTGAATTAAAATAAAATTATTTATCATTATGTTTTAATTCCATTAAATATGAAATAGAAATGAAAGTAGCATTCATGCGTACGTACGACTTACCATCTCCATGAACGGTGCATTTCATTTCTTAACTCTAAATGTTATGTAATATTATAAATGCATGAATATACTTGATATATATGATATATATTATATCTAAATCATGAATAAAATTCTGGATATAATGGATATTTTACCACATGATCAACTTGTAAATATAAAATTTTTATTTTTTTTACATAAGTACCAATGATCGTTAAAACGACCATTATCAACATAAATAATAACATAGTGTTCATGACATGGTAATAAGTTATATAAAAGGAATAATGAACTTGAAAAAGGTTCTTAAGGAAGTATAAATCATCTAAAGTTTATTATTCTGGAGATTAAAGAACGATCGAGTCAAGTCGGACCCGAGGTAAGGGAAACCTATCCCTCTCTTTCTTTTTAAGTACACTCTTTTATGTCATTCCTTTTAAGCTCATCTGTCTTATGATTGGGATGTTCTTTTATATTAATAATACAATACTTTTTATGTTAATATGATGAGAGACCCTATTTTCTCTCTTCTACCCATTTTGGATGTTTTGATTGGCGCTGTTAGGCTGCTGAATTTTTGTAAGGGATCCAATCTCTCTCTTTTTAAGTACTCTCCTTTATGTCACTTCTTTTATGCTCCTCTTTGTTATGTTGGGGGATGTTATTTTGTATTAATCTTGATTTAAATTATATTTTAATCTGATTAGAGACCCTATTTTATCTCATCAATCCATTTTTGGATGTTTTAAGTGGCGTCGTTAGGCTGCCGAGTTTTCGTAAGGGATTTTTCATCTCACTTTTATTCCTGTGAGATTTATACTACATTTGCCAAAATTTTCATTGAGTGGTATATGTAATTCCCATTATTATACTCTTTGTGTAATATACTTTTATTTATGAGTATTTACATCAATGTTGTATTGTCCTTCTTTCATGGTGTGTATGTTTCGTAAGATACCAAAGTCGGTAAGGGAACCTTTCACCCTTTTTTTAAAATACTTCTTTTTGTTGGATATTTTAATTTACATATTGTTATATTAGGATATGTTCTTCTATATCCTTATTGATGAAAATTTTATGTCTAAGTGATGAGATTCCATTTTCTCTTTCATCAACACTTTTTCTGAATTTTGAAGTGACACCATTAGGCTGTCTAATTTTTGCAAGGGAACTTCTTAACCCAATTTTGATTCTTTGGGATAAAATTGTACTCCTTGAATATGTCGTTCTATGAATATGTGTGAATGACCACTTATTGTTTTACACTTAATATCCACTTATATTTGGTGTATTATTTTTTCACACATAAATATGTAATTGATTTATCCTTAATCAAAGGATATCGTCTTTGTAAGGGACTTCGTCTCAATCTCCTGTCATTGAGGCATATTTTATTTTATACACAACCTTCTATTATAAGGTGTATACACCCCTTTTACTTTTACGGTTATCCAAAAGGAATCTTTTTTTTATACGAAGCGTTTTACAAAACGACAAAAGGGAATGTTTTGTCATATGTATGCGGTGACAACGACTTCTCCGCCATCATGACCATTATTTTAGTTTAGGCTTCCACTACAATCCATACCTTTTTTTAAAATGAAAAATAAATACAATGTTTTACTTTTATTTTAAATTGGTATTGAAAATGGTTTTCATATTGTTTTTATTTAAATGTGTGTTATTGATATCTTGTGATTGAAAAGTGGAAATGTTATGTTTCTTTTATGCATGTTTTATATGATACGATTATGTTATGGTTCTTGGGAATTGTTAAGAAGATGGGTGGTTCTGTGATAAACTAAGGGCGGGTGAGCCCGATATAGCTCTCCAATGCATTGGGTAACGCGAAGGAGTGAAACGTTAAGGTTTCTCCGAAGATATTTAGGGAATATACTGTGGTGGGTATTCCAAATGTAACCAAGAGGGTTACCCCCTATGTAAGAATGTTATGAATGCCTCAAGTTAACTTTTATGTCTTATGATTTCTATGATTTATTCATGATTTGATGAGGTATGTTAAAGTGCCTATGATTTATGGTTAAAGTATGATTTCATTCTTATGTATATATGAACTCATGTTTCCTTTCCATATTTTTATAACCCTTACTGAGATTTTTATGCTCATCCCAATATTTTTTTTGAAATGTTTTTCACAGGTCAATGGAAAGGTACATGATATGGTGATAGTTTCAAGGAAGTGTCGAGAAAAAATCCATCCTTTATTTTTAAATATGGTTTTGTTGATGGGAAAAAATGAATACTATCTTTTATATAACAACTTTGTTTAAATGTGGAATGTAATGCAAGTTTTATGATCTAATTCTCTAAAACTCTAAACCTGAAAAGATCCTCAATGTGTAATCTTGTAATAACTCAAGATTAAGTAAGGTTTAAGGCTGGGGCCTTATAAAAAATCTAGAAAAATCATCATTTTGAAATCCATATTTAAAAATGAAGAACCAAAGAACATTATTCAGAACACCAAACTTTCCATATTTTTACAATTCACCAAACTATCACAAAATAAGGTTTATAAAATATCATAACCAAAAACGTCAAAATCAATTCATCAAAAGGAAGTAAATTTGAAACCATTCCAATTTGTTCTACTAAGAGGAGATGAGGGTGAATCCATGTACCTCAAACGTTTTGAGGTAACCGAACAAAGGGTGAAGAATGCTCACAAAAACTGGGTTGATTCTTAAAACAAATGACTTTAGATCCCTTCTCCTATCAACAAAAAAACTCCTACTCTCAAACTAATTATAAAACACAAACCTAGATCTACCCATAATGATCACGGATCTTATAACCAAGAGGATATGAAAAGCATATCTATTTATGGAAGAAGAATGAGGAACCAAAAATAATAAACATTTGAAAATTCCTTACCTAGAATGTGTAGAACCTATGAAAGTCACCAAGAGACATCTAGGGTCGAGATCTATGAAGAGCCATCTAATAGAATAAGACAGAACATCTGTACGCATTAATTTAAACTAGTTTTTGGCTAGATCATGACATGTACACCATGATTATGATGTGATGGCTGTAGTGGACATGAATGGAAAAAAAACATTTCACCTTAGGTTAAATAACAAAAATTAAACATTACAAGATGTTTACCTCATGTACACGATGTGTACCCACTCATGGCGTGACATCTACTTCACAAAATCAATCTATCCCCAAGTACATAGTGTGTACTTCAGGTACACAACCTAAAAACTTTAGTAAACCCTAGAAACTTCTTTTATGGATTCATAATCAAAATGGGATATATAAAAGGTGGAAAAATTTCTTGATCAATATAACATGATGTCACTACCCAGAAATCGGGGCTACTACAAATTTGATCATTCTTTCCACCATGGTCTAGAGATCTTAGTGAACTCCATTATTCTATTCTTTGGTGTGTCAGATATTTGGTTAATTTATTGAAATTTAATCCTATTTTGTGGTAACTAATTATAAATATCCATGATATATTTAACTTTAGTCATACTCACATTATTTTTCTCATAGTCACCAAATTATTATTCATATTCAATGTGACCATTATTTCATTATGTTCAAGACATTGACTAAAATAAAAAACCTAGTATTAGAAATCATAATCATAGTAGTAAAATTATATAATCATTTATAGTATATAGAATTTATGACCTTTTTTAAATGTAACCATACATAGGATTTACTGAGGAAATTAATTCTCATCATTTATGGAAATCCCGCATTATGTTCTGAAAATAAAGTGTGAATTATCCAAAACATATCCCATATGAGTGTCAAACTATGTGCGTAGTAAGGTTTGTTTTCACGAACTGGGTAACACTTGAGTCAATCCCAAAGTTCCTTTTCCTAGTTCTTACCCCTAGTTACATCAATTATAAAAACATGTCTGCTTCCAGTATGGAGACAAAGATATATTTCTAGAAAATAACACAATATCTACCCTACCAAAACATTAGGTTATTTTTTTGTATTAACCCTTAAAGTCTATCATAGGTATATATTACCTTATCTATGTATCATTAATCTAGTTCTTAAGGTTCTTAAAAACATCCTTTGATAACAATTTTAACAACACTGACTCCTATATCTCAGAGCCAGTGTCCAGTTTATTACATTGGAATAAGATATAATATATTTCATCTCAAAGTAAAAAAATAGATTAGATGTCATGGGAAACTAGGTACATACTTGATTCCCAAATTGAATTTTAATTTAAAAATTAATATATAATTTATTTTCCAAAAATATTTTTATTCCCAATAGTATATCCTTTAATATTACTCACAGTACACTTCATGGATTCCCTATAGAGGAAAAAAATAAGGGTGATATCAAATGATCAGTAAGTGTTACGTAAAGCAAAATCTATCATGAGTAAATTAAGAACAATTTGTAAGTCATAAAAAATATATCAAGGAAAATATATAAACACACATTCCACTTAATCAATAACATGCATATCATTAGTATAGAAGGCATTTTCAATATGAAAAATTAAATAACTAAAATAATGTTCAATTTAAATGACCAGACTATCATGAATAGATCAGGAATAATCAATATATAATGGTATATAATGAGAAACACATTATATTTAATCGATAAACTGTTAATGAAAATGTATCAAAAAAATTATCATTGTGAAATATCATGAATAATAATGAATAAATTTATAATGAATAAAATTATTAATTATTAGACGTCATAATCTTAGAAATCATGATACCTATACTATCAGGATCATTCCCAATAATGTTTAAAATTGATGGGTAGGTATTCAATAGAAACCCATTTAACTAAGCTTATCCAAATAATTCATCTCGTGAGACTACAGATTCATCAAGGGTATATCTATAACTAATTATTACAAGTAACTACATCTCCAAAGTATTCATCATATATTGAAGAATTTATTTAATTTATGAATATTGTGCCTTATCAATAAATATCTGTATGGAGTAAATAAAATGTATTTACCAATATTTCCGTAGATAATCAAATAAATTTTAAAGTATGAAATAAATTTAAATGAGGAATATGTTTTAGGATGTAATAATATCCATGATTTAAATAAAATTTATATTCAATATAATGTAATTTCTAATGAAAATATTTCAAAATAAAGTGATTGTATAAAGAACAATTTCACAAAAAAAAAAGAGAGGTCAACATAAATTCATCAAGAATGTTGGTTTTTATAATAAATCATGAATATATAGTATTTCATGTAAAATTAATCAAAAGGGGAAGTATATACAATATATTATTGTGAATAAGTTAATATTAAAATATCTGTCTCAGTGAAATGTAAATTGAGATAAAATACCATACAAATATCACAACCTTGAAATGAGAATTAACTAAATAAATAATTATGTGTATTAAATTTAAATAGACATTAAAATTGGATATAAAACCTAATATAGTGAAAATTCAATACAAATATAATCTTAGAATATCAATGTCAATGAAGATGTAATATAACCCAATAAAAAGATATTGAGTTATGAAATTCTTTACCACTTTGTAAATTTTATGTAAAATACCCTTGGAAGAAATAATTATAGTTAAATCTTAAAATTGAATAGATTATTTAGGAATTATGTTGTTATATATAAAAGGGTATGTATATACAAAACATAAAATAATTTAGCTACATAACACTCCAATATTCCCTAATGAAGGGAAATTCAAACAAAGTCCCTCACCACATGCTTCCTTTTAGTTGAAAATGATTTAAAATCCATTATAATGTATTTATATTGTCATTAATTTATAATAGAACTTTATTCATACTCATAATATCATATATGATCTTATTATTACATTTGACTTCCAGTTTTTTAATAATATTTCATTTTTTTCAATTTTTCGAGTGTTGTTTTTATGGTTTTTATATGCAAGTTTTTTCATGAAATTTATTTTAATGGTGTATTTTATATATATACATAATATACATTATTATTTTAATGTTATAAAAATAATATTTACTCATTATATAAATTTCAATAATCCTTCTTTATAGTAGGAAATGGAAAATTAATCGCATCACTTCGTGGAGATAGTGGGTTGTACGAACACATGAGCGATTGTATCATTTCATTATTGAGTGAAAGGTTATGAAATTGGGTGATATATTAATTTTTTACACTTAATATCATTTCATATATATGAAATATATTAATTATAGTTTCCATTATAATATTCTATGTAAATCATAAGTTAAAATAAAATCACATCGAGTCGCGAGGTGGTAGTTCGATGCACACATGAGTGATGCAATCATATTTTAAATGAAATGCAACTTAATAAGGTATATTTGATATTAGGATTAAAAAGTAAAATAATATCACATATATAATAAAAATTTATTAAATACTTCATTATATCCATCACTGAATGGTGGTGATGGAAAATTAATTGCACTAGTTTGTGAGGCGATAGTCCGTCGTACAAATGATCGACAGTTTTATTTCTCAATTAATGGAAGAGGAGATATATATACTTCATTAATATATATTAATAATATATTAGTGTTTATAATATAATAATGTTATTATATAACATAATTTAAATAATAATTTAAGTATTTGGAAGAATAAACAAAATAAAAACAATTGTTTCATAAGGTTACATATTCTTTAGATAGCGTCTTTAGGTTTTCACCAAAAGCCTTGCTATGTTAGATTTATGTTCAAAACATGTCTTTTGGAAGTTTATTGTGGAATAATTAAGTTCTTAGTACATGTATTTTGCAATACATTATGCATTTTAAGTGTGAATATTTGATGGTAGTGGGTGGATTTTTATAAGTGGGGGAGAGGAGACACATGGAATCATTTAAAACAATCAATTAAAACCATGTTTTTACCAAGAAAAAACCTCAAAAATGGATAATTCTAGAACATAAGTTCTTATATGGTCAAAATATTTCAATAAATTTTATTTTGGGAAAAATATTGTTCATTAATAACTCTTATATTCTTAGTTTGACACTCGATAATCCCATTTTTACCTTAATGACAATAATTGATTATTACTAGTTTCACTGTTCATTATAGTAAAAAATTATGTTGGAATTATTAGATAATAAAATTTATTACTATTATAATTATTAAATTCATTTTTAAAATTTCAATTCATTGTTGTGACAGAATCAAATATAAAATTACTCCCACAAATGCAAGAAAGAAGTGGGTTTCTAAGGAGAACATTCTTATAAGAATAATAGTTTTTAATATCAAAATTCAATAGTAAATTTATTTAAGTGAACTACATTAGTTAAATTGTAATATAATTTAACCTATATTAATTTAAAACCAATTAATGTTATAATTTTTCCTTTTAAATTATTTAAACAACAATAATGTTGCCAATAAAAATTAGTATTTTTTACTAATAATCAAAAAATTAATCATTTAAAAAAATACCAAAAATTTAACCTTAAATAATTTTTATATTAGGATTTAAAAATGAAGTTAATTTTATCAAATAAATTTTCTAAATGTATAAAAAATTAATTCTATGTTACGTGGTCAAAGCGCAACTAAATTTCTTTTTAGGATATTATTGTTTTTCAAAAGAGATTTATTATTATTTTAAATTATTTTTATATTATTTATAATAAATTTATAAATATAATTTTCAATTGTAGTTAGTAAAATTCATAATAATAATTTGCCAAATACGTTATAATAGTATAATATACTATGATTTCATTGAGACTAGGGGTTGTGTGTGGTAGATGCGATCGAATACAATACCCCTCTTTTAAAATATCGAGTTGTTATTAATTAACTCTTCATCATGGTTAAAAATTGAATGGTAGTATGAATATTCTACAACCACATATATATGTTACCTTAAAAAAAATTAATCCCATTGAATGATTATCTCATCATTTCATTATGATATTCAGTTTTTATTGAAATTGGATATTGTTGAATTACTTTTGAAATATATTTTCTTTAAGACATATATTTAAATAATCCATGGTAATGATATAGAATCCCCCAAAACCAACACCCGAATTTCATCACAATGGTATAAAAATTAAAATAGATTATTATTGTTTACTAGTAAAATGGAGTAAAGTGATTACTCTAGGTCATCTTGTAATTATTCCTAATATCAGGAAATGAAAAAAGGACAAGATTTTAAAAAAATGAGATTATAGAAAATATGTGTCTTATAATTTTACTATAATAACAAAATGTTATTTTATAAAATGAAACATTCTATATATAGAAATATTGACTAACCTGGGTATGTGTCTCTTGATTCTCAACTGTCATCGATCTCAATGGATATGGGATAGATCATAGATTCCTTGACTTATTACAAGTAGAAACCAACATGGTATATGAATCGATAATAACATACCACCCACAATTCAATTAGAATCATGATTTAATTCACCAAAAAAATATTGAGAATAAAGAAATTTTTTTATATCATTATAAGAAGTCTCATGGGAATCACATAAGGATTTCAATTTTTATCCAGGGTTGTGTCTATAAATAAAATTTTATTATACTAAATAATACACACCCACGAGTGTAATATTATATATTTAATCATCTCATTGATAACATAAATGTAATATCAATAAATAATGTTAGAAAAGATACCAACAAACATAAATCATCATACAATCTCATTTATGCATGAAATAATGAGTAATTGAATTAATTTTATTAATTTGTGATTATAATAATGTTGAATATAGAAATAATAAACTAAGAATAATAGAAATCAAACATGATTCTATTATTAATATACCAAAGGGTAAAAATAGATCTTATATTACACCAATATACACTCTCTAGATTTATCATAAGTGGGTTTATAAATATAAAGGTAGAAGGGATAATAAAATTTTTAAAAACTAAAACATTAATAGATAGGACCTCTCATGCCTTGGTCATGTCAATCCCCCTTATATTTTTCTTAAGTGTTTTAAATCCAATAAATACAAAAAGATGCACCTATTTTTAAGAATAATATTTAAAAACATTTACAAAAAATTGACTATTTTCTATATGAATGCATTTTAGACCCCTAATAATGAATTATATTGAAAGTTAGTGACCTAGAGAAATGTTATGACTTGTCATTAATATTTTCTTAAAAAATTTATGATCCATTTCACATGTGTAATTTTTTTTTCATATTAATAACGTTTAATTTTCAACCCTGGGATACTATTAAATATTTATCCACATACATTCATCATGTGAAAACCTTAATGAAATAATATTCTATGTTAATTTAGGGTGATATGGGACTCTAATTAATCTTTAGTTTTCAACTAGATTAAAAAATTGAGTCATACTCTCTGAGTTAATTTTTTTACTATAGTTTTGAAAATTATGTCTACCCAATGTTGTTCCAAATTCTATACTTAATTTGGGGCCCAAAAATTTGGATCCAACACTTGGTCCAATTGAATGAAATGAATCAAAATTACTGAAAAATCCTAAAAATTGAAATTTTAATTTTATATCAGTGTAGATAATTTTATGGAAATAACAAAAAACTAATTCTTTTATATAAGAATATAAAAAATTATAAAATTTCCCATTTTAATGAATTTATTTATTCTGAATTAAAAATTATAGATTATAGGAAAACGATCAAATAATGAGATATTAGACCATATTTACAATTAAAAAGAAATATGTATGGGTTAAAATACTGTATAATTCACTATGTGATTTTAAATTAAGGTGGGAAGTCCAAATCCTCATTTTCTTCTTTGTTATAATTATAATCCTCATCCTTGTCGTCAATAAAACACTCATCATACTTGTAAATTTCATGTTTTAAATCTATGGATTTTTATTCATAAAATTGATTAGGTTTGATTAAGTTTAAAATTTTACTCAAAGGTCATGTTTTTATTTTTTATTCTAATTCTCTCATTATTGATTCATGGATTTTTATACTTTTTTGTTTTTTAATGAACCATACCTCTGATTCCCTTCTAAAATTTTACATCATGTCTTCAAATGATTGATGTGTTTATTATAAGGAATAGGTTATTTTTCTAAATATATTTGTTGCTCATATTTAAAAACACATTTCTATAGTTTTTCACATTGGATTCTTTTAGTGTACTAGTATCCGTATGGTCCATGATGTTTCTTGGGGTCTTTCCCAACTTTTTAACCTACCTCAATTTGTTAAAATTAATGTTTCCAATTTTGTTTTTATTATTTTTTAGATTTATGGTTTGAAATTTTTTGTGCTATGTAGTATACTTCCTTTTTTGGTCATACTAATATAAATCATAGCTTATATTTGCTTCTTCACTATTAAAATTTTTATGAAATATAATTGGTATATTCATCTCCATTGAGTGTGAAATGACCCAATACACTATAAAATCATCTCATTCAGTAGTTTAGCCCAAGGGTTCTACCAAAATTACTACTGTAATGGGGAAAAGGCAATTGACTAGCACTAATAAATCATATCACACCATGGGCGTCCCTTTTTTTGAACATATAATCAAACCATACATATCCACACCCTAGATAAATCCAGTAAAAAAATGAAAAATAACATTTATAGAATAAAATGTATGTGATATTCACCAATATGTAATTATATAAATGTACTAAATTGTACCTAAAATAATGTATATGATACAATTTTTCTAATAAAAAATAAGCCTAGAACATTGAACATAGTCCTATTAAATTAGAAACATCAAACTCAAGAAGCAATTCCAGTCAACACGAACAATCACCATCTATAATAACTCCACATCCTCCATAATTATACCTCAATAACACATAACCATAAAAAAACACAACATGTTTGGGTGAAGTACCAATTAAGGGGTGAATTTAGACATACTCAGTTGGACTCTCAAAAAAATGTAAAGACTGATTGAGAATTTAGTTTGAAATGAAAGAAACTTAAAATCCAATACCAAGATATTATTTAATGATTAAAGAGTAATGAAGTCCCAAAATCATATTATCTCTCCATAATGATCATATATCTTAGGTAATAATTTTTACCTTTTAGAATTCAAGACTAATAGCATCTGAACTACAAGACTTCTAGAAGAACACTCTGTCATTCTTGGGTAATATGAAAAGAGAAACCTAATAAGATGTCTACCTTATATGAGAAAGAAACACAACACTTAAACCAGAAATTCAAAGGTAAATTATATACCTCTATTCTCACCCATTATAAGACAAGGGTATAAGACATTCCAGTTTTTCAATAACATCATAACCCTTAATTTATTCACAATTTATATGGTAATCCAATGAGTGGATGTTGTATTGAATAATTTTTAAAACCTGTGAAATATAATAATCTCACTATAACCACTTTTTTCAGATATTAGGGTCATAAATTTGGATTTATCAATGGACCAATTTACTTAGAATAACTTATTATTCTATGATATCCCAATATAACACTTCACTCTATCAAAAGTTTATTTAATGACATACTTGAGTGGAGGGTGAAGGATTCACCAATGAGTTGCATATCAGTTGAGGGAGCTCTAACTTTATAAATAAAGTACCCACATCCTTACCAATAAAAGAGTTCCCTACATCATTTATTATAAATTAAAATCATGTCTTAATGATAACATAATTACTAAGGGAAAAGTTGAACCACATTCCCACTCTAAAGGACCTATACCCCAACCCTCATAATAATTTTAACACCATAAAAATGTGGTGAAATCATACCCCATCAATGATAAATTGTCTAATAAAGTCCCTTAACCAAATCCAATATTAATAATTACCTCTTCATTTTCGAAACCAATGAGTTGATAAAAGGGTACCCTTGAAAAAATCATTGAATCACTCCCAAACCCTAATTCTTAGATCTAGTGCTAAAATACAAACATTACACGAATTTAATGATAACAACTAAGATGACCCAAAAACACATATATAATGTTTCATAATTATTTCAAACCATCTCAATACTAAAAACACTTCTAAGATATTAGGTTTTATTGTGTTTTGATATTTTTTATAAATCCATATCATTATGCATTAGTGGTTTAAATTATCATAAAAAATTATTTATATATTAATTCCTCATCAATATATACTTTTATATAAATTCTTATAAAAAGAGTGAAACATGAGTATTTAGGTAAAAATAAGAGTACTTGATAACATATCAATGAGTTATAGTGGATTAGATCACAACCATGTGAGGAAAAATTTATATGATTGAAATAACTACTTAAATGGCCATTATATCATAATATTTGATCTTATTAAATAATAAACAACCTATATCATGAAATAAGGACGTATAACCTCAAAAGTAACATCATTAAAGAATAAAACATACCATGGAAAAATAATATAGAAACACGAGGCAATATTAATGTTCTATAATGATTTACATATGCATGTGACACAATAATAACCAAAGAAAATCGTAATATTATGAAAATAATTGACCACATTCATTTCCATGCATAATATTAGGAGTATAGATCACTAAAATAATGACCATGCATAATCTTTATAACATAGAAAACAATAATCAGGTCTAAAAATAATTTTTTGAAAATATTTAACGAAAATAATGTCTAAGCATAACATCATTATATCATGAAATATAAATCATTATTAAATGAATTTGAGGTGTTTATTGGAATATCCCATTGAATAATGATAATCTATACATGTGTTTGAAAAATGAATCCGTTAAAAATAATATAATGATTTAACTATGAAAATAAATAGGCTACATATAAACATTTATGTGGTAAAAAATCTAATGAATAGAAAAGTCTACATACGTATATACCCTTATATTCAATTAATTATTTTTATGGAATTCACAACCAATATAATAAAATGTTATAAGACCATTACAATAGATATACCCTATCAATAATATGATATGATTATCTATGTGAATACCCTTCAAAAAAAATATAGGATACTCATAGTTGAAAGGCATAAATGAAAGGTTATCTTTCTGATGTGATTTCAACAATGAAATATAATGGTAGCAGTCGATCAATTCTAAAATTGGGATTTCATTTCTTTATCAACATTTTTATATGGATGTTTTGATCATGAATCATAGTATTATTTCATAATAATAGACACTTTATAAAAATGTATAATGAGATGAAATATACCCTAAGGATCGTTTGAAGGATGGAATAAAAAGATTATTGAAATTCATGAATTTTTATGAAGAATATAATAAATTATATAAAATATAAGATATTAAATAATTATATTTTTTCAATTCTTAAAGAATAAAAATATTTTAAAGAAAATCTTAATGGTGATTATCATGAAATTAAATAATGTTAATAATATTTTAATTGTTATTTTTTAAAATATTTTTAAAAGAAATAAAAATTTCATTAAAAATAATCATCTATTACAATTATGGGAGAATTTAATTCAATTTGTAAGTTAAGTTTAAAATTAATTCTTTGTGACTATGTTGTAAAAACATTTCATGCCACATTGAAAACCATTTTTGAGGGCTGAAAGAAATGTTAAAAAATCAATTTATAAAGAATATCAGATAATGGATCATTAAAGATAAATACATAATTATAATATATAATATACATGGAGTGAAAACTGTAAAAAATATTTGGAAGTGGGAATAAATGCATTTTAATAATTATAAAAGTTTTAAATTATTATAAATCAATAATAGAATTATAAAATATCATTTTCGATTTTATATAAAGAAAAATATTAATGTTATATAATAGAACACAGATTTGTCTCTTAAAATGTTAAAATAAAACATTTTTTATAAGAAAATGGATATTAAACAATACCTCAAATAGAAAGTTTATGTTTTCTTTTATAAAAAAATTTCTCAATGATTTAAGAGTCAATAAATTTTTTTAATTAGATAAAAAAATATAATTTTACTATAAATAAAGAAGAAATAAAATATGATACAGACAAGGTATTGTGTATTTGTTTTTTTAAAATAAAAGTTTAAGAATAAATATTACTAATCAAGGGGTATTGAGTGTACAAAAACACTTACGACGTTCGTAACAAATGATATATTTAAAAAGAAATAAATAATTAGATATTTATATCCTTTTAATAAAAATTTAATTATGATAAAAAAATTTAAATAGGAATTATATATACCATATAAATCAAATTAAGTGTATAATATGAAACATTACTCAAAGAAATTAAATTTAGATGGGAAAAATATTATAATTTTCTATTTCATGAATTAAGTGTCTATTGGGAAGTATATTGTAGAAATAAATATATATCCAAATAAAATAATGAATCAATTAAATATAATGTTATAATAGGATACATTAAACCAAACATAAAATAAAATTTTCATATAAAAAGGTGTAAGACTCAATAAAATGAGATTAAGTTGAAAAAAAACTAAAAAAGTCATATTTTAGGATGTAATAATCAACCAAAATGGTGATCATAAGAAATAAATTATAATCCATAGAAATATAAGAGTTAATAATACATAATAAAATCATATTTACAAATATAACCCACTTAGAAGAATGAAGTCCAAGAATAATGATTATGAATTAATCGAAGGAAACGTAGTTTAAAACCCTCAACTTAGCTTCTAAATTTCTCATATGAGATATAAGTCCATGTATAATAATATATGACTCATTATTAATCTATATAAGAACCTTATGCATTAATATTAATATTAATATTAAAATTTTATATTAATTTATTACCAAATTATAACTTATTTTAAGTTCATATTGATCATCAGTTGTTAGTAGTTTCCATCATTCCTTGAATATTTTGGGTTGGATGTCTTCATCATCATTCTATATTTATGAGTTAAAAATATCCATGATTTTCACAGTACTATAATAGTACTTCTATAATGAGTTATGATGTTTTGGATTCATTCCATGGAAGTATCCTGTATGATTCATAAAGATTCAATCCAAAATGATTTTTTTCAGTAATTGTTAAAAACCGTTAGTTTTAATATTTATAATTAGTAAAATATTAATATAACATTTAAGGAACCATAAAAAATTATTTAGTTTTTAATATTATTTATTATGTTTTAATATCAATCAATTGTAAAAATTTATTTTACTTTCCATGTAGGTGGTCTAATTGACCCAAAAAAACATAGTATAATCCATGGATGAGTATGATTAAGAAGTGATTGTGTGGTAATATATATGGACCCAATATATTCATAAAACAAATTCCATATTTTTAGATGAATATTGAATAAATTTCATAAACACATGCTTGAAGACCATAATAGTTTATCGTGATTGGATAATAGAATCAAAATCTTTTTATTTCCTTAAAAATATACTATATATCCCACAATGATCATCTCATATAGTACTCCTCTTAGGGATAAGCTAAATAAATTTTTCTTTATAACCTAGTGATGTAATCATAATAAATGGTGATCTAGATTAATAGTAATAGAATAATTCAAGATATGTCAATGTAATGTGAGCATAATTGTATAATAACATGAGAATAACATGTTAAAACCATTCAATGCATATAAAATATCAAAATATTGAGTCATGGAAAAAATATTAGAATTTTATAGGACCTGAATCATAAGTAAATACATAAAAATGATCCATCAAAACATATAACTAAAGTAAGACAAAGAATTGTTTCAAACATATATGAATATGAAATAATTTCTTTGGGAGGAAAGGATCATTGAAAAAACAATCAAATTGAAATGGGTTCACTCCTAAAACCATCATAATAGTCATTGGTTATAACCGTGACTATCATAGTTTAAAAATTACCCTACCTAACTAGGTTCACATGTAATTTGATTCTTATTTATCTCATGATATATCAATATTTACCCAATAAACTATATGAAAATATAGATCCCACCCATCATTGGTTGTAATGTAACCATCGTCCTAAGTTATAACATTACAAATATACATGGTTATACCCAACCGTAGTCCATGGATAAGCGCTATAGTCTCCAAAAATTATTATTAAAGAAAATAAACATTACAAAAAGTTATGGGTAAAAGGGGTGTACCCCACCAACAAAAAATACAAATAGAAATTTTAACCATTCCTACCGCGTCCCCATCCATGACCTCTACCTCTTAAAAGTCTTCCACTTTGCAACTATTTTGGGGTCTTCCAAGCACCACCTATATCATCAATCTCTACCAGATCATCAACTGCATCATCATGATCAGCATGCGGCACCCCTTCACCTTGGATATCTCCCTCATCACCATCATCATCAGACTTAGAGCCACCATGAGTGGTTGTATGTTCTTTATCCTCCCTTCCTTGAGATCCATCATTCAACTACTCTACACGATGAAGCTATCCAACCTGGTCACTGTCATCCTATATAATTAACAAATGAAATGATGCATCAATATGAATTTTCAATAGAGATTTAGTCCTTTCATGGCTCTCCATATATAACAGATCAAAATATATAGATTTGATAGAGTCCAGAATCAAAAAGAAATTAGATTTCACAACAGGATTTGTAGGAGACACCAATAATTTCAAAACAAGATCATCGACTATCACTTGACAAGCAACTGACAACATTGAACCATCATTAGCCAGGGCCAAAGGGCCCCAAAATGAAGTAGGAGAAATACCATATGCCTTCATAGTAAATCCCTTCATTGTGGCTGCAACCAGGTTAACATCATGCCCTGGAGTAACCTTCTTTGATGACACTAGAGAAGTTTCACCTGTGTGCACATCAGAATCATTACCTACATTGTACACATAAGTAAGAGAAAAATTCTGCATACATTTTTATGTAGTAGGATCCCCATGACCACAAGAATCACCTACTCTGCACACAACAGCAGGTAAAGAGGTTTTCACATGATTCTATTGAGCAGGATCATAAAGACCAAGACCACTATAGCAAACAGGCATGGAATTGCCACTCAATTTTCCCTTAGAATAAAACTACTCTTCCAAAATAATAGCATCATCTTTGTCAATATAACCATCAGTCACATCACCCCACATAGAGGGTTCCCCATGATCTGAAGTGCAGTGTGGAGGTGCACCACCAACATCAGGCAGGATACATCCACTCATATTACCATCAAGAGTTCTTTTGGTCTTACCAGCAATAACATCAGTAAAAGAGTGTGACCCCCTTCCCATTACCTTGCTCACAATGTTGCCTTATGATATAATTTGGATCCTTCCCACCATAAGAGATAGATAAATTACCATTTCCACCATCTGGGATACCTCTCCTCAAAGGCATTGATGGAGAATGAGAAAATTTCAATTTACAAATTTTAGAGAGATACCCAAAGTGATTACCGTTGGAGAAATATAACCCATATTACAGTTAAATAGAACATGTCTAATAGTTGAAAAATTTAAATAGAAATACGGATCATGCTTGAATTCAATCTAAATTTCAAATTTAAAATCACTATAAATCAACATCACTATCTCATCTAATGGTAAGGACATATCAAATTCAACGAGAATGCAATAAAAATGACCATAACGATCATTTACTACATCTTTATCCACTTGAATAGAATTTCCCCCTATTAGTGAAACATCTGAGAGGATAATTTGATGCAATAATACCTAGTTAAACACTTTTTTGTGAATCCATGATTGAGCTATGATTTTTTTCCCAAAATAGGTCAAACCAAAAATCCCATTTCTGAAACCTGAGGATCCCTAGCTTAAGATTAATAAACCCATGACTCTAGGCCCCATCTTCATATCATTCGAATAGAAAATATAAATGGTATAAATTCATACCAATTGATGCCAATTTCCATTCATTTAAACCCTAAATCACCTGATGTGATTTTCAAATATCCACAAGATTCCATGAGACATTTATCTGTGAACTCATACGAGCAATCATAGAATGTTTACAAGCGTCAATATGCTCTTAAACAAATCACAGGTTCACATCAACAACCGTTCACACACCATTTTTTGAGATCCAGATGTTAGGGAAAAAGTCAAATGATGACATCTTATATGAATATTGGTTTTGAAAGACCAATTAGATTTTTTATGAAAATTTTCTTTTCCACATTAAAAATAACTTTTCAAAACAAAAAACATTTTCAAAATATATTTATTATAAAATAACTATGTAAAATTATATAGGAATAATTTAATATCATTTAAATCATTTCTCAATGACAATTACCATAATTTTAAATTTATTTTTTAAATCTAGAAATTCCTAAATCATTTTGGAAATCCTTTTCTTTGAAAAGTACTATTGAAAAATATTCTATAATCTTTTCAAAAAAATTAAAACATTTTGTTAGGAAATAACCCTTTAAAAATGTAAAAAACCTTTTCAGACATAAATCATCATCATAATAATTTTAATTGAAAATAACCATGAAATTTTATAAAACAAGCCTCAATGAAAAAAATGGTCTTGGTGGAAGGAAATTCCTTTCATGAATTACATTTTAAAAACAAATATTCATTTCAAATTTTATGTAAAATCCAAATATGACATATTTTTTAAAATTAATTAAATATTACTTTAAAAGTTAAAATAACAAAATGGGTTAAAATTTCATTAATAAATCATATGAATAATCCTAAAAAAAATTTAAAACATTTTTATAAAACAAGGATATGAATGAAAAAGGGATTTCAGTTGATGTGAGAAATAATGATGATTTTTAAAAAAAATATTCTTTAGAACTCATATATACATCAAGAGAGGAAAATATAAGGAAAACTTGTGTTTTTTGGAATAACAATATAATAAATAAATTTATGAGTTTCTTGAGGTATGGATCATAATATTTCATTATTGTGAGCACAAAAATAAACAATCCTAATAAATTATGAGATTGTATAACAAAACCCTTACCACTTTGGTTACATTGAGTAATAAACCCCATAATTGAATATAATTAAATTAAACATAAAATATAACAAAAATAAATAAATTATTTATATTACATGTCAAATGGGTTGTATATACCCCCCAATAAAAAAGTTTCATAACATAACATATGTATCAATGAACGTAAAGGAGTAAAAAAATCACTTACCAGTTTGGTGGCATTTGAACCGTAAACCCCATGAAAGATAGGTCATTAAATATATATGTAAATTAAAATAATTTTATAGATTATTATAATAATATACTATAATTGGATTGATATACAGTATATGGAAAAAATATTTGATGAAAATAGAATGTGTCTCACTAAAGTAAAAAAGTGAGATGAAAATCCCTCATGATGAATCTTGATTTACATCCTACACATTGAAATGTCATTTATAATAAATATAATTTATTATAAATATATTACATAACTATATATATATATCATACCATATACTATTTTCTTATGACCTTTTTAAACCCATTTAATAATAATTCCATGTTAAAATCTTATTTCGGGTGATAATTGCTTTGTATATTTGGATATCATATTATTCATCCTATTAATTTTGTCATGGTTCTATATTATCGATAATGTTAAACAGGATATAAATATAATACATATTTATAATTAATTTAATTATATTAATCCATAAAATATATAGATATAAAATGAAATTCATTGTTCATGGATATGGTAGGTTGTACATATGCATGAGCGTTGTTTCTCTTTTTAGGACTAATAAAATGAATGAAATGTAAATAATATATCAACTTTATATTTTAATTTTAATTTCATATATACCACATATATTTATTTAACTTTCTATAATGGCCTTCCATGGAAATTATTGGTGAAAAATAAATCATATCGCTTCGTGAGGTGGTAGTTCATTGTACACAAGAAAGACGTTATTGTATCCCCCGAGAAATGGAAAGATAGAGGTTATATCTAATATAATTATTCCATATGCCTAATTATCTCTGAATTAACATTTATACTCATTTAATATATCTTCATTACGATTAATCTAATATAAAAATATAAAACACATCACATCAGTTCGCAAATAGGTAGTATGTCATACACACGAACGAAATTATTGTTTTCTAATGACTTTATATATAAGAAGGTATCTGTTTTATTATGATTAAATAGGATTAATAATTTTATAAATATCATTCAAATACAATAAGTTACTCATTATATCCATCTATGATATTTCTTTATGGAAAAAGAATAACATCGGTTCACAGGGCGGCAGTCCTCCAAAACCAAGAATGATGATTTCGCATTCTATTGGATGGAAGTGGGGAATAATATAGTATATTAAATTAAAATTATAATATACAAGTATTATATATATATATATTATAATGATATTTTTTTAAATTTAAAGGTGTTATAAGAGGAAGTAATGAAAAACACATAGTCTAAAACTTTACATATTCATTGAACATCCTCTTTAGGTTTATCCTAAATAATTACTAGATTATATTTCTAACTAGAAAAAGGATTATAGGTTGATGGGATGGAATTAAAGATTTAATATTTTTATGTATTGTCTGATCCAATGGGGTTTTTAACAGTAAATAAGAGAAGAGAGTGTGGCCTTTTATAAGTGAGGAGAGTGGCACACTTATAATTTTTTAAAATAAAAACATGTACCCCCATTTTTCTAATTCAAAAACGATCAAAATGGTATATTATATAAAATAATATGTTATAAAGCCAAAATAATGGTTTAAAAAAATTATATGTCATTTTACCCCTTATTGTTTTAGTTTAGACCCTGATAAACCCCTATTAACCTTAATGGTGGTAAATAGTTTTTACTATTTTTACTATTTAGTATGCTAAAATTTAAATTTTAAAATATTAAATAATATAAATTATGGTGATTCCAAATATTAAATCCATATTTCTAAATTCCATTCATATAAGTGTAAATTTTTAATTTAAAAATAAACTGACTTATGCAACGAAAAAGCAGTTTTCGTAGAGAGAATCATCAAACGTTTTTATATAAAAATATATATAAGATTAGTTTCAATGACCAAAATTGGATTACTAGATATATAATATAATTTATTTTAATTTTAAAACCACATTTAAACTATTTTTATGTTTTTAAAATCAATAAGTTTAATGATGTTTTTTACTAAAAACCCTTATTTTCTATTATTCATCAAAAAAATTAAATTTCTGGAAAATTAACAAAAACAGACCACAAAAAAAATTTATTTTCTGATTCACAAAAATAAATTATATTTTCCAAATACATTATTTTAAAATTTTATAAAATTAATTTTAAATATTTGTAAATAAAATATGATAAAACTTCTTTTTCGATAAATATTGTTTTTAAGCATAAAATTAGATTTATTCATATATCATGAATACAAAAACATAAAATGAATTTTAAATATATAATATATATAAATTTCAATAAATTAATTATCCAAAGTTATTATTTTAATTAATTGTTGTAATACATGTTTTTGGATCAAAATTAGTTAGAAAAAGACTTTCTTTATTTTAAAATGGTTCTTATTTTCATTTATAATTAAATGGTCTCCCTAAAAACGATTTTATATAAATGTTTGAAACATATATTTTCATAAATTATTTAATCCAATTCGTACCCTATATTCCAATGATTAGGTAATAAATATTATATTATAATTATTTTTCATGATTTATTAAAACTCAGTGTCGCATGTAGTGTAAGCTATTGAAGAAATTCAATTTATATTAAAAAAAATATTTCTCCAAATCATGGGGTGTTTCATTCTACCCCCATAAATATATATCTTTTTTGTAATTTTAACTTTTTATTCAATAATCAAGGGTTTAATATTTGAAAATATATATGGAAACCTGTATCGTATAATGGGTTAATAAATCATCTTCTTGAAAAGAGGGAATGGGATGTGTAAAGGCCATATAGAATAAGAAAATAGGATTATAAATATGATAAAATTGTTTGGAGGTGAATATTTATACATTCAAGAAAATAATAATGTCTAAATAATTTTTGGAAGTTATAGAGATCATTGATCATAAGAAATTGAATTATCATGATAAAATTAAAAACTGGAAAATGATAAACCAAAAGGGTAGGAATGGTTTCTTGTTATCATTCAAAATGATGGAAATATGACAATATTTATTTCAATATCCTTTTCCTAAAGTTTATTAATTTTCACACAAAGATATAAATCCTTTATTTCATTAGATTTCATAATAATAATCTTATACTTTGGTCATGTCATGATCAAATTACACTTCATCTCTTTTCATTATGAGATTAATTTTTCATGCCTAAATCCGTAACAGATAATAAGATCCATAAAATAATGATATTTATTTTTTATATCTATATATTTTATCCAAAACAATATCATTATCATATGTTTTTGAATTTGGATAATTATTTTTATGGTGAAATAATAAATCAATCTCTAAAAATGCATCCATATATCAATATAAATTACTGTACAAATGGTTAAACTAAAAACCATTCTAAATTTAAATATTTATAATGAAGTTCATTAATTTATCTAAAATAAATTTAAAATTAATCCTGCAAATATCATTAATTATATTTTCGATGTCACAGTCTACATATGTGAATTCCTTGGTGATATATTCTTCTAAAAAATTATAAGAACATGAATTACCATAAATCCTCAATGAAAACATACCAACTTCAATAAATTAACACTCTCATGATTCCATATCTAAAATCACTGATTATAGAATTAATTCAATAAATTTAAAAATTTCAAAACTCTATCAAGGATAACGTAAGAAACTATTTCATTAAATCAATAATCAGTTACAAGACCATCAGTACTATAAAATTTAATTTATCCATATCAATGATCTCTTTATCCCAAATAAATATAATTGTCTCAAAATTAAGAACATTTTAGGGGTTATCTTTCCCAATATCATGCTATTTCTAAATAATAGAACTTTTCCATTAAATAACTTTTTTGGGTCACGAGTACCATTCAATATATTCTTGAAAATACCTAATGAAAATATTCTTACACAAAATTCATTAAATATTTCATAATTCATGAATTCAAATACATAAACACCTCAATCATTCCACTGTCTTCAAATATTATTATCCAAGAATCATCATCTTATTCCTTAACACATACTTCCTCTCATACATCATTTTTATCCTATTCATCCTAAGTAATATAACCATTACTCATACAACCTTTCGTATTATCTTCACGATCATTCCAATTAAGTCATAAATTTTTATAATGAAAATACTTTCCACAATTAAAACATTAATATATAGATAATAAAATAATGAGAAAACATTTATTTTTATTATGTTAACTGAACATTACATTTTTTCACAGAAATTAATTGCATTGGATCATTATTTTTCACAATCAGAACATCTCTTTATTCTGTTGAGATAGTCCCACAAGAGCTTCTTCACATATTCTCAATATATAATAAACTGAATCTTCTTTCCTCCATGATCTTCACCACCCAATCACTCAATGAATTTTATACTTCACATATTTTGTGATTCGTATTATTAGTTAGGTTGTATGTTTTTAATTATATTTCATGATAACTGATTAGGTATAATCACAATATTCTTTACTAGATTCATCATTAATTTTTGTTTTGAATCAATACATTGATTATCACAATCAACATTACTCCAGTAAGACTTTTTTCCATCCATTGAAAACAACCAAAAAACATAGTGTGAGAAACTTTAATCATATTGTGAAAACACATAATCATGGAAATAACTTATTGGACGTCTAAATCATTCAACCATGTTTTCAATATATGACACCTTAGGCATAATGTAGGTCATTAATAGTCATTATTCAAATAATTATTGATTGTTCATAAATAGAATGTGAATTTACTAAATAAAATACCTAAGGAGTATTAAAATTATTGTGTATTAAGGCCCATTTTAATACAATAGGTGATAATTAATTTCAGCTCAATATACCCCTTTCAGAGTTATTACCCCTAGGTACCTCTTTTCCAGATCGACATCCTCTTTTAGAAGATAGACAGGGATGTAATTTATTAGAAACCAATCACAATATCCTGTACCATAATTGTTAAAAATTTAAAATACTTTGACTTATCCTTAGACATTTCCTTAGAAATATCACTAGACATATCCATATAATTATCCCTATGAATCTCACTCAATTTTTCTCATCCTCATTTCAAAAGGTTAACTAAATGTTTCCTCTGATATGAACTATAATGAAAAAATATTTTCATAAATAAATATCATATGTTTTTATATTAATATTCAATTCATTTCATAATCACGCGCTCAAGGACTGTATTAGTTTAGTGTCTATGGATACTAGAAAAAAATTATATAATTTCTTTAAATATATTTAATATCTCCCATAAAGATATTCTCATATATTTATCCTCTTTGGAATACCCCAAATAACATTTCTTCATAACCTAGGGAACGAACAATAATAAAGGGAGATCCCAAATGCTTAGAAAGGGTAATCATAGAAGATATATAAAAATAAATTGAGCATAAGGATATAAGAACATGAGTGTTACAGAGGAAAATCATACCTTACATTTTAATGATCAAAATCATGAGTCCATAAAAAATAGTGGTCATTCCTAAAATATGAATCATAAAAAAATTAAATAACATGATCAATGAGAGCATAAAAATGAAATAAGAGATAATTTTTTTTCATTCTCCTAAGCAAGTGAAATAATTTTCTTAGTAGTAAAGGATAATTTCCAAAAATGTCATGTTTTCATGGGTTTACTCTTCAAACCATTATAGTATTCAAGGTTTACACCTAAGGCTATCATAGTGGGAAAAGTACCTTTCTAAACTGGGTTCACTCCCCAATCCATTCATAATTTTCTTATGAGATCATAATATATACCTGATTCATTATTAGATAATATATTTCCCACCTATCTTTGGTTATAACATAACAAACTTATTTCATTATAACATAATCACCATATAGGGTTATAATGTAACTACAATCACATAATGAAAATCATATATACGTGGGGCATAAAATCATAATAAATTCATCATATCATAAACAGTGAAAATAAATGATTTTTATACACATTTTATCATAGATTAAATTATGGAAACGGAAAAGGTTTGATAAATAATTCAATATTTCTTCATACCATAAACCATAGAAAATTAATATGGTTTCAAAAGTATTTTATCATTGTATTACTTGTGGAAGAGAAACGTCATTCACAAACATCTTGTCATCATAAACTTAAACAATTAAAAAAATAACGGTATCATTGGATCTTATCCACAGTAAAGTCTATGTAACATTAAAATAGTTCTCCGTAAATGGAAAACTATTTTTAAAGATCACATTGGACATTTCTTATGGAAAATATTCTTTCTACTTCTAAAATAAATTTTCAAAACATAATTTTTTTTACAAATAATTTTATTTTAAAACAACCTTCAAAACATAAAAAATAATTATTAATGATTATTTCAAATATTTCTAGAGGAAAATAAACTTTCAGTGAAATAAATTTTTGAAAATAAAAATTCATAAACAATATTTTAATTCCTCTTCATTTAAAATATCCTTGAAAACATATAATAGATGATTTAAACATCATTAAATACTATTTTAGTGAATATAGACATTTCACTTTGAAAAAAAACTTTTTAAAAAATAAAAAATTTCCAAATAATTTTATTTAAAAATAACCTTGAAATTATATAAATTAATATTCAAATAAAATAATGTTTATTATGCTGGAAAATTTTGTTCATGAATTACATATAAAAATTCTCAATTCCAAATTGCTTTAAATTCCAAACAGACCATTTTTTAAATGAAATTAATATAGTCCTTAAAATTTTGTCAAAAATTAAATCATTGGTAAAGATTTCATTATAAATAACTTTGAATAATTTTGAATCATTTTTAATACATTTCTGGAAAACATGGATATGAATGAAAAAAGTTTTTTGATTGATAAGAGAAATAAAAATGATTTTGCATAAAAATATTCTTTTTAACTCTTTAGTGTATAAAGACATGAAATTAAATAGGATGAAAATATACTCATCAAATAACTATAATAGGATAATATTTATTTATTTATTGATATATGGATCATTATATTCCAATAACATACCATTAATATAAAAAATCCCAATAAATGAAGAGATTGTATTATAAAACCCATATCACATTGGTAACATTGAATGATAATCCCAATGATTGACTGTCATTAAATAAAACTAAAAATATAATAATAAATAATTTTTTTTATAATATGTAAATTGGGTAGTATATAAACCTCCTAAAATGAGATAAGTGTGTAACACACCATATGTACCAACGAAGAAAAAATGACACAACAATCCCTTACCGCTTTTGTAACTTATGGATCACAAACCAAATAAAAATATATAATAAAGGATATATAAATAAATATAATTTTCATGGAAATAATCATAAGATAATTTCATGGTCATTATATACACCACATAAAATAAATATGTTCTGAATATGGCATGTTTCTGAAGGAAGTAAAAATGTGAGATGGAAATCCCTTATCCTAAGTATCGATTTCCTTCATACACATTCATACCTACTATATAATAAATATATGATTACTATATATATTTTATATAACCATAAATATAGGCACACACACACACACACACATATATATATATATATTGTACCATATATTAATTACTTATGACATTTTGTTACCAATTTATTAGTATTTCCATGTTAAAATCATGATTTGTGTAATAACTTCTATTATGTTTTGATTTCGTATTTCTCGTCATCTTACATTGTCATGTATCCTTTTTATTTATAATTTTAACCATTATATAAACATATTACATATTCTACATATATTTAATTATATTAATCATTAAAATTTAGAGATAGAAAATGATATACACTGTTCATGGATATAGTAGGTTGTACGTACGCATGAGCATTGTTTCTAATTTCTCAAAAAATAAAATTATAGAAACATAAATACCATATTATATTTATAGAATCCTTTTTCCATATATATATCACATATATTAATTTAATTTACCCTAATTACCTTTCATGAGAATAATCAGTGAACATCAAATCACATCACATCACAAGACGATAGTTTGTTGTACACATGGACAACATTATCCTATCCCCCATGGAATGGAATGTAAAAAGGAATATATGATATAAAAATTATTTTATTATAATAATATTTCAAATAACACATATTTTATTATTTAAAATATCTTTATTTCCATCCAAGGAAAAAAATGAAAAACACATCACATCGGTTCTCAAATTGGTTGTTCATCGTACATGCGAGCCACATGATGGTTCTCATATGGTTTTGGAGGTAAAAAGGTATATATTTCAATATAATTATAGAGGTATAATAATATTATACAAATAATATATAAACATTAAATCCATTTTTTATATACATTTTTGATAGGTGGTGACGGAAATATAATAACATTGGTTCTTGAGGTGGTAGTTTGTCAAACAAATGAATAATAATTTAATATCACATTTGATGGAAGTGGAGAGGGATATAGGTTATTTTATAAACATATAAAAATATAATTATATTTTAGATACTTATGTTTTTTTAATTTCTTAATTTATATATATTTTAGGGAGTTAGATGAAAAATTAAAATAAAACTTGTACTTTAAAATTTTACCTCCTCTTTGGATGACCTCATTATGTATAACCTAAATAATTAAAAGAATAGATTTATGAAAAAAAATTATAATATGATAATGGGATGGAATTATTCATGTTATTTGATGGATATTTTCATTAACCAATGTGTTTTTGAATTGTGAAGATGAGAGGAGATGGACCTTCCTTTTATAAGAGAGGTGAGAGGCACACTTGTAATGTTTTAAAAGAAAAAGGTTTACCCATGTTTTTCACATTCCAAAAGGATCCATAATTATCATATAGTGATACTTACAGAGTATAATTTAGAAATATTTATATTAATTGGGTTTTGGTCATGTTTTTAGGTCATTTTAACATTTATTTGTTTAACCTCTACAATCCAATTTTAACCATATTTTGGTTATTTATTTTTACTATTAAAATTAATTACGGTGAAAAGTTAAGATCATATTATTAGGTAAAAAAAATTATTATTATTGATCATATTGAGTTCATTTTTTTAAAATATATTCATAGAACTGGAATGTTTTAATTTAAACATAAACAGAATAATGTGACAAAAAATATTATTCCAAAGAGAAAATATTAAAAAGTATAAAACATTCTTATAAAAACATTCAATTTAAAACATATTATAATTAAATAAATAGGATATAAATATATATTATTGAAATAATATAACTTTTAAATCAATATTAATTTTTTTAATATTTTTAAATTCATTAAAAATGATGGAAATTATTGATAAAAACTATTGTTTTTTACTATTCTTCAATGAAAATAATTTTCTCACAAAATTATCATAATTTCATCCTATTCTAATTTTGAAATTATCATTTGAAAAATAAAATTCTTTTTTTCAAATAATTTTTCTTAAATTTTGAAAATTAATTTTAAATATAAGTTCACAAAATGTTACAAAACAGCTGTTTAGAATAATACAGTTTTCAAGCGTAAAATTGGATTTAATCTTATCTCATGATTAAAAAACAATATATTAATGTTAAATATTTTATTTAATATCTAATATATTTAAATTTCATTAAAATCATTCAACTAAACTAATTTATTTAATTTATTTACGTAAGACATGTTACTGAGTAGAGAAAACAGTTTTTTATAAAATGATTTTCTTGGTTTTTAAATGGTTTGTATTTTTTGTTTTAATTAATTGGTCATGAAATAGTTAATTTTATATAATGGTTTGAAAATATATATTTTTATAACTTATTTAATCATATTTATACATTTAATTCCAACAGATATCCAATAACTATTATATTAAATATTATTATTTTTATAGTATATAGTGTTTCATTAAATCACATTGTTGCGTGTAGTGCAAGCTGTTGAATAAATTAAATTTATCTAAATAAAATATTTCAAAAATTACAGGGTTGTTACATTATACCCCATTATATAAATTGTATCCTCAAAATTTGAAATTGTGTTTGGTAATTAATGTTTTAACATTTGAAAATCACTTTGTGAGAAATCAACATTGTAAAAAGGCATAATAAAACATCCACATTAAAAGAGAGAAATGGTTGTAAAATGTTCATCTAAAATAACACAAACTATGTTTACAGATAGGGAAAATGGTTGTAAATTAATATTTGGACATGTAAGAAAATAATAATTTACTAATAATTGTGGGGAGTGATAAATATCATTGATCATAAGAAAGTGTCTGATCATGAGAAAATCAACAACCATATTACAAATAAAAGATGTTTGAAAAGGGTCATTGATATCATAAGAAATGATCATAGTAGGAAAATATTTTAGTTCAAGGTCTTATTCTTAAATTTTGGTAATTTTTATGAGACTATATTCTTACTTGATTTCATTCCATTACATAAGAACACTCTTATCCATTGGTTGTGTCATGATAAATTTACACTTCATATATTTACTATATGAGATGGTTTTTTTCATTAAAGAAGCAATACTAGAAAATAATATCCAAAAATAAATGATATGTTATTTATTTTTCCTCTATATTATAAAAAATGTTTTTCATGGGTTATTCAATATGAATAAATCTTCTTATGGTGAAGTAACTAATTAACCTATAAACCCTCATCCTAATATCAAATTAAACCATTATATAAATATTTATCCTTATGACACTTCTAAAACTAAAAAGTTTATTTAAGGTAAATAAATTTTACAAAATTCATATAACATTAATCCCCAAATATCATTTAGTAACTCTAAATGGTTTCATGCTAGATTTGCGATTACCTTGATCGAATATTCTCCTGAAACATGTTAATAACCTAAATTGTCCTAAAAAACAATGAAAAAATTCATGCTTATAGAAATTAACTCTTTCATCATTCAATTGATAAAATTAATTATTATAGAATATATTATTTTTATTTCAAAATGATGAACTCTAACAAATTTAACGCAAACCTCTTCATCATTAAATCACTAATTATTTCCAAGTTCAACAATATTATCCAATTTAATTTCACAATATCAATTACCACTTAATCTTAACTAAACATAATTATATTATCATTTGATATAAATTAGTGGTTATCTTTCCCTTAATCATGTGTTTTTTTATAAAAATATCACATTGATATTAAATCACATTTATGGGTTATTAGTACCATTCAACTTATTCTTGAAAATACCTAATGAAAAAAAACTATGGATAATTCCTTAAATATATATTAATTCATGAATTACAAAATATAAACTCAGTAATCATTCTACATTATTCATACACCATTAGCCATAAATGTTTTCGTTATTTATTAACAATTATTTCCTCTCATATTTCACCCATAATCTCCTAATCCTTATAAATATATCCATTACTCATAACAAATTTTATGTTCTCTTCACAAATATTTCCCTTATAAAACCAATTTGTATAATTCCCACACTTTCAGAAATTAAAACATTCATCTATTGATAATACCTTAAATAGAGAAATATTCCCCTCCATTCTGTTAACTGAACATTTCATTATTTTTCTAAAACATGATATACATTATGTCCTTAATTTATACTTTAAAAAAACAATCATTTCCTTTGATACATTCTATACATATCATCTCCCATTATTATAATCATATATGAAACAAAAACATCTTTCAACCATGGTATCCAAAACCTGAACTCTAAATTATGTCTATTATTCTATTATTTGGTGATTTTGAAAGTTTGTCAAGGCCCATTTTCTAAATCCTATATCATTATATGTAATTAATAATTATTACAATATCCTTCACTCAATTCATCACCCAATTTAGTATCTCAGAAATACATTTTCAATCAAATTCAATGTTAATAAAGTTCATTTTTCTTCCTTCTATTGAAAAGAACCACAAAATGTATTATGAGAAGCTATAATCGTATTTGGAAACCACATAATCATGAAAGTCATTAATAGGACGTCTAAATCATGACACATTCTTTGAAATCAATGAAACCTTAGGAATAACCTAACTATTCATAGTCATTATAAAAATACATCATGATGGATCATAAATAGAATGTGAATTAACAAAATAAAATCCCCCATGAGTGTTAACATAGGTGTAAAGAAAGGCCCACTTCCGTTAACAAGGTGATGATTGAGTCCACCTAAATGTTCCTTTTTATATTCGTCACCACTATAAATCTCGGTGATAGATACAAATCCACCTTTTGTATCTAAATAAGGATGCAATTTCCTCAAAAAACTCACTATATAATTTAATAAAATTTCCTAATGTTTTCATATATATTGACCTAACCATAGACTAATCCTTATAAATATCGGTATACATTTCCATATAAATATCTACAGGTATCATGCTAAATTTCTAACATCCTAGTTTCTAATGTTTAAATACCCCTTTCTTATAATACAATCTATAAGGACTCGATCCTTTCATATAAAAAATCACATCTATTTTGTTGAATATTCAATACATTTCCTATCTTATTATTTCATTAAAATAACATAAAAATCTCCAACAAATATCTTTTCCCATTGTCTTATTCTTATAAATACCCTACCTAATCCTCTGTTCATAACATAGGGAAGGAAACATACGAATTGTTGAGATAAGATTATAAATAATGGTAAACAGAGAATATATATAAACATAACATGAGTATAATGGTATGAAAATATGAAAATATAATATTAAAATCATACCCAACATATAAAAGATAAAAATAATGATTCATGGAAAAAAATATTATCCATTCAAAATACACGAGTAATTATGAAATCAAATAACATGATCCATGAAAGAATAACATTTACATAAGTCAAATAATTATTGAATACATAAAATAATATAAAATCATTTACCTTGTAGTCATGTTTAATTTACAAAACTAACATAGTAGAATAGATTCACTTCCCAAACTATCATAGTAATCAAGGATAAATCCCAAGACAATCATAATGGATAATGTACCCTACTGAATTGTGTTCACATTCCATTTCATTTCTATTTATCTCCTGAGATGTCAATATTTACCCAATACACTGGTAGTAGATATAGGTCCCACACGTATTTGGTTATAATTTAATTACCAACCTTGGTTATAACATAACCGCCATCCATGGTTTTATTTTAACCACTATCACAAAATGAGAATCATATATATGTATGACACAATGTCACAATAAATTCAACATATCAGAACCCATGAAAATAAATTTTCTTCTTAAACATTTCATCATAGCATAAAATATCGAAAAGAAATTTTTTACATAAAATATTCATAATTTCAACACACTATAAACCTTGAAAAAATAATTTGGTTTCATAAATATTTTACCATGGTATAACCCGTGGAAGAGAAATGAGCATAATAAACATATTTTAATTATAAAAATAAACCATTCAGAAAAATAATAACAATGGTATCCATGTATCATATCCCTATTAAATTATTGGTAACATCAAACTATTTCAACTTAGATAGAAAATGATTTTGGAAGATCACATGGAAAATTTCATGAGGAAAATAAATTTTCCACTTTAAAAATAACATTCCAAAACATAAAAAGTATTTAAACCCTTTTCATTGAAAATAAAATTAGTAACTAATAATTTAAGCAATAAATAAAATTCAAAAAAATTACATGAGTAGAATAACCTTTCATTGAAAATAACTTTTTCTAACTAAAAAATCAAAAAACATATTGGACATCCTTTTCATTGAAAATAACCTGGGAATGTTATAAAATAATCTTTAAAAATCAGTTAACTATTTTAAAGTAAAATATCCATTCCACTTTGAAAAATACTTTTTAAAACATAAAAAGTATTTTAAATAATTTTCCTGGAATATAACTTTGAAAACATATAAATTTTCCATTAAATTAAATAATGGTCATGATAGGAAGAAATTTTATTCATGTTTTATATGTTAGAAACAAATATTCCCTTCTTGTTTTCATTAAAAGCGTAATGTGCCTTATTTTTTTAAATGACATGGTGATTTATTTGAAATTTTTTTGTAAAAATTAAATCATGGATAATAATGTATTTCATTAATTCTTTATGGAATTTTAAAACATTTTTAGAAAACATGAATATGATGAAAATTAGTTTTTGATTAAAGATATAAATAGTATATATTTTATTAAAAACATTCCATTGAACTATTGAGTTCACAAATAGAGAAAAATGAATGGAAAACAAATATTCTTGTGACATAACTATATGATAATAAAACTAATAAAGTTATGGATAGATGGATCATACTATTTCTTTATCGTATGCATAAACATAAACAATTTTGATAAATTATGAGATTGTATCATAAAACCATTACTTCTTTAATAACATTAAATTATAATCCCCATTAAGGAAATAAATAAAATGAAACATAAAATATCTATAAAATAATTTATTTTATGATATTTCGTGTCAAATTAGATTTATATAAACCTCAAAAAATAAGACAGGTTTATGACACACCATATGTCTCGAAGAATGCAAATTGAGACAAAAATCCATTACTACGTTGGTATCTTGTGAACAGTAAATATAATGAAATTGAGATACTAAAATAGATAATTAATTCCAAATAATTTTCCAAAGAATAATTATAAAATAAATTCTTCAGTAGTATATACAATACATAAAATAAATATGTGGTTAACATGACACATGACGCGCTAAAGTAAAAAGTGAGATGAAAATTCCTTAACTTAATTCTCAATTTTCTTTCGTGCACATTGAAAAAATCTGTATGATCAATATTGGTTTATAATAAATATTTTAAATAACAATAAATATAAATATCGTACCATATTTTTATTACCTATTACATTTTATCAACCATTTATTAATTATATCATATCAAAATCATGTTTCGAGTAACAATTTCATTGTATATTTTCTTTTTGTATTTTCTTTTTTTTAATTTTGTAATGGTGTAATAATATAAAAATTGTTAAATATAACATAAATATAATATATATTCAATATATATTTATTTATAGTAATCCATAAATGTCATAGATATAAAATAAAATACTCCATTCATTAAGATGGTTGGTCGAATGTACACATGAGCAATTTTTCTATTTTCACGAAGGACAAATTAATAGAGTAGAAAATATTATATTACTGTTATTGAATCATTTTTATTTTATATATATCACATAAATTCATTAAATATACCCAAATTACCTTACATTCAAAGCATTAGTGAAAAGATAATCACATCTCTTCGTGAGGCGGTCGTCTGTTGTACACACGAACATCAGTATCATATCCCCCATGAAATGAAATGTAATAAGGTATACGTGATATAATAATTATATAATTATAATTATGTTTAATATATCATACATGTTCATTTAGTATATCCTTATTAACATCCATGTGAATCATAAATGAAAAACATATCACATCGGTTTGCGAGGTAGTAATCCATCGTACACACGAGTGACATTTTATTCCCAAGGAGTATATAAGTAAGAAGGTATATTTGGTATTAAAATTTAAAATATAAAAAACTATAATAAATATAATATAAAATCAATAAATATATAAATATATGTATTTGTGACAGGTGGTGTTGGAAAATTAATAACATTGGTTCATGAGCTTGTAGTCCATCATACACATGAATAATGATTTTATATCTAATTTGATGGAAATAGATATAAATATAGGTTAGTATATTAATGTATAAACATATCATAATATAGGATATAATTGTTTATGTTATTATCACTGTTTACGTACTTGTTAAGTTCTTATTATAAGAATAAAAACAAAAACATATAGAAGAAAACTTTACCTCATCTTTGGACAACCTCTTTAGATTTTACCTAAATCACTTTTAGATTGGTTTTCAAAAAAACAAAGGATCATAGAATAACTTGAATTAAATAATGAATTTATTTGTTTAGGTATTTGTCAATCCAATTGTTTTTTGAAATGAGAATAGGAGAGGATGGGGTGGCCTTTTATAAGTGAGGTTAGTGTCACATTTGTAATTTTTGGAAAGAAAACATTATACCATGTTTTTGGCATACCAAATGGGTCAATAATGGTACATTAACAAGAATTAGAGATAATAATTCCGAAATATTTCTATAAAATTGGTTTTGGACATCATTCAATGTTATTTTACCCATTATCTTTTTTGGTTTAACAACCCCCCATAAACTCATTTTAACCCTAATGACATTAATTAATTTTAAATTTTTTTAGTATTGATTATGGTATAAAATAAATTGAACATATTATATAATATAAAATATTATTTTAAAAATATTTAATCAACTTTTCCATGTTTCATTCGCCAAATTAGATCAGTTCAATTTAATGTTAATCTTCTAGATTCAATAAAGAAGCAGTTTTCTAAAGACAAAATATTCAAAAGTTTAATGAGTTTTTATATAAATATTAATTATGAAATTTATTCTGATTACCTAAATTTAATTAGTAGATATATAATTTTACTAATTTTACTTTTAAAACCATCTTTAAACAAATTTTATGTATTCAAAATCATTAAAAGAAATCAAAATTCGTTATAAAAACATTATTTTTCATTGTTTTTTGAATAATATATCTACTTATAAAATTCTCAGAAACTCACCATGATATAATATTACCATTTTTATTTTAAAAATTTAATTCATTTTTTCAAATATATTTTCTAATAATTTCTAAAATTAATTTTAAAAATAATTTCAAAAAATGTGATAAAACTGCTTTTTAATAAATATATGGTTGAAAAGTGTAATATTGGATTTTATCTTATCTTCAGACTAAAAACACATATGGGGAATATTAAATATTTTATGATATATAAAATATGTATATTATTAATTAATATAAATCACCAAAATTGATTTATTTAATTTATTGATCTATGTCATGATTATGCGTAGAAAAATAGTTTTTCAGAAAAAGATTTTCATTATTTTAAAATAGGTCTTATTTTCATTTTTAATTAACTAATCACTAAAGGATTTAATTTATATAAATGGGAAAGACATATATTTTCATACATTAGTAAATCTTATTCATACCCATCATTACAATGGAATGGGGATAACAATTTTATTAAATAATAAAAATTTTATAGTATGTTGTGTTTTATTGAAATTTGGTGTTGCATATAGTTAAAGCTATCGCGTAAAATAAATTAAATTTAAAATATTTATATTTGATAAAATTTAGTAGTGGTACATAATATAATTATTATATGTGTTTAATTATAATTTTTAGATTTTATTAATGTGATAATCATATTTTTGATGATTTATAAGAAGAGGATAAATGAAAAAGAAAATATCTATAGTCATTAAATACTATAAAGAAATCATATGTTCCTGTATAAAACATCTTAATTTTGTAATAATCGAGGAATTATATTGAGGCTAAAGGATACCCACCATAGTAGAGACTCATTTTGATATAATATTTGTAGTTAATCAAGATAAAACTAAAGGCATGGGGTGGGTTAAAGTGGGTATATCATGGGTCCTTTTATAGGTGGGCTTGAGTATAATAATCACAAATAATCATTACTTAATTGATAATGAATGTAATTACCCATGGAAGTGGGGACAAAGTGTATTATTAATAGAAAATTGGTTATTAAATGATGATAATTCTCTCATTAACACATTTATAAATAATATTTTTTGATATTTGTTTCCCTTTCCCATTATTTTAACACTTTTACTTCAATTTAAAATTTATCATGGCAACTCACTTTTATCATGGTAAAATATTTTTTACCAAAATAAAATAAAATTGATCCTATTATATATTTACAACATTATTATTAAAAGGATTACATTTATTTTATTTAATTACATTTATAAAAGTGATAGAAATTAATTTTAATATGGGATATTTAAAACCTATAAAAAAATTTTAGAAAAAATATATTTTATTGCATGAAAAGGGATTTATTCTGATTTATTACCAAGTAATAATTATCAAAAGAATTTTAATTTATTTAATTAGATATATAATTTTTTTTATTAAAATCATTCTTTTATAGATATTAATTTAATTTAGTATGATAAATAATACCCAATAATAAGGAAACACAATTTTTTTGAAATTTATCTTTTAGTATTAAATGATTTTATTCATGTTTATAAACAATTAATGAAAATTATTGGAATTTTAATTAATTTTTTAATATATATATATATAATAAATATAATTAATAAAATTTAATACTCTAATATTATTAATTTAACTTCATAAAAATATATAGGAAAAATATTATTTTTAATAAAAAACATTTTTTAACACTGAATAATAAAATTTGTATTATTTATTGCTCCATTGTTATCTGATGGATATTATTAATTATTTATCCAATAATTACATGAATTTTTCAATATATATTATTAGAATCATTCTTTAAAAGTAATTAATTTAACAAAGAAATTAACTCAAAAAAACAGTTTTTTAGTGTAAAATTTATTTTCACAAATGAATTAAAATATTTTTATATTGTTTATAATTAATTTTTTTTCAAATGTATATATTATTATAAAAATATTTTTTTAACATCTAAATAGTATTTATTTATATCAACTATAAACTATTAAATCTTCACCAGTAATATGTTTAATGGTATTATAACCAAAGGATTTGTATGCCTCCATAATAGTCAAATAGACATTATATTACACCCATTACATTCTATAAACTAATTTCATTATAACTTAAAAAGTCTCACATCTCAGTCCTATATTTTTTATTTTTTATTTTATAAATAAAATATATATTCATGATATTTTCCCCATTATAGTTTCAGTTATATTAATTATTATTCTCAATAGTATAGTTGAATCAAGTGATTTCTTAATTATAAAAATATTATTATTTTAAAAATATTTTCTAATTTTATTTTTTCACTTTTATGGTTTGTTTTCACCCTTGTTATATAATAATCATTGGTATATAATACATTGTTTCATATACATTTTTATAATGTACTTTTATGAGTTAATAAAGTATTATAATCATGATTCATATCATGTATGGTTTATTTTTAGTTAAGTTTCTATTATGTAGAATGAATAAAACAAATAACTCAGGGAGGGTAAATACATACATAAATCGGGGATGTTATAATCTCCCCAATCCAAAATAAAGTGCATCCTCAAAATTTTCATTATCTCCGACTGTTGAAAATTGGTGTGGGTATCCATAAGGTACACATGACCCAAGATATTGTTTCTAATGGGATGTCAACTTCATTATATTTCATTATACTAGGAGACTCACATTTAACAATATAATCATCTTATATTGATATTTCTATTTGTCTGAACTAATTTTTAAATATGATACATTAGTTAGTTAAAAGATAAATAATTTTTTATATTCTTAACGTTTACAACTTCATTTTCATGATCATGTTTAAAAAAAATACAAAATTGAAAATTATTATTTGGAATTAATATAATATCATATAAAATAAAAATAATTCATCATTGGAATATGAAATATTTTTCATATAATGTATTATCCTATGAAACCTTCATTTTAACCCGATGCCACTTTTGATTCAACTATGATATTATTATATTAACCAATAACCCTTTTAATTTTACCTAAGTTTCCATCAGTTTCATTCTCTTAATATAAATAATATAATCCATAAAATTTAAAAAAACTACTCTAATATTAGTTTAATCACCTTCAGACCCTCACTCTCATATCTATTGATGAAATACAAAAATTGACACAAGCACTCTAATAACAACTGATATGACATAAAAACGCATTCAACAATTTTTATAATTACATATATCATATAAATTCAAAAACAAACCCCCATTTACCAATGGTTCATTATATTTAGATATTATCAATATATAAATCCCAATAAACATTAGTACATTAATATCTCTCACAAAATTCCCTACACATGAATTTATCATAGATATTTACTTACATATAAATTCTTTTGGAAATGAGGAAACATAAGAATGAGTGTGATAAAATGATTAGTTTTTTCAAAACATATAAATTTATTAATAAGTATTATATCATTATCATGTGAGAAAACATGAATATTAAATAATTAAAAATGTATTAAGATGATAAGAGTCGATCATAAGGCAAAATAGAACATCATAGATCGTGTAATAAGGTCATATAACCTCAATATAATTATCATAAAAGAATAAAATATATCATTGAATAAAAATATAGAATCTTTATATATAAATCATGAGTTATGGAAAATAATTTTGGCACGTAGCACATATATAATCGTACAAAATCACAAAATTATGAACATAACAAACAGAAATCGTTTTTGAGCACATATTTTTGATCATAACTAACCATAATCATTACCAAGAATAATTTTGGGAACATGGATGACCAAAATAATTTCCATGAAAATGTTGTGAACATAGTTAGATTTATCCATTTCTATGAACAATATCATTATCTCATTGGATATAAATTATTACAAATTTCATTGCAGGGATGTATTTCACACATAAATCACATAATATTATGTTGTACCTATGTCTTCTACAAGAAACAATAAAAATTCACAAAATGATTAACACATGTAAATAAATGGGATTCCTATAAACATTCCTGAGGAAGAACTCATCTAAAAAGATAGAGGAATAATAGTTAAATACACATTAATTAAAATAGTATCATGAAGGTTATTCACACTATATACAATAAAAAAGGAATATGGTCATGAAAATAGATTTTCACCGTCAATCAAATGTTATTATTATCAAGGTTAAAACCCATAAATTATAAGAAATATATATATGGTAAACACAAATAACATAATTTCATATAATTTTATCATTATACAATTATTTCGATAATTAATGTGGTAGTGATGTATCAATCCTCTTATATCTGTTTCATTTCATATCGCTGTAAATACATAGTTGTTTTGAACATGAATTATAGGATTATTTAATGATCAGTCACATTTAAGAAAAGTATATAATAAAAATAAACATACCATAAGCATTATTTGTATGATAGAATGTAAAAGTGTACTCACATAGATGAAAATTATTTTATAAAAATATATGTTTTCATAAATTATTTATAAAATCACATACATATATTTTTTGTTATGTTTAAATAATATCCAATAAGGAATGGAATGAATGAATTTTTTTTATTAAAATAGAATAAAAATGAGAATATTTCAAATCAATGATGAAAAAAATATGTCAAAAACATATAATAACGTCAAAAAATAATCCTTCATTAAAATGAGATGGAAATGGAAGTAAATTCATAAATTGTTTTTTATTAATGTTTTTTAACTTTATCGTTAAAACATTGCATGCCACCATTAAAAAATTATTTATTGGGTGACAAAAAATTATAACATTATTTAAAGAAGAAACCCAAATAAGGGATCCTTAAAAATATTATTTTAATTTAAATTATAAGAAACATGGAGTAAAAGATGAAAAAATATGCAGAAGTGATGAGAAATTCATTTTTATGATTTGAAATAGATTTTCTAAAACCCACATCAATAAAATAATTATAAAACATCCCTTTAAAATTGATATATATCAAAATATGAATTTATATAAAACATTTTTATATTCTAAAATGTGACAAGAAAATATTTTTTTAAGAAATAACATGGATTGGAATGAAAACTTCCTTAAAATGATAGTGGAATTTTTATATTATAGCATATTATAACAATGAATCAAGAATCAATCAAAAAGTGTACTTTGATAAAGAAATTTAATTTCCCCAAAAATAAAAATAAAATGAAATATGTTATCAAAATGTGATGTAATACTTATGATTAAAAATAATATATTCAAGATGAAATATTATGACTCAAGGAATAAGTATTGAGTAAACATGAACACTTTTAATCATTGTAATGAGTGAGGCATCTGAAAATTAAAGGTAAAACATAAAATAAAACATTAAATACAATTAATAAACACATAATTATAAAAAAATATATTATATAGGAATTATATAGGCCATATAAATGAAAATAAGTTTATAATATTAATAATCACTCAAGGATAGGATATTTAGATAAAAAACACTCAAAACATTATATTTCATGAGGAAAAGAATCTATTTAAAAGAAGATTATGATAAAGAAATATAAATTCATAAAAGATAATGATAAAATATAGTATAAAAATTTAGAGGGTAAAAGAAACTAAAGATAAAAGTTCATAGTCAAAGAAGAATGAGTAATACTCAATGAAATGAGATTGAGCTTACAAAAATCCTTACATTGTCATATTTTAGGATGTAATAATCTTTTGAAATGGGATTATGATAAATAAATGAGTATCCACCAAAGAAAACATAGGATGAAAAATATAATACAGTCATATGTTTGACTATATATGGATAATAAAAGTGAATTTCAAGAACAATGATTATAAATAAATTAAATGAAATTGATTTAATTAAAACCCTTACCTTGGATTCTCAATTTATCAAATGTAATCTATGATCATATATAAAAAATTAAGACTAATTAATAATATATTTAGAGGCATTATTTAGATATATTAACTGTAATATTAATCATTTATATTCATTAATTACACAGTTATTACGTATATTAGTTTATATTAATCATATCTTGTTATTGGTTTCAATCATTATTTTTTTATTTCAATATAGAAGTCTCAATAGCCTTTCCATGTTCATGAGTTAAAATCCTCTAGAATATTAAATTTATTATAATTGTACATCCATAATTAGCTATGAAGTTATATATTCATTCTGTGGGAGTTTTAGTTAGGATTTATAAATATAAAATCTATAAAAAGCTCATCCCAATAATTTTTAGCATACATGAGTTGTTATATTAAAAACTGATTAATTATTAATATCACCATTATAAAACCATAAAAAATATATTTAGTTAATAATACCACATATTACCTATAATGACCCCAGGAATAACACACATGGATATTACAACTTTTATATAAATATTCATTAGATTATACAATCACAAGCCTTAGGACCTTAATAGTTTAGTGACTTTGGAAACATAGAACAAATTCTTCTTATCTGGTGAAATACCTTCAATTTCTTGAGTAATGATATGCCCCTATAGAAATATTACCTAAAATTCTTCTTTATAAATTAGTTAATGAAAATATAATAAATGGTGATCTTAGATTCTCAGTAAACGTAAACCCAAGAGATATCAATATATGATTATATAAAAACATAAGTTATATGTAAGGGTTTGTGATCAGGAACATATCTTACAAGGTTCATAACCAACCTATCAAAGCTAATAAACATGAGGAATGTTTTAAATATTGGTAGTTCATAAGACATGAATCATAATATAATAATGAACATGAATTATGAGAGTATATCAAAGTGATAAGACATAGATTCATGTCATACACATCAATTTATAACATTATGAACATTTATAAATAGAAACAAATTCACTCATTAAGATGAGGACTTGAGATTAAGTACTCACATAAACTTATGGACAAGAAATCAGGTCTACATATGTTATTGTGAACATGAAATTAGATTCACACATAACATCATAGTAGTCAAGGTTCACTCTCAATACTATAAACATAATGGATTAGGACACACCTATTTCCCATTGTTGATCAAGTTTCCCCACATTCCCATAGTGGATCAGGTTTCCACATCTTCCCATAGTATATCAGGTTCCCCCATATTCATATTGTGGATCTAGTTTCCCCATATTCCCATAGTTGATTTAGTTTCCCTGTCTTCCCATAGTAGATCACGATTCCCCTTCTTCCCATAGTGGATCAGGGTTCCCCTTTTTTCTATATTAGATCAAGCCCCTTAAAATGTTTTCCATCATTATCTCATGAGATATAAATCATTACACAATTATTTCAAGGTAGATATATCTCCCACCTGTCACATAATTAAATCATATATACGTGTTCCACAGGATAATAAAACATGTATCATATCACGATCCATAAAAACACATGCATTTCATAAACACCAGATCATAAACCATGAAATAAAATGGTTATCATAAACATGAAATAATACCATAACAACTGTAATATATACAAGTTTAGAGTCATTGCATAAAATAATAACCCATGAAATGAATCTTATTTCACAAGCATATAACCTGTGAAAGATAAATGGGTTTCATAATCAATGTGTCATCTTAAAAATAAACCATTCGACTAAAAGGTATAAATGGTGTCGTTGGATTATATCTACAATATATCATAAAATATAAAAAATTATTTCATATTATATGAAAAATAATTTTGAAATTATCATTTGAAACATTTTTTAGAAAAATATATTTTCTGTACTAAAATTAGTTTTTTAAATATAAAATATTTTGAAGATACATTTTCCTCTAAAAACAACCTTAAAAATATATAAATGAATCATTGTAAATAATTTAAATCACATTTTAGACATAAATAATTTATGAAATAAATAATCCTTGAAAATGAGAATAGAATATCATTTTAAAAAATTTGAAAACATTTTTTTAAAATAATGTTAAAAAAATATATTTCAAGCTGAATAGGAATAATGTTGAATTATTTTAAAAACATTTTATTAATTATATTAATTACCAATGAGTGGTAAAATGGACCTATTAAATAAATATATCATGAATAAACAGGGGAGAAGAAAATATATGAGATGTATATGGAGATGGATGACAAAATTTCATCAATTGAAGTATAATCACAAACAATCTCGTTAAATGATGAGATTGTAGAAAAAAACTATTACCAATTTAGTAACATTGAATACTAGTCCCCATGAAATAAAAAAATTACATGAAGATAAAAATATCTGAATAAATATTATATTAATTATCCAAAATGTAAAAGTTTAGTATATATAGTTTATAAAATAATATAGGCGTATAATGTAACATTAGTATCAATGAAGAAAAATTGAGGCAAAATTAGTTTAACGATTTGGTAACATTTAAAAAATAAACTCCTATAAATAAATATCATTAAATAGATATATTAATATGCATAAATTTAATTATATGAGTAATGTAATAAATTCATGGTATGAATATACACCACACAAAAGAAATGAGTGGTGGATAAGGAATAATTCGGATATAAATAATACTAATCTTGAAATCCCCTTACTACTTGAGGAGTTTTTTTAATCATGAGATCCATGATAGAATGAAATCAATTAAATGTTTTAATATCTTTAAATAAATTATATTAATCATATATAATTTGATATACAATTATATATACCACACAATAAGAATAAGTTGTGAATATATCTTATATTTCACCAAAAAAATTTGAGATGCGAAAACCATTACCTTAAGTCATATAATTCTTCATACATGTTCAATCCAAATATATAATAAACATAAATTTATTAAAAATCTAAAAAAATAACCTTATTATTTAATATAATACCAAATAATATATGATTATGAAATTATATTATCATTTTATTAATAATTTAATGTGTAATTTATGTTTCCGGTAATAATCGATGTATTCCTTTTTTTATGTTTTGACAAGTTATTATCGATCCTCTAACTTAGATCATAATTTTAATTATTTCCAGAATTTAAAACGTTATTGAAATATCTTATATATTCATTATATAAATATTTATAATAATCAATACATGAAATAAATATGAAATGGAATACATAATTCAGGGAGATGGTTGGTCATACATACGCATAAACGTTGTTTCCATTTTCTTATCATGATGAAACAAAGTAAATACAAGAAATAAATGTGTATATGCATATATATTCTTATTACAGTAGTATTGTTATTTTATTCATATGATATAATTTTACAAAACCCATCCTCACTACATTATATATAAAATGTGAACGAATCACATCGCTTTGAGTTGGTGATAGTTCACACCTCCACAAACGAAGTTATACTATTCACTCAAAATTGACATCATGATGGTATGTGTTATTTAATATTTAAACAAGTATAAATATTTCATAAATATAATATGTATCATATATAAATTTAATTTACATCATTATTTCCAACCTTGAAATGATGTAATGGAAAAACGAACGATATTAGTTCTCGAGGTGGTAGTCCGCCATACACACGAATGATGATTGTGTATCCCACTTAATGGAAATGTGTATATGTGTAGGAAAAAAACATAGTTAAAAAGATATAAGTATATTTTTAATACTTATATTTTTATATAATAATGGAATAATAATACATTAATGGTTGTAGAATGATATAAAATATAAGATCTTGTTGAAGGATGTTACATCTTCTTTGGTTAACTTCTTATAGTTTGCACTGAAGGACTATGTTTGTTTTTTTATTCCAATATTAAGGAATATAGGTTTGGAGTAAGATATTTTTAATCATATTTTTGCAAGGTTTGGACGATCCAAATTTCTTGAGAGGTATGATGAAGTGAGGAGGGGAGGAGGCCTTTTATAAGTGAGGAAAATAACACATTGGTACTCTTGAATATATTTGTGTTATCCCTATTTTATACTTGTCAAAAAAGAATTAAAATATACCATTATATATCTTAATATGTTTAATGATTTAAATATTTACATAAAATTATTTTTAGACAAGTATAGGGTAATTTTAACACCTTATTTTCTATGTTTAATCATTAATAAAGCTCTTTTTTCCATAATCATTGTAATTAATTATAATTACACTCCCTAATATTTTAGTAAAAAATAAGGTCACCTTATTGAAAATTATAAATAATTATTCTTCAAATATGGAATTCATTTTTCCAATTCTTTTCTAATAATTGGAAAAAAATAATTTAAAATTAATCCCACATGTGGGATGAGACGACGAGTTTTTAAATTGAAAAAGATCCAATTTTTGAAATGTTTTTTCACAAATTTTAATGATAAATTTGTTAAAATGGCCTAAATATATTTAATTTAGGTATTATTAGACAAATTATACTTTAAACCAAAATTTAAACAAAATTTATCTAGGTAAATAAATGCGAATTAAAAATAAATTTTCAATTAAAATTATGTGTATTAACTATTAGTAAAAAATATAACATATAAATATACCAAAAATCCACCCAAAATAAAATTTTATATTTGAATTTAAAAAATGAATTTAATTTTTCAAAAAGAGATATTATAAAAGAGTACATAATTATATTTAAAATAGTTACGCCTTTAAAAGGCAGTAAAAATGTCTTTTAGAAAAATAAAATTTTTTATTCATTATATTGGATTTATCCATTTATTATACATATAAAATATATGGTATGAGTGTAAATCTTTTTGATTTAATATATAATATATAACGATTATTTAAAACATTAATCAAGAATATTTTTTTAAATTCATTGAGATAAAATTGTGTTTGTACACATAAAAGATAGTTTTTGTAGAAAATAAATTTATATATATTCAAATATTTTATAATTTAATTTCTAACTAATTGATACCCAATGGTTTAATTTTATTTACTTTTGAAAATAATATTTTTGAAATTTATCCATTCTTATTCTTAATTTCAATTCCAATGGCTAGTTGGTAATAATAAGAATATTTTAATTATTATATTTATTGTATGTTATAGTTTGGTAAGACAATGTCTTTAATGTCATGAATGTTATCAAATGAACTCAACATTGTGTGTAACACAAGACAAATATAGTGTTCTGTGTACCACAAGATAACCTAAGTATTGCGTGTAGCACAATCACAACATGGTGTTCCGTGTAAAGTAATAATATCTTAGAGATTTCAGATAACACAAGTTATATTTCGTGTTTCATGAAATATAGAATATATTAAATTAATTTGAAATAAAATATTTCAAAAAATCTCAGGGTGTTAAATTCTACCACCTTGAAATTAATTTATCCCTCATAGATCGAATGGGTTATCATTGATTTTATATAATAATGTTTCTTTCAATGAAACCCAAATCGTAAAAATGAATATTAAAACACCATTAGGAAGTAAAATATGGAAACATTAGGTTTACCCAAATTAACTCATAACTAGGTTTCCATATCAGATAATATAGGGGGAAATTTAAAACATGGACATATAATAAAAATTTAACGATCATATTCTGATGGCGAATGATAAAGAACATGTTTATGGCATAGATAATGATAATAAAGCTTTAAACCAAATTGGCTTGAAAAGGGGGGTTGATATCATAAAAAAATGATGATAATGGGACAAAATTTTATATCATCAGCCTATTAATAATGATGAATAGATTTCATGAGAATATATTCTTACTTTATTTGAGCACAATATCACCCTTTGTTATGACACGATCAATTTCAACGTCATGCCTTTTTTCATGAAATGGAGGTGAATTTTTCATTATTGGGGAATAATTAAACCATGATATCTATAAATATAATGATATATCATTCATTCTATCTGAATTTTAAAAAAAAATTAGCTCATGTTAAACAATATTCATAAATCCTCATATGGAATGGTTATACTTAAATTTATAAAATATCTTCCAAATTTTAACATAAACCATTACATAATTGGTTAACCTTATAACCATTTCGAAAGAAAAAAGTAAAAAAATTTAATAAGATCAGTAAATTTCTCAAAAATAAATTATCATTGATCCCTTATATATCATAATGTATGTCCTATTTTTAACATACGAAACATGTAAATACGTCCATCATTTTTTCTCATGGTTACAACTGGAATTACCATAAAAAATTATTAAAAACATGCATGGTTTATTATTATAGTGTTTATTGGATATGTAACAAATATAAAAAAAGTTGTAGGATTCATCCATGATAACATAGAAAACTTTTTAACAAATCAAAAATTAGTTCTATGGTAATCAGTACTTTCTAATTCACTTTATCCATATCAATCATCTCATTATCCAAGATAAAAAAAATTTCTAAACATCTGAGACACATTAAGGGGTACTTTCCCTTAAATAAAATATTACCTTCCCATTAAATAACTTTACTCTTTCATTATTATAATCCTTCTAAATGATTCATGAAAAAATAACATAATTCTCGATTTCCAATGCATATACAACTCAGTAACCCATCATTATTATTAATTCATTACATTGGCTTCAACATATCATTACAAAACACCCATTTCATATAATATTAAATATGAATCATGCATTAACATTCATCAAACACAAATTAATAATGCTTATAAACAATACTATTAGAACAACACATACCTTAATATGTTTTTTTGGACTCTTCAAAATAAAAAGAAAAAATCATTATTTATACAAACTTATTGAGTAACATCATGATATTTCCCTTTAAGACATGTATTTTAATAATGGCCATACATTTTTCACATTAAATAGTAATGATTTGATAATACCACGAGGACTCCAATATTTACATCCATTTTATTATGTGAAATTTTCATTTTCCTTTTGCAGTTACATTCTTTATTCCCTTCTTTTACATAGTCAAAATGTATTAATGTTCCTCTAAGATATCCACTTTGGTGTTTTTTCCCACATTATCAAAGTAAATTATATTAAATAATATTTTATATATGGTCTATATTACTCATGTTCTCTGTGAACTTGTTCCATCTATTAATTATTGAATTTATTATTTTATTAATGTATACATAGTTAAGAATGTGCTATGAAAACTAATTATGCATGATTACAAAGTCCATTACACATATGATAATAATATTTGATATCACATCAGATCATTTTCTATCACATACATCATTAACCTCGTTCCTTTTACTTTCTTCCATTGACTTAAAACTATAAATCATAGTGTGAGAAACAATTATCATAGCTGAAAACCACATAATCTAGAAAAATCACTAATGTAATGTCTAAATCATGACACCTATTTATTTAGTCTATAAAACCATGGGTTTATTCTACGTTATTCATATTCATATTGTATTTAAATCCTTAATGATGGTTCATAAAGTGTTTTTTAATTCTAAAAGGATATCCCTTGGGAGTATCAAACTTGGGGTGCAATGAGGCTTGTTGTTGTACACAAGGTCCTAATTGAGTCTAGAGCAATACAATTTTTGTTGGGTTGGTACACTTATATACATATATTCCAATGATCCATCCACTTGTATTATCGAGAAAATTATTTATTTATATGAAGCCATACACTCTATTATTTACCAAAATTGTAAGACCTTTTCCTAAATATTAACTCATCCAATGACTTATCCTTATAGACATCCCTAGACATATACTTAGAAATATCCCTAGGGATCTCACTAAATTTTTCTCATCTGATTTTCCAAAGGTTGACAAAACAAGTCCTTTGATACCAAATATAGAAACCTAGAAACTAACAAATATGGATATTATTTCTTTTTTATGAATATTAATTACATTATAAAAACATGATATTGAGGACCATAATAGTTTAGTGACATTAGGAACAAGGAAAAAATATTATAATCTAGGGAAATTTATTCAATTTGTCTTGTAAATATACTCCCCTTTATCAATACTACGTAAAATATTTATTCATAACATGGGAAATTTAAATATAATAAATGGTGACCTCCGATGCTCTCTAAGGGAAAACATAAAACATGCCAACCTATGATCATCTAAAATAATACGTTTAGTGTATGTGTCTGTGAGAAGGAACATATTTTACATGGTTTATACCCAAACCTTCATACATAATAAACATGATCTGTATAATAAAGATTTGTAGTCCATAATCCATGAATCATAATATAATCAATAACATGAACCATGAGAGAATATCATTGGTATAATACGTAGATTTGTGGTATTCAAATCATCTTATAACATTGTGAAAATATATAAATAAAAACATATTCGCTCATTATGTTAAGGACAGTGAATTATGACCATCGATAAACTACTGTACATGCAACCATGTCCATGAGTAACATTATGAACATGTAATTAGGTTTATTCATAACATCATTTTATTCACGGTTCACTCCCATGATGATAAAAATAGCGGATCAAGATTAAAAAAAAATCTATTTTTGATTTGGTTTCTCCATGCCCCCATAGTGTATTGGGTTTCCCTGTCATTCTATTTTATATTGGGTTTCCCCTTATTCCCATTGTGGATTGGGATTCCCCATCTTCCCATAGTAGAATGAGGTTCCCATTCTTCCAATAGTGGATTAGGTTTCCCTATCTACCCATTGTGGATCAATCTCATTTAATTATTTCCAATCATTTTATCTGGAGATATCAACCATTACCACAATAATGGGAGGAAGATATTGGTCCCACCCAACACATAATGAAATCATACGTACTTCTGGCAAAAGATAAGGGAAATTTTATCATATCATAACCCATAAAAAGAGATGAGTTTCATAAAAATCATATTATAACCCATGAAATGAAATGGCTATCATAATCATGTCATCATATCATAACTTGTGGAAAATAGACACGTTTGAAAATCATTTCATCAAATCATAACCTATTAAAAGAAGCGGGTTTCAGATGAATATTAAATGTCAAATAGTAATGGGTTTCATAAACAACATATCATATTAAAAATAAACCATTCAAATAAAGAGTATGAATGGTTTCTTAGATTATTTACCAATAAATCATAAACTATATAAAATTATTTCCTCTTATATGAAAATTAATTGTTAAAGGAACATTTAAAAAATTTCTTTAGGAAAATATAATTTCCTATGTAAAAATCTTTTTCCTTTGAAACTAACCATGAAGACTTATAAATTTATATTTTAAAATAATTTAAATATTTTTTACACATAAAATTTTTTTAAATCCATTTTCCTTTAATTTTATAATATAATATCATTTCAATTTTTTTATAACTTTTTAAAAAATATTATTTTTTGAATAAAATTGATTCTTGGCCGAGGAGAAATAAGTTGGATTATCATAAAAACATTTTCTTAATTGTATTATGTACCAATGAGTGAAAAAATGTAACAATCCTTTAATATATCATGAGTAACTATAGGAAAAGAAAATAAATTATATTTATTGATATATGGATGAAATTATTTCATCAATGGAAGCATAATAATAAGAAATCCTGAAAAAATATGTGATTGTAGCAATGAAATATTACCACTTGGGTATCATTGAATTATAATACCCATTAAATAATAAAATTAAATGAATATTAAAATATTATTGAGATGTTTACATTCATTTTACAATATGTAAAAGGTAATTATATATAACTCATAAAATGATATAGGTTTATAACATAACATGTGTCTCAAAAAAATAAAATCAAGACAACATTACATCACAAGTTTGGTAACATTTGAACTGTAAAATCCATGAATGGGAGATCATAATATTTATTTTTGAATATCCATGAATTTAAGGATAATATTCCTGAATTAAATTCGTGGGAATTGTATTCATCACACAAAATAAAAAAGTGGTGAATAAGGCACATGTCACATTGAAATAAAAGTGAGGCTAGAAATCCCCTTACAAATTTCGTAACTTTTGAATCATGAGAAATGTGAAATAATGACATAAATTTAAACATTTAAAATAATTAAATAAATTATTTTAAATATATTACATGTCATATTGTATTATATATACCACAAAAAAAGAAAAGTGGTAAATATATCATACATCTCCTAGAAATAAAAGTGAGACGAGAAAATCATTACATCATGTTTCGACATTATTTATTCATCTTCAAACCTAAAATTAAATAAATATAAGATTATTATACATCCATTAACAACATATTATTATATATCATACCACATATGATTTTATTATGAATTTATAAAAAAGTTTTAGTAATAATTTGATGTTAAATTTTTTTTGGAGTAATAATAACTGTGTTTTTGTATATTTCTTGACCTGTTATTCTTGATATTATAACATAGATCATGAGTAAATGTTTCCCATGATGTAAAACATGATTTAAATAACATATATCTTCTGTATATAAATATTTTCAGTAATCTATACAAGATTTAAATATGAAATTGAATACATCGTTCATTGATACGGTAGGTCATACATATGCATAAACATTATTTCCATTTTCTTATCGTATTGAAAGAATGACATTAAATGAAAAGAATGTGTATATATATATTATAATTATTATTATATACATATCATATATTTTTTCCAAATAAACCCTTAAATCATTCACATAATGTGTGAATTAATCAAATCTCTTTGAGGAAGCGGTAGTCCAAAAATCCACAAACGATGTTATCATATTTTTAAAAAATATAAAACAAGAAGGTATGTGTTATATAATAATTAAATAAGAATAAATAAACCAAATATATCATATATATCATATATAAATATAAATTTCATCATTATTCTCAACCTTGAAATGTGGAAATGAAAGAATGAATGACATAGGTTCACGAGGCGGTAGTCCGTCGTACACACGAACAATTATTATGTATCTTATTTGATGGAAGTTCGTGGGAGTGTAACAAAAAAACATAACATAAAAAATATATCTAAATTTAAGATATTGAGTTTAATATAAATCCATGTAATAATAATAATTTAAGGGGTGTATAAGTATATAAAACAAAAGTGCATATTGAAGGATGTTGCGTATTCTTTGGGTAATTCATTTTGATTTGCAACAAAGGACTAACTTGAATTAATTTATTCCCAAAGTTAGGATTATAGGTTGAGAGGAGTGAATTTATAATATTATTTTTTCATTTATTGGATAATTCAAGGGGCATTATTGGTGTGAATAAGTAAGGAGGAGAAGAGGCCTTTTATAAGTGGGGAAAAGGACACATTGGCTATTATTGAAAATATTTGTGTTCTCTCGTTGTTTTACTTGTCCCAAAATTGTAAAAAATCAAAGTTTATATATCCATATAGGATTAATGGTATAAAATATTCAGAAAATAAATTTTAGAATATTTATGGTCATTTTTTACACCATGTTTTCTGTGTTTAGTCATTAATTTAGCTCGTTTTTTTTCATTAATCACTATAATTAATATTAATTACATTCACTAATATTTTGGATAAAAAAACTACGTTTACCATATAAAACATTATAAATTATTGTTAATCCAAATATTAAATTCATTTTTCTAAATTCTATTCATATAAATGGCACAAAATAATTTTAAATTAATCCCATAGACGGGATGAGATGATGAGTTTTTAAAATGAAAAATGTCAAATGATTGAAATGATTTTGCATCAAATATCATTGTAAAATTTACTAAATTTTATTAAATTTTATTAATTTATTATATTAAATTAAATTATACATTAAAACTAAAATACGACCTAATTTAAATATATAAATAAATTACACAAAAAATATATTTTGAATTAAAATTCTGTGTTTTTCATTATTAATAAAAAAAATAAAACATATCAAAAAAAGTCCATGAATTTACCCAAATTAAATTTTTATATTACACCATAAAAATTGAATTTAATATTTTCAAATAAAAAATATAAGTGAAAAATATTATATTTTAAATCGGGGTGCCATAAAAAATTGATAAAATTAACTTTTAGAAGAAAAAACAACTTTTTTATTCAATAAATACGATTTATTTTTATCCTATACCTATTAAATATATTTTATAGGTGTAAAAATGCTGATTTAATACATAATATATTAATTTTCTTAAAAACATTCATCAATAATGATTTCTTCCATATATTTTTATTAAATTGTGGTTGTATATAGAAAAATATGTTTCCTAGAAAAGAAATTTATTTATTTTAAAATATTTCATTATTTCATTTATAACTAACTGATAACCAAACGATTCATTTTATTTTCAGGAGTAAATCATATTGTAACAGTTCAGTTAATTTTATTCATAAGTTATATTCTAACTGATATGTGGTTACTATAATAATATTTTAATTACAATATTAATAGTACATTGTACTTCGGTAGAACAAGGTTTTGTATGTCATGTATGTTATCAAATTAGCTCATTATTGTGTATATAACAACCCAAACAAAGTGTTTCATGTAAAAAAATATAATATAAGTGTTTCTGGTAGTGTAATATGAACTTTGTGTTGTGTAGAAATAAAGAATATCTTGTGGCCCCATATAACACAAGCTGTATTCAATGTTGTTTGAAATATAAAATATTAAAAATATTAAATTAATTAGAAAAATTATTTTACAAAATATCAAGGTGTAGCATTATAGTTTATTAATTTCTCACTGCCATTCATGGTTAAAATTTATAGAATCATCAATGTATGTTGTGAAATAGACCAAAACATTAACATGAAATAATTAATGATTGAGTATGATTATGAAGTGATTTTTGTAAGGTCTTAGTTCTATATAGTCCATCCATTTTCATGTTTCCAAATCCCATGGCTCTTAAATGATTCTATATTTGGTCTTTAGGTGTTCGGCTAGTAAAATATGGAATATGGAGAATTCATAATGTGTAAAGGTTTCACAATGTAATGTGTGGTTCATGGATTATGTGAGGATGGTTTACATGGTTTTTATGATGTGAAATAATATGGTGATAAATGGTCTGAGATGATATGATTTTCATTGAGCATAAAACCCAACAATTACATGACATAAAACTATTTTACACCATTAAAATTCATTGTGTATTACACCTTAAAAAGTTTTAGAAACTCATGTTTTTTCAAACCCTAAGGTTTTTTCACCCCATCCTCAAGTGGCTAGAAAATATTTCTTTATGAATTTTGGAATCCCATTGATGAGGATCAATTATAATCTTCTTTTCTTTGATTCATGGTGATATGAAGAAATTTTAACCCTTCTCTAATGGTTCGTTTGTCTAGATTCGACCTCTTCTTCTTACCATAATATCAATGTTTCTCTCCATCAATATAACAATGTGTTCTTGGTTATTTTTAGTGTGATTTTTGTGTAGAGTTCGTGGATTGATTTGTCTCTTCTAGGAAGGGTGATAGAGATCTAGGAAATTGGTCCATTCTTGTGTGAATAAGATTGGTGCCTTTGATGTAGATTATTAGTTTCTTCTCCCAATTTTTTATGTGAAATAATAAAGTTCATTTGGTTTAGAATTTTATATGGAAATTGAATTAACATAATAATGATTTAACTATGTTATAAATTAATCGTTTTTTCATCCCTAGTCAATGTTTGAAACTATGATAAAATTTTTCCTCTTTACTTTCTGAATAGTGTGATATCTGTGTTATGATTGTTAAAATTTTTAGGGATGCTATTCATTATCATGTTATTCTTGAGACTAACGGTAACGAAATCTTGAGTTAATTTATTAATTAGCTTAAATTTTTAATAAGATGAATTTTTTAATATAGTGTTTCTTATAATTTAATAATAAATAAATTGATACAATGCATATTATTAATTAAATGTGTTTTTCCATTTGATAATGGAATTGATATATAATGAAAATAATGATAATTTTCGTCATGAATATTATTAATAATGAAAAAGCACACTATTGGGAATGATAGTTCTCTATGTTTGTTGAGATATTTTTTAATGTTAGTAAAACGATTAAATTTTGATATAATGTTATAGATTGATGCCTTAGGTTGCATATAGTTGGAACTTTTGAAAAAATAATCAATTAATTCAACATGGAATAAGAACTAGTTGTGTGATAAAGTAAATTTATAGGTCAAGTGTTTCTCTTTTTTCTTTATAGGGCCAAATTAATTGAGTTCAGATCCTAGATAGCTCATTTTTGTGTAATGTATAGATACATTATTTTAGGGCCTAGAAATCCATATTGGATGTCCTAGTTTTTCTTCTTATAATTTTTTTATGTTCTCCATATGTCAGCTTCACTATGTGATGTTTTATGGGGTGGGATGCCTGAATATTATATAGGACTAGGATGGCTAAGCTTTGGATGGCTGTTGTGATGTGGGTATGTAGGCCTCAATGACGTGGTAGCAATTGACATTTGATATGGTGACATGCATCGAGATATAAATACATGCTTTAGGGATGGAACTAGAGATAATGGAATATATTGAATATGGTCTTATCCATTTATGTGATGCTAATATATAAGATGATTTCTTATGAATCTATTTAGTGTTCAATGGATGTGTTCCTTTTGTTTTCTGCATTTCATTCCACAGTCCCTATGTTATATGGATGTTTTTTATTGTTTGTCTCCTCTTGGTAATATCTTATGATGGTTTTCCTAGAGTACCTCGTATATGGAATGATTCTAACAATGAATAAATAATTCTTAAACGATGTGGTTTGTGTCAATTGATGGACCATTCTGAAAAGTTGTTAATTTTTTTTACCTGAGAATCTATTTTGATTATACCCGGGGTAATGTAATTTATGATGGTGGATAATTAATGTATCTTTAATTAATTATAATGGTTATCTTAATTGATAATAAATTTATTTATCAAATTAAATGATAAAATTAATAGATTTAACTAAATTATCTATTAATATGCTCGTGTTCTTATATGGTTTTAGTTCTTAGATGTAGTATTCTGGTGTCCGAGCGATGTTATATTCTGTTTAGTCTATGATAAGGTTATGTCCATATTTTGGATGTGATATATATTATATCGTGTATATTTTTATTTCGTACACTTCCCATACAATGTTCGTTTGGATACTAACACCTAGTGGACTCTGGGAGAGTGTTTTCCCCAACATTTGGATGGGAGGATGGATGGATGACTACCCCATCTAGCTATTCTCTCTTGTATTGGTAGTTAATTGTGTTGGTATGTACAGTGGTTAGTTTCCCCATATTTGTGTGTAGAGGGATATGATTTATTTTTTTATTCACACACATGTATCCCTGGAAATAATATCTAATATACTATTATAGGTATGACATGTATAGGTTGTGATGGCTTGAGATACTTACTTAGTGTATGAGTTGTGGTGGCTTGAGGTATAATAAACATTATATCAAGCATGTCATATCAACTATGGTGGAACCAAGAAACTACTTGGTTACTCTATATATTGATTTGATATGGGATTATGTGATGATGTGATGTGTGAGGTTCATATTGGGATGTGTTTTTGAGGTGTCTTTAGGATAGATTATTTTGGAGAGAAATGGCTATAGACGTACGACTATGGGTCAGAGCATAAAACTAGTGGGAATTTGGGAGTGGGGTACCCTTGATGTTTCATTATTATATTATACTCTCTCTTATATATGATACATGGTGAGAGTTATCCATGGTGATGTTGGGAACTTATTATACCTTTCTGGTGATGAGCAATTTTTACTATTATTCCATATTCCATAGCTTTCCTTATATATCTTTTAAATGAGAGGATTCATGGGGGATCTTACAATGTATAGTGTTATTCACTCCCCAATTATATATAAACTATTTTTCAGTTCATCCACATTAGGTTGGAGAGATTTTTGGATATTACTATATCATGGTTTTGTAAGTGATTATGGTTTTCATGGTTATTGTCATTTTTACCTTTTGGTACATATAGTTTTCCTTTTATTTGTTATAATAATATATGTATTTTCATGTTTACATTCCATTATTATTTAATAATATTTATATGATGTTTTTTATTGGTGTGTCCATCTAATATATAAGTTATTTATGTTCAATTAGAGGTTAATTACTCCCATATGAATGTTTATCATAACCTCAGTCCTAGTCGCTGCCATAGAGCGTTCTTAATGGGTAATCAGGCAGTTATCATCTACCTTCACTCATTACCAACCCCAAAGAGGTAATCTTTTTAGGGTCATTTGTGATAGTTTGGTGCTAGAGGTTCAAGTTGAGGGACAGGATTGATTTTGGAGTTAGGCATAACTTTGTTTTCATGGGTGTGTAGGGAAACAATGTCGGATTTTATAGTTAGTGATGTAAACATGATTTACTAGTGGATATGTGGGTATTTAGGCCCTACAATGATATGATTCATATAAATTTATTTTTACTAATAATACTAAATAAAATGGTAACATTTATACGGTAGATACCTAGGAAAGGTTCATGTAACATTGTTCTTTTTTCTCGTTTTAGAAATGGGTAGACCTTGGGATAGGTTAAACCTATAACAATATAATAAAATAATTAGTTTATTAATGTTAAGTATTAAATAATATTATTTTAGGATCTATAATAGTTTATTCTTTATATATACATGGCTCCAGGTCAATGTCATCATCAGGTTTACAAGGAAGATGTTTAACATGATGTTCCAGATGATCATTGCAAAGTGGAGGTCCATGATAAATACACTTAGAGGAGAATTATTTGAGAGTTAAAACACCAGAGTATGTAAGTATGAGTGATTCATTTCAAATTTATTCATAGTACACTAGTTTTATGAGGTTGAGGTAGCTTTGAGTTTGATTTTTTATTAGAGGGTTCATTTGATTTCATTGGTAATGAAAATATTGTATAGAGCAGTGAGGTAGTAATTGATCTCATTCATTGGGGATCAGGAGCAGTCATAAGTCTCATGAGAGTAGTTCTGACACTAGTTCTAATATTATTTCCTTTATTTGACTGTGATGGTGGAAATTCTCCTAGGACATCTTACCCTTTGACGGAGGAGTTCCAACATGCAATAGTTTGGGATCCATTTTAGGACCCTTCAAAGATATTATTCAGAACAATTTCTAGATTAGGAGGGAATGTCAATGCATTTAGAGGATGATTTATATCCATAAATCCATCACCATGTTACCCATTTTTTAATGTGAATCCCATGGTGATAGAGATATAAGAGGGTATTGAAAGGATGTTGGAATGAAATGGATTATCATGATATTTGATTTTTTAGGATTCCTTGTTACAATTTTTATGGTCTTGGGTTCCTAATTTATAGAAGAGATGGGTTTTCAATCATAGGGGGGTAGGTCCCAATCGTCATCATCTCATTAGATTGTGGGTAGTGTCTCTAATATCAATTATAAGGGATGAAACATGTGTTTTTTATGGTGGACAAGGTGTTCAGTGGAGATAGTTACCTAACATTCCAACTGATAAGCATACACCAGGTGTTTCACTTCAGGTTCCTCTAGCAAGACTGTTTACACAATTATAGTAGAAGTAGGGTATTCCAATTTGGTATTAGTAGAGAGAATATGGTAAAGGAAAATAAAACCCCCATGAAAGTCCATTTCCTAAAATTGTATAGTTTTTCTATGAAGGTGTTCGTAACTACAGTCAAATAGACCATAGAGCAGGTCATGGTTTGATTCATTCTTTTGCATTAACATCTCCTAGTGAGCCAAAAAATGTTCTAGGCAAACTTTTATTATTTTCTATATTGTTTCATAATTTCATTAACTCATGAGAGATTAAATTCTTGATATCACCTACCTATATCCATCTTTAGGTAATGAGGTATAGAGGATTCATCTTCCATTGGCATTGACTACACTAGTTGTAGGTCAAGCTGACTTGTTTGAAGTATATAGAGATTGTGAGCTAGTGATATGGTAACAAATATCTCAGGTAGATTTCCTATGATTACAGATATAACAATATTACGTCATCATCATCATGGAGTGGTTGTATTCAATACATATATTTTAGATTTCATCAATTGGAAATTCGTGTTCTATGATGAAATTGGATATCTAGTTTTATTTTTTGGAGATAGATACCCTTGGATGGGTAAGATGCATGTCTAGTCCTCTTCTTCCTTGATTTTTGACCAGATGCTGAATTCATCCAATGTTCTGCAATCAGTGTTTCACTGGGTTATATAAGATTATTATGATTTTTTCTATATGTTGTTGTATAATTATCCCCTCGATGAGATAATGAGATATGGATTAAGATATATCATTGCATGTACCTTATCTTGATGTCTACATATAGGTTTAATCCTTCTAAATTACAAGATCTATGAGTACATCTTGACAATCTATTGCGGTAAGGTTTTTTTTGAACGAGTATGTCACCATGGGGTGCACCAGTTTTGATCATGAAGAAGGATGATGGGATTTTTTATCTTTGTATCAATTATATTCACATGAACTAACTGAAATTTTATAACTATTATCCTCTTCAATGGATTGATGATCTATTCTATTAGCTAAAGGGTGAAAGTTCTAGAAAATTGATTTGCAGTTAAGATATCCTCATATGTGGGTGAAGAATAAGTATATTCATAAGGATTCATTCTATTTTCATCATGATCAGTCAACATTTTTTCTGATTATTTTAGTTGTGAAAAATTCCCAAATAATGTTCTTAGGGTTAATGAAAAATGTTTGAAAAGATTTAATGGATATGTTTATATTGGTTTTCATCGATTACATATTTTTCTACTCTATATCTCACTTGGAGATTATAGAGCATCTTTTATCCAATTTGGGTATTCTTCATATTGAGCTTATATTTTAGAAGTTATTAAAGTGGTAGTTCTAGGCTCATGATATATTCTTATTGTATCATGTCATGTCCCATCAGGGATTATTTGTATATCCTTTAAAGATAACGACACATGTTTCTTGGGAATCCCTCAATATTGTGGTCGAGGTGGGGATTTTCCATGGAATTGTCGATTGTTACATGCATATCATAGCTGATTTATCTTGGTTTAATAATAAATTTATAGCATTTCCCTGTAAATATTAGCCATTCTTGTTGACTAAACAGTTTTAGGTATATTTTGAGTACTTGTAATAGAATTTGACCAGCACTCCTGGCCACTGTTTTCTAGAAAAAAGAGTTCAATTGGGGGTTTTCTATGATGCTTCACATCTTGTATAATGTTGTGTTCTGATATAGAATAGATTTTTTGTTTATTATGGGCGTTTATAGCTATATACCCATGAGAATAACTGTGAATCCCATGATCTTGTGATGGTGGTTATTGTATTTTCTTTTATGATGTTTCGACATTACCTCATCACAAAATGTTTTTTTGGTTTTTACTAACTATATGTTCCTTTATTATTTCTTATCGGAGAATTACTTAAACATGTTTTAGAATCAGTTTATGGATTTCTTATAGGATTATGGTTTTGATATCTCTTACACATAAGAATTGGAAATTTTGGAGATGATCTGTTGATAATGAAATCCCATAGTTATTCCATGTGTGAATATAGATATTTCAAAAGAGTGATGGAATAACTCTCAGTGATGCATCGAGATATGAGAAAGGCTGGATAAATAGGTTGTATTTTCCAATTGATAGTGATTTTGTCTTTGGTACAGAAGCTGGAAGAGTACCAACAATAAAATTAAGAAGTGGACATCTGGAGGTACAAAGAAAATTTAATTCCATTGATGGATATTATAATGATACACATCACCATGTTTTATTCTTGTGAAGGATATTCATTCCATTAGTGATGTATGAGATGATTATCTCTGAGTTTTATCTCTTTCCTTTAGTGGTACATCATGGGGTAAAAATGATGTACTGAGCTTTGGAAGTTCATTTATGGTGGCTTGGATTGAGGCATCCAGTTGTAGAGTTAGTTTCTCGATGCATGGTCTTTCAAAAGGTAAAGGTTGTGTACCATATTCCCAATAGTTTTTTCCATCCATTAGACATCCTCCAAATGATGTGGGAGGATATATTGATGGACTTTTTTATACTATTACGTCAAAACTATGGAGTATATGATGTTATTTGGGTGATAGTTGATGGTTTTATAGAATCATCCAACTTTGTAGTGATCAGGGAGACGATTTCATTTGAGGGTTTGTTGAGGTAGTATCTGGATGTTGTGGTGCGACTCCATCGAGTCCCAAGGATGATAATCTCTGATTGGGATCCTCTTTTTACCTCTAGGTTAGAAGAGGTCTCCAACATGATTTTGAATCTTACTTATTCCTTAGCACAACTTTTCATCTATAGACATACAATTAGATACAGAAAACCATCTAGATTCTTGATGAAATGTGGTGCTCTTTTGTCTTGTATTTTAGAGGTATATGGAAGAGAAAAATTCCCTTGGTAGAGTTTTTCGACTATAATAGTATCCACTCTTCTATTGGTATGGATACATTTGAATCGATTTATTTATTACCGTTATGTTTTCTATTATTCTGGACTAGGTTCCAATAGGTAACAATTATTAGGATATAACTAGTATAGAATATGATAGATGGTACAGGTAATTCATGAGAATATGAAGGTAGTGTAGGGTCTTCATAAATCCTATTCTAATTCTAGGATAATACCTATAGAGTTCTAAATTTTAGATCAAATTTTCTTTATGGTGACTACTCATCATGAGTAGCGATGGTTCAGTCATGGGGGAATGATTTCCTTCCATTTTTGTGGGACTTTTAACGTGTTGTCAAATGATGGAGACCAGGCATATCAGATATCACTTCTCTTTAATATGAGCAGAATACAGAATGTTTTTCACATGTCATAACTTATTCATTATCTTTATAATGACTCTCATGAAATATATTATGGTGAGATCGATTTTGATTGTGATTTTACCTTCAAAGAGCGACCCATGGGGATCTAGGACCACCAAGGGAAATCTTTGCACGTGCGTGTTACACCCATACCTTGTGTATTTTGGTGTAATGTTGGAATATAAGAGAGTGACTGGGAATGTGATTTGAACATTCATACTCAATACCCTAATCTGTTTGATGTAAACTATTATCTTTTAGCATTTTTTTCTGTTGGATTTTGACATTTCTTATTTATGATATTGTTTCATATTTTTTATTTTAGGTATCCTTACTTTTGTTTCAAAGGTATCTCCCCCAGGAGAGTGTTTAAGAGATGGTTGTTTTTTTGTTTCTTTGTTTTGTATTGTTCCTATGATGCGGTGGTTGAGCTCCTATTAAAGAAATACAAATGACAGGTATCTTAAGGGGTGAACGTTTGAATGGACCCTTTTTTCTGCTCTCTAGGTTTTTTTGGATTATATAAAATATAAATGTTCTTAGAGGTTTCTAATGTAATAGAACATATTAATATAGTCTAAACATTGAATGTTTCATAATCCAATGGTGATTGGAAAAGTCTTAGAGTATGTTTGGATCTATTCAGCCTCAAATAATTAGAATTAGGGAGAATTCATGTTGTGTAAGGTTTTTACATCATGAATGTGTAGTTTGCGGCTTCTGTGAGTCTTGTTCTTATGGTTATTTGTGATGTGTAATAAATCAGGTTGGTTTGAGTCAATTAATTTTTTGATTAGGCTTAAAACCCGATGCTTACGTGATATGAAAGGGTTTCATGAAGTAAGAATACATTGTACGTTGTACTTTTATATGTTACAGGACCATAGGTTTTCCTACCCAAATAATTTTTTCTCCAAAACCCTAGTTGGCCAATGGATCTATCTTTAGGAATTTTAGAAACCCTTCGATGGGGATCAATTATTGTATTGATGTCTTTGATCCTTGGTGATCTGAGTTATTTTCTACGTCTTCTCCCATTGATATCCAATTTAGATCTTCTGACATCTTCTTTCTATGTGATGTTGGTTTCTCTCTATAATTTCAATATTGTTTTCTTTGTCTTATATTGGCATAACTATGGCATGTAATCTTTGGAGGGATGTAGCTCTTGTGGGAGTGGAGACCGGGATCTTTGATGTTCTACAATTATCATGTAAAGAACATTGATTCCTTGGATGTATGGCCTCTGTTGGTTTTCCTATTTATTTACATGGAACCATAATGCTATCATGGTTTATCCATTTTTACGGAAATGGAATTATATTAATAAATATTTAACCGTATTAATAATTAATGAGTTCTTAATTTTAGTTTGATATTTTATTCCTTTATAATTGTTTTCCACTTGATTTTGTAGATTATATTAGATTTATATTATTTAAGTTTGCATGTCTTTTGATTCTATGGATTAGTTTTTTATTAATAATTGAAAAAGATAATGAACATAAATCATGAATAAATTTATTTATTATACTAAAAATTCAACAATAATAATTTTTTGAATCCTTTGTTTCATATAATTTAATGCAATTAAAATTGATACAATGTGCTTTATTAACTAATTGTGTACTTCCATGTTTTAATGGAACTGATAAAAAATGTGAAACATGAAAATTCTTATTAATAATGTTTGTAATAATGAAAATTCATTATAATGAGAATGGTATTTCTATATGTTGTTTGGGATTTTGTATAATGCTAAGAGAGTGTTTAACTTTAGATTTCTTATTATAGATTGATGAATTAGGTTTCCTAGAGTGGTAACTGATGAATAATGAATTGCATAATTCAATAAGATATAAGCAATGGTTGTGTAATAAATATAATTTCTAGGGCCTATGATTCCCGTTTTCTTGATAAGTATGATTGATTTGAATTTGGAGTTGTGAGATCTATTTTGTGTGTGAAGATTGGATACCTTATCTTAGATCATGGATTTGGTGGTTAAATATTAATGTTTTATTTCTACTGGTTTTTTAATGTGTTCCAAATGTTATACTTTTTATAAGATTTTTATGGGTTACGGAACTCTATATTTGATATGATCATGGGATGGTTGATCCTAGGATGGCTAATGTGATGAAAGAAGGAAGGCATGGATGATGTAGTAGTTGTTAATTATGTTGATGGAAAGAGGCATTGGGATATTTATGTGGTTTTTGTGGATTTAACTGAATATTATGGAACCTTTTGAATCTAGGATTACTCATAAATGTGATGATGAGATATAGGGTTCTCCATTTTGAATATGTTGAATGGATGATGGTCAGATTAATTTTTTTATATATATTTCTTTCCAGAATTTTTGAGGAAGTTGGATTTACTTGGTTTCATGTATCCTCTTATTAGTGGATTTGTATTTTTTTCTAGGGTACCTAGTTTTTGGAATGATTATAATAATTAATAAATAATTCTTAACCCATGGGGTTTGGGTTGATGGAATAAAAATTCGAACAATATGTTAATTTTTATAAACCATGGATATCTTGGTTGTGGTGGAAACCGATTACTACACTCTTTCAATTATATGCATTGTACATGTATCACTCATTTGTCAATTTCTTATGTCATTATAAGGTTGATAGGCCACATAAACAACAACATGAATGTCCATCAAACATGGAATGAGGGGAACAATATAGTGGATTAACTTGCCTCCAGGTAGACCGTAGTTCCAGTATAACTTGATTTCCATGCATGGATTCATTGCCTCATCGGTGGAAAAATCTTATTATATGGGATGCACATGGGATTCATTATGTCATACGTCCCTAGAACATTGGCCCTGATGGCTCTTGTTTTTTAGTTTGTACTCATTATTTTAAATTAAATAGAAATGATGATAGTGATTAATGAATGTATCTTGAAATAATGGTAATTGTTAATTTAATGACATAAAAATTAATTAAAGAATAGAAATGATAAATAACAAAATTAATTAATGCATCTCTTTAAATACTTGAGTACTTATTGGATATCTATTCATAACAATGGCAGAAGGGAGTCCATGTGATGTGAGCTGCATTTGATTATATGAATAGGTTATTCTCATAGTGTGGTTTTCAGATATAATATATTCTATATATTTTGTGATTTCATATGCTACCATGCCCTTCTCGGTTTGGGCGACTGACAACCAGTTGTCTCTAGGCGGGTGTTTTCTCCAACATATTGATTGGAGGATAGATGGATGACTACCCCCTCTGACCTCACTCTCTTCTCTTAGTAGTTACTTGTGCTAGTATGAAGGGAGGTTAGTTACTCCATATATGTGTATAGGGTGTTTTTATGGATTGTAGTTATTTACAAAGATGTATCCATTTATATAGTATCCAAAAGATTATTCTAGGTTAATGTGAATAGATTGTGACAGCTTGAGGTACTTATACATTGTATTGGTTTTTACGTATTTTGGTAGAATACTCGATGTATGATAAACCTCAAACGAGATATTGTGGCTCTAAAAACTACATGGTTACTATATATAGTGATGTGATATGGTATGATGTGATGTACAAGTTATATTTTGTGATTACATTCCCATGTGTCTTTAGGATGTAATATTTTATAGAGAGATGGCTCAAAACATATGACATTAGGGCTGAGCATCAAACAAATGGGGAAGGTGGAGACATGTACCCTTGATGTTTCATTATTATATTATATTATCTCTTATAAGTCTTAATAGGTGACAGTTATCCATGGTGTGGCTGGGAAATTAGAAATTATCCCTACACACATTTATAGATATTTTTTTTGAAATTTAATGCCTTCACTAATTATTTGAAGCCTTTTACCACAATTTACCCTTTACCGTGGGAACTTACATTTACCTTGGTATATAATTTTTTTCCAAAAATTAAATTTTCATTATTCAATAATTTTGAAATTATGATTTAAAATATTAAACTAACTTTTTAATTTCAATTTCTTAATGTGATGGAAATTAATTTAAATATAAAGAATGTATAACTTTTTAAAATAGATTTTAGAAAAATATATTTTAAATATTGATTAGGGATTTAATATTATTTTTTAAAATTTAATAATTTTTAGATAAATTAAAAATTATTTTATTTATATATATATAATATTTATTGAACTAATTATTTAATAGTGGATAATTTAATTTTGTAAGATAATGATACACTAAATAATGGAAAATATATCAGGAAAATTAATCTTTTTAATTTTAAATGATTGTATTTTTATTTATTCTAAATTAATTAACATTCCATGAATGTTAATTTATTTATATATATATAAATCAAATATCATAATCCAAAATGATAAATACAACTTATTAAATAAAAAAAAATTAAATTTTTTTTTCTAAATACAATATATTTTTTCTATGAATAAGAAAATTATTATTACTTATAAATATTTAATTATTTCACGGATGTTATGGATTTGTTATACTGATAATCTCTTTAATTTTATCAAGAAAATATTGATATCATTATTTAAAAGTTATAAATTTTACCAAAAATTATAACTCATAAGAATAATTTTAATAGCATAAATGCTATTTCATTAATGAAATAATATAATATTATTATATTATAATATTATTTATATTATTTTAAATTATTTATTTAAAAAAGAAATAAATTTCTTTAACACCTAATGAAATTTTATTTATATCAACTATATACATGTAATTATGAACTGGTGATATGTTTACTGGTATTAAACATATTGTCTATATTCCACACTATAATGGTTAAATAATAATGTTGTTACCCCATTTAATTATATAAATTAAATTTAATAAAACATTAAAAAATAAAACTTCTCATTCATATTGTGGTCACTAAGATTTTAGAAATTTTTTCTCCATTCAATATTTCTCATTATATGCTTAGTTCTTCTAATAGTGAATCTCATGGGTGAAGGCGATCTAAGGGATTTTCTAATTTAAAAATTAATCTTATTTTTGATTTTTTATCCTATTAAATATTATTCAATTTTAATGGAAACATTCATCCACGGTACATAATAGTTATTTGTTGGAAATACATGATTTCATGTACTTTTGTTGTAATAAACTTTTATGAGTAAATCATGTGTTGTTATTTTGATCCATATCTTATGTGATTTATTTTAAGTCATTTTAAAATTCATTATAAACAATAAATAAATTAAATTAGAGAATTTAAATTCATATAAAAATATAGGATATCACACTCATAAGTAGTGGCTCATCCCATATTACTTTCATACTATTCTTATGAGAGTGGAAGGTGAAGGTAATATATCACATTCATGTTTCACATTGAACACTAATACTGGGGCATATAAATAACTACAAAATATTATATTTATTCCCATGGATACATGAATTAATCTCACTAAATAAATATCATAAAAGTAAAATCCATCATTTGATCCATGATTTTCATAAAACTTTTTTATCCTTATAGGAACTATATATAAACATACTTGATTCCTTAACCAAAAAAGAGAAATTGTTACATGGATCCATGGGTAATGTTAGACTATATAATATATATAGGGGTATCTTCATCCTATCATAAATAATATTTATTACATTTTTATGTTCACATTTCATCAAACCCTTTTTCAATGGTATAAAACCCTTAATGTGAAATAATAGTGCTTCATGTATTATATGTTGAAACTGAGATAATAGTAGGTAGACAAATCTCACTTGTGATATTGTTTCCTAGTTATAGGATTTATTATTTTCATAATAATATGTTTACTAAATCCTTCCAAAACATAATAATGAATTGTTTTACATCACTAACATGAGGAAAACTACAATTATGAAAGGGGTCGATTGATTAAGAAATTAAAGGAATAGTTTAATTAACGTATCATCATATTCTATTTGAATATGTTATCCCATTCCCATTAAAAATGAATATTATTATGTATAATAAAATTATATTTTAATTCTAGGTGGATGGGAGATCTTCAAATTACTATCATCCAGATAAGTGCATTAATTTTTTCACTTATCTCCTAGATGATTAAACATTTACCAACTCTTCACTAATAGGTCAATCAATTTTCTCATAAAAATAGTGTATCATATTAAATACATAATTTAGATTATATTGTGAACTGAATTTATGTTGTGGTTTTATTTGATCCAATAAGTCTTAGGAGGATAATATTTTGTTTTATGTCATTCAGGAAGGTATAAAAGGATACACCTGTGATTTTTTCTATGCCAACAATTTTAAGAGGTTGAAATGGATATTTATTCTCTCTATGATGGCTTAAAATTGTATATTGGAGTTTCCTTCCATTATATAAGGCTTAAAATAATACCATATAGATTTCTTGCTATCCAAGAAGTATAAATTGGATATAATAGAGGTTAATACCCTCCACAGAGGATTTAGAGGGTAAATATGATATTTTTTTAATCAATGGAGGATTAATATTTTACACCATATTTTTATACCAGTCAAGAATAATTAACATGATATTATAGAGTTTCATGTCATCTAGGAGGTTGTAAAATGGTGCACTAGAATATTAGTCTATCCTAATAGTTATATAATTTAATTTTTAAGTTTTTTTCATCCATAAAGTCTTAAGAGGATAAACTTGAGTTTAGTTCCATATTGGATAGATGAATTTTCTATGTTGTAGTTTTGTGTCATCAAGGATGAATTAAGTGGGAAAACTATAGTTTTTTCATCCATGAATATTTAAGAGGATAAAATGGAGTTCTATTTCATCCAAGATTGATTAAGTAGATACCATATATTTTTATTCAATACAAGAAGGTTTATGAGGATACACTATATATCATTTCCATCTAGGAAGGATTAAAAGGGTATAATAGAATTTAATACCATATAGGGACATTTAATAAGGTAAAATGGATTTTCATGCATCTAAGAAGTCTTAAGATGATTCATTGGAGATTCATTATTTCCATAAAGACTTAATAAGGTATGTTGTAGATTCATTCTATCTAAGTAAGCTTAACAAGGTATACTATATTTTTCTTCATCCAACAATTTTTAATAGGTCATGTTAAATCTTCGTTCAATCTAACAAGGCTTAAGAGGTTATTATTTTAATTTCACTATATTATCACTAGTAGTAGGCATAGTTTTTTTTGGATTCTCCCCATAAGATTAATTTCTTAGGAACCCCTATAATGGGAGGAAAAACTCACATAGTTTTATGAAATTTAATAAGGAGCATCACATCATTTAATTATTTGTGATGAGTACTATTTAGTTTCATTTTAAGTTTGTGTATTAATGACTAGTGGTGTTCATTTTATAGTCAGTTATATAATAACACTACACCATGTAGTTTAATTATATATGAATTATAATTCACCAATGTAGTTAAATGTCATTTGAAATAGACTACCGTGTGAATGATTATTATAAATTATTTGGTGTGAGAATTATTCATGAGAAACTCTTTTTGTTATACACTAAAAAATGATTTGGGTGGAGGTAGGTAAGGGTTAAATTAGTTTATAATCCCATTAATATTCACCACATATATTTAAGTAATTATAAAGGGGGTTCTAATGGCTAGACATATAAGAAATATGATCCAATGTAAGAAAAGCTTTGATTATACCAGATCAACAACATATTTGTACCTACAACTCATTAATTAGACACATAGAGACTGACCAGATTCTTGAGGAATGTAAAGTCTAGTTTAATGTAACTTGGATGTGTGTATTGATTCCAAATTTTTTTTAATCATTATCCAAGGGGATAAATCATTATTATGAAGAATATATGATTAATATTACACTGAGGATACTATCGATTAGGGATAAAAACCAGGAAAGCATAATTATCAAAGTAATATGTTTTTGATAGAGTCACATGAATATAGTAAGTGAATTGATCATGTATATCTATATTCCATGGTGGAGGCCTCAATGATTTAATCTATTTTATGTATTTCATGATGAAAGGGTGTCTACAAGGTCTTTTATGCCCCTATGGAAAATGATGAAAATTTAGACTCGACTGATAACCATGGTGAATGAGGATCATACAGATGTAATCCCATATTAATGAATCAGTTACGAGTCTGAGTAACAGTCAATAACATATTTAGAATTGACCTATTGTACTCCTTTGTACATAAGTAATGATTTAGGTTAAAAATTATTACATGTCTTTGGTAATGGGTCATGGATATATATGTAAAGGTTTTTATAAATGATCATAAAGAAGGAAATTAAACTCAATGGAATCCCATAAATTTCAAAACACATGCACACAATCCTCAAAAACATTAGGCCCATGGTGTGTGAACTGTAGTATGTGAATTTTTGGAACCTGTGCATATAATTATGAAGTCAATCATGGACATTAACATGATAAGGGACTCACATAAGTTCATAAAAAGTGTAATTTCTTTCAGGTGAATCAAGAATAATTATTACAATTCTTATTCAAAGATGTATTAAGTGGAATTTCAACATTTTTAACATACATTTAGTAAATAGTGTGAAATTGTTTCAAGAGTTTACACTTTTTATATAGAAGGTATGAACACGATAAACAAGTTATTGATTTTTACAATTACCTAAATGTGTGTGTGGAAGTTGATATATAGTAGTGGTAATTTTAACAAGTCAATGGTGTTTCTCCTTATACGGGTAACAAAAAATGATCCAAAACATTTCAAATAAGTAAATTATGGGATATTTATAGGAAATTATGCATGGGTGTAGAATTTTTTAAGTGCATGCGGTAGTGTGATTGACAATGTGGAAGGGTAATATTAATGGATGTTTTTAATTGATGGGTGATTTCCATAATGCTTCAGGATTCATTTTTTATGAGGATGTTCATTAATTCCATATCTATGAAAAATTATGGTTTGATTCTTGGAAGGGGTACATTCGTGGAATTTATTACATGATGGGTGATTTTTATGATGGCTACAAATAGATTCATGTTCATTGGATTTTATTATGTTGGCTCCCATGTAATTTATTTTCCTGCCTATATATGGAGAATCTTTTTTGTGCCTGAATGTTCTTATGCATTCATGAAATTATATTTTCTTCAACTCTTAAATAGTTATATTTTTTATCAAGATACATTTAATTTGATACCAAATCCATTTTTTGGATTCCCACAAATGTACCTCCCCCACACCCAAAACATTGGATCATTTGGTATGAAAAGGATCCAATTCTTAGGTAAACATGCATATATTTCCATTTTCACACTTCAAGAGTAGCTAAAAATTCTATTTTAATATATATATATATAAAGGGTTCCTCATCTTTTTAAGGTATCACTTACTTTTATGAATACCTATTCTCAAAATCAATGAACATGAATAATTACTTCCTCAGAAATTATTCATGTACCATCACTCTTTGAAATATGAAAAAAATAAAACTCAAGAAACTATTTATGTATCTCATGAAATTTTTAAATTTGGAACCCCCCATTTAAAATCCTCTAATGTGAACAATGTTGTACTTCCGGGAAATCACTTTGAATTCTGTGAGTATTAATACTTCATCTAAAAAATATCTAAATCATATTCTTTCATGACATCAACTACTATTTTTTCAGCCTTGGTACTAGAATTGCTAAGAACTAATCTCATATTAATACTCAAATACATGATAAGAGGATAGAAATGATCGTCATTAATGTCGATAATAATTTATATTCTAGTGACATATCCCATCATCAGTACCCTTATAAACCACATAGGAATTGATAATATAGATTAATCACTATTGATTAGGCTACCTATCTATATTTTCATCCTCTAGTATGATCCTTAGAGACCTATTTCTAACAACAATATTCTAATTACTTCATTCATGGATTCCTAAGGATACACCTGGGAGAATATCCCTCCTAAAGTACAACTCATTTCAAGAGGAAATGTATTAGGCCGAAAGTGAGGAGGTGTATATCATGCATCACTTTTTGTTAACCATGGATGACTAAAATCAACCAAGAATACTCACTAATTATTTCTACTCCCTTAAGAAGTCTCATTATGGGATAAATATCATTGTGGGAACTCTATCTTAGCGATATTATCTAATGAATAGGCATAGGACAACTATGATCATCAGTGATATGATAAGTGTTTAGAACAACTACCAGATATCAATTTGAATTATTAATATTAGGATTACATGTTTATGATTTATTAATAGCATAACATTTTCTAGGAATTTTAAAGTGGATTGTTCCCAAAGATAAATACATTCCACCTTCAGTGTAAAATCCTGACCACATACATTGTCTTGGAAACAGTTAAGGTCCTACAGGCCTTAGGTGCAATTCTCTAGAAATAATAAGATAGTAAAAGATATTGAAGGTTTAATTATAAATAAGGGGAAATTTTTTACCCTTTTGAGAAACACAACCTACTAATAAAAAAATAAGAATAAACAAACCAAAACTATATTATGAATAACTGTAAAGAATAAAATCTAAAAATACCAACAAAAACCAATATCATATTAATATATACAATAAATAAAAACAAAATATATAAGAATACAAGATTTTAACAAAAATACCGAACCATGGTATCACTGATCCAAAATCCATGACCGAACAAACCCAAAATCAGGACATCTTGATTTCCATGACTATGGCCTTAAGAAGATCCACTAAAAAAATAAAAAATCTAAACCTTTCATGTATCTTGGGTAGCTATATCTCTATATACATAAAAGTTCATATGAAGGGGTGAGTAATCATACCTAGTAGGAAAACCCCATGGTTTTTCCCAAATACCACTAAATTGAGAATCACTTCATCTCACATGTTTTAGAAAAAATACAAGAAGAATATCAAAGGGAAAATAGTTTTTAAAATATATATATATATATATTATAATGATTTGGACAAAATAATTTTTACTATAATAATTTTCATTTAAAAATAATAGAAATAGTTAATTCTATACTTTTGGCATGTACAATCAATTTCACTCACAAAATAACCCCCTTTATTACACCTAGACCACATGGAAATTATAAGTATGGTGTCCACCTACACAAACTCATCACTTAGTGACGTTTTTATTGTACACCCAATGAGCACCCCAGACCCACATACTTATAATATTATTCTATTTCATTTTCACATGAACACATAACACAACCCCAATATTCCAATTCCAGATTCAAAACAATTATTTATTTTAATAAATCCATTTGAAAAATTTATCAAACATGATGTGGGAATCACCCACAACCCAATATTTATCAATCAAATAGTGAAATAAATTTTATTAGTGTTTCAAAAATATATTCTTTAACACCTCGAGCCATCTAAACTGGAGTCGGTGCATTACATGTTATATTGGCATGGTTAGAGGGAATAAAAATCCTATTGTAACGATTAGTTTAGTATTCTTGAAGAAACTAGATACATATATCTAACACAAATTACATTGTAAAAGGATACAAAATACATTACATAAAAAAACTAAAAACATTATCCATGTGAACTCAATAAATGATCTCCTCGTCATCGCCTATAGAAAGTAAAAAATTAAAGGTGTGATAAAAGGGTCAGTAAGGGTTACAAATATTGAATGCATGAATCAATAATAACTGAATTGTAAACAATTTGACATAATCAATATGGCATGGTGAATAAATGAATAACTGACGCCATTAATTAACTGTGAATGAAACTGCATCCATAGATTTTTTCATAGTGAAAACCACATGGATAATAATAACTGATAAAGAATAAAAATAATTCATATTAAATGGATGTTATGTATCTAGAACATGATACCATACTACCGTAAAAACTGTTTAGTTCTAGGGGTATAAACTCGTCTAATTTTGGGAAACAAACTCGAAGGGTTTGTCGCCAAACTAATTTGTATCATGAGACCCACCGATGCATCAAGGGGATATATAAATCCCCACCTACATCTAACTCCAAATCATTTTTCATACATAGATTCAACATAAGATAAATATTAATTTACATTATCTAAATTTAATAGAGGATATATATTCAAAAATATTTCCACAGTGAAAACAACATTCAAAATAAATATCGTATGTAAAGTGGTATACGGTTTAGAAAATAATCATATCCATGATATGAGAATATTAATATTTAAATGAAAAATTATTTCAATTGAAAATTGATCTCAAATGGGTAGTGGGTACACCACATAAGAAATTGTAGGTGCACAATACTAAACAAGTCAAAATGAAGTGAAAATTGAAACAAAGCTCATTACCACATTGTAATCAATTGAGTCGTATAAACAAAAGTTAATAACCACCAAATGAATCTCATAATACCATGAATATTAATATAATCCTGATAATATATATCAAATGTATGTACTCCAATACCACATATAAGAAATAAGAGGCAAACAATGGAAATCCAGTAGAATTGAATGTTAGATGAGAAAACACATTACAAAAATTCTGGCATGGTAATTAGTGTTATTGCGAGAGCTTAATGAGAGGTAAAAGGGTATCCCATTATTTATATGTTACAAGGGAAGTATGGGGGAGGTTCAAAAACATACCACATAATGATTAATTAAATATAAAAGTTCACAATGTAGGGGATATTCCTAAACAAAAGTGAGAGAGAGAATCCCTTACCTTTTTCTCGAAGATGTTCTTGATTGTTCTTAACGACATAAATAATCAATTTTAACATTATTAATTAATAAGTTATAAACCTAATATATATATAATTAATAGGATATAACCTTAATAGGTTCATTAATGGAATTTTTGATCGATTTAAGAGATTCAATTTAATTTTTTTGGAAGCATTTACTTCTTTGGTTTTCATGATCTGATTACTTGTATTCATGAATGGATGTTTCTTTGAAATGTGGTTAAACATAAATAATTTTTAATATACATTATTAGTTAAATTATAGTTATATAAATGATCTTATTATTATTCTAGTTATATACCATGAGGATGACTTATTTAATGAGTTAAAAATAAAATCTAGGATTTGGCTTGGCGGTTTGGTGCACGATAAATTTGGTTTGTATTATTATTCCATATTATTTATGTGTAAAGAGTCGAGAATATTAAACAAGATAAAATACAAATATTATTATCTGGTTCCACCGTTTAAATGGTTTAATAACTATTATTGAAGATAGTAATGAAAATTGAAAACCTATCTTCCTTGAGTGTGATAAATTAACACACCTCGGATGGTGATTGCATTTATTGTATAAAAGGAAATGAAGAAAAGAGATTTTGATGAAATATTCCATTAGCATAATGAAAACCCATTACATTTATAGTACTGATATTATCACCACATTTGGCTGAGGTGAGGTGAGATGAGAGAACAGAATAATAGAACTTATAAAAAGAATTGGAAGATAAAGGAAGGTAGGTTCACCTCTTCAGTACTACTCCTTGAAAAACACTTTAATGCCTTTTTTTGGCCATTTGGTGATACAAGAAGGTCTTGGATGTGAGGATGGGGCTTGGATGAGTATTTGGAAGAATTTAGGCATGGAATGATTCTTATGTGGTGTTGGAGGAAGAGGGGGTGAGGGGTGGTTTATATAGGGGATGAGAGGAGGGTTTTCATAATTCTTTAATCATTAGTTTATTATTTCTTCACAAGACACAGAATAGTAAGTATTCCATTACCATGAATAGTAATAAGTGAATGTGTCTTCGATCCAATTGGGCTTACATCAGCAGATCATCATCAATGACTCAATAAATCCTTTATTTAGAATTTACCGTAAATTATCACATTTGAATTTTCATAAAAAAATTCAAGTATTTTAAAAACTATAAAATATTCACCCTAACCATTTTTTGACGGATTGAATCAAGAAATGAAGTCCATTTTTAAAAAATAATTTACTAAATATGATTAATTAAATATATAATTTAAAAAAATTATTTAATTGAAAAATATAAATGCTTAAAATATTCATCTTCACTTTTAAGGTGCGTAATTTCATTTATACACTCAAGGGTATAAATACCATTCTTAATAGTCTTATTACTATTCATAAGGTTAAGTTACAATTCATAAGGGCAGGATACTATTTCTAAGGGTAGGTTACTATTCACTAAAAATTATGTTAATTCTATCAGACCCTAAATATCATCTAGAAAACAACCATGAATGTCATATTTTTAAAATTCAAATCACAGAGCTGACAAATTTATGTTTAATGTCTAGGCAATGGTTATATCATATAAGTAACCATGTTTTGTTCCATAAAGGCTCAATTGTAAGGACCCGACCCCAGTTGCTTGGAGTCGGTGCCTTATTTGATTACATTGGCATACATACAAGGAAAACGAATCCTGAAGGACCGAGTAGTTTAGTATTATTGGATACAAGTTACATACATAAGTTCCAATTTACATATGGTAAGGATAAACAACACTAAATTATTCCACTAGAAACATCATGTCTCCTATATTATGCTTTCATGTCATTCATAAATTACTTAATCATATCTTGAGAAAATGAAACATAAGAAAGGGTGAGCTAAAATGCCCATTAAGAGTAAGCAATACAGCGGAAGATAATATAAACAATAGACATGGTGAATTATTGAAAACACATGACATTAATAATAATCTTGAACATATTATGGAAGGAATATGAGCTGAGTAAATATTAACATAATAAAACATAATCATGGGTATTCTACTAGTCAAATAACCACATGAACTTTCAATTAATAGCTTCATAATGAGGGAAGTTCTTATGCCGGACATTCTGAATCATTTTTTTATGTCCTCGGCCAAGACATCTAGTGATTAAGGCCTCGACCAAAATCCATATCACATTGGGAAAGGCCTCTGCCAATTCCACATCTATTTGTCTCTTGAGACCTACCGATGCATTGAGGGGATATAGTGGGACCCACCCATCACATAATAAGTCCAATGCATTCCTCATATGAGTGGGGATCAACATAAACAACATATACATTCATATTGAAACTATCATATGAAATGTAACTAACTTTCCCCAATCAATAAATATAAAACACTAACTATTCGGAATAATATGGTGAATTTTTTTAGGATAGATCATCCACAATAGAGTTAGTCATTAACAATTAAATAATATATGGTAGATGAATTCATAAATTATTAAACTCAATAATAACATGGAATCAACAAGAGTGTTGAATTTGACGAAAGCACTCTTATAAAATCATTAACCAATTCATGAGATAAATACTCCTTTATTTTGAAAAGAATAGTTCTTTTGGAAAAATATTTATATAAAACCAGAAGTTAAGTAAGATAGTATTTTCATAATAAAATGAGTGATTTTATAAAGACAATGGTTTCCAAAAATAGATCATAGAGTGCCCTTGAAAATAGGAAAGAATTTGAGAAATTCCCTTAGATTGGGCTTGTATTTTGGAAACAACATTGAAAGTTCCTTTAAAACTGTGTAACTATCCATAAAATAAGGAAGGGTTCTGGTTCATACACATATATATGATACTCAGAATGAATATATGATGAGTACATAACAATACATAATAATTTCATTGTGGTAATTAGACAATGAATGTATCCCGAAAGAAAATGGATGTTCGGTTGGAAAAACCCTTACCTTAACTCCAAACGTGTTCTTCTCTCAAACATAAGATCCTATAATATGAAATTATAATTATTAATAACTTATTTAAAAACCTATTATACATGTATTTAGTTTATCATAATTCTGTTTAGTCCATTTATAGATTTATTCTATGTTATTATATTGAATTTTGTTGTTCCTGGGTGTTCATTTTCTTTATTTTAATAATCAGTTCACTTGTTTTTATGTAATGGAGTTCATGTATAATGGTTATAAATATCCAATATTTGAATTATATATTATTTATGAACATAAATAATTTTTAATGGTCATTTATATCAATTGGTTATATGGAATGAGGATGAATCATTAGATGAGACCCACTTCGATTATTTGGCGGTATTTGGATTATTATGATCTAGTTTTGTCATATAACATAATTATATGTAAATATTCTGGTTCTTGAAAATTATGTATGTTATAATACATGTATTATAGTCAGTTTCAACCATAAATATGGTTTCATGACCTGTAATGAAGAATACATTTAAGAACGAAACCTCGTCGTCCACAAAGGCTATAAATTGGAACCCCATGGACGTTGATTTCATTTATAATATAAAAGGGAGGAAGTAAGAATATTTATGATGTTGTTTTCCATTAAAATGATATAAATATAGTATATAGATGTTACTGGAGTATTAATTATCATTTGGACAGAGCAGGTGATGTGATAAAAAGAATAGATATGATCTTAAAAATAAGAGAAAAGGTGAGAGATCCCTTATGAAAATTCTACAGCTTAGCGACGTCGCTTAATATTTCATAAAATGAAATGATGAGATAAAAAGGGTACCTCATAATATTAAAATCAAAATTAAAGTACTAAGAATAAATAAAATAAAACCCCAACATATTATAATGGTAATTCAAAGAGATAACATAAAAGAAGTGTCGACTAAAATAAGAGATTGAAGGATTCCCTTACCTTGTAGAATAACTCATAGATCTTGATGGTTGGAAACATGGAGGATTAAGGACACCTTCGGAGGACTCTTAGAGATGTAGAACCACCAGATCTTCGAGGATGAGGGATTTGGAATGAATAAAAACGAATTGATGAGTGGGTATTTATAGAAAAAGAGAGGTAATTTTTTAATAATTTCAAAGGGACACCTCATTTGTGGTTATTGCCAAACCATGGGATTTCCCATGGTATTATCACATGGTTTAAGCCACTTGGTACACCTCATGTCATAAGTTACTATCCACAAGTCTACCAGCCTTTTATTTAAATTAATATGTCATTAAACTACTGAATACCCAAAACTATATTTTTCACTATTCAAGAAAAATTCAAGTATTTTAGAAATATCCCAAAAATTCACCCCTACCATTTTTTGACGTTTAGAATTAAAAGGTTAAATCCATTTTTCAATAATAATTTTTTAAATATTATTTATTTAATTTTTAAATAAGGTCATAGTTAATTTGAAAAATAAAAATCTTGATGTGCAATTAGTTTTATGTGACATTGGAAAATTAATTAAGATCCCATTATCCTATTGAATTAATAAAATAAAATAATATTACTATTTACTATTCATAAGGTCATATTACTATTCATATTATGATACATATTACTATTTATAATGGTATATTACTATTCACCAAAAATCATGTTTGTTCAATTAGACTCCAAATGACTTACCAAACACAACTCTAGATGACCATTTCTTGAAATTCCAAACATAGAAGAGGCAAGGTTGTGTTTAATGGATAGATTATAAAATAGAATTCTATATTTATTTTTAAAACCTTGGGGTGTTACATTCTCCCCTCCTTACAAAAATTTCATCCTTGAAATTCACAAAATATTACCTAAAAAGATTCAGGTATGTCTTTAACATAAGCTCCTCAGGCTCCCATATTGCTTCTTCCATCTTATGGTTCCTCCATAGAACCTTCACCAGACGATTCATCCAATTTCTCAATACTTTTTCTCTAGTATCAAGAATCTTGATAGGCTCTTCACGGTAAGATAGATCGGGATCCAGTTCCACTTCGTCAGAAGTGAGTACATGTGTTGGGTCTAGCATGTACTTTCTTAACATTGACACGCGAAACACATTGTGAACCTTGGAGAGACTTGGCGGCATTGCTAAACGGTAAGCTACGACTCCAATTCGGTCCATAATTTCAAAAGGTCCTATGTACGTGGGACTCATTTTAACTTTCTTACCGAAATTTATAACTCTCTTCCATGGATATACCTTTAAGAGAACGTGATCAACTTCTTGAAATTCCTAATCCTTCATTCGGTTATCTGCATAGCTCTTTTGCCTACTTTGAGCTATTTTGATATGGTTCTGGATAATCTTCACCTTTTCCATTTTTTCTTCAACAAGTTCTGGGCCCATGAGCTTTCCTTCAACATCATCATCCTAGAATGTTGTTGTATGACATCTCCTCCCATATAATGCTTCATAGGGTACCATATGAATACATTATTGGAAGCTATTGTTGTAGGAAAATTCTACGAGAGGTAATTAATGATCCCACATGCCTTGGAAATCAAGTGAGCAAGACCTCAACATGTCTTCTAATTTTTTAATATTCTATTCTGATTGTCCATCAGTTTGTGGGTAGTAGGCAGTGCACAACTGAAGATCAGTATCTAGGGCCTTCTAAAGACTTTTCATGAATATTGATGTAAAACGTGGATCACGATCAGAAACAATTGATAGGGGTACTCCATGAAGTCTCACAACTTCATTAATATATAGTCTTGCTAAACGTTCAAGTTGTAGATCTTCTCTTATAGAAAGAAAATGTGCTGACTTGGTAAGATGATCAACAATGACACATATTTCATTGTTCCTTCTAGGAGTCTTTGGTAGTCCCATGTCAAAGTCCATCATGATATTATCCCATTTCCACTCTGGTATGAGAAGAGGTTACAATACTTTTCTAGGTTGTTGCCTTCAATCTTTCACTTGTTGAAAACCCATACATCTTGACACAAAATCATCAATCTCCCTCTTCATGTTGTCTCACAAAAAATGTTCCTTCAAATCTCCATACATCTTATAGCTACCATGGTGTATATAGAAATTTGAACTATGAGAATCATCCAACAATTCCATTTTTAGATCAGGTATATTGGGAACACAAAGTCTCTTCCCAAATTTCAAAATTCCATCTTTATATATGAAGTCACTCAGTCTCCCATCATTCACAGCTTTAATAATCTTTTGAAACTCCTCATCATCAACCTGATAAATTTTCATCCTTTCTAGTAATAATGGTTTGGAAACCATTTGAAAAATCATTGATGTTTCACCTTTCACGGTAACTCCCATATCCATCTTTACTAGATCCATGAAAATAGGATCCCTTTCAACTATCATCTTTCTCAAAACTCCATGATCTTTTCTGCTCAAGGAAACTGCCACCATATTTTCCTTCCCTTGGTGTTAGTGTATTATTTAATCATAATCCCTGAGTAGTTCATGCCATCTCCTTTGCCTCATGTTGAGTTATTTTTGTGAGAAAATATACTTCAAACTCTTGTGATTAGTATAAATCTCACATTTTTCACCATAGAGATAATGTCTCCATATCTTCAATGAATGTATTACAGCAGCTAACTCTAGATCATGAGTATGATTGTTTTGTTAATGAATTTTTAGATGTTGTGATGCATAACCAATAAACATATCATTTTTCATATATGCACAACCAAGTCCTTTCTATGAAGCATCACTATAAATATGAAACCTATCATTCCCTTATGGTAGAGTAAATATAAGATCACTTACTAATATTCTCCTAAGTTGTTTGAAACATTCTTCACAATCTTTTGTCTAGACAAATTTAGCTCCTTTACGTGTGAGCTTCGTTAGCGGGTTAGCCAGTCGGGAAAAATTCTATACGAAACGATGATAATAACCTGCTAAGCCAATAAAACTGCATACCTCAGTTATGTTTGTTGGTGTGGTCCAATCTTGAATTTCCTTTGTCTTTGTAGGATCAACTAGGGTTCCATCCTTAGAGAAAATATGACCAAGACAAGAAATCTCCTGAAACCAGAATTCACACATGCTAAACTTCCCATATAATTCATGTCTTCTAAGAGTATTTAGGATAATGCGAATGTGATTTTAGTGATCTTCGTAGATTTTTGAGTATAACAAGATATCATTAATAAATACCACTAAAAAATCATCGAGATATTCCTTGAAAAAGCTATACATTAGATCCATGAAGACTGAGGGTGCATTAGTCAATCCAAATGGAATTACTGTAATCTCATAATGCCCGTACCTGGTCTGAAATGCTGTTTTTGGAATCTCTTCCTTCATTAAGCTCAACTGTTGATATCCATGTCGAAGGTCAATCTTTGGAATGTATTGAGCTCCATACAGTTGGTCAAATAAATCATCAATGTGAGGTAAGGGATACATGTCTTTTATTATAATAGCATTCATTTCCATTTAATCAATGCAAAGCCTCATGGATCCATCTTTCTTCTTGACAAATAGGACAGGGGCTCCCCCTGGAGAAAAACTAGCTTGAATAAATCATTTTTCACTCAAATACTCTAGATGTTTCTTTTTTCTCCACTAATTCCACAGTGCCCATTCTATAATGGTTCTTTGATATGGGCCTTGATCTAGGAATTAAATCAATAGAAAACTCAATTTATTATTTTGGAGGATGTCCAGGTAAATCTTCAAGAAACACATAAACATATTCTCTCACAATAGGTACATCCTCTATTTGAACATTCCTTTCCTCACCCATAGTTATTTCATTCTATTCCTCCCCAATAATTGAATTTAGTTGATCTACTGGGGGTGTATCTAGATAAGAATCAGGTGATGGAGATTCTGCTCTAAAGATAAGGTGTTCATTATCATCGTCATCTAAAATCGTAACCTACTTATTCTTACAATAAATTTTTGCATCATGGTCCAAAATCCAATCCATACTGAGGATTATATCAAATTCTATCATGGGTATGATGATGAGATCAACAGATGAAGAAAATTTATATGAAATAATGGGAACGGATTCACAAAACATTGTAGCAATGATAATTCCATTAGGAGTTTGACTGACAACTCCCTTATTAAATCAAATTGGAAATATCTAATTTTCTTAGAAAACTGGGAAGATATTAAACAATGTGATGATCTAGAATCAAATAAAGAATTTGATAAACTTGAGGAAATGATTAATGTACCAACCACCATGTCATTAGGAACTTCAACCTCTACAGTTGTGATTTCCTAAGCTTGTCCCTGATCCCTTGTCCTTATTCGTTGCATATTTCCATGATGTTTTGGACAATAATTAGCATAGTGTCCCATCTCCCGACAACTATAGCATTGGATATCACTAGCTTCCTTCATACCTTTGCAATCAGCAGAAAGATGGCCTTTTTGACCACATTTGTAACATACTCCTTTTCCTTTTAAGCATACACTAGGGTGTTTTCTTCCAAAATTGTCAGATAGTGGAAATTCGACTCTTACCTTATCCCCCGTTTCCTTATTTCCTTTTCCAGGGTTTTCAACAGCCCTCTTCTTTTCTTTATTTCCATTAAATTCATAAGACGTAGATAATTATTTTTTTCTCCTGATGGCACATGAAACTATATCCTCATATGATGAAAAACATTGGGAGACCCGTGACCACTAGAGGAATGGTTTTAGGCTATCAAAGAATCTATCAATTTTTCTCTATGGATTTCGTATATAGTCCACATCATGTCTTTATAACCATGTAAAGTTGTCTTCATACTTGGAAACATTTTCATCCTTCTTCTGCCTCAAATTCAAGAATTTCCTCTCCATATCTGCTTGCTTCTCACGAGGGAAATATATTTCTAAGAAGATTTTTTTTAAAATACATCTATTATATCTCTTCTATTTCTTCCTCCTCCTTTGTGTCTTAGATTAATGACCACCACTATTCCCCATCTCCTGATAGATGATATACTTCCATGACAAACTTCCCTCTTTAATTACATACCAAGTCGAGAAATATCTTCTCAAGGGAACATATCCACTGCTCTACTACAAACTGTTTTGTAGTCCCAATGAATTGTAGAGGTTATTTTCTCATAATGAGATCTAGCATGGCTCCTCCACGTGGTGGACCCAGATCCTCCATACGGGTAAGGATATTATTCATAACCTGAGTAAGTTTTCCATGTATAGTTATGAGTTGCTCAGCACCAGTCACAGCACCGGAGCCAACATCATTATCTTGCGTCGGAGGAAAATCTCTACAGGGGACACATGCATTCGTGCTATTATCATTCCATCCACTAGAAACCATATCTTGATAATGGCATACACTAGATTAGGTTATGAATCATAATATATAATATTAAATTAAAAATACTCAGAAAAATTGAGATCCAATGCATGGATAATCCCATATTCACAAATATGGTTTCATTGATGAAAATTTTACACTTTAATCCTTCATAATGGATTGTAAATAAAATGTGAATTATCCTAAGCATATCCCCCAGGAGTGTCGTAACCAAGAGTGCTGCAAGGCCCGTTGTCGTGCACCAGTTCTCATTCGAGTCTAGATCAAAGTGGTGTTTTTTGGTTTTACACCTAGATACATTTGTGCCAGATCCACCTCTACCTGCTCATATCTAGACATAGATTTTTTTCGTGAAAGATCCACATAATCTATTCCTCAGCAAAATACAAGTAAGTTATTGTATGTATATCCTTAAATACAAACATATGGACTCTTCCCTAATTATTAATTTTCTAAATCTAGTTTCCAAGTATTCTACTAATCTTCCGATGCTACCAACTGTAAGGACCCGACCCCAGTTTCCTGGAGCTGGTGCCTTATTTGATTACATTGGCCAACAAACAAGGGAAAAAAATACCAAACGACCGAGTAGTTTAGTATTATTGGAAACAAGTTACATACATAAGTTCTAATTTACATTTGGAAAGGATAAAAAACACTAAATTATTCCCCTAGAAACATCATGTCTCTTAGATTATGCTTGCATTTCATTCATAAATTACTTCTTCATAACCTGAGAAAATGAAACATAAGAAAGGGGTGAGCTCAAACGCCCAGTAAGAGTAAAAAATAAATCGGAAGATAATATAATCATTAGAGAAGGTGAATTATTGAAAACACATGCCTTTAATAATAAACATGAACATATTATGGCAGGAATATGAGCTGAGTAAATATTAACACAATAAAACATAATCAAGGGTATTCAACTAGTCGAATATTCACATAAAAATTCAATTAATAGTTTTATAATGAGGTAAGTGCATATTTTGGACATTTTGAATCATTTTTTCATGGCCTCGGCCAAGACATCTAGTAATTAAGGCCTCGTCCAAAATCCTTATCACATTGGGAAAGGCCTCGGCCAATTCCATGTCTATTTGTCTCATGAGACCTACCGATGCATCAAGGGACTATAAAAAGCCCCACCCGTCACATAATAAGTCTAATGAATTCCTCATATGAGCGGTTATCAACATAAACAACATATACATTCATATTGAAACTATCATATGAAATGTAACTAACTTTCCCTAATAATTAAATATAAAACACTAACCATTCAGAATAATATGGTGATTGGTTATAGGATAGATCATCCAAAATAGAGTTAGTCATATACCGTTAAATAAAATATGGTATATGACTTCATAAATTATTAAACTCAATAATACCATGGAATCAAAAAGAGTGTTGAATTAGACGAAAACACTCTTATAAAATCATTAAACAATTCTTGAGATAAATACTCTTTTATTTTGAAAAGAATAGTTATTTTGGAAAAATATTTGTATAAAACCATAATTGAAGTAATATATTATTTTCATAATAAAATGAGTGATTTTATAATGATAATGGTTTCCAAAAACTGGTCATAGAGTGCCCTTGAAAATAGGAAATAATTTGAGAAATTCCATTTGATTGGGTTTATATTTTGCAAACAACTTTGAAATATCCATTAAAAATGTGTAACTGTACATAAAATAAGGAAGGGTTCTGGTTTGTACAAATATATATGATACTCAAAGAGAATATATTATGTGTATATAACAATACATAATAATTTCATTTTGGTAATTAGACAATGAATGTATCCCGAATGAAAATGGAAGTTCGGGTGGAAAAACCCTTACCTTAACTCCAAACATGTTCTTCTCTAAAAATTAAGCTCCTAGAATATGAATTTAAACATATTAATAACTCATTTAAGAACATATTAGACATCTATTTAGTTTATCAGAATTCTGTTTAGTTCATTTTTTCCCTTATTTCTAAGTTATTATATTGAATTTCGTTGTTCCTGGGTGTTCATTTTCTTTATTTTCTAAATCGGTTAACTTGTTTTTAAGTAATGGAGTTCATGTGGAATGGTTATAAATCTCTAGTATTGGAATTATATATTGTTTAAGAACATAAATAATTGGTAATGGTAATTTCTTTAATTTTTTTATCAAATGAGGATGAATCATTAGATGAGAACAACTTCGATTATTTGGCGTTATTTGGATTATTATGAACTCGTTTTGTCATATAACATAATTATATGATCATATTCTGGCGCTTGAATACTAATTATGTAATAATACATATATTGTAGTCTTTTACAACCATAAAATGGTTTAATGACCAGTAATGAAGAATAAATTGCAGAACGAAACTTCGTCGTCCACGAAGTCTATAAATTGGAACCTCATGGACGTTGATTTAGTTTTTAAAATAAAAGGGAGGGAGTAAGAATATTTATGATTGTTATTCAATTAAAATGATATAAATATAGTATATATATGTTAGTGGACTTATCGTGATCATTTGGATAGTGGAGTAGTGGAGAGAAAAGTAATAGAGATGGTCTTGAAAATAAGGGAAAAGGTGAGAGATCCCTTATTAAAATTCTGCAGCCTAACGACGTCGCTTAATATTTCATGAAATGAAATGATGAGATAAAAATGGTACCACATCATATTAAAATAAAAACTACAGTAATAAGAATAAATAAAATCAAACCCCAACATATTATAATGGTAATTCAAAGAGATAACATAAAAGAAGTGTCGACTTAAAGAAGAGATTGAAAGATTCCCTAATCTTGTAGAATAAGTCCTAGATCTTGAAGGTTGGAACCTTGGAGGATTAAGGACACCTTTAGAGGACTCTAAGAGAGCTAAAACCAACATATATTCAAGGATTATGGATTTTTAATGAAATAAAATGAATGGATGAGTGGGTATTTATAGAAAAAGAGAGGTAATTTTTTAATAATTTCAAAGGGACACCTCATTAGTGGTTTTTCCCAAACCATGTGCTTTACCATGGTATTTTCCCATGGTTTAGTCCACTTGGGACACCTCATGTCATAAGCTACTATACACAAGTCCACCCGCCTTTTATTTTAATTATTATGTCATTATGATGTCATTAAACTACTGAATACTCAAAACTGTATTTTTCATTAGTCACGAAAAAATTCAAGTATTTTAGAAAAATCCCAACAATTCACCCATACCATTTTTCAACGTGTATAATTCAAAAGTGAAATCCATTTTTGAAAAATAATTTTCTAAATACTAAAAATTTAATTTTTAAATAAGGTCATAGTTAATTCGAAAAATAATAATCTTGAAGTGAAAATAGTTTTATGTGACATTGGGAAATTAATTAAGATTCCATTATCTTATTGCCTTAAGAAAATAAAATTATATTATTATTTACAATTCAAAAGTTCATATTACTATTCATATTACTATTCATAATGGTATGTTACTATTCAACAAAAATCATGTTTTTTATATCAGGCTCCCAATGACTTACTGAACATAACTCTAGATGATGATTTCTTGATATTCAAAACATATAAGAGGAAATGTTGTGTTTAATAGATAGATTATAAAATTGCATTATATATTTATTTTCAAAATTTTTGGGTGCTACATTAGTGATTCTTTAAATAAAGGCTATAACTATAACGTATTTAAGAGAATCATACCATAAAATGTTTGGTGTGTGACATTATTCCCTCCTTCGGAAATTTGATCCTCGAAATTTTATTTATGAATCCCACAAAAAGATGGTGGTGATTATTTTTCATAACAATCTCAAGTTACCCAGTTGCTTCCTCCGTATTCTAGATTTTCCAAAGTACGTTTTCTAGACAAGTAGTCTAATTTCTCCATACCAGCTCCCCTGTGTCATGAATCCTGGTAGGCTTTTCACAGTATGAAAAATCAGGTTCCATTAATATTTCTTCATATTTGAGTACATGTGTTGGGTCTGGCATGTATTTCTTTAATAATGAAATGTGGAACACATCATGAAACATGGAGAGATTTGGCAGAATCACTAAACAATAAGATACAACTATGATTCTTTCCAGAATTTCAAATGGTCCGATTTACGTATGGCTCATTTTTCCTTTATTACCAAACCTTAAGACACCCTTCAACAGATATAGGTTTAGAAAGAAATGATCTCCCACTAGGAATTCAAAATCTTTTCTCTTGTTTCCATAATAACTCTTTTTCCTATGTAGTGATTCTTTAATATGGGCATGAATTGTTTTTACCTTTTTCGTGTTATCATCTATAAGTTATGGGCCAATATGTTTTCTATCACCAACTTTGTCCACACAATATGGAGTCTGACATATCTTTCTATATAATGCATTATATGGAGAAATTTGAATACTAGAATGGAAACTATTATTGAAAGAAAATTCCACAAAAGTAATGTATTGATCCCACATACATTTAAAGTCAAGAGAGCATGATCTTAGCATATCTTCTAGAGTTTGAACAATCCTATCAGACAGTCTATCATTTTGGGAAGATAAGGAGTACTCATATGAACCTCAGTATTCAAATCCTTATGGTGACTTTTTCTAGAATTTTGATATAAACCGGGGATCTCGGTCAAACCTAATCGATAGAGGTTCACCATGAAGTCTTACAACTTCATTAATATAAAGTCTTTCCTGGAACGAAAGTTTTAAATCCTCTCTTATAGGAAGTTAATCTGCTGATTTTGTGAGATGATCAACAATTACACATATTGCATCATTCCTTCTAGGTGTCCCCGGTTGTCTGGTGAGAAAATAAAAGGTAATGTTATCCCTCATTCACATAGAAATAGGTATAGATTTCATCAACCCTATAGGATGTTGTCTCTCTACCTTCACTTGTAGATAAAGTAGGCACCATGACATGTAGTATGCAATTTCCTTCTTCATATTATCCCACTAGAAATATTCCTTCAGATCTTTATACATATTTGTGATACTCGTGTGTATAGAGAATCATGAGCTATAAAAATAGTCTAATAGTTTCCTTTTTAGATCAGTAACTGATGGAACACATAACCTCTTCCCAAAATACATATCTGCTTCCTCATACAAAAAGTCTTCTAATCTCCTATCCTTAACCACAATAATTTTCTTGTGTAGATTTTCAACATCACATTGAGAGCTTTTTTATTTTTTCTACTAATGATGGTCTAGCAATAACTTGAAAGAGGAAAGATGTTTCTCCTTCTTTAACAATTCTCATATCCATCTTTAGTAGATCCATGAATATAGTATCTCTCTCAATCCACATTTGAGTCAGAAGCCCATGATTATTCATGCTTAATGCCTCTACCACCTTATTTTCCTTTCCTGGGTGTCAGTGTATTGAACAATCATAATCATTTAGTAATTTAAGCCATCTCATTTTCCTCATGTTGTGTTCATTTTATGTGAAAATTTATTTCCAAATCTTGTGATCTGTGTATATCTAAAAAAAATTCACCATAAAGATAATGTCTCTATATCGTCAGAGAAAATATTATAGCTGCTAACTCAAGGTCATGTGTTGGATAATTTTTCTGATGATTCTTCAACTACCTTGATTTAGAAGCAATAAAATTACCATTATTCCTATGTACTAAAACAATACCATTCTTGGATGCATCATTGTTTATTACAAATCCATCACTTGTAGATGGAAGAGTCAAAATTTGAGCATTAAACAATCTAATATTCAATTCTTCAATGAATTCTGTACATCCTTTTATCCACACAAGTTTAAATCCTTTACATGTGAGCTTGGTTATTGTGTTATCCAGTCGGAAAAAATGCTAAACAAAACGGTGATAGTAACCATATAAGCCAATAAAATTGTGTACCTTGATTATGTTTTTTGGGCCGGGCCATTGTTGGATTGCCTTTATCTTTATAGGATCACCTATGATTCCATCCTTAGAGACAATATAGCCTAGAAAAGAAACTGATTGAAGCTAGTCTGTTATTAAAGAGGAACATTACACCAGATAGTGTTACAACGTAAGACCAATGTTACTTCTAGAACTTCTAATTGATAGTTTCATAAAAAATTTCATCAATGGGTGGATTTTTCACTAAAATATACTTTTTTAATCATTAATTAACGTAATTTCACGATTTATAATCAACTAAAACATGGATAATTAATAAATCATTCTATTCTAATTCAAGACCAAATTTATGATATATTGGGACATTTCCAATAAAGAGATTCATTGTATTGAATATTTGATCTAATGTAGTTTATGAAAGGGTGAGTTTTGTATCATTTTAGAAGGTAAAAATTCTAAAACGCCATTGGGATTCAATTTTATGATTGTTTCAACACATTACTTAGAATTACTATTATTTTACCTAGATCAATGGTTGTTGATGTGGTTGATGATATGAGGGGGAAATAAGATATTTCATACTCATTCTATTGTGGATTCTCTATGGGATACTCAATGTTGATTCTAGTTGTAACATTTGGAGGAAAAATTAAATAATCTCTACAAGATATAGAGTTATGGAAACCTAAATTTATGGTTCTATAATATGAAAACCCTATGCACTATAATGATTGTCATGATAGTTTGGATGCATCCAGAGTGCATCCCCAATGCCATATTATATTCATTGAGATGTTAAGAATCCCATGATTGTGCATTAAAACTAGATAATATAGATATATGAAGATTCAAATATTAGTTTTGTCTTTCCTCATGAACATACCCAAAAAAATTATCATGAGAGTATGTTGATGTATTAGTGAGGTGATTCCCAAATGATGTATTAGGAAGAGTAGTTTGGAGGACTCGATAGCCACATATTTTGACTGGTTCAAGAATAAAGTCTCCCATAGATGTGACCTTTTTTGTATGGGGACTACCCTTTAAAATCCGAAGAGAAACCGGATGAGTTATTACATGTATAGGTTCCTTCAGGTTTAAGGGAGACCATGAAATTAGTGGTTATGGGTCAAATTATAGTTAAAGAAACTACATATACTAGAATATTTGACGAATTTTTACCCTCAAAGTAGGCTCATTTTATTAAATCATGCTCAAAATCTATTTATAACCAATTTACGGAGAGTTCACTCCCTAAATCTCTAGCACCAAGAACTAGTTTATCAGTGGTGGACATGATCACAGATAAAGTGCGTATGGTGACCAATTTATTATGTTCAAACCAAGTGGCTTTCATACAAATCAAGTAGTTTTGGAAATGAGATTGGTAGGGTATATATTTAAAAATCATAGAAATCTAATTGGAAGAGGTAATATTCCAAGGACACTATTTTTCCTATCTTTTCCAATGTTTGGGTAGAGGTGGAAATAATTACTTAGTTTTTCATTCCATAATTAATAAAATTTTGATCATTCAAGAAGAACATGAGGTTTATTCATATGACCTTCTTAAGTATAAAAACATAGATGAGTGTGTTAGATATTTATCTTGGGTAGAGTGAACATTATCTCACTAAATAAATATACTATTGTGTTTTTACACATAAAATAATAACTATGTGGTCATAGTATAATATCTTGAACGTCAAATAGCATCATTGATGGAATTTTTTAAAGAGACAATGTGACAACAAATCATTTTACTATGTATTCTTTTATTAAATAGATACAATTTTGAATCGGTGGTTTCACACTCAATAGTGATATAAAATTACCCGATGTACATTTTTGGAGATAAAATATTACAATTAATGAAAACAATTAATACATTATAAGAATACAATATGAAATATCTTCCATAAAATTACAACATAAAAAAAATAATTAAATAAAAATAACATGAACCTAAAATTTGAGTCCTCATAGTTTATAATGAATATAATCACATCAATTGAAAATATATAAATAAGGAAAATAATAATAAATATACTAGACATGTTGATAGGGAAGTTAATGAATTGAACAAATTATTATAGTAATGTATACATGGCTGTATAGAGAAATTATGTATGATCATTATATATATTGTTGTTGGAAATATGGTCATTAGATATATGGTCATTGAAAATATAGTTGTTGGATATATGGTCATTATGTATATCCAGTAGGACTGTTTCACATTTGAAAATAATAATATTAAAGAAAAGTATATAATGAAACAAAAACATAATATTTAAAGAAAATATTTTATTATAAGAATATTTTTTATGTGTTATGTATTATTATTATTATAATAAAAAATGATTTCATGTATTTATAGGATTAACAGAATGATTTTAAAACCAAATTATTGAAAAATATAGATTCTTAGAAGATGAATAATTAATAATAATATGACGTGAATACAATTATTTAATGTTAAAAATATTATATTTTTCAAATAAATATTTTTTATATATTGTTTATTTATATGTTAATAAATTAAATCAGTTACTTTTAAACGATGAATCTAATTTAATGATTATGTATATATGAAATAGATTAAAATGCATTTAATTAGTAATTTATATGAAATAATATTAATAACACATAATGTTTGAAAATTTATTTTTCATTAAAAGCATATTTTTTCATTATTTATTAATTTTTAAGTTAAAATATTAATTTCTTATTTTGAGAAATTGAATTGGATTAAATAAAGTAAAAAAATTAAATAATAATTTCAAATTTAATGAAAGAGTAAAATTTATTTTATGTCCATAAAAATAAGTAACCAAGGTAAAAATTCAGTTCCATGGTAAAGGTAAAATGCGTTAAACTAAGTAATAAAGACTCAAAATATCATTATACTCAATATATAAATATTTTAACAAGATATTTACTTACCAAACCATATCCGAACTCCATTATTTTATATTTATATCCAATTTTCTTATAAAACTACAACCTTACACCTTAGGTAATGAATATATATTTAAATGGTTCTCAAAACTCACCTATAAAATACCAATCTTCTACCCCTTCTAAATCACTAAATTTATTTATTTCACTATTTAATTACTATATATTCTTCATCTCATAAATCCTTTTAAGATGTTGGGTAGATTCAAGATCAAATAAGTTTTCATAAATCCTCTATTCTGATAGGACCCATGTCAATAATGAGAGAATTCATCAAGAAGTTAAGGTGCTTTTGGGGAACACGTGGGTATAGGTAATGTTTTTCATTCCAATATCAATTTGAAATTTTGATTTTTATGACTAAATTTAATTTTTAGGGAAATATTATGGTATGTGTCACTAAAACCGTCTGTATTTTCTTCCCCTTTGGTTATTCATGATTTTTACAATTCCTCAAACTATTTCATGTCCTCTTCAGTTAATAACATTCCCAAATTAATGTTTTTAATAGAAATAATTCTTAACTCTTCTTTTAGGTGAGGATAAAATCTCTTAAATGTCTGTATGATTTATGTGGTTCTATATAAGTCCTTATATTTACATTTATGACTAAATAATATCTTTTCAATGGACTTGATTTTATTTACAAAATGAATCTAGTTTTATCATTTACATAATAATCATTTTCTTCCAAATTTGAATTTGTTTACATGATTCTGAATGGAATATATTTTCATTAGGTTCCATTCAAATTACTTTTTTCATTTTATTCTTTATTTTTATTTAATAAACCACATCTCCATGTTTTCATTGTTATCTAAAGTTATTTCTATTCCCATTATTTTATTAAAACATTTCTTAAAAGGTACCAAAATGTAAATGATATATCTTCATATTTATCCAAGTAATTTATAATGCTCTTTTCAAGGTGTTTTACCCTAATCAATATCCTTTGATTTTTTTATGTTTCACTATGAATAATATATAATAACATCATGCCCACTCTATTTATTGTAGGATTATGATAATACCTTATATATTTCTTCATGAAGCCCATTTCTTTTCATGGGTCAATTGATATATCCTGAAAATATGGATGTTTTAATGATTTTGGGGCACACATATATTAAAATATTATCATTATATTATGATTGGGTTTATTATATCCCTTTAACTAATTAGGTAATGTTTTCTATCTAATTATATTAGGCTGAAATAATGGTGGTTATCCTATGTCTATTGTGTTATGGGAAGGTGGTTATCCAACCCCATTATGATGTCAATGTCTTGTTTGTTATAATTTAAATATGTTTTCATATCTATAATTATTTTTTTGATACATTAATATGTTGTGAAACATACCTATGTTATGTTCGGATGGATCATGATGATTGAATAATGTTTCTATACTCCTTTTAATCATGTATTACGTTATGATCAAATAATTATGACAAGACTGATGTTTTATGTTATGTGGTATAATGATATTACGTTATTGATGATAACATGAGTTTTAAGTGGTTCCCAAGACCCAACTAATGTATATTCATTGATTAAAATTAAATGTATACAATTTGATATATGCATGTGTTAAACTTACCATAATAATGTCTACATATTTTTCCATTATATTAATGGTAATTTCATTAAATTACATATCATATAAAATGTAATAGTAGTTCATAGGACATAATGTGAACCTAGAGTTACCATGAACGAAATCTTAAACTTATGTACAATGGTCTTGATAAATCAAGATGACACGATAGATATGATGTTTGACTATCAGGTGTTAGGGGATCATAGGTATTGATACATATTCTCATGAATATTTTTCTAGGTGATATCAACTAGATGAGATAATGAAGACTAACATGACAATAATAACACCACATATTTCATGTTTCATTGGTTGTTCCTTTCTATGAACATGTTTAATTGTATCCTCACGTAAGACTATTATTTTAGTTTAAATTTTTATTACATATTTTTATATAAGATGAAAAATATGGAATTGATGTCCTAGTGAGGTAGCTAGAACAGGTTTCATCATTGGATGTAATTTATTTATTTAATAGTTAAGATATAATTTCTGCTTCTGAATCTAAGTGGTATCTCTGGACTAGTTGATCGTGTTAGTTGTACCGTCACTAAATCTCTGGCCATTGTAGAAGATGGTAGGTTTTTATTATGAGGCCAATTAAGAATAAATAAATAATGGATGATTACAAAAATTGTTTAATATACTTTATGAGATATCATATGGTAATAAGATTATATTATTCAGTGTGTGTTTTTAGGAAATGTTATTGTTTCTATGAATTTTCTTTATCTTCAATGTGTCTTTAATAGGATTATATACTCTACTCTTGATCTATGAATAATATTCACTTCCATCAAGATTAGGATATATTGGATCACACACATATCATATTCAAAAGTCTTCCATATTTTGATGAATATGATTATAGGACATAGTGGACCCACTATAAGGTCTGAAATAAGTTTGAGAATAATAGATCGCCAATAAATTCATTATTCTTTGAGTATATATTAATTAACACATAAATTATACATTAAAAATATTCACTAGGTATTATTTGAATACATGAAAAAATATTATATGATTTAATATTATTATAATACTAAAGGAACATTTAATATTTATAGGAATTATGAGTCGAGTTAATGAATTTATATTCACATAATATATTTTTTATCTATTTCATGTAAATAACAAATTTATAAGTAATCCTTATGACTTGTTTAATTGTCATGACTTGTCATTTATGGCTTGTTTAGTGGGAGTTATTTATATTGCGGTTTGGGAACCATTTATGGGTGTTTAACCATCACTATATTAGTGATGGGGATCTCATTTCTGAGTGACTATTCATCCACTAGAATTCCAGTGATTCTCTCTCATCCTTCTCTCATCCTAGAGAGTTAAGTTCAAGTTCTAAGTGTTCAATATTTGATCTTCTTCATTGATATAAGGATTATGATAGTCATGATCATCCAAATTTCAATGGTTTCCTCATACCTCCATGATGGAATATAAATTTCAATGATCAATCATCATGTAGACTCTTGTAGCATGCTTGGCTAATCTAGAGGATGTTTCCATTATGTCCTTTGAGAAATAGTCATCAGTGATGATAATTGGTCTTAAACAAATTCAATTAAAATGATGAAATTATTAATTTTATTTGTATGTTTAAATAAAAACATATGATATTTTTTTCCATTATCAAAGCATGAATTGCTAGTGAAAACAATGTTACGCCAATATTTTGATGAAAAATTTTAAATCCCCAACTAATTTTCATCTGATATATTCCATGGTAACATAAATTTGTATAAGAGAGAATGAAGGATTTTTTTAATAAAATATAAATTAATTTTCCATAAAATTTTGGAAGAGTTCATTATTTTGGACCCAACGGAATAGATCATTCATTGGTCTGATTTCAGATGGCCAAACTATGTTCATCTCTAATTTTGACTTCGATCAAAACATGGCTATAAAATTTCAAGAACATATATTTATAAATAAGTTAATTAAGGGATCGAGAAGTGTCTAATGCGGTAATATTGATGACCCCCTTGGATAGTTCCATCTAGATTTTGGTGGATGTTATAGTTCCAACCAAGGGGAAATTAATTCACACTAATGTGGAATTATTCAAAAAGAACAGGTTATAAAAATGAGAGGAAAATATGACAGGTAGTTCTCAATAATAAAATGGAAAAGGTGATTGTTTTAGTAGGTCAACAAACTAAAAATAAAAAAAAATATTTTAATTTAAAAAGTATTGAATGAAGTGTTTGGGACATTTTTACTATAAGATAAAATGAAAAACTAAGATAATAAATTATTTGAAAAATGGGACTCATGACCTGTATTCTCCTCTTCCAAGAAGACCCTCTGGCAATGTCATCCCTATTACCTCCTACAGCCTACCCCCCCCAATGGAAATTTCGCCTCTATCACCCCATTCATTTTTCCACACATAATGTAAGGACACCCTAGAAACCATTGTCATGCCACCGCTTCCTAGCCACAACACCCACAAAACTGCCTCCTCAAAACCCTATCAACCTCATGCATGTTGTCCTCACCACGAGACCCACTAACATAATTCTTCCTCCATATCCTCATACATTGTTGTTGGGATCTCCCTTCTCACAAGTCTACCACCCCACCAACCACCATCACTAGAACTTCCTCCATATCATCCTTCCCTATTTGGTGCACTTAGTGGTGACCCATCATGTTTTACCACCCATTTTAAAGCCATAACCCCAAAAAAAATCCAACAAATAAATCAACCCATGGGAAATATGAGTTCATATTATGGAGTACTAGTTGGGGAATGTTCTACCTATCTCAGAATGGGATTGGGTGGGTCCTTTCAAATTTAGAATGGGTCAATATGGATTCATCCCAACCCAATCAGTCCTATCCATGATATAAAACCATGAATCCCCATTTAAGGGATTTAAAAGTCACAATTAAATTTTTAAAATTTCATATTTTAATTTTAATTTTTTTTAATTAATATAATTTCTATATTAGGAAAAGAATAAATATATCACTTAAATTAAAATGAATCATTTAATTCAATTAAATTCCCTTAAAATAAATTTATCATCATTTTAATTTTTATTCTCCATTTAATTTATCTTTTAACTAAATTTGGGCATTGGTGGACCATGTTTTTTCTTGTTTTTTATTTATTAAATTAATTATTTAAAATCTATGTATTTATTGTAATAGTATTTATGTTTAATAGTATGTGTGTTTTCATTGTTCTCATAATATATATAACGATATGAAAATACATCAGTGTAATTTTGAATTTGTTTTCAACTTCTTGAGACCACTGATCCTACGTGAGAGTATCTATGTATTATGATGATGGTGGTTTAATACATCATCCACTATGAGATGTTGGTATATTCTAGATGAGATGTGGAAATGTTTGATAAAGGTTTGATCTGTGATAAGATTCAGACACGACTCTAGAATTCTACCCCTAGTAGTTTGGTTGATTCATTGGATCATCCAATACTAAATTCTCAAGATTAGTTAGATATTTTATTTAATTTATGAATTTTTTATTATTTTATGAATAATCGTGTTTTTTTAGATAGATGAAATAATAAATAAATAATTCCTAGACTAAAAAAAATAAATAGGAAATAAAATTTTTCTACTATTTCATTGTTCATTTTTTAGAATGGACACATTGTAAAATCATATCGAATAGAAAATGAAATCATTCATCGTGAAATAATTTAAAAACCTCAAATTAATATTAATTTTTAATCCCTTTCACCTCTTCAATTTATCCATAATTTGGAGTACAATGTTCTCTTCATCCAAAGTTGAGGGTTCATCATACTATTAGGGAGTTTTAATAAGAGTGTGTGATGAACTATACTAAATATGATATAAAAGAAGTATTAATATCTATAATTATACCTATTTATAATAAAAATGTAGAAGGAATTAATTTTTTTATTCTATGAAGCTGGGAAATCACCCAATAGTTCAAGGAACTACAATTAAATGAGATTTTCTAATCTAATTATGACCTTGAGACTCTCTAAGTAGTGGTGTAGCCATAACATGGACTGTGATGATCAGGTTTAGGGATCATTTCCAGTAAATTAATCAATAGAATGAGTATTCTAAATATTGTAGTGAGGACTGCAAGGGTTTGATAAAATAGTGGGAGGAATCTAATGATTTATTCAATAATGTATAATGGGTAATAAATTAAATTAATGACTATTAAATTTATTTGTAATGGATAAAATTTCAATAAAAACTATTAGTAATTTATCACTGTTATAAAGTATGGATTAAGTGAATATCATAATAAATAATATCATTATGAAGTGGTACAACAACATATTCATATTACTACACTAAGAGAGTAAGATTTATATATGAGAGTCCTCACTACCTACTAATACTTCTTGATAAGTAAGAATGGTTGATAAAGACAAATATAAGAATCATTTACCTGAATCAATTGATGTACAGTGTATAATGTTGTCATTGATGAGTTGTAAAGTGAATAAAATTCATCTGGACAAATATTCCTATAAGATTCAATCTCATATCCAAGTGTTATATCTGAATAAAGTAATTAAATAAAGGTACTTGATATAAATTTCACTTAATATTTGAATAATGGAAGAAAGGAATAAATCATGTCCTTATGTTCTCAAGATGATTTTGTACAATGAGAGACATGAATCCATTGGTTTGAAACTAAACTAATAAATAGTAGTTGATCTCATTCATGCCTATATATCACCAATATTATGAAATTTTATTTTTTTAATTAAAACATGAATTACATGAATAAGTTACAACTATACCAATTAGATTTAGATCCCTAAGATGATAAAGAAACAAATATTACATGTTCTTCAGTCCTTATATTGAATAAAAGGAGGAAGGGAAATGTTAATTGGTCTATGTTTATATCCTACCTGAACACACTAATGATCTATCCTTCCAAAAAACGATTCAGATGGAATGAAATGAGAAAGTGGTTATCTAATTTATTTTAGGTAATTATGTCTAGTTTAATAAGAATCATAATTCTAGGAAAAATAAATAACGTGAAACATAATCATTAGGAATTTTATTCATTGAATGAAATATATCATGATATTTAAGTTGGATTTTCGATATAGTACGTGGATAAAAAATTTCTATTTATATACAATAAACAAGTAGATTCTAGAATATCTCAAAGGGAATGGGGGATCTCTGGTCCAAAATGGTGTAAGAATTAATGCCTTGGAAGTGAGAGATTATCATCTGACTTTTCCTAGTGGTTTGGTTATTATATTATATAATTTTTATTATGTTCCTTATATGATTGGAAACATAATATTTGTGTCAATTTTGGACACCATGTGATTTTATTTCAATTATCTTAATATATTTTTTCACACATATAAGAAAAACATGTGTTACGGTATGGTGAATCTTAACAATGGCTTGTGTATACATGAACTCAAAAACCTTATGTTGTAAATTAGTGAAAAGGTTAAAATAACTCATATAACACCTTCAAATGGATATTCATGATTGGTCATGTAAATGAGAATCGTTTACATAAATTACATCATGTATGTCACTTGAATTACACTAATTTAAAACCCTTGAATGCATGCCATGATTTTTTAAAAGGAAAATGACTAAATAACCCTTCATTGGGAAAGAGTAAGAGCCACTCTATTACCAAAATTGATTCATTCTAACATATGATTTTTTTTCTAGTTGGGTTAAGGTTTTGAATTTCAAGCTTAAATAATTTTTTTGATGATTATTGTAGGTCTGTTTAAGTCTATATATTGAGGTATAATTCATATGCCTTTTAGAAGTATAAATAATACAAACATGAAGTATAAAACTAGATTGGTAAGAATATAATGTCACTTCACTAAAACTGAGGTGGATAGTATATTATCCATGCATTCATTGATCACTTAAGGGATTGTGTGACAATATCCCAAGACACTCCTCATTATACACCTCTATTGAATATTGTTACCAAAAGGAGTAATCATACATTGTTTGATATGGTCATATCAATCATGACCTAAGAAACACTTCCATTATGGGGGGAGATATGTATTAAAAATAGCATTATATACTCCTAAACATGTACAATCTAATTCTATAGATAGAATTCTATATTAGTTATGGTATGGAAAGAAACCCAGTACATTACACATATGTTCATGGGAATGAATGATTTTTTCAAGACTATGCCTAGTGAAAAATCATCATCCAAATGCATATAGTTCTTCTTTATTGGTTATCCTAAATATATGAAATTATATTAATTATATGACCATTCATATAGAAAATGGATTGTGGAAATACATTCCATTTTTCTAGAGAGGTAACAAATTTCAAAATTAAATAATAGGAGATATATTTACCTAAATTAAGTTGATATACAATATACATGAGAGTTAGTATGTGGAAAATCTCCATAAGTAAAAATAGATATGAAAATGTCCCTGAGAAATTGTTACTACCTAAGTCTACTTGATAGGTTAGAGAACACGATAGATATTTTTATCATTACACAAAGTTAGATGACATGTTACTCTTAGTGAATGATGAACCTATAACCATTAAGAATGTATTATAAGTTAATGATGATGCTAAATTACAAGATTCTATTATTTATGATATAAAGTTTATGTACTAAAAATAATTTGGGTTTTTATAGACCCACCAGCTGATGTAAATCCCGTTAGAATTAAATGGGTGTTCATAAAAATTTAGAAGTTGATGGTAATGTAAATACCTATAATGATTTAATGGTAGTGATGGTTTTCAAGAAATCTCAATGTATAGACTATGATATAACCTTATCACCAATTTTGATGTTAAAATCCATCTAAATATTATTTTTAATAGTATAATTCCATGAATATATGTTGATGAATTATTAATTATGGTAAACGAAGTATATGTATTATAGTCATCTTGGTATTGTTTAAATGATTTCATATCCATGAATCAAGTAGGTGAATAGCCTAAATCCTAGGGATTAAGATCTATATAGATAGATCCTAGAATATTCTTGGGAGAAGTCAAATTATTTATATTGAAATGGTACTCAAAAGGTATAATATGGAACAATTTATTTGAGAGTTATTTATTATATCACATGGTATCAATCTCTCCAACAAAATGTGACCACAAACAAAGTAGTATACTAAATGAATGAGTAGAATATATTATACTTCAACATTGTGATATATCATGTATAACAGGAAATGAAAAAGTTTTGATGTTACCATCATTTTAGATGGGTCAGTTGATAACAATCTATTACCAAAGATTCATATAAGGTTGTTATAAAGGATATCCTGAAGTAGATAATTACAAAGGATATTTTTTTGTGTATGGAGAAGATGAGGAACTTGTAGTGATAGGATGAACTGATTCTAGTATTTAAATAGGACATGATAAACTGAAATCACAATCAGAAAATGTATTTTACCAGAATGGTGGTGTAGTGTGATGGATAAGCATGAATCATCCTATGGTTGCTGACTCTATATGAAAATATGAGTGTCTCCTGCATCCTGATATAACTAAGGAGGAAATTTGGATTCTTAGATTTTTTATATACATTAGACTTGTTCCAAGAAGTGTGAACCCTTTTCAATTTTACTGTGATAATACTGTAGTTGTTGTGATTAACAAGGAGCTAAGTCAGACGCGAGAAAAAAATAATTTATAAGTTTCACCTCCTGAGGTATTTCAATCAGAGAGGTGAATTCATTGTTATCATATTAGATACGTATTAAAATTTGGTATACCCCCTAAATAAATCTATATCTCAAAAGAGGCATGATTCTAATGTGAGATAAATTTGGTTAATACTTGTTAATATTTGGATCTATTTAAAGTGGGATTATTCTAAGCGGATTCCATATACACAAATCATATATGTGCATGAATTTTAATCACATTTATATAGTCTGATATATATATATATATATTTACCATACCAAAAATGTGTTGATACTTATGTACCCTCAATATGATTAGATAATTTTACTAGATTACATATATCAAAATATTATATAAGTTCCCGGGATATAGTGAGAATAAAGAGACACCATGATATTAATATTAAACATATTTTCTATGGTGTAGATGCATCATGATATCATGATACAGATTATGTTTGACTATCATGTGATGGGGGATCATAAGAATTGATACTTCTTATCATGAATTTTTTACATGGTGATATCGAGTAGATTATATCATGAGGACTAACCTTCCAATATAAACATCGCATGTTTCAAGTGTCATTTGTTTTTCATACCTTTTAACATGCATCACAGTATCTTGAATTAAAATTTTTATCAGTGTATGAAATTAGATTAAATAAATTGATGAAACATATGGATTATTTTATTGATGTCATATTGAGGTAGATAACATTGGGTGCATCATTGGTGGGTATGATATTGATTCAATAATAAAGATAGAATTTGTTTCCTCTACAAGGAAGTGATATCTCTGGTCAAGTTGATGGTGATTGTACTACCTTCAAAAAATCCCTGACAATGATAGGAGAAGGTAAGTCCATCTAGTGAGTTCAATGAATAATAAATCATGATTGGATAATGACATAAAGTGTGCATCCTATATTATAAAAAATCATATGATGAAGTGATTATAATACATAGAGTGTGTTTGTAGAAAATGTTGTCATTTATATGACTTTTACTTATCTCTATAGGACCTTGATGGGTTGTTGGAATCCACTCCAGGTCTATGAATAGTATTCCCTATTGTCAAGATAATTTCCTAGAGGGACACATAAAAAGCATAATCAAGATTTCAACCTATTCTGATTACTAGGAGTATAGGACATGATGGGTCTTTCCAAGGGGATAGATAGATGACTAGGAATAATTGATCTCTATTGAATAAATCAATTCATTATTATTCTCGTATATAATAATTGGAGTTAAATATATTTATTTTAATTATTCACAAGGTTTAAAGTGAGTACATGGAAAAATATTATTTTTATGAAGATTATTTTAATATTATAGGTTTATATAATATTTTTGGGAATTAGGAGTTGAGTTAATGACATTCTTCTATCACATAATCTATTTATTATATATAGAAATTATGTGATAAAAGTATAAATGATTTTTATGTATCAGTTAGTTGATTATAATGTGTTATTTACAGATTATTTATTTGGATTTATTTATACGGGGGTTACAAATGTTTTCAAGGTGTTTATCCACCACTAAATATGAAAGAAGGGGATCATTTTGGAGTGTTTATTTATCCACTTGCATTTGAGAGATAATATCTTTTACATCCTATGTCATAGGGAGAAATGTTCTCATTATAATTGTTTGATATTTGATATCCTTTTTTTATTAAAAGAAATTGATAGTAGTGGTGGTCCGGATGTTGAAGGGTTCCTTATACCTCTATGATAGAACTCATATTTCTACTATTAATATTCATGTGGACTCATGAGGTGTTTTTGGATGATATTAAGGTATTCAAACTCAGATCCTTCACGGACCAGTCACCAATGAAATGAATTGGTTTTACACTCCTTCAATATTAATAAGGTAAATGTTCATTTTATTAATTTTTTCTTAAATAAATTCACGTGAGGAACTTAATCTGTACTGAGGCTCGAATCTTCGATGATGAAGAATTTACATTGACCCAATAATAATAGATTTAAAATCTATAGCTTTTCTACTTCCTATGCATGCCCCGATACCAACAATACTAACTTATGCTCTTATATTTATATATTTAATAAAATATTCATATATATGTATGTATATGTTATGTGCATAAAACCTATATATCAGATTGCATGAAATTATGATTTACATTAATATGGGTTTGTTACTATATGTGTTTTGGAAACTTGAACTATTATACACAAAAGGTGTCATTTAAAGAAACTTCTTTATAAGATGAAATATAAAAGGGTTTTCTTTATTCATGTAAGAGTTTCATGAGTTTGTTGAACCATTCACTCATTTGTTTCAATGTGCGAGTAAATGTGACATCCCAAGGAGGATCCAAGTTTATTATACAAACAATTCCATGTGATGGTAGTACCACACATGTACTTCCATTATTAATGGATAAAACTCTCAAATATCTATATCCCTCTTAATATTTTTTCTTTCATATGAGATACATTCACATCGTAAATGGAAGAATAATCCCATCTGAATATTGAATGATTCACTCGACCAATGGATACCCATATAAATAGGATGTCATTTAGAAACTTTTTTTGTGATATTTATCAAGAATACCATATGATGACTGAAGGATACAAATTATCATTATTGTATGGTATGTTTTATAATATTATTAATTACATTTTGTAACATAGGCTTAATATTTAATTCATATAGATCCTTAATTATAATTTTTTATTTCTTTGGTTATGAATAATAAGAGTTATTAGATTTTTATAAAATATTACAATGGTATCAAATGGATTTTATTATTTAGTTTTATAAAATAATGAGTGGAAATGACGAATAAAACCAAAATAGAGCATCATTTTTGATTTTTTTATGATCTGGGAAAGATGCTATAACATTATGTAGTTAGCCTATATAAAGGTAACCATGGCCTTACCCTTTAATATTATTTCCTATATATGAGTTTTCAAGTAAAAGTAAATCACAGTTTTCCATTCTGCTAATAGGTTCAAATAAGGGCAGCCATAGATTTATTAAGGTTGTATAATGATAAAGTTATGTATTAATAAGTTACGTAATAGTTATTATGAGATACCTTTATTTTGTGCAATATTTAAGTGTTTATCTAAGGGAATTCATGATATATAAAACATTAATAAAACTAAATAGATTATATATAAAGGTAGAAGATATTTTCCCATAGTCGTGTTAATGGAATATTATTTTACCTACATTCATTGGGATTTCTCATAATCACATAATGATTTATTTACATTTATATCGTGGTTCTAGAAGTAATGTGTGAGGCTAAAAGAGTCTACCTTTATACAGGGGTTCCTTACTAAATGTTAGTAAAAAGAAAAATAAAAAAATTAGATTTATCGTATAATTTATTAATTATTATTAAACTATATTTTTTGAGATAATTGTTTATTAATAGAATTTCTATTTATTATTTAGTTATTAAGGGTTTATAATTAATTAATCATTTTTATGAATAATTTATTAATAAATTTTCTTTAAATATTAGATGTTAATAGTAAAAACTCCATTTAACAAATTATATATCAATTATTTTGATTTATAAATAAATGTTTTTATTTAGAAATAATAAGAAATAATTTACAAAGAGTTTTATGTTATGAAAGATGTCAAAAATATAAACTGTTTATATATAAATTGTTAATTTTTCATAATTAATTAATTTTATTTCTTTATATTAGTAGGGATTTATTTCTATTTTATTGAATCCATATTCAAAACTATTTTGATGATTGATATTATCAAGGATTAATTATTTATTAATTATGTGATATTTATATTATGCAAAATGTTTACATTATAGAAATAATATTATAAATATTTTATAATTCATATAATATCATATATTAAAATTTTAAATATAATATAATAATGAATATCAAAGAGTCATTTTGGAATGAATATAAAAATATTATATCCATAATTTTGGAATGTGGATAATATTAAAACATGAACTATATGAAGTGTCATGGTTAGATTTAATTTAAGAATTGTTCATAAATTTTTATCTTACGATTAAATATTTTAATTGTTCATTTATATAAGGGTTATTCCCTATTAAATTAATGTTTAGTAAAATATTTATCATATTCTAACGTTGTTTTTAATTTAGTTAAAAATAATAAATTTCTTTCTAGTATAGTACCTTTCATTACATGCTTGGAATGACGTGATAATGAAATTAATATTTCATCTACCATGACCTTGATTTATAATTAATTTTATTGAAATTAAAATATTTTATGCATTATAGGTGTAAGAATTATGATGATTTTCATTCCATTTAGAGTAATGTATCCCCGAGTAGAGGGACTTGTGGTAAGACTACATACTTACAAAGAGTTATATGCCTTTTCAAGGAATTTGAATGGACTAAGATATCTATCTCTCAAAGATTAATCATGTGGATATTTTAACACTCAAATAATTATAATTTTACATTAAAATTTCATGTAAATTATTCATATGATACATTCTGATATGTATAAATATACTTATAATATAATTTTGGGTGATCAATAAAAACTTATAAGTTGTGTAAGGAGTTATATATAAATATGGTTTTAACATATTGTTTTAGTGGAGAGAATATGTGTAACACCACTAAATTTTGTAAAAAAAATACTAATGAATTTAATCTTTTCATGATTCTGCATTACACATCACAATTGAGTTTAGATTTCAATAAATGAAACTCTATGATTTGATTTCACTACATTCAACCCCAAGTTTAATAAATGTGATATACTATTAATATATTATAGTTTAATATGATAGTTATCACCTATATTTGGAAATAGAGGTTACAAATATGATTAATCCAAAATTATACATAAAACTATATTTTCTAAAAAGAAATATTTCTGCCTTTGGTGAACGTATAAGAAAATAAATTTTTACCAATTTTAGTAAATTTATTAAAAAATAGAAATTCATTTTTTAAATCACAATTTTAAAATTAGATTATGATAATTTTTTTTATTTTTCTGAAATGTTTAGTTTTTTGATTAATAGTGAAAAGTAATGAAATTTATGTGAAAACTGCGATTTTGTATAAATAATTTAAAATATTAAATTATATTTCAATTTTTTTAAAGTTGAATAAGATATATTTTATATTATTAATGGAATTTATGTCATTTTAATCATTATCACATTGAATTTTGATTTAAAAACATTGTAATCTTTTGAACATTTTCTTCTTAAAAACCATTTTTCACATAACATTTATTGGATTTATTTAAAATTAAAATTTTTCACTTATAATAATGAAATATGAAAAAATGGGCTAAATATTTATAATTATAATAATTTATTTTATCTACCAATGTAAAATTATTTTTTAAACAAAATAAAAAGATAAAACAGTGAAAAATTAAATTACCATGGTTAAAGTAAAACTAGATTTGATGAGGGTTAAACTAATAATACAAGGGTTAAAATTTCATACCATCTATCCCAAAAACCATGTGATAGAAATAGTTCAACACTATTCATATTATTATATATTTTTATTTGTTATTGGGATTATTTTCTATGAAATCAACCTATATAATAATTTAAGTGAAGAAAAAGACAAATAGGGAACCTTTCTTTCCTCTAATAACTATAAAGCTTTTAGATAGGGACAAAACAACATATTTTTGGTTTTAAATATAATTTTGAAATATAAATTATTATTTTTATCATTATAACTTATTTTAATTTTTTAATATGAAATAAATACATTAAATTATTAAGAAATCCCAATGCAGTAATTATTTTTTCAAAAATTAAATAAACTAAATGATACTAAAAATATTTAATGTTAATTAAAATTAATGAATTATTATATTAATTTTTTTTGTTTTTATATCATGTTACAATTTTTTTATAAAAATAAATTCTTATTACATTATTTTCTTGATATTTCCAAATTAAATTTAAATGAAAAATGTCAAAATGGGCATTAATGTTATTTTATGATAAATGATATTATATTAATAATTTAAATTTAATAAAATCTTATATTATTAAAATATATTTTTAAATAGTGATAAATATCAAATATATTCTATTCATGGAAAAATTATTCTATTGTAATGACTATATTAAATTCTAAATAGTATGAACTTAGTTAGAATGGATAATGTTAAAACATTGTTTTTGTATATTAGATGCGCTTGTGTTAAAACTAATTTACATCACACACAATATTTTTATTTTTAAAATTTGATTTAATATTTAAAATTATTGGTTCCAAATTATCAATTATGTATTATATTATTTTATTATTAATGGTTAGATTAATTATATTAATAATAATATTTACCATAGTTAAAGCCCAAAATGGTAAAAATAAGGATACATGAAATTTAAGGTGCAAAATTTTCAAAATTTTTGTTTTATTTTTTGGTTTAGTTGTTTATAGACCATGTAACACCTCCACCCCATTAACTATAAATACTATAGAATGTTGATCTATTGTTGACCTTCGAATAATGAATACATTTGGGTATTTCTAAAAATGCCACTCCTTTTCGACTATTGAAGGGAACTCACTCCCTCCACTTATTCAACCATATGAATCCATTTATATTTAATAAAACCTACCAAAAGTACATTTGGAATTATTTCAAATCATCCTAGAATCTTTATTTTGGTGATAAATTGGTCCTAGGATGTTTTGGATGCAAACCGAAGAAGGATGCCTAAAGAAGAGGTAACGTTCATCAATGAGTGTTTTTGATTTTTTTTCATCCTCCACATTGTTTAATTATTATTATACCATGATAATATAATATCCTCAGTATCGTACATATGCTGAGAAATTATTATTTTAATTTTATGACCTAGAACTGTCTCCACTTCCATCATATTGGTTACGAAATCATCATTTGTGTGTATTGAGGAATATCGTCTCGCGAACCGATGTCTTTTATTTTTCACTTACATCCTCTCATAGATGGATATAATGATATATTTATTAGTTATATATCATATTTTTTTATTTTATTTTGATAATTCAATTACCAAATCACTCATAAATTCATACTTTCCATTTTATGGGATTATGATAATGTCGCTCATTTGTACGGTGGACTACCACCACACAAAGCAATGTGATTCATTCGTACTGTACATGAAAGGTATTAAGGAAAATATTAATGAAAATATGTTATATATATGATGTAAAAATTATTATGGAATTATAATAATATATATATATATATATCACCTACATTTTTTTAATCTGATAAGAAAATGGAAACAACGTTAATATGTATGTACAACCTACAGTCTCCATGAACCCTGTATTTAATTTCTTGTCACTAAATTATATATATTGATCTAAATAAATATATAATTAATAAATATGATATTTATATAATGGTTTAAATTATATATATTATTAAACTATTATCAAATTAATTGGACCAAAAATAAAATGTCAAAACTTACATGAAAAGAAAGGCATTTATTGCCTATAACATGACTTTAACATGAAATTGTTTATAATCAGATAATAATAGGTCATAATGAAATAATATATGGTATATATATATATATGAATATGTTTCTTCAATAGATTTATAATAAAAATATTTTTATTATATAGTTGTGTTGAATGTGTATGAGCAAAATTGAGACTTACTGTAAGGTATTTTCATCTCACTTTTATTTTTTTTCTATGAGACACATGATATATTTACAACGGTTTTATTTTATATGGTGTAAATAAATACCATGAATATTTTTTATGTTTATTTTACAAATTTTTTTTTAAATCAATTTTATGATATCTATTTCATGGGGTTTACAGTTCAAAATATAACAAATCAATAGAGGGTTTTTACTACTTTTTCTTTGGAGCATAAGTTATATTACACACCTTTATTCGTATATGAGGTGTATTTATTGCCCTATTTACATGTTATATAATTATTATACATATTTTCATAATATTATATGTTTCATTAAATTTTATTGTTTCACGGGGCTTATGATTCAACGTTACCAATGTGGTAAGAGTTTTATGTTACAATCTCATCGTTTATTGGGATTGTTTATGATTATACATCCAATAATGAAATATTATGATATACTTATCTAGAAACATATAAATTTTCTTATCATTTGATTATTTCGAGGGAATAATTGTTTTCACTTCATTTTCATTTCATTACATACTCAAGATACAAAAATAATGCATTATGAAAAACCTCACTTTCATTCAAAAACCCTTTTTCTTACCAAACCATGTTTCTTTAAAATGTTTTTTTAAAATATTTTAAAAAATTGTGTTTCCAGTGTAAATGATATTTTCTTCAATAAATGTTTCAAATTATTTTTTAATTATTCCTTTATATTTTTTAAAGGTTATTTTCAAATAAGTATATTTTCAAAAAAATTACATTTTAAATACAAGTGATTTTAAAAGTAAAAAGGATATATTCCTCATGAAATGTTTTTAAACTAATTTTCAATGATTCGATTATATGTTTTCAAGGATTTTTTAAAATAAAATTATTTTCAAAATGATTTATATTGTAAATAAAATTGTTTTTCAAAGTGAAAAGGAATTTTTTTCAAGAAATATTTTAATTGATTTTTAAATATTCCTTTATATTTTTTCACGTATATTTTCAATGAAAAGTATTTCAAACATTTTTATATTTTAATATTTTATTTTCAAATAAATGTTATCTTCCTCGAGAAATATTCTGTGTGATTTATCTTTCAAATTCATTTTCCAACTAATATGATATTATTTGATGTTACTTATTGTTTAATAGGGATATGGACCAATGATATAATTATTATTTATTATCTAAATGGTTTATGATAATAAGATTTATATAGACCATGTATATCTTAAATGGGTTATACCTGGAAAAATACATTTGGAAACTCATTTTTTATGGGTTAGGATTAGATGATATGATGAAATGATTATGAAACTTGTCTCTTTTCTATAGGTTGTAATATGTAGAAATTATATAAGACCCATTTCATTTAAGGATTTATTATATACTAAATTTTTATGATATTATGTAATATATCAATATGGTTTTCATTGTGAGATTCGTGGGACCTATATCTCCCTCCAATACTATAGTCAACGACTTATATCTCATGATATATATAGGACTATAATTGGGAGTGAGCCTTGTTTAGTAAGGTAGTTTTTCTACCATGATGGTCATGGGAGTGAACCTTGACTCCAATGATGGTCTGGGGTGTGAACTAATTCCACTATTAGAAAAAAGGTTCCATTGAGGTAGTTATGTGTCTATCCAAGGAGTTTTAGCCACTTCTATACTTATGTGTATGCCCCAAATTCCATGTATTATGCCAATATTATTTTCGAATGACTCGTGTTCTTTAATTCTCTTATGACTCATGTCTTATAAATTTCTAATATTTAGTCCATGACTCATTCTTATTACTTTTAATATAATGACTATGGTTTTAAATTTTCTTTCATGTTATCATACCCTTATTCTCCTGTTATTCTTATGTACCTCCCTTTTTTACCCTTACTAAGAATCTAATATCAACATTTCTTATGTCTCCATTCCCCCAGGTTATGAAGAAATGTCTTAGTAAGATTTCTTATTAAAGAGTGGTAAAGGGGTATATGTATATGAGATTCATTAATGATATTTCACCATGTTTGAATGTTATGTACCTAGTCTACAAAGACACTAAAATATTACGATCCACTAGCATGTTTTGTGTATTTTATTGAATATTCATCTACAAAGATGCAATATCAATGTATGAAAATCCTAGGTCACTATAGTATTTTCAAAGGAAATGTTTTTTACCCTTTGCAAACTAAGGTGAAAAAATATTAATGGCATCCCTATAGATATTTTTAAGGATATGCCTAGGGATTTCTATAAATATATGTCTAAGGATGAGTTTAAGTAAAGGAAAATGTCTTGGATTTTTTTTAAAGTATATAATCAGAGGGTTTCAAGTAATTACATCCTTGTCAAAATAATAAGAATAGACGTGGCTATAAAATAGAGGAACATAGGGGTAATAACCCTAATAATGGTCTATTTAGTTGAACTCAATCGACACCTAGTTCATGAAAAATGGCCTTACTGCATACATAGTTTGAACCTTATAGAGAATATTGACTGTAAATTCACAAAATCATTACAAAACGTCATAGAGGATTTAAATATATGATTACTATGAATGGACCTGGATAAAACTAAGGTTCCATAGATTAAAACTAAGGTTCCATGATTTATATATCCTATAAGTGATGATTGATGATTATGTGGTTTCCATTATGATTATTGTTTTTCACACTATGATTTTTGGTTTTAGTTAATGAAGAGAGATAGAATGAAAATGGCTAACATTGAATGTGATGGAGAATTTTTAGATAAGGATCTAAATGGGATATTTACAAGATTAAATGATATTGTTATTTTGGATAATTAGTTATCATATTGCATGATTAACAATGTGCACCTTAACCAACTCTCGGACTCACTAAAGAAGAGATTGATGGTGTTCACTGAGAGTTATAAAAATGGAGACCATAGAGGAAATAATATTCAGTTTACAATATATTGATAATATAGGAATAATCACTCATGGAAATATCTTAGATTGATGGGAATATGTTTTGAGTCTCAAAAATAAGGACACCGAGCAATTAATTTCATAGGAAAAATGAAATTTTTGGTCAATGAAATGGATGATAATAATGGAATGTTTAAGGTATCGTCAACTATGAAATGTTTTAAATATGGAAATAATGGATAACATGAAATTAAATGTCCTAAGGGGAATTCTCATGAAGTGAATCAACAAGGTTGTAATTGTAATGGTTTTACTATTTATGATAAACGGAATATAGATAACATATGAAAGGAAATAGATATTAATGAATAAGATGATGAAGCCTAGTTAATAATTTAATAATGAAGTTATATTATTGAAGTGTTTATGTATTGGAATATAAGAATTATAAGATATATAAGCATTTTTCAACGTAATTAATTCATTAAGGATTTTAAAGAATAATTTTAATGGTACTAATATCCTAGACATGTTCTTTAATGGAAATGATATATATTATGGAAAACACACTATTAAGTAGAGGTAACCCTTAATATGTTCCTAAATTTTAGAAAATGTTGTTTTGTTTGGATAAATAGTTGATTAATATGAATAAAGTAAATTTGATAGTATTGTTGACATTGGAAAAATTAAGGATTTGTGGAAAAATATTTTATGATGATGTTTATGACTTTTTTGGATTTAAGGGATATTTTTAATAATCTGTGTTTTATGTGAAGAACTAATAATCATGTATCTTTTCAATAAGGTTTTATGGTAATTCAGGATATTAATAAGATTTAAGATAATTAATTATGAATGTATTCACATTTTTTGTAGATAACAGTTTTGGGATACCTCGTGTTGTTTAGTGGATAGAGGATATGTTCATTTTGGAAATTCATTGAACTTATTTATATATTTTGGTATTTTAATCTTTTCTAAGGGTCATAATGTTAATAATTTATGGAGTGTTTTAAGAATAAGTTTTTGCAAGGATTTAGATATTAATGTATTACTTCACCATATGATGATTTATAAAAAATGTATAACTTATTATAATTATTTTTTTGTGATGACAATTAATGATAGATAGAATAGATTGCTACATTATCTATGGATATTATGATCCAATAGTAGTTTAAACAACACAAATTCATACTATTTTTTTTAGTAATAGAGGATGTGTAATTTCATCCAAACACGACTAGAGGGAGATATTGTGCTTATCAAATGGAATGGTATTAAGTGTATCTTCTCATGAAAAATTTCCAAAAATTGGAAAATGATCGTGAAATAAACTGTTGACTTTATTATCACCATTATTGATGATATCAATGGATTTTTTTCATTACTGTTTGGTATATAGTTCTTTCACGACCAACCCTCACCATGATGAGGGGAGGGGAAACCTATTCCCAGACCATTCCTTCCTCAAGTTGAAGGAGAAGTAATGACCCCTAGTACCCATCTTAAAAAGTCCCTAGAGTGTTAACTATAACCAAGGGTATAGAATCATAAGTAATATGGAATGCATTAAACTTTTTATTTAGTATTATTATGAGATAAGACAGTAAATCCCAAACAACAAAAAAACTACAAGTAAAAGTAAAACCCAAACAATCCATTCCCATATGCATGTTCCAATAATAACTACCGCAAGTTAAATTAAAACTCCAATGGGAAGTACCAAAGAAATGAAAAACAGAAACAACAGTTGTCCCAACATCTGAAATACTATGGTCCCACATGGTCCATGTTGTCCTCATGGAAACATGAAAATAGTTTTATAAATAGAGGGTGAGTATACAGGCATGCTCAGTAAGGAAAACAAAAAGATCTCATGCACAAGTGGGGGAGGAATTCTAATTCCCCATGAGAAAAGGATATAACCAAATAACATGACAAAAAACTATTCACCCAACCCTCACCAAGGAACACTCCCTAAATAACGCAAGTCAAGTAATGTAATAGTTATAACACATCGATATTTGGGTACAACACACCACTTTCCCACAGGTAATTGAAGATATCCTACACGTCAGACCTCCCCCACTGTTTTCACTGTAGTCTCACTGTCGCCCCAACAACATCCTTTTGGACCACCACAACCACACATCCCTCCCATAGACACCTAGTCCACAACAACCACAAACATATCTGCCCACAAAAACATGGGCCACAACAACTACCGACACGCCCTAAGACACTGGGGCTATAACTTATACCACCATGCCCAAAGAAACATTTGAAACAAACTACCCACACACCCCTAGGCCAACTGTAACACCCCAAGCATCCTCGGTATTCTTCCCTTTGAATAATATAGTAGCGCGTGTTGTACGCAACTTCGAGTTCTGACACACACCACAACCAATCAAACTAGCCGTTATGAATAGTAATACAAACTTTTTGAAATTTTATAAATTTTATCTCTCAAAATTGATTTCATTTTTGGATTCGGAATATCAAAATTAGCATAGAGTAAAATTTTGGAACTTTTCAGAAAACATTTATATTTTGATTGATAGTGAAAATTAGTAAATTTTAATTAAAAACAAATTTTTTAATCGAAATAACTAATAGTGATAAATTATAAATTTTAGTGGTTTTAAATTATATTTACAATATATTTTTACCATTTAATACAATTTTGTTCATTGGACATAATTTCACAATTAAACCGGTCATGAACAAGTGTCAATATTTTGATAGTTATTATCTCTTAAAAATAGGGTTTTTGTTTTAACAACAGGAATTAGTTTTAAATTAATTTCTTCCACTTCTGTGTTTTGAATTTGGAAAAATGGATTCTTTATTTGGAATCAGGATTTCCAAATTGTGTAAATAGGTAACATTTATTTTTAGACATTTTGAATAATTACTTGGGTAAATATTTTATTTACCATGGTTAAAGGGTAATTCTGGTAAATATGGGTAAAAAAATAATATTATAATAATAATAAATTACTCTAAAACATGTCCTAACCTTATTGGATGATACATTTCCGACCATGGGCATATTTGGGTCAATTTGGGTACCCCATGGAGCCACATGTAAGTGATAACGACACTTTATTTTAATTAAGTTAAAATAAATACAAAAATGACATAAGCATATATATTTTAGGACAACAATTTTTACATAGGTTTATATATGTTGGATTATCGACTATAAATGTTCATTAGAAATATATACATATTTCTTACATAATGGTATTTTATTTATAACTTTTAGACATTTTATAATTAATATTATGTATGACACAATAATGATGTAGTATTTCCCTTATTAATGAAAGAATCAAATAATTGGTATTATAAATGTTAAAATTAATATAATTAAAAAGTTTTGATGACATAAATTAATTTTATTGATTAATATAACATTATAGTATTTCTTAAATGAATATGTTTTGAATTAATAATGTTTTTAAGACTTTAACAAAAATCAATTATAGAATAGTGTCAAATTTCACATAAATGTTTTTTTAAAACAAATATTATATTATTAATTGATATAAAATTCTTAAAAATCTAAGGTTCGTCCAGGAGACTTATATCATGATAGGTGTGTCATTAATGGACAAATTGGGGGTATATTGGAGGTATATAGTATGTTTATTAACTATATAATATGAAAATTCAAAGTGACATGGTAAGTGTCAAACTAATTAACTAAGAGTTTAAACTAAAAATAAGGTTAATATAATGACCCAAACCTATCTAAATCCTATTGGTTGAGTTGTTTTCGACCCATCCCAACCATATACTTTAATCAATCTACTTTGGAGCCATTATAAACCGAATATTAATTTATTATAAAATAATATTTCTAGCTTTTCCTAAGGTGCCCCTCACCCCTCTTATAAAAGGGCACTCCCCCTTCTCACTAATTCACACATTCAAAGCCTTTTTTGGATCATCCAAACCATGCCCAAATACTCCCTAAACATCCCTCAATACAACCTAGATGCCTTATTATGATCATAAAGCCAACCTAAGGAGCCCTTTTAATCAAATCAAAAGGAAGAACCCGAAGAAGAGGTAATGATCTCACCACTTTTTTTCAAGTTCCTTTCTTCTTCACCTTCTCCTTTCTTTTTTATTCACATTATAAAATAATAACTCCAAGATATTATATATAATGTGATGTCATTATAAATATGGTACAACCATATTCAGTATTCTATCCATCATTTGAATGACATGCCAACATACGTGCGTACGTATGACTTACCGTCTCCACGTCGTGGTGTAATTGTTATTCAATAAATTATTATTTGGATCGGTATAATAATGATGTGTAATTAATGTAAATAATAAATATAACATGATAATGATTCTGTATATATGATATAAAAACCAATTATATATTATTTTAATATCAAAAGGATAATATTGTCGCTCGTGCGTACGTACGGACTACCGTCTCCACGATCACCATGAGATTCATTACCCATTGTATCCATTCAAGACTAATTATTATTTAATGATTAAAAATAATGTTTAAGGACTTGATATCATTCTGGATATGAATAAGATACAACCTATCCATAATAAACACGACTTATGTAACAAAACATATACGAGTAAGTTAACACCAGAAACGAAAATAGTACTAAATATTATTAACAAAGCAATGTTAAAAGATCATATATGATATCATATTAATGTATATGATTATTGTATAATCTAATAACAATTATTTCACCATTATACATGAGTTCAACCTACCCCCAACCAAGGAACAGAACATGGTAAGGGTTTACTTCACAATCTCTTCATTATCCGAGGTTGTTTATACGTAATAGTCTACATGGAATTCTTTATCATCTACGTACATGTTTCTTAAAAATGTATTTCAAAACATTTTCACTATTTACAAGAATATGGGTTAATTTCATCTGTACCCTTGTTTTAATTTTTATAATAGGTTTAAAAAGTAGTATTTCTGTCTTTTTCCAAACAAGTTCCTTTATAACCTTTTCGATAGAATTAAGGTAAGAATGGTTTTTTAACTTATACGGCGGGTGCGGCCATTTTCTGCCATTAGAAAATCTTCAAAGATTCCCTTATAAGCTTATAAAAAATTTTCAAAGTAAATGTTTTATTTTATAATTGTGTGACTTTCAAATGATTTCAATAAATGAGATATTTCTCTCAAATTGTTTTGATTTCATCTATGTCTACATCTTTTGATGGATTTTAAGCTTATTTAAAGTTTATTTATTATGATACAAAACTTCCATATTGTATTGAAGGTTTTGTGATATGTTTGACTGTGGATGTGTTATTTTTAAACCATTCATGGTTTATGGAGAAATTATTGACATTATGTATGCTATTTTTAATACAAATGTTTATGTTTTGTTTAAACTTGTTCATATGTGGAATTTATTAGACTTAATATTTGATGGTATGAGCCTGTTATAGCTCTTAGATGAATCGATAGGTCTCATTAGACAAACTAGTGTCTTGGAACAAGGCCTTGACAAAATCTTAATTGTAGTATTGGAACGAGGCATTGACTATGTGGTTATGATAGTCTGGCATTATGCATTCTATCATTATGATAGTGGTTATTGATATTGCATGTGACTATTCAACTGTTAGAATATCCATGTGAATAAGTATATGAAATTATTTCATTTTATTTCCACCATATTATGATGAAGTTCATGATTTTAAAGGCTTTTGTTTTAGTTATAAATTTCTTTAAATGTTTATGCATATTTATGAAAGTTTTCCATATATTGTTATCCTTACTAGGAATTTGAGATCACCCATTTATATGTTTTATTTTTCATAGGATGTGAAGAAGTATTTTAAGAATGACCTGCAGAGATAGTATGAGGGGATAAGAGTGTGGACTATGGAGAATATATTGTTGTAGTTTTCATTTTATGATGTAATGTAAACTTTATGAATGTATCTAATTATTCCAAGGATACTAAACTAATCAGTCTTTCGAGACTTGATCTTTCTTCTGATCATGCCAATGTTATGTAATAATGCACCGACAGATGGTAACTAGGGTTGGGGCGTTACAGTTGGTATCAGAGGAAGTTTAGTACAAACCTTGGAAGCTAGATTTAGATAAACTCTGATTAGAGCACATAGACCTAAGATGGACTTTGAGGATTAGTATATAAGAACTTCCTAGAATTTTGGTACTATAGAGATTTTGTGAGTTTTCGGAGCATTACATCCCAATCTGGATATGAGCAGGTAGTGGAGGCTCTGACACAGATGTACCTAGGGGTAAAACCTGAAAACACCGCTTTGAGCTAGACTCGAACGGGAACTGGTGCATGACAACGGGCCTTGCTGCACTCTTGGTTACGACACTCCCAAGGGATATTCTTAGGATAACTCTCATTTTCCTTACAAATCATTATGAAGGGTTTATGAGTATATACATCCTCAAAGAACACATTTTTATGATTATGGATTATATCCATAAATAGTTCAATTTATGTTAAGTGTTATACAAGTATGGAATTATGTATTTTGATTCATAAACTGATCTTGTTTATGCCATTGTTTAGAAATAGCGCCTAGAGGAATAAATGGAAATAGTATCAATGCATGTACTCCATGTAGGGATTTCCCTCCTACTCAATATAATTATAGTGGAGCTGGTGATGGAACTGTTGTAGATCAACTAATCACCATACTTTGACAACTCACTGAGGTTATGAATAATAACCTTACCCGAATGGAGCACCCTGATCCACGATGTGCAGGATCATTGTTAGATCGCTTCATGAGGTAACAACCAGCATCGTTCAATGGGAGTACAAATCCCTTAGTAGCTGAGCAATGGATAAATTCCCCTGAGAAAATATTTAAGGCTTTGGGTAGTAGTGAATGGGAAAAAGTTATCATGGCAGTTTACCGCCTCACTAGAGATGCTGATCAATGGTGGTCATTGATTCAAAAAAAAGGAAGATGATGAAGTATAAAATAAGGAATTTAGGGAGTTAAAAGATCTATTTTTAGAAAAATATTTTCCTCGTGACCATCGAGCAGATATGGAATGGCAATTTCTGAGTCTGAGACGAAAGGAGGATGATAATGTCGCAAAGTATGAGGCTAACATTACAAGGTTAGCAAGGTATGTTAGAGATTATATACTTAACCCAAGAAGTGAGATTGATCGTTTCTTTGATGGGTTAAAACCATTTCTCCTTCGAGCATTAGTCTCACAATCCTTCTCGTTGTACGAAGACATTGTCTAATGTGCTATCAAGAAAGAAAAGGAATTCTCTAAGTCATATGACTTTAAAGCAAAGCAAGAGAAGAAGAGATATGCTGATCAATCTGGGAATGTAAATAATGGTAAGACGGGAAAAGTTGAATATCCATCTTGTGGTAAATGTGGTAAGAAACACCCTGGTACATGCTTAAAAGGAATGGGAGTCTATTACAAGTGTGGTGAAAAAGGCCACCAAGCTCGTGATTGCAAGGGGAAGAAGGAATCTACCGATGTACAATGCTACAATTGTAGGGAGATGGGACATAATGCAAATGAATTTCTTAAGCGTTAGGGGAACTTACCTCAGAAAAGGCCAAGGGATCAAGGCCAAGCTTATGCTATCACCACTGCTGAGGTAGAAGCTCCAAAAGACGTGGTGGCAGGTAATTTAATGGCTTCCTCACGTTTAGAAAATGTATTATTTGATTTTGAATCATCTCATTGTTTCATATCTTCCCCTTTTGTTAAGAAAATTAGATATTTCTGATTTTATTTAACAAGGGGGTTGTCAGTTAAAACTCCTAAGGGATGTATCATTGCAACAATGTTTTGTGAATCAGTCCCCATTAGTGCACATAAAAGTTCTTTATCCGCTAATATCGTCTTCATACTTATGATTGAGTTTGATACAATTCTTGGTATTTATTGGCTTTCGGAGCATGATGAGAAGATTTATTGTAAGAAGAAGAAGGTTACAATTTTTGATGATGATGATAAGGAACACCTTATCTTTAGAGCAGAATCATCACCACCTAATTCTTATCTATATCCACCCCCAGTAGCTCAACTAAATTCAATTATTGGGGAGGAAGAGAATGAAATTATAGTGGGTTAGGAAAGTAAAGTTCAAATACAGGATGTACCTTTTGTGAAAGAATATGTAGATGTGTTGCCGGAATATTTACTTGGACATCCTCCAGAATGAGAAGTTGAGTTTTCCATTGATTTAATTAATGGATAAAGGCCTATATCGAATACCCCATATAGAGTGGCCACTATAGAATTAGTTGAACTAAAGAAACAACTAGAGGAATTGAGTAATAAGGGATTTATTCGCCCTAGTTCTTCTCCTTGGGGAGCCCATATTCTTTTTGTTAAAAATAATTATGGATCTATGAGGTTATGTATCGACTATAGGGAGATCAATGCTATAACAATAAAGAACAAGTATCCCCTACCTCGCATTGTGGATTTATTTGACCAACTGCAAGTAGCTCAATACTTCTCAAATATTGACCTTCGATCTAGATACCATCAGTTGTGTGTGAAGAAGGAAGATATTCCAAAGACATCATTTCGAACAAGGTACGGGTATTACGAGTTTACAGTAATGCCTTTTGGACTAACTAATGAACCCTCTATATTCATGGATCTAATGAATAGAGTTTTCAAGGAATATCTAGATGAATTTGTGGGTGTATTTATTGATGATATCTTGGTATACTACAAAAGATACAAAGATTATGAAAATCCCTTGAGCATTATATTGCAGACTCTGAGAAGACATGAATTATATGGGAAGTTTAGCAAGTGTGAATTCTTTCTTCAGGAGATTTATTTTCTTGGCCATATTTTCTCTAAAGATGGAATCTCTGTTGATCCTTCTAAGACCAAGGCAATCCAAGAATGGCCTGCACCAATGAGTATAACTAAGGTACGCAGTTTTATTGGTTTGGCAGGTTATTATGGACGTTTCGTCCAGACTTTTGCCCGATTGGCTAACCCATTAACGAAGCTCACACGTAAAGGGGTTAAATTTTTCTGGACAAAAGAGTGTGAAAAATGTTTCGAAGGACTAAAAAGAAAATTAGTCAATGATCCTATATTGACTCTACCATCGGGGAATGATGGGTTCATTATGTATAGTGATGCTTCGAAGAAAGGACTTGGTTGTGTCCTTATGCATAATGATAGGGTTATTGCCTATGCATCACGACAGTTGAAAATTCATGAGAAAAACATATCCTACTCATGATCTCGAGTTAGCAGCTGAAATATTTTCCATGAAGATATGGAGGCACTACCTCTATGGTGGAAAATGTGAGATTTATGCTGATCACTAGAGTTTTAAGTATATTTTCTCACAAAAATAACTCAACATGAGGCAAAAGAGATGGCTTGAACTACTCAAGGAATATGATTGCACGATACACTACCACCTGGGGAAGGCAAATAAGTTGGCAGATGCTTTGAGCAGAAAAGATCATGGAGTTTTGAACATGATGACAATTGAAAGGGATCCTATTTGCATGGATCTTATGAAGATGGATATGGGAATTACCATGGAAGGTGAAACATAAATACTTTTTCAAATTGTTTTCTAACCATCATTACTAGAAATGATAAAGAGTTCTCAGACCGGTGATGAAGTGTTTCAAAATAATATTAAAGCTGTGAATGATGGGAGATTGAATGTCTTTGGGTATGAAGAGGGAATTTTGAAATTTGGGAAGAGACTTTGTATTCCAAATATACCTGAACTAAAAATGGAATTATTGGATGATGCTCATAGTTAGAATTTCTTTATACACCATGGGAGCACCAAAATGTATAGAGACTTGAAGGAACATTTTTGGTGGGAAAACATGAAGAGGGAGATTGCTGATTTTGTGTCAAGATGTATGGTTTGTCCACAAGTGAATGCTAGAAGGTAACATCTTGGAGGAGTAATGCAACCTCTTCCCATACTAGAGAGTTAATGGGACAATATTACGATGGACTTTGTCATGGGACTACCAAAGTCTCCTAGAAGGAATGGTGCAATATTGGTTATTGTTGATCATCTTACCGAGTAAGCACATTTTCTTTCTATAAGGGAAAATTTACCAATTGAACGTCTAGCAAGGATATATATTAATGAATTGGTGAGACATAATGGAGTACCCCTATCGATTGTTTCTGATCGTGATCCCCGTTTTACTTCATGATTCTGGAAGAGTCTTCAGAGAGCCCTGGATACTGAACTTCGTTTGAGAATTGACTACCACCCTCAAACAGATGGAAAATCAGAACGGACTCTTCAAACCATAGAAGTCATGTTGAGATCATGATGACTTGACTTTCAGGGTATGTGGGATCAATATTTACCTCTGGTGGAATTTTCCTATAAAAATAGCTTCCATTAAAGTATTCAGATGGAACCATATGAAGCATTATACGAAAAGCGATGTCAGACACCAACCTGTTGGGATGACGTTGGTGAATGAAAACTTGTAGGCCCAGAACTGGTTGAGGAAACGATGGAAAAGGTGAAGGTAATCCAAAACCACATCAAAGCTGCTCAAAGTAGGCAGAAGATCTATTCTGACAACCAAAGAAAGGATTTGGAATTTCAGGTGAGAGATCATGTTTTCTTGAAGGTATATCCAAGTAAGGGATTTATATGTTTTGGAATGAAAGGTACATTGAGTCCCAGGTACATCGATCCTTTTGAAATTCAAGAACAAATTGGGGCTGTAACTTACCGTTTGGAAATGCTGCCAAATCTCTCCAAAGTTCACGATGAGTTCCGCGTATCACTGTTGAGAAAATACATGCGTGAACCAACACATGTACTCAACTATCAGGAATTAGAACTAGAACCCAATCTTTCATATTGCGAAGATCCCATTATGATTCTTGATACAAGAGAACAAGTGATAAGAAACAGAACAACTTGTCTGGTAAATGTTCTATTGATAAACTATAAGATGGAAGAGGCAACGTACGAACCTGAGGAACTTATGATGAAGAAACACCTGAGTCTATTCATGCGGTATTATTCTAGAAATTTCGAGTGCAAAATTATTTAAAGGAGGGGATAATGTAACACCCTAAGCTTCCAAAGTATGCTTCCCTTTGAATAATACAGTAGCATGTGTTGTACGCAACTTCATGTTCTAACACACACCACAACCAATAAAACTAGTCGTTATGAATAGTAATAACCAATTTTGGAAATTTTATAAATTTTATATTTCAAAATTGAATTCATTTTTGGATTCAGAATATCAAAATTAGCCTAGAGTAAAATTTTGGAACTTTTCGGATAACATTTATATTTTGATGAATAGTGAATATTACTAAATTTTAATTAAATTTTTTTTAATCGAAATAATTAATAGTGATAAATTATGGATTTGAGTGGTTTTAAAGTATATTTATAATATATTTTTACCAACTAATTTAATTTTGGCCATTGGACATAATTTCACAATTAAACCGGTCATGAACAAGTGTCAATCTTTTGATAGTTATTATCTCCTAAAAACACGCTTTTTGTTTTAACAACAGGAATTAATTTTAAATAAATTTCTGACACTTCTGTGTTTTGTATTTGGAAAATTGGATTCCATATTTGGAATCAGGATTTCTAAATTGTGTAAATAGGTAACTTTTAGTCTTAGACATTTTGAATAATTACTTCGGTAAATATTTTATTTACCATGGTTAAAGGGTAAATCCGGTAAATAAGGGTAAAAAAATAATATTATAATAATAATAAATTATCCTAAAAAGTGTCCTAACCTTATTGGTTGATACATTTCCAACCAGGGGAATATTTGGGTAGATTTTGGGACTCCATGGAGGCACTTGTAAGTGATAATGACACTTTATATTAATCAAGTTAAAACAAATACAAAAATTACATAAGCATATATCTTTTAGAACAACAATTTTTACATAGGGTTATATAAGTTGGATTTTAGAATATAAATATTAATTAGAAATCTAAAAATATTTATTCCATAATTGTATTTTATTTATAATTTTTATACAATTAATAATTAATTATATTTATGACACAATAATGATGCAATATTTTCCTTATTAATGAATGAATCAAATAATGGGTATTATAAATGTTACAATTAATATAATTTGAATTTTTTGATGACATCAATGAATTTTATTGATTAATATGACATTATAAGATTTATTAAATGAATTTTGTTCGAATTAATAAAGTTTCTAAGACTTTAACGAAAATCAATTTTTGAATAGTCTCATAATTCACATTAAAGTGTTTTTAAAACAAATATTATATTATTAATTGATATTAAATTCCAAAAAATCTAACGTTCAGCCAAGAGACTTATATAATGATATATATATAATTAGTGGACTACTTGGGGGTCTTTTGGAGGTATATAATCTGTTTTTTAACTATATAATATAAAAATACAAAGTGGCATGGTAAGTGTGAAACTAATTAACTATTAGTTAAAACTAAAACATAAGGTTAATATAATGACCCAAACCAGTCTAACTCTTATTGGATGAGTTTATTTCGACCCATACCAACCTTAACATTTAAATAATTCAATTTTTAGCCATTAGATACTGAATATGAATTTATTATAAAATAATATTTCTAGGTTTTCCAAAGGTGGCCCTCACCCCTCTTATAAAATGGCACTCCGCCTTCTCACTAATTAACACATTCAAAGCCTTTTGGATAAGACAAACCTTTCCCGAATACTCTCTCAACTTCCCTCCCTACAACCTAGAGGCCTTATTTTGATCCTAAAGCCAACATAAGGAGCCATTTTGATCAAATCAAAACGAAGAACCCGAAGAAGAGGTAATGATTTAACCACTTTTTTTCAAGTTCCTTTCTTCTTCAACTTCTTCTTTCATTGTTATTCTCATTCTAAAATAATAACTCTAGTATATTATATATAATGTGATGTTATTATAAATATAGTACAACCATATTCAGTATTATTTCCATCCTTTCAATGACATGTCACCATACGTGCGTATGTATGACTTACCGTCTTCACGTCGTGGTTTAATTGTTATTCAATAAATCATTATTTTGATGGGTATAATAATGATGTGTAATTCATGTAAATAATAAATATAAAATGATAATGATTCTTTATATACGATATAACATAAAATTATATATTATTTTAATATCAAAAGGATGATATTTTCGCTCGTACGTACGTACGGACTACCGTCTCCACGATCGCGATGAGATTCATTCCCCATCGTATCAATTCAAGAATAATTCTCATTTAATGATAAATTTTTTTAAGGACTTGATATAATTCTGGATATGAATAAGATAAAACCTATCCAAAACAAACACGTCTTATGTGACAAACCATATACGAGTAAGTTAACACCTGAAATGACGATAATACTAAGATATTATTAACAATGAAATGTTAAAATATCATATATGATATCATATTAATGTATATGTTTTTTTGTATAATTTCATAACAATTATTTCACCATTATAAAGGAGGTTAACCTACCCCCAACCAAGGAAAAGTACAAGGTAAGGGTTTACTTCACAATCTCATCATTATTCGAAATTTTTTATACGTAATTATTTACTTGGACTTATTAATCACCAAAATCCATGTTTCTTAAAAATGTGTTTCAAAACATTTTCACTATTTACTAGAATATGAGTTAATGTCATCTATACCATTTTTTGACTTTTTATAAGTGGTTTATTATGGAATCTTAATGTAATTTTCCAAACAAGGCCCTTTTTAACCTTTTCGATAGAATTAAGGTAAGAATGTTTTTTTAACTAATACGGTGGGTTTGACTATTTTCCGATGTTATAAAATCTTCAAAACTTCCCTTACAAGCTTATAAGAAAATTTTCAAAGTAAATGTTTTATTTTATATTTATGTGACTTTCAAATGATTTCAAAAAAAGATATATTTCTCTCAAATATTTTTGATTTCATCTATTTCAACATCCTTTTATGGATTTTAAGATTCTTTGAAGTTTATTTATTATGATACAAAACATCCATATTGTATTGAAGGATTTGTGATATGTTTGACTGTGGACGTGTTACCTTTATACCATTCATGGTTTATGGAGAAAGTATTGACATTTTGTATGCTAGTTTTAATACGAATGTTTATGTTTTGTTAAAACCTGTTCATATGAGGAATGCATTGGACTTAATATGTGACGGGTGGATCCCGCTATAATTCCTCGATGCATCGGTAGGTCTCATGAGACAAACTATTGTCTTAGAACATTTCCTTTACAAAATATTATTTGTATTCTTGGAATTAGGCCTTGACTATGTGGTTATGATTGTCTTGCATTATGAATTCCATCATTATGAAAGTGGTTATTGATATTGCATGTGATTATTCAACTAGTAGAATATCCATGTGAATAAGTATATGACATTATTTCATTTTATGTCTGCCATATTATGATGAAGATCACGTTTTAAAAAGATTTTGTTTTAGTTATACATTCCCTTAAATGTTTATGCTTATTTATAAAAGTTTCCGCTATATTTTTATCCTTACGGGGAATTTGAGCTCACCCCTTTCTATGTTTTATTATTCCCAGGATGTGAAGAAGAATTTTATAAATGACCGGCAAGGATAGTATGAGGGGATAAGAGTGTGAAATATGGAGACTATATTGTGGTATTTTCCATTTTATTATGTAATGTAAACTTTATGAATGTATCTAGTTATTCCAAGGCTACTAAACTAATCGGTCTTTCGAGACGTGATCATTCTTGTGATCATGCCAATGTTATGTAATAATTCACCAACTCTGGGTAACTGGGGTCGGGGCGTTACACCAACAACCATAACTACCCTGCCCAAATAATCTTGGGATATAAAGGACCTCAAGCCATCATAGCCTTCCTGAAGAGTCTTGGGCTACTCTGGAAATTGAGGAAAAAAGGATAAAATAACCAGTTACTCATTGGAGTGTTGGGAAAAACACCCTTCCCCATGAAATGGGGGTTTCCATCATGAAGTGTTCAACTTAGGTGGGGAGCAAATAAGAAACATAAGAACAATATTATACATATAGGAAAACAGTCACGCATCCTGACCTAGGGTTTCTAAAACCATCCCATACATAAACATCATCATATATATTCATTCATAAAAAGCACAATATCTGCCACCAAGTCAAAAATCATTCTTGGAATACAATTCCCCATTGAACCCATTATTATTATAATATTCAAGTGGTTCCAATTAAATAATTCTTCAGTATCTGGAAACTGACAGGCATATCCACAAGCCAATTAACAAAAAATATCCAAGCCACAACTTAAGAATTACCACTAGATTCTATGGTAATGTCATAACCATTAAAGGGATATGTGATATCCATAGAAGTATTGGAACCAAAAAAACCCCCAACATAAATCCCAATATATCCCTAAATCCAGAAAAAAACAATTTCACAATAGGGGATCCCATCCCCATCCATATTACATCAAAAGTATCAAGCAAAACAACCACATACATCACTAGAACATCACAAGGGTTTTTTCATATTTAAACATACCATTCCTTTAGTTCTGTCTTTCCGTTTGGTTAAACAGGGTAACCATACATGGATTCTTATTCACTTAGAATTAATTTAATCAAAAAAGTTTATCTGATTAACTAGTTTCTATGTTAAATCCATTCAATAACAGAATTATTCAAAATAACAGAGGTTCATTAGTGCATAATAAGGGACCACCAACGACCATGATTTTTAGTGGAGATAAGACCACTCAATTCCCTACATATATGCAAAGGTAAAAGAGTGAAACAACGTCACCAAACACAAAATTTAATTCTTTAAAAATCAATTAATATCTTTGTTAAGTTTTAGTTTCATCCATCCCCATAGGAACATTATCCAACCCACCCCACATGATACCCCATTAAGAGAGACAATGGAAAACCTTACATTGATGATATGCGATTGGTGTTTTTATCCACACACCATGAACCAGGGATGCACGACTTTCAGGGGTCGAACTCTGAGGACTCCAGGAGTGATCAGGAAAGGATCCAGCACATGAGCACCACAAGACTCATGATAGGGGACTCCAAACTCACCATGGAATGGAAACCGACAAGCCAAGAAGAAGAGTGAATCCTCGTCTGATAAAAGATAAGATCCTGGAGTTAAGGAATATGAATTCTTAAACCGCTTTAATGGAGGATCTTGGTTTCTCCTCATGGTTAGGTGGTTACACACGTTGGAATTAATTTTCATTTTAATAATTCTCAGTGAAGAGGGGGCCATAACGGCTGTGAGTTAAAGGATTTTTTTTAAATATAGGAAAAAACGTAACACGGGAGGAACTAAAATGTATGAGAAAGGGGTGTGACACTAATGAAAAAACCATGCTTTTTGGAATATCATGGGTCCACCAGATATTGGTGGATTTTATATATCATTTATGGGGTTTTAATGGCCTTGAAAGGGGTATTAAAACACTTTTAGGTCAAAAGATACATTATGGGGGCGAAACTAGAAGAAGCTGGAAACTGGAAATAAAGGGTGGGACACAGTTTGGTGAGACACATTAATGGTGCCACTGTCCTGGTTCCCCCATTTAGGTGTGTAACTGTGATGGTGTGAACACTATAATGCCTCTGCCATGATGGCACTGGTTCGATGGAACACCTTCAGTGGTTCCATTGTCATAGTGCCACCGTCGTGGTGCCACTGGATCGGTGGAACATCATGAGCGGTGCCACCCTTTCAGTGTGCTCCCATGAAAGTGTGACTGCTATGGTGCCGCTGTCACGGTTCCACCATCACAGTGCCACCACAACGGTGCTACCAGTTCAGTGGAACACGGTCAGTGGAGCCACTGTTTTGGTCTGCGACCATGATTGGTTCCACCTCATGGTGGCTCTGTGACCAGTGCCACCATTTTGGTGTAACCATTTTGTGGAACTGAGTTTTTGAAAACTCCTTAATTTGAAAAAGTCTATGCCGTTACATTAGATAACTCTCAAACTATTCATTCCTTTAAGAATAAAATCTAGAACTGAAGAAAATAGAGGGGTAAAAAACACCACCTTGAAAGATACCTCTAAAGAGTAAACCTTCTAGAAATCTCGATCCACCTCTCCCACATTTATCTTCTGAACAACCATGGATACACTTTCACTCTTCTCCCCAAAGTAAACATACAAACATGTAAAGGTCATACCATCCATTCAAATGGATTAGAGAGTCCCTTCCTCCATGTTAAGATACTATTCTCTTTGGGTGTCACTGACTCTCCCTCAATGGTTTAACCGCATCCACATTAATGTGTCTTTATTTGGGATGAGTTCCTCCCCTCTCTATAGTCAGTAATCTTCACACACACTTAGATAATAATGGAAAAATTTCATTTCATAGTTATCAAGGTCATGTACTACATAAAAAACATTTACAAAACAAAGTAGAACAAAACTCAAAACAGCCCTGGGTACTGGGAACACATCTGTGCCTCCTGATCCCAGTTACTCTCCTCAAGGCCACCATTCTTCCATAACACATGAACCAATGGGTATTGTTTGTATATGAAGCACCTTTTCCTCATGATCCCTAATCATCCATGTTCGCTTTACCAACATCATGTTGTCCTCGATATCCAGTACCTCACAGTCAAGGATGTGAGAATAATCATGTAAATACCAATTGAGCATAGACACATGGAAGATGTTGTGCACCATCTGTATGAACAGTGGTAGTGCATCTAATAATCCACTTCGCCGACCCACCACAACCCCTCGAAGGGTCCAACAAACCTGGGAGATATCTTACCCCCTGTAGAACCTCTATTGTCCACACCAAGGGGAGACCTTTAAGAACACATGGTCCCTGCCATCTTACTATAAGGGTCTCATCCTATGATCGAAATATGATATTTTTTGGTGCTCAGATTCCTTCATCCTCTCATGTATGAGCTGAACCTTATCTTTCGTTCTCTACCCTACCTCCGTGACAAGAACACCTAATTCCTCAACCTTTTCCCAAAACACGGGTGAGCGACATGGCCTCTCGTACAAGACTTCTAATGGATCCATGATAATGGTAGAGTGATAAATATTTCTTTAGGAAAACTCTAATAGAATAATGTACCATACCCACAATCCCCCAACTTCCAATACACAAGCCCATAAAATATCCTCCAACGTCTAGATGGTCCCGTCTGTCATCCCATATATCTGGGGGTGTAAAGTAATATTGAGGCATAGCTGGGTACCAAAAGCATCTTGCAATATTTTCTATACCAGTGAGGTAAAATGGGTATCTCGATCCGAGATAATGGACCATAGAACTCCCAAAAACCACACCACCTCATCCATGTACCTATTTTCTAATTCATCCACCACACTCGAATCCTTGATTGCCAGAAAGTGGGCTAATTTCGTTAACTGGTCCATCACTATATAGATAGAAACAAGACCCACTTGATCTCTGGGTGGTCCCATGACTAAATCCATCGATATTTCATCACATTTCCACTCAGGGAAATCTAAAGGATGAAACAGAACTCTTGGGACACAGTGTTCAACCTTCACCTACTGACACACAATTCCTTATTCCACAAAATATACCACTTCCCTCTTCATCTCGTGAAACCAAAACAGACCCCTCAAACCCCAATACATCTTAGAAACAACTGGGTGTACTGTGAGGTGTGAGTTGTGTAACTCACCAAGAACTCTCTTGCGAATTTCCACTAGGACAAACAACTTCCAATGAAACATCATATGATTCTGCCCGTCATCTGACCATCCTCCCGAAGCATCTCCCTCGCTAACATGATCGCACATCATATCAGCCTCTAAGCCCCCCCAATGAGACTCCTCCAACTGTTGCAACAGAGAGGACTGCACTGTCATCTGTGTAAAGAACCGTAAATTCTGTGGAATTTTTTTTCTTAAATTCGTGGGATTTTTATGAGTCTGTGAAAATTTACGACGCTTGATTCTGAGGCCCGGTGTGCCCGGAATCAGGTTCTGATGTTTTGTTGGGGTACGTTAAGTAAATGTATGAGCATGATTTTATAACTTTTGAACCGGTGCTCGGAACTAAAATCTGAGGGCACCGTTGAACTTGTAGCATCAGTGATTGCATAGTGAGACCATCACTATAGTTGCAGTCTAACGAGAATGGAAGTTAGATTTATGGGTTTCTAATTTAATTAAATAAATATAATGTGTTAGATTTTTTTTATTTCTTAGTGGTTGAAATATCCAATAAGAGGTTAGTGGTGGGGCCCTCCAACACATAACCTTTCCTGGGAGGATATTTTGGTGGGGACCACCCGGGGGTTGTAACTCCTTGGAACCCCCAATTAAGTGGTGAAACTCTTGACCTTCCCCCACTAATTAATTATTCCAACCCTCTCTATTAATTATTTGAATTTAATTACTCAATTAATTAAACTCCCCGTTTTGAATTACATTCCAAAAAATTAATAGGTTGTCATAAATCTATTGATTTGTTGGGCATTGGTCATTTTCGTAGTGATTGGAAAAGATAATTGAGGAGGAGAAGAGTTCTCCAGAGAAGAACGACAAACACCTACATTGATCTTCAACCGTGCCAAAAGAGAAGGGGTCACCCGCGAAGAATGCCATCCTCGACTTCATCACCTCTGAGCACTCATCCTCCAACGATGGATATCCTCCTCCATTTTCTAACATTGAGAAATCGATTCCTCCTTTCCATGACTTCATCAACGATCATCGGCATACGAGGTAGGGGATTTGAGTTGAATTTATTCATGTTCTTCGTCATTCAATTTATGGTTTGAGAATTCCAAATTGATATCACCATAATGAGGAGGGATTTGTCCGCACGAACACAGCCCGACCCACCCCCTTCGTTCTATATCCGTTTTTTATGACGGCACTGGTGCAACAACACCACTAGAATGAAGGACCATGGTGGAGCATCGGTGGCCGGTGACGGGCCAACCGCAAGAGGAACCATTGGCGCAAGGGCCACTAGGTTGCCAGAGGAGCGCGACGCCGTCACGCCCTACGGAGAACTGGGCCGAGGCCAGGCGGGACATGGTGGTGCTGAAGGGTCGTGGTGTCATCGCACCACACTGGAGGATGTATCTGTAGCCACATAGGCCATGTGGGTCATACAGACTGGGCTTGGCGCCACTGCGCCATGCCGTAGAAGAACAGCGGGCAAAGGGTGCGGTGGACGAAGGAGGGAGGCCGGCTATGCCGGCCTCCTGTGGGGCACACCAAAGGAAGGAACCTTTGGGTCATGCAGTAACAGGGCCGGTGCGATGCGCTAGAAATTATAGGGTGACGGGGGTGATGACCACCCCCCCTCACTCGGTTAGGACGGGCCCCACGAGATGCGTCCACCGCTGGCTTCGGCTGGTAATCCGCCTCCCGACCGCGCGGGCTGGGCCGGGCAGGTTTCTAGCAGGGTGGGCTGGTTTTCGGTGGGCCGGGTCGGACACCGGACTAGATCCAGACCTCGGTCGGGTTGGCCCAGTCCGGGGCAGGTCGGGTCAGTTCGGTATTGCAGGACCGGACCCGGACCCAGTTTGACCCCTTTCACATTTTTGACCATATCTTGGGCTATGGGTGTCTGATCGACGAACCGTCTGGGGCAACGGAAATCATAGAGAAAGAATCTTGTTTTTAAATACCCCACTGATGGTTTGGATGCATTTGGGGTATGGCCATTTAGGATTGAACCTAAATACAATAGGGCCCTTGGAGTAGAATCTCTATTAAATCAGATACCGGGAGTCTGATTGACGCACCATCTCTCACATTGGGTTCCTTATGATGATAAAAAACTACAAGATACATCAACTTGAGACATCATGGTAGTTGATGTATGGACACTTTTCTTGAGGAACAGACCCTCCCGGAATCGAGCGTGCTTTGTGTAGGAACCCTATGGATGGCTACGAATTAGATGATAGGATCCTACGTGGACCTACTATTGTACCAAGATCCTCCGTGGGTTCGACAATGATGATATTGTACCATGATCTTCCATGGTTTCATCAGTGAAGGTACTGGACTGATATCCTTTTTCGGTTCGACAGTGATGACTTCTGTACATAGATCTTCTGTGAGATCAACAGCGTTGATACTATCCCATGATCCTATGTGGGTTCGACATAGGAGATGATTCAATGGCTACATCTAAATATATATACCCCTATAAATGAGTTTTATACCTGTGTGAGCTGAGTCTTGACTATCAGTTGTTATCATCGAGATGATAGACTTTACTTACATTGTGGAATGGGTTCTTCTTGGGCTCGAGTGTTGGAGACGGATAGTGATTTTTAACTTAGGTATATGTATGGGAATATACCTAAGTAGGGATGGATGATACTTCGTGATTGTATCTTACTACTGAAAATTATCCTTAGTGTATTCTAGGAGACCTTCGAGTGTCTCGGGGTCCCTTACTGAGTATTTTTATACTCACCCCTGCACAGGCTTCCCCCGTACCTTGTTGTGTTCGGTGTAGATGACAGTCAGTAGTGATTGAGGATGAGGGTGATGGACGGGATGCTGCTCAGAGATGGACTAGATGGGATGTACCTCAGGGAAACATTGTTCAAGATCTATACCTACCCTTCAGGTAGGATTCCCCAGTGGATGATTCAAGAACTGTTTTCCCTTTTTACTTGTACTTGTACTTGTTGTTCAGTTGGGTTTGTATACTGGCCCACTTACTTTCATCACACCTTTCATTTCTATATTAGTAATTGTTTCTCCTAATGCATATGTTCAGACTGTGTGTTATAGGTTTAAAGGAAATGCCTTCGCTTTTTATCAGGGATTCACCTGTGGTGCTAGTCGTCATCCCTTGGCCTATGGAAGGCGGGCTTGGGGTAGTCAAAGCATGAGCCCTGAGAACGGGTCGTGAAAAATTGGTATTAGAGGATTCAGTTCTACCATATAACTTGGACTGTGATTCTTTTAATGGAAATAGTGTTAAGTGTTTTGGGTGGGGTTATCAGTTTAGGGAAACCAGTGTTGGTGCATCAACCGACTTATCCATACACTAGGACTCTGACTTCTGACGTCCGACTCAGTGCACGGAAACACTGATTGCGTGTGTTGTTCTTTTGAAAAAAAAGTGATTACTTTGTGTCAGCTCACCAAGTATATTGTTTTGACTATGGTGCACATGTTTCTTTTCATGATGGACCCACCTAGGCAGCCATCCATGGTTCTGAGTTTTGTACGAGATGGTATCCCACCGAGCGATGAGGCCTCAGTGGAGGGCCCCATCACAATGGAGGTACCATTGGTACAACTACCCACTGGGCCACCGATACCACCAGCTCTAGCAGCAGAGACTGCACGTCGTCTGAGTGCATTGAACGAGTTTTAGTGCCAGATGTCACCCAATTTTAAGGGACAGACAGACCCACTGGCACCTGAGGATTGGCTGGAGGATTTTTTGACAGTTTTCAAATTGGTTGGGACACCAGCTGACCTCGTGGTGATCCTTGCCACAAGTCTCTTACAGGAAGCAACATGAAGATGGGGGAGCCTGATGCTCCAGATGCATAATGAGGCCTCACTACTCTGGGAAGAATTCGAGAGCCTCCTCCAGTCAAAGTTTGTTCCAACCACCCTTCATATGGAGCAAATTCCAAAGTTGCTTCATTTGCAACTGGGTAGCATAAGGGTGTCACAGTACTCAGCGAGGTTCAACGACCTCTCGTGATACTACACATATATAGTGCATGACCTGTTCTTCAGGGCTCGGACCTTCGAGCAGGGATTCAGGCATGTGATCAGGGATTCTATGATCTCCCTCAGCATTCCAACGTAGGTGGGGGTGCTGGAGTGAGCCCTTTTTGTGGAGAGTTTTTTAGGTGAGCAGTCCCAAATAGAAAGACCCACCACCAAGAGACACGTAGCGGAGTATTCTGCACCCAGAAGCAGACAGATTTCATAGAGGTCTAAGAGAACCAGAACATTAGGTGGGAAACCCTAGGATATAGGTTCGTTTGTGCGGGCCACACGAGACAGATCCAACCATACAAGGAGCAGGAAGTGCCATGCATGCGGTGGGTAGGGTCACATGGATCAGGATTACCTGACCTGCCATGTAGACAAGAAGTAGACAATAGAGAGACCTTCTAGGTAGAGGCAGAGGTTCAACCATGGGGGTCCTCTAGAAGTAGGATGGTGTGGAAGATGAGCTGGCCGAGCAGCAGGTGGTGGACGACGTTTTGAGGTCCTACAACCACCACCACCATAAGGAAGGCCACCCCCAAACAGAGGTAGAGGTTAGATTGTGGTGGTCCAATGGAAGCAGGCGGACATGGAAGAGGAGTTGGCCGAGCAGCAGTTGGTGGATGACATTTTGAGGTCCTACCACCACTACCACTAGGAGGTCGCCCCCCCCCCCCGACCATATGGAGCTAGCGGGAAGGGGCGGTCTCAACTCTAGGTAGTCGAGTTCTATGACCATAGAGAACCTGATATGATTGTAAGTACTATATGTGTCTACTCCACCCTTGATGTAGTACTTATAGACATAGGTGCGAGTCATTATTTTATTTCCACTACCATCATTTAGAGCTCGGAGATTCCGACAGAGTCATTGGCTTCATCCTTACAACTAGAGAATTCAACGAAAGTAGACTCGATGATTACACATAAGTGTCGGGAGTGTGAGATTACTCTAGGAGGCGAGATAATTGGCTAGGATCTCTTCGTAGTGGCGTTGAGGACTTACAGCGTCATCTTGGGTATGGACTAGTTATCCACAGTTCATGCTCATATTGACTGCATTAGGCGGAAAGTGTGGTGTGTTCGCAAGGATGGGATGATGTTTACCTCCACCAGAGAAAAGGGAGCCTTTACAGAACAAGATGGACTTACCCATAGGAGGGGGAAGCTGATCACACATAAGCTGGCTAGCCTCATTCTCAGTGTGGTTGATGAGCAGAGTCCGAGTTTTTTTGGTGGATCAGTACGTGGATATCTTCCTTGATGATGTTCTAGGACTACCTCCTCATAGGGAGGTAGACTTTAACATTGACTTGTACCGCTGGATGACACCGATATCTAGTCCAGCATATCGGATGTCTCCAACGGAGGTTCGTGAGCTACAGGTATAGATGGAGGACTTGTAGGGGAAGGGATTTATCTGAATTAGTGTTTCACCCCAGGCATCCCCGATTTTGTTCTCCAAGAAGGAGGAGGAGAGCATGCATCTGTGTGTTGATTATCGGTGCCTAAACTAGGTGAATATTAAGAAAAAGTACCCACTCCCGAGGATTGTCGACCTCTTTGACTAGCTGAAGGGAGCACGTTGGTTCTCGAAGATAGATCTTCGGTTTGGCTATCACCTGCTCAGAGTACAGAATGAGGATGTGAAAAAATATGGACTTCAAATGCCGGTATAGCCACTATGAGTTCTTGGTTATGAAATATGGTGTATCCAATTCACTAGTAGTGTTTATGGGACTCATGAACAGGATATTTCAGCCATACCTTGATCGCATTGTGTTAGTATTCATCAATGACATTCTGATCTACTCAGCTACCGAGGAGGAGCACGCCTACAAATTTCGGGTAGTACTGGACACACTTTGAGAGCACTATCATTATGGTAAGCTCTCTATGTTCCAATTCTAGATCCGAGAGGTTCACTTTCTGGGACATGTCATATCAGAGGCTAGAGTTGCAGTGGATCCAATGAAGATCAATGCATTACTTTCTTGGGAGGCACCCAGGAGTGTGATGGAGGTATGGAGTTTTCTGGGACTAGCTGGATACTATTGGAGATTTGTGTCGGACTTCTCCGGAGTTGCAACACCACTCTCTGCATTGAAGAAGAAGGGGAAACCCTTTGTGTGTTCAGAGATATGCCAGCAGAGTTTTAATGAGATGAGGTAGAGGCTGACTAGTGTAACCATATTAAGGCTACCGGAGGAGGGCGTTGGTTACGTACTCTATTGCAATGCATCAGGGACCAGGATCAGATGCATCCTGATGTAGGAGTGAGCAGTGATAGCTTATGGTTCTTTTCAGTTGATACAACACGAGTAGAACTACGCTACCCATGACCTAGAGTTACCAATATTGGTCTTCTCAATGAAGATGTGGTGGCACTATCTGATGGGTGAGAGTTTTACTGTCTACTATTACTACTGGATTCTCAAGTATATCTTCTCACAGAAGGACATGAACCTGAGAGGGTGGCGCTGGCTTGAGTTCCTCTAGGACTATGACTTAAAGATAGTCTATAATCCTAGGAAGGGGAACGTTGTAGCAGAAGATCTCAGCAGGAGATCAGGCTTTCAACTACTAGGAGAGGTGACAGTGCAGTTGGATGTGTTGTAGATATCCTTTGTGGATCGAGATGGAGAATCATTTATGTAGTCTCATACATTCACACCTGTAATTCTTCAGAGAGTCCAGGTGGTGCATCATGGGGATGCTGACTGCGAGACATTATGTGCTCAGATATCTCCAGGGCGGGCACCTGATGGATTTTCTAAAGGTGGGGAGAACGTCATCCTCTTTAGAGGACATACCATGGTACCAGTTGCACTTTAGGAGGAAGTGTTGAGGGAGTTCCACACTTCTCCTCTAGCGTTACATCCAGGAGTGGCGAATATGTATCACGACCTCCAACGAGATCACTGGTGCCCAGGTATGAAGAAGGCAGCAGGAGAGTTTGTCTCACGATGCCTCACTTGTCAACATGTGAAGGTGGAGCACCAGGTTTTAGCTGGTTTAGTTCATCCCTTAGATGTCCCATAGTGGAAGTGGGATAGAATATCTGTGGATTTCGTGATGGGGCTTCCACGTACATCCAGAGGTCACGACTCTATATGGGTGATCGTTGATCGACTCACAATGTCAGCCCACTTCCTACTTATCAGAGAGCATGGCTCTGTAGAGAGCTTGGGACGCCTCTACGTACGGGAGATAGTACGGCTTGATGGTGTTCCAACGATGATCTTCTCCGATCGAGATGCTCATTTCACTTCCCAGATATGGATGGGGTTGCATGAGGCTTTCGGGATGCAGCTTTTCTTGAGCACCACCTTCCATCCTCAGATGGATGGTCAGACTGAGAGGACCATTCCGAATCTCGAGGACATCCTCTGTGCATCTGTTCTCGACTTCAGTCATAGCTGGGATGATCACTTACCCATGGTAGAGTTTGCATACAACAAAAGATACCCCTCCACCATCAGGATGGCACCTTTAGAGGCACTGTATGGAAAACCTTGTAGATCAACTCTGTGTTGGACTGACCCAGGGGAGTCAGAACTCATGGGACCAGAGATTGTCCAGGCTACGATGGAGAAGTTGCAGATCATCTAGGAGTGGAGGAAGACTACACAGAAAAGGCAGAAGTCATATGCTGATAGGAGATGAAGACCTCTAGTGTTAGAGTATGGCAACCATGTCTTTCTACATGTCTCATCACGATGAGGTATATGGATATTTGGCTGAGGTGGTAATTTATCTCTGCGATTTATCGGACATTTCCTGGTCCTCAGCAGAGTAGGCGGGGTGGATTACCTCTTAGCTCTTCCACCTTAGTTGCACCGGGTGCATGACGCCTTCCAAGTATCTTAGCTGAGGAGATACGTTCACGACCCTTCCCAAATCATCAACCATGGAGAACTGGACATCGATGATGGGGCAACATTCATGGTGGTTCCTGAGGAGATTGAGGATTGTCAGGAGCAGGTCCTGCATGGATGGTCGATACCTATGGTGCGCGTTCACTAGTAGCACAAAAACCACCAGGAGAGAAATGGTGGTAGGAGGCTCAGATGCAAGATCAATACCACCATTTGATCCATTATTTCGAGTTGTAGATTACGGGGATGTAATGCCTTGAGGTGGGGAGAATGTAAAACCCGAAAATTTTGTGGAAACGTTTTTCATAAATTCATGAGACTTTTATGACTCTGCAAAAATTGACAGCTCTTGATTCAAAGGACTAGTGTTCCCAGAATCATATTTTGATGTTTTTTCTGGTACGTTCAGTAAATTTACGAGCTAGATTTTATAACTTTTGAACCTTTGCTCGGAACTGAAATGTGAGGGTACCGTTGAACTCTCATCGTCAGTGATTGCTTAGTGATACCTTCACCATAGATTCCTTCTAATGAGAATGGACGTTAGATTTTGTGTTATCAAATTTATTTAAATAAAAATAACATGTCATCTTTTTTTTTATTTCTTGGTGGTTAAAATCTCAAAGAGGACGTTAGTGGTGGGGCCCACCCTCACATAACCTTCCTAGGGAGGATATCTTGGTGGGTACCACCCAAGGGTTTTAACTCTTTGGAACCCCTAATTAAGTAGTGAAACCCCTGAACTTCCCCCACTAATTAATTATGCCAACCCTCTCTATTAATTAATTGAATTTAATAACTCAATTTATTAATCTCCCCTTTTTGAATTCCATGCCAAAAAGTTAATAGGATGTATTAAATTTATTGATTCTTTTGGTGTTGGTCTTTTTGGGAGAGCTTGGAAAGGAAAATTTAGGAGGGGAAGAATTCTCCACTGAAGAATGACAAACACCTACATCGATCATCAATTGTTCCAAAAGGGAAGGAGTCAACCATGAAGAACGCCGTCCTCGACTTCATCACCTCCGAACACTCATCCACTAATGATGGATATCCTCTTCCTTTTTCTAACATTGAAGAATTGACGCCCCCCTTTTTGTGACTTCTTCCATGATCATCGTCATATGAGTAAGGTTATTTGATTAGAATTTATTCCTGTTCTTCATCGTTAAATTTATGGGTTGAGAATTGCTGATTGATATCACCATAACGAGGAGGGATCGGCCCACACGAACACGGCTTGACCCTCCCCCTTCATTCTATCTCATTTTATGATGGAAATGATGGAGAAATGGAGCCACCAGATGGGAGGACCATAGTGTATCATATGATGCCAGTGACATGCCATACGCAAGAGGAACCGGAGGTGCAAGGGCCACCAGGTCACTTGAAGAGTGTGGTGCCGTCACACCGTGTGGAGAACCAGTTCGTGGCCAGGCGGGCCATGGCGGTGTTGGAGGGGTGCGATGTCATCGCAACATGCCATAGAAAGGAGACATGGCCACTTAGGTTATGGCAGTTGGACAGGCTGGGCACGACGCCGTCGCACTGCGCCGGAGACGAACCGTGGCCAAAGGCTGCGGTAGATAGAGGAGGGCGGCCTGCATAGCCGGCCGCCGGAGGGCACACCATAGGAGGGACCCTTCGAGTTCCAGTGTCACCACGCCGGCCCCACGTTCTGACCATTATAGGGATACAGGGGGTGCTGACAACCCCCCCCCCCCCTCGCTTGGCCAAGGTGGGCCCCGTGAGGCGCGACCACCACTGGCTTCAGCTGGTGGTCCACCTTCCTGCACCGTGTTGTGTTCTATGCATACGACAGTTCGTAGTGATTGAGGCTGAGGGTGATAGATGGGAGGCTGCTCAGAGATGGACTATATGAGACGTACCTCAGGGAAAAGTTGTTCAGGATCTATACCTACCCTTCAGGTAGGATTCCCCGGTGGACGATCCAAGAGCTTATTTCACTTTTTACTTGTTCATGTACTTGTTGTTCAGTTGGGTTTGTATACTAGACCACTTACTTTCAACAAAACATTGTTTTCTATATTAGTACTTGTTTCTTCTAATGCTTCTGTTCAGACTATGTGTGTTATAGGTTTAAAGGAAATGCCTTCCATTTTTATCAGGGATTCACCTTTGGTGCTAGTCTCCAGCCACTGGCCTATGGAAGAAATGATTGGGGTAGTCACAGGACGGGCCCTGATGATGGGTTGTGAGAATCTGGAACATACAACCTCTTCGATCATTCACTCTATAATCCAGGTGTAGGGCATCCAACTCCTCCATCAATATCCAAGAAGCTACAGATTCTCAAACCACATCCTTCTGCAACTTATTACTCAAGGTATCAACCACCATGTTACCCTTTCATGAGTTGTAGGAAATTTCTATGTAGTAGTCTAGAATAAACTCTATCCAGCTCCACTGTTTCAAGTTCAGGTCTCACTGGGAGAAGATATACCTCGGTTTTTTTGATACATGTAGACCACAAAGCGTCCCCCCATGAGATAATGCCAACAAAAATTTTGTGTGAACATGACTGCTGCAAGCTCCAAATTGAGGGTGGAATATTTACACTCATGGGGATGTAACTGCCTCAACCCATAAGAGATCACACCCTGCAGTTTCATCAGCACAGACCCCAAGACTTGGTCTGAAGCATCACAGAACACCTCAAACATCACCCCTTTTTCTGGAAAACTCAGCACTGTGGCACTAACCAACTTACCCTTCAAATAACTAATGGTTTCCTAGCACAACTAACTCCATACAATAGCATGTTATTTCTTGGTATAGGTTGTTAAGGGTGATTCAACTCTGGATCAGTTGGGAACGACTCTCCATTTGTTACCCGCTAGAACTAGAAAACAATGAACCTCTACCACGTTCTTAGTTGATGGCCAAGAAACAATCACCTCGACCATTAACGGTTCCACCTCTATTTCTATATTGGACACCACATGTTCAAATATGTGCACTTCTTGTGTCCATAATATACACTTGGACAACTTCCCATAGACCATGTACTATCGGAGGACCTCTCAAATCATCCTCAGATGCTAAGCGTGATCCCCCACTGATCTTGAGTAGATCGGGATGTAATCAATAAACATGACTACAAACTGGTCAAGATATTCCTTGAATACATAGTTCATGAGCCCCAAAAACATGGCTGGTATGTTCCTAACGCCGAACAACATGACGACAAACATAAAGGGCCTATATATCAACCTGAAGGCAATCTTTGAGATGTCACCCACCTTCACCCACAACTGGTGATATCCAGAATACATATCAATCTTGGGGAACCATCATTCCCCCTTTAACTATTCAAAAAGGTCATCGATCCTCATGATGGAGTAACTGTTCTCAACTGTCACCAAGTTCAGCCTCCGGTTGTCTATACACACCCTGAGGCCATAATTTTCCTTCTTTGAGTATAAGATAGAATCACCCAATTATGATGCGCTTGGGTGAGAAATACCCTTATTCATCAGTTCTTCAATCTAAACATGGAACTCCCAAAACATAGAAGGCTCCATCTTATAGGGATCCATTGAAATAAGATGGGCACCAGTTTGAATTTCTATCTCGAACTCAGCATCATGTCAAGGGGGTAGAGTCTCCACCTCTCTAGGGAAGACGTCCATGAACTCACTAACGATCCTTGAAACATCCACTATCTCTATATCTGCCGAATCCACTGATAGCTCAGCTAACAATGAAATCAGGGTCTCCACTCGCCGACTGCCCTCTTGGAAACCCCACTCATTGACAAAATCTACATGTTGGCCACCAATATCTGAAAACACGACCCTTCTCTGGATCCATTCAATAATGGAACACAAAGATAACAACTTGTAGATGCCTCAAATATCATTATATGGATACATATGTAGTAAAGGATGGTCTCCAAAGGATTGAGGTGTTCCCAACATCAGTCTACATCCCTAGAAAACTAGAGACATTCTAGTCTGACCTTTGACTGGCATACTCAAATCTAGTGGCACATGATGTCTCTCTGTTTTTAGACCCAGAGCATGGGCTAGAATGGGTGAAAAAAATGAGTGTTAATCTCTTGAGTCAAACAAATAATAGGCAAGAGTTCTAAACAAGATAATCGTACTTCGAATGACTTCTCGCCCAGCTGGAACTGCTACCTTTGCAGCGTGCAACTCCCCACGCCCATCTCCTCTGTCCGTAGGATGTTGGATTCCACCTCAACCACACCCAGGTTGTGGCCCCTGAGGAGCGCCCTAAGGTCGGCCTCCTTCTGCAATATCTAATCTTGGAGGACTGGGATCTCAAAGTCCTTGATGTTGCTGCTGAATGGGCCTGGAAGAAAACTACTATTGTTGAGGTGGGTGCTGAATATTCCCACCACAATTTACTACACTTGGTCCAGGAACTGATTCCAAATATGCCAATGACTTCCACAGGTTAATCATCTCAGCCCTCAGCCCGCAAATAATGGGAGAGGACTGGGAGATAAAACTGGAACTGCTAGGGCCTACTCCCCACTAGCCAAAACATGGAGGGCCCTGATGCTGGAGGACTGCTGCTGATGACCTTACACTTTGATGTACCCAACTATTTCCCCTCTTGTGGAACACCTCCCATCGTGTGAATCCTCTCTTCCACTTAGTCATTATTATATAATTTCAAGTATGTCTATAGAGTGTTGGTAGTAACAAAATACTGAAGAGAAGGTCAGTGTGATTCCTCTAAACCTTTTTCCCCAGACTCCTCGTCCAGAATGTGGTACAAGGAAAAGTGTACAAGATCCTTGAACATGATCCCCAACTGCCTCACTGACATGCACACCTTCTGAAGGGAGAGTATCTCCTGTCTATTCACTTCCTTCATCGTGGAAGAGATGAATTCATCCATGAACTCCCTCTCGAAGTCAGTCCACGAAACCTCACCCTCCCTTCTCTCCCCAAAGTCGAGTGTCGTACAATGATGTGACATTCCACGCATCTAGATTACAACCAAAGGAACCCATTACTCCATAAAAGTTTGTATCAAATTAAAATATATCAACAGATCCTCTAGACAGCTCTCTATCTATTTGTTTGAGACGTTTCCATCACACTTCTCGAGGTTCTTCCACTAAAAGGCATGAAGCGTCCTCTGCCACTGGTCATCCTCCTCCGCTTGATCTTCCTTCTACTGATTTTCCAAATCCTCCTTCTGGTCCTCAATCACCACACTACCCGTGTTCATATTTCGGGTTCCATTTCTTCAATGTAAGCAAGGAATTCCTAAGCACGAGTAGTGTAAAATATTACTTTTAGTTATTTCATAAATATTTTAATTATTTTAAATCCCCAAAATACAAAAGACACAAAAAAAAAGTCATTTGGATTCATGTAACTTTCTTAGGGTCTCTACCCTGCAATTAGTATAGCCTCACTTGATCGTTCTGTAGGTCTAGGGTACTTGCATCAGATCATGGGGGGCCCTGAAAACATGTTTCTTAGCCGGTATTCCTTGGAATATTTCATGCACCACGATTTCATAACACTATTTCCCTACCATGCCATGAAATCCACACTATTCCTATCCCAAGGCTCAATCCTATCTCTCAAACATCATCTCTAATACCGTCCTGTCACAACCTGCCTTCACTAAGAAGTGGGAATGAACAATATATTACCAGAACCGTCCTTCCTCAAGTTGAAGGAGAGATAATGTCCCTCGAGGACCTCCTTCAAGAGGTCGCAGAGTGGGAAGTAGCACCAAGGGTATTAAATCCAATGTAATATGAAAGGCATTACCCTTTTTATTTAATTGGATCGAGAGATAAGATGGTAAATACCAAACAACACCAAAACTAGATGTAACTGTAAAGACAAAATAATCCATTCGAATTTTCATGTTGTAATAATAATTTCTACAAGTACAAGAAAAACTGTAAAGGGATGTACCAAAGAAAATGTAAACAGCAACAATTGTCCCAACATCCGAACTAGTACGGTCCCACACAGTCCCCGAAGTCATCCTGGAAACCTAAAAACAATTTTATATATGTAGGGTGAGTATACAAGTATACCCAATAGGGAAAACCAAAAGCACTCATGAACAAGTGATGGAGGAATTCTAATGCCTTGTGAGAAAATGAGATAACCAAAGCACCATACAAGGAAACTATCCACCCAAACATCACTAAGGTAAAATTCCTAAATAATACAAGTAAAGTAAAGTAATAGTAATAAAAAATCGATTTCTGGGTACCTCACACCACTTTCCTAATTGTTGTTTCATATATCCTACATGTAAGACCTCCCCTTCCATTTTCACTACAGTCTCACTGTCTCCCCAACTACAACCTTTTAGAAAACCACAACCACGCATCCCACCCCCAGACACATGGGCCATAAGAACCACATACATCCCGACCTACAAACACATGGTCCATGATAACAACCACAATTCCCAATTAAACATGGTCCAGAACAACTACCACCATGCTCGAAGACACCTGGTCCTCATCCCAAAGACAATTGGGAATCAAACTGCCCGCACACACCTGGGAGAACCACCACAACATCCCTTCCAGAAGAATCATGGGTTATAATAGACCTCAGGCTGTCACAACCTTCACAACTAGTCTTGGGATACTCGGGAAAGGGAGAGAAAAAGATTCTAATAACCATCCACACATAAAAGTGTTGGAAAAAAACACTCCCCCATGAAATGGTGGTGTTCAGCACAATGTGATCAATTTAGGTGGGGCACGAATAAGAAACATAAGAACTAAATTAAACATACTAGTAAAAAAACTCATCCCAACTTAGGTGTTCCAAAATAATCCCATACACAAACACCATATATACTATTAATTCATAAAAATCACAACAACCACAACAAAATCACAACTCATTCTCAAAAAACGATTCCCCATTGAACCCATTATTGTTTCATATTCAAGTGGTTCTATTTAAATAATTCTTCACAGTCGGTCAATTAACAGGAATATCTAGAAGAAAAGGAAGGAAAAATCCATGCAACAAATTAAGAATTCACACACGGTTCTCTTATAATGTCATAATAACAAAAAGGATTTTTGAGATCCATCGAAGTAATAAAACCAATCCAAGCCCCAAAATATGGCCCCACACATCCCCAATCCACAAAATAACAACTGCATAATAGGGCATCCCATCCCCATCCATATCACCTCACAGGCATCAAGAAGAACAACCATACACATCACCAGAATAAAATAAGGGAGTTTTGAGATTTAAACACACCATTCCATTAGTTCCACATTTCCATTTGGTTTACCATGGTGACCACACAAGGGTTATTATTCATTGGGAGTCCATTTAATCAACCTTATTTATGTGATTAACCAATTTCCATTGTTATTGTTATTCATCCACGTAATTATCTATAAAAATAGATGTTTATTACTGTGCAAGAAGGGACCACAAAAGACCACGATTTTTAGTGTACATAAGCCCCTAAAATTCACAACATATAAGAAAAGGTAAATGAGTAAAATAGCATCATCAAACACACCCCTTAATTAATTAAAAACCTTTAATTATATTTGTTAATTTTTGGTTTCATCTATACCCATAGAAACAATATCATACCCACCCTGCATGATACACAATCAAGAGAGAAAAAGCAAAACCCTACCTAGATTATCAATGATTGATGTTTTTCTCCATGTTCCAAGAACTGGGGATGCATGAATTATTTGTTTGGAACTCTGAGGGATCCAAATGTTAGCAGGAAAGGATCTATCATAGGCTCACCACTTGCCTTGGAAAGGGGGACTCCAAACTCAACACGGAAGGGAATGAGACCATCCAAGAAGAAGAAAGAATCCATGTGTGATAAAAGGTGTGATCCTGGAGTTACAGGATATGAATTCTTGAACTGCTTTAAAGGTGGATCATGGATTATCCATGTGGTTGGGTTGTTACACACAATGGAATTAATTGTCATTTTACAATTCTCTATGGAGAGGTGGTCGTAATGGCTGTGAGTTAAAGGATTTCCTTTAAACAAAGGAAAATGCGTAACATGGGTGGAACTCGAAAGTACGCAAAAAAGGAATGACACTAATGAAAAAGAAACAAATTTTGGTAAGTCATGGGTTGCCTAGATCTTGGTGGGTTTTAGATATCATTTATGGTATTTTAATGGCTTTGAAAGGGGTATTAAACCCTTTTACATCAAACGATACGCTATGGGGGCAGAACTGGAAAAAGATAGAAACGGGATTAAAAGAACAAAGGGTGGGACACTATTTGGTGAGACACTGTAATGGTTCCACCGTCATGGTGCCACGGTCACGGTGACACCATTACGGTGGCACCATTAGCAGTGTTACGTTAAGTGGTTCCATGGTATCAGTGTACAACCGTGACGGTGAGACCTTGACCGTGCGACCATGACAGTGCCACCGGTTTAGTGGAACACCACAAGCAATGCCACCGTTTTGGTGTGTGACAATAACGGTGCGACCACTACGGTGCCTCCATAACTATTCCACCACAACAGTGCCACCTGTTGGGAGGAACACCATAAGCGGTGCGACTGTGGCCCGTGCCACTATTTCGGTTTAACCATTTGATGGAACCTAGTTTTTAACAAACACTTTAATGAGTCACTGTCTGGGCCATTAAATGTTTTTTGTCCTTAAAACTCTCTAGATCACCCACATTATTGTGATCAATATTCCCTATCACTCTCCATTAGTACTTGGGTGTAATGATTCTATTCTATTTCCATGTTTTAACTTCCAACCTATGTTCTCTTATTTGGAAACCTAGTATGCACTATTATATATGAAGTATTCATATTCCATTATCTCTTTTGACAAGATTTTTTATTAAAAATTTTACAATGTGGGATTCTATGAAGTAATTTTCAAATGTTAAACATTTGGTTACCTCGATGAATTATGAGGAAGAAATGTATTCTATGTGGGGTAGAATGTAACACCCTTAGATATTGTGATATGTTTTTTCAAATAAGCTTAATATCTTTGAAATTTTTCATTAAATGAAAAACTATGTTTATTTTTAATTACAAATAAACTATTTTTTCATGCATTACAAGAAACACTAAGTTAAAATGAAATTTGACATACTATTAAAATATTATTATTTAATATAATAGTTATCACATATCGGTTGGAATGGTAGGTATGAATAGGTTTAACTAAATTATTAAAATATATGGATTACACATGTATATATAATGAATTATTTCATGAGTTATTTTAATATTATATATTATATAAACTTTTTAACATTCATCTTTTGTTTTTTCATCAAATAGATGAGAATAAATTCAGTTTTATGCTTAAAAAAAGATTTTCTAAAAATGTGTTTTACAGCCATTTTTGTACTTAATTAAAATTATTTTTTTCCATCTTTATAAAATTTCGTTGAAAAATTTAAATTCAATTTTTAAGTCATAATTTATAAATTATCTTATGGTGGATATTTTGGTTTTTTTGTGAACTGTTTCATTTTTGGATGAATAGTGAAAAATACAGAGTTACATGAAATCTTTAATTTAATTTAAATTAATTTCTAAAGTTAAACTGTATTTTAAATTAGTTTTAATATAAATTAAAATTAATTATATATTTATTAATCCAATTTAGGTCATTGTAATAATTTTCATATTGTATTTTTATATAAAAACATTGTATGCTTTTAAACATTTTCTATTTAAAACCTTCTTTCTTATCTCATCTGCAAGATTTATTTTAATTTAAAATTTAAAATTAATTTGAATAAAATTTATAAAAATGGATTCTATATTTATAATCGTAATAATTTATATTCTCTAATAAGTTCAACTTAATTTTTTCTTAAATTATTAGTAAAAATATAAAAAAAATATTTATCATGATTAAGGTAAAAATAGAATTAATGTGGTGTTAATGTTATAAGATCAGTGTTAAAATGAAATAAACACTTGTAAAAACTAAATTTAAGACCATATATAGACTTTATATACCATATTCTATAATTTTATGAATTTTTTTGTGACATTACCATGATATTGACCTATATAATATGTTCTGTAAAGAACAAGACAGAAAATGAACCTTCCTTTCCATTAATATCTATAACGATTTGGGATAGTGGAAAAAACAAAATATGTTTGATTATAAATATCATTTTTAAATATAAATTATTTTTATCATGTTTTTTTTTTAATTTTTTTGAGATGAAATAATTACATTAAATGCCTAATTAATGTAAATGTAGTAATTTTTTAATTAATAATTAAATAAAATTGGTGATTCTAAAAATATTAAAAGTGAAGTAAATTGAATGAATTATTATAATCTACTATTTTTATAGGTTAATATATCATATTAAATAGGTTTGAATAATTTATATTCTAATTCCATCATTTAATTGATATTATTAAATCCAATTTAAATGAATACTTTTAAAGTTGACGTTAATGTTATTTTATGATAAATTTTATTTTACTAAATCATATAAAATTAATAAAAATCCTATATTATATCACCTGATATTTAATGATAATAAATATCAAATATTTTCCATTAATGGAGAAATAATTCTTTTATTATGACTATATTAAATTATACATTGTTAAAACTCATTTATTGACGTTAAGGTTAAAAAAATGTTCTTTCATGTGACATGTACTTCTGTTAAAACTAATATTAATCACACATAGGTTTTTTATTTCGTAAATTTTATTCCATATTTATAGTATGTTGTTAAAAATTATATAGAAATTATAATTTCATTTTATTCCTAAACCATAAATTACCTAGGATAAAAATATTAGTTACCATAGTGAGAACCCAAAATGGTAAAAATAAGGAAACACAGACATTAAGGAACAAAATATTTAAAAATTGAATTTTATTGGTATCTAGAGGTTTTTATCAAATATATAATCCCATAAAAACATTATTTATCAATTTTTCACCCACCTGATATAATATTTACTACCTAATATTGATTACATTTGAGTATTTACAAAAATGTCACTCCTCCTTGACTATAAAAGGGAACTCACTCCCCTCACAAATTAACACCTATAAATCCATTTGAATCCACAAAAAAATGTAAAATAACTTCAAAAAATCCATTAAATCATCATAGTATCATTATATGGGGCCTAAATCCAGACTAGGATGGTTTAGGTGCAAACCTAAGGAGGATACCCAATGAAGTGGTAACGTTCATCAACGAGAATATTCTTTTTATTTCTTCCTCAAGTTATTTCAAATCATGTTATAATTTTATTATATAAGAACCTAATTATATTAAATATATTGATATTTTTAAAGTAATTATGGACAAACATATTTACTTCCATCAAATGGGTTACAAAATCATCATTTGTGTGTACGGTGGACTGCCGTATCACGAATTGATATCATTTATTTTTCCATTATCACATATCAAGGATAAAAAATAATGATGGATTTGATATTTATATATGATATTTATGATTTTATTCTGATTATAGAAATAATTTTAACATATAAATACATAAAAACCATTTTTTGAGAATAAGATAACATCACTCATGTGTATGATGGAATACCACCTCGTGAAGCGATGTAATTCATTCACACATTACCTGAATGATATTAAGGATGGATTTAATGAATATATTTGATATATATTAAATAAAAATTATTCATTAATTATAATTTATATATATATCAATTACTTTTATATTTCAATCCAATAAGAAAATTGTAATTGCATTCATGCGTACGTATGGATTACCGTCTACATGAACGCTGTATTTCATTTCCTATCACTAAAATTTATGGATTAATTTAAACACATATACAATAAATATATATGATATTTATATAATGTTTTAAATTATGGAGATGATGAAATCATGATCAATGTAATAGGACCAAAAATAACAAGTCAAAACAATCATGCAAAACAAAGCAGTTATTTCCTGAAAAGTGACTTTAACAAGAACGTTTTAATAAACAAGTAATAAAATATCATAATAAAATCATATGTGGTATGATATATTTATTCATATGTTTCTGAAAAATATTTATAATAATATTATATTTATTATAAAATAATTTTTATTTTATGTGAACAATTTTGGGACTTATAGTAACATATTTCCTTCTCAATTTTGTTTGTGAGACACATGTCATATTCACCATGAATTTCATTTATGTGATATATATAATTACCATTAATAAGTTTTATGATTGTTGTAATAAATATTTTGGGTATTTATATATCCATTTTATTATCTTTATTTTTTAGGGTCTTTGGATAAAAATTTAACAAATCAATATGAAATTTTTGGGAGAAATTTCCTTCTTTGGGACATAAGTTATATTATGCATATAGCTTCATCATGTAAGTTATATTCTAGCCATTTAAAATGTTATATCACGAATATAAGTATTTCCATGTTATATTTTGTTTATTTAATTTTATTATTTTATGGGGCTTGCGATTCAATGTTACCAATGTGGAATGATTTTTATGTTACAATATCATCTTTTAACATGATTTTTTTATTATGCTTCCAATGAAGAAATCACATGATCATTATTGATATTACCTAATTAATTTTTATTTTATTTTATTATAAAGTGGGAAAAAATTCCTTCATTTTACTCTCTTTAGTTACCCCAGATTCCAAAAAAAATATTTTTACAAAAAATTATCCTTTCAATCGAAATCCATTTTCATCCCAAACTATATTTTTTAAAATTGTTCTAAAAAATGTTTGAAATTTATTTTTTCAAGTGGAAATGATATTATCCATAAGATTTTTTATAAATTATTTTTTAAATATTCCTTTTTATTTTTTCAAGGTTATTATCAATGAAATTAATTTTCAAAATTATTAATGTATTAAATAAAATTTGTTTTTTCAAATTTGAAAGGATTTTTTCATTAAAAAATTTATTAAATGATTTTTAATTCTTAATTTATATTTTTAGAGTATTTTTCAAATAAAATGTAATTTTTTAATGTTTCATATTTTAATGAAATTTTTTATTTTTAAATTTATGAGATTTTTTCCTTTTAAATATTCCTTTATAAGTTTTCATGTCGATTTAAAAAAAATGATCAAAATTATTTCTATTTTAAAATGTTACTCATGAAAAGTTACATGTGATTTATCTTTCAGAGTAATTTTAAATCGAAGATGACTTCCTTTGAATTAAATTATGCTTTATTGAGGATATGAACCAAATATAACTTTATTGTTGTCTCTCCATATGGTTTTTGATAAAAAGATATTTTTGAAGCCCTATTATCTTCCATGGGATATACAATGAAAAAATTATTTTTCTTTTATGAGATGTTGAAATAATTTATGAAACCTATCTCTTTTCCATATGTTTTCACTTGATGATTTTTTTAAACCCCATTTCATTTAATGGGTTATTAAATGATGATGTCTTATTATATTATTGAACAAAAAAATATTATTTTCATTATAATATAGGTAGGAACTATATATACCTTCAATGAATTGGGTAAATATTTATATCTCATGAGATAGATAGGATTGGAACGGGTAGTGAACCTGTTTTAGTAAGAGAATTTGTCTATTATAATGGTCTTAGGAGTGATTCTTATCTACTGTGATGGTTTGCGGAGTGAAACCATTAAGAAATGAGAAACAAAATTCCACTAGGGAGGGTGGTTTTTCATTCCTATGAGGTGTATCCTCTTATATTCTTATGTGAATGTGAAATATTCCTCGCCTTATGCCAAAATTATTCTCTCATGGATCATTTTATTTGATTACCTTATGATTAATATCTTATGTAATGTCAAAAGATATTATATGACTCAATATTATTAACTTATATTTTCATGTTGTGGTTTTCATATGTTATTTTAATGTTGTCATACAATTATTCTTATGTTATTATTATATACCTCTCTCGTTTACCCTTACTGGGATTTTGATCTCTCCCTTTCTTATGTTTTCTTTCCCGGAGTAATGATGAAAGGTTTTAGTAGGATATGTTTGTAAATATCGATAATGTTGAATTTATTTATTGAATAAATTGAATATATTTCAGAAATTATGATGTTTGTACACATAGTTCAAAAAGACATTGAACTATTATGATCCTTTAGTGTGTATTTTTGTAATGGATTTAATATTCTTATAAAAAGATGCAATATCCATATACAAAAATCCTAGGTTTCTATAATTTGATTCCAAGATAAATTTTACTAGAGTCATGTATACATATAAATGAAAATATGATATAAAATGGTGAGACTAAATCCAATTCAAATATAAAGTGTTATATTCCTTCCAATGCAGCACATATTAATACCTCGATCATCTAATAGGTTAGTTTTTTTACAAAAGTGGTGTACCTTTGGATTATATTGTGTACATAAATAATGTAATGATGTATATTGGATTATCCATGGTTAGATTCAATCTAAAGTGGTGTTCCCATAGATTTTATTCTAATTTGATCATTTTTATGATTTTATTAGGTTCAACTTTCTATAAAATCTCAACTGTTGGGATACTAGGGCAATAAAGTTGCATTTATCAATTAGATGGATTTGAAAAATAGTTTTACTATAAACATCATATTAGTCATATATTATATTATTAGGATTATTCCATACCTAAATAACTATGTTTTTTGTTTCATGAGAAAGAAAAGTCATTTTCTTAGTGAAATATAGATCCTGGCCTACTATAGGAAACAATTTGTTTTTTAAATGTCATCATTTTAATGGGAGTCCATTTAATAAGAATTCATTCTGAATTATTTCTAATTCATTATACACATTTGATATTGTCTTCTATTTTAGTTGATGTCATCATCATCGTCAAGATAAAAATTGTGATAAATTCTCGATAGAGAGAATCTTAATTTAAGTAGATATAAAGAATAGTAACTTGCAATGCCTTAATTATATTTAAAAATTAAAATAGATGTTTTCCTTATCCCACCCCTTGTTTAGTTTTTATAATTGATGGGAAATTTATTAGGGTTAATGATAAGTATAGTGGTTCATTAAAATACTATTGGTAGGATTTCTGTACAAAAAAGGTGGTAACACACCGTAATAGAGGTGATTTCACCGCAACACCTCTCATGAGTTAAGGTCATGCCACAACAGAATGGATTAATAAATAGTGTTTTTATTTGAATTATGTTTCATATTATCCTTTTTTATATAAGACTAGTTTGACAAGGATGCATGATGGAGGCTTGAACCACATTATAGAGCTCTTTTCCATGTCAAATTTAGATAACTAGTTAAGCCTTTAGTCTTTTGGAGATATTCCTTTTTATATGATTTCACAATTTTTTTGGGGAATATATTTTGGAATTTAATTAGATACTTCAATTCAAAATTCAAGTTGTTAATTCATGAATTATTTAATTGTAGTTTTTCTACCTTGATTGGGCCCTATAAATATACCCATTTTCTTATTCACATTGTAATATTTTCAAAATTTTAAAGGGAGGAAGAGCGGAATACACACTATAAACCTATTACTATCATGAAAAAATTTGATTTATTTATTTTTATTCAATAGACTTCTGATTTTCACTTTAGAGGACATTTTTTAGTACACTCTACGCTGAAACACCTGATCCTATGTTATGGTGGTTTAGCTTAACACACCTCTACACTGTGGTGTATAAACCTGCATTGTAGTGGTCTTATAAAAATACACACGTACAAGTTAGTCTACCAATCTATGTTGTGGATCATATTCTAACACATCTCTATTCCATAGTTCCCTTCTTGTTCCATAGAGCCTTATAAGCATCTAGTAAGCCTTCTAACCAAACTTGTAGTATTTCTATACTGACCTTGTGTAATAATTGATTGTACAATTTTAGTTTTGGTATTTTCCTTACTCTAGAACCCATTAAATTTTAAATTTTAATATATTATAACATTTCATGGTGGGTGGTTTTGTTTTGGTTGTTATACAAATAGGGTTTGGGTGACAACATCTTTGAAAAAAATTGATGTCGGTACTAAAAAACATGAGGTAAGTAGTTACATACCATTTTTTCCATATATATGATATTGTCATGATATGTTTTTTATTCATGTATAAATCATTCTTGTTTTGAGTTTCATGTGGGTTCATGAGTGGCCATGAATCCTACTTTTTTATAAACAAGTGATCATGTGTGGATCCAATAATTTGTTCTTAGTATGCGTTGTTGTTCATTAATAATACATTTATTATGTTTTGGGTTTCATAGATTTTTAAACTATGTTACTGGTATCAAGATCACCATGTGATGCCTTGATTATTTTGTGATGTTTTCCCAAAATCCTTAAAGGTCAGTGTGGCAATCCATATAGAGAAATATGAATGAGTGGATAGTTAACAAACCTAACATAGTCTATACATCCTCAAATATGGGTGTGGCTATTCCTATAGAATGAAATTCATAAAATTCTAATGGGAGTTACTTGGGATTTCCACATTCATGTGTCAGGGGTAGTAAATGGATAAATGACTGCGGATTAACATGGTGGAAGGTTTGGCATTCTTAATGGAATCCACCGTACGGGTGGGGTGAGTTGTGTTAACTTAATTGATGTTATTTTTTAACACACCTAAAATTTATACAGGTAACGATTTGAAGCAGCAATGGTTGTTGGTTTTAGTGTCTTAGTCAGCACAAGATAACGTGGCATATGTATGGTTGTATTATTATTCTAGAAATTATTTATTTCATGAAATATGTCGTTTTAAATTTTTTCTACTTATGTTAAAGATGAATTTTTTTGACATACTAATTCTTGTACTCACACCCTACTGAGGTATTACATTGTGCTTGTAAATTTCCTGACTAATGACCTAGTGATAGATAAGGGCCCAATAATGGATAGCTAATAAGATGAGTATGAATCTTGTAAGAGTTTATGATAGACTTCATTGGAACCATTGTTTATTTATTTATTACTTCTATTTTCTTGGGTTATATTACCACTATGGAATCCCATTATCTCTTTTATGAATTTTACGCCATTTTTTCTATTTTTAAATGATTACTCTGGTTATTTATTATTGTTATTTTTAGTAATAATATTTTCTTGAGTACATGATATTGATGGTATAGTCTTCCATCTAATGGAATTAGACCATCATTGCTAGTCGACATCCTCTTATGTCTTGGGGGAATACATGTGGTCATGTGACCCACTATCAAATATATGATAGTTCAGGTAACTGTGTTATTGAATGATATCTTAGCACTAGTTTTCTTTTTTTTACTATCCTGGGATATGGTGGAAAGGATATTTCTATGAGGGAATTTGAAATGGGAGTTTCCACATTCATGGACAACACATGTGAAACAAATCATTGAGTAACCATAGACATGATTGATAATAACATTGATTAAACTCATCTTAGGTGATGTACATGAGGATTATATGTAATTTAAGATATCTTAGTTACATTCATGCATCATAAATAGGAATATAGGTTCACATTCCATGTATAAACATGTTACTACATGTATATTAATTATTTAACTAAATATCTTGACTCAAATATCTATTCAATGTAGCTTCTCTAATTGTGTGGAATATCTGTATATATTTATTGGAAATACTTAGTTTAACTGGGAATGATGTGGTTTTAATATATATATATATATATATATATGATTAATGTTATTAACATGAAGGTATGAAGATCAAGGTTAGTGATAGGATGGTTACACAGTTGGTTGAGGGTAGACTCTTAGAAAATCCATTGTGTAATCCTATAGACTACTTTGGACTTGTTTAAATTCCGATATTTATTTTTCTTGTAGATATACCAACCCATAGATTTTTGATAGGAACTTCCATTGTAGTGGCCTAGGTTGTTCACATGACACGACTTATGGTGTCAGAGGATATACCCTTGCACAATCTTGTACAAGTAAATTGTGATCTTAGATATAAATCATGTTTTTCCATAACACTTTATATAGTTATAATCCAAGGTTGATCTATTATAAGAACCATGAATAACCATGATCAATATTTTTATCTCCAACAAAAATTTATATTCCAAGGTATTAGTGGTATAAATGATTCTTTGGGATGATTAGTCTTTTGTCGAGAAATGTTTTGAGCTGGTATAAGCTTCTGCGGAGAGGCAGGTGATTTTGGAAATATTTATCTTCCACAGAGATTATAAGAGATAGTGGAATTACATGATTAAAGATGGGATATGATAGTTTCTTATATGGGAGATCTTATAGGATCTATTTCTCAAGATATAAATTCTTTACCTAATGTAACTGTATAATTCTTATACGTTCACGAAGTTAAAATATGGTCCTATGAATATCTATGCATACTATACTCAGTTTATGGAGATACATTTAATTACTTCATTATTGGATAGGAATGAGGCCCTGAATTCTTATAAATTTGAATGAATCCTTCAACCATAGCTCAGATGCTAGATTATGGGATTTTATCTAACTATATACTCTCATGTTCTTTGAAATTCCATTACCAATGAGAAGCGACTCAAGCATGACAAGGTTATAAGATTACTTCCATTGAATGGAGGGCCATGGAATGAGATTTCACTCACTACCAGAATAATTTATTATGATAGTAGAAAGGGGAAGGTAGACTAACTGTATAACGATTGTAAAAAATTTGGTTCAGAGAAGAAGTTCTATTGTATCCTCTATGGGATAAGATTCCAATAAGTGCTATAAATTTCCTGAAAAGGGGACCTAGAGTAGGGCTTGAAGGAAACCATCTGTGGAGTTAACCGTTGTGGAATGGCTAGTCAATTTTAATTATTTTTCTGTAAGGTTTCTCAGAGGGACACGTGGATATCAAAGTATACTAGTATTAGAGGACCTCTATAGAGGATACAAACATCCTATATGAACATTATGTATGGATATGTTTATAGAGATGAGATAGTATGAGTTTACAAGGTGAATTGTGTTCCAGTAGATGATTGATATAGGCCATATAAGGTTTATGCTGTGGTTCTAATCACAACCCCTTTATCTAAAACCTTGTTTGATATTCATGCTTCTCATTCCTCCTTTTCGAAACAAGTAGTTTTAACACTTAAACTACCCATTAATTTATCCTCTAAGTTAGTATCCCTTTATACACCATTGGTATTGATATTGGACCTTCTCCACTGATTACTAGAGTTTCATATAGTCATAGTTTTCTATGTATATTGTTTTGAGTTCATGATTTTGGAGATAATGACCTTTTATGTAACTATTAACATAGATTGATTTACCAACTCCAATATCACATTGATTTCTATTGTAGAAATGTGTCATTAACATCACCAAAAGAAGATTTGTTTATGATGAATTGGTATTAGGAAGTGGGTGTATAAAAAAGATGGACCATACCTGAGAGATCTTGAGAAAATCAAAATGTGAATGGAAATCTTGGATCCTTCAACAAGGTTAGTGAAAACCAACTCATCATTACCTCCAGTAGTGGATCTATATTAGAAAATATTTCTCGATGACTTTGTAGGACATCCCCCTAATAGGGGAGAAGAATTTTAAGTAGATATTATTCTAGGTGAACAACCCATTTCAACACCCCCGTTTCATATGAATCCATCAGAGTTACAAGGGATCATTATAAACCACAATGAATTATAGTGGTAAGGATTTATCCAGTTGAGTACTTAAATACAGTGTGTACCGGTATTGTTCTTTAAAAGGAAGAAAATATTCCTTCACTCTACATTAGGTATTAGAAGCTGAATAAGGTGATGGTGATGAATGAATATCTGTTTCCTAAGATAGATGATGAATATGATTAGTTATGGGGAGCTCATGGGGTTCTCCAATATTGATCATAATTCAAGATTTCATCAGTTTCATATTAGCAAGAAGGACATTCTTAATAATGTGTTTCATAGAATATATGGGTTTTATGAGTACTTGGTGATGTTTTTTGTGAAAATAAATACTCTAATGGAGTTTATTTTACTTATTAACAATATATTTTTCCCTTATCTAGACACATTCATGATGGTGTATGTTAAGGAAGTCTTCATCTATTTGATGACACTGGAGAATCATTCTAGAAACCATGAGATATTTCTTGTTTCTCTTCCAGTATATCATCATTACACTGAGTTTTAGGAACGTTTCTTCTGGATGCATGAGGTGATAATCTTGGGGAATATGGTGTTTAAGAAAAGTATATCCATGGACCTAGAAATAGTGGAGGTAGATTTGACTTGGACATGTCTTTGGATTTTTCTCAGGATCCTAGAAATTCTGGGCATATTAGGATATTAAAAATACTATATTATAGACTTTTTATAATTCTTAGCACCCAGGACTACACTTATAAATATCTAACTGAACTTATAGTGGAAAGACTAGTGTAATTAAGTTTTTCATGAGTTGAAGAGGTTTAATACAACTACAATATTGTTACTTCCTGGTCTATGGATTAGATATTTAGTTTACTATGATACATCCTTAATTATTTTGGGAGTGGTTATAATGCATATAGGGTAGCTAGTATCTTATGGGTCATGTTAGTTATGACCCCACAATAATAACTAGCCTACTCACAACCTAGATCATGCATCTTTGACCCACACATTAAATTTTTGGAAACAATATTCCTTTAGTGAGAGATTAGTTTCATACATAGAAAACAAGAGCCTTAACTATATCTAAACATAGTGGGACGTTAATATCAGGTAGAGTTTCTCCAAGAATTATCTTTAGACCTTTAAAATTAAGATGATATATGAACATGGGAAGGGTAAAATCATTATAGATTATCTTAGTTGTAAGATGTGGGATAAACAGAAGATGGGTGAGTGGCCTTATGATGAAAAATGGTGCTTTATGATATTACTAGATCATTAGACGATACTTTCTTCATATTATGAATGATAAATAACCTTTTGTCACCTAGTGGTCATATCTTCTTTAGATTAATTTGAAAAGGCAAGATAGGAGTATGATGTAGAGTTTATTGGTGATAATGAACAACTAGTTTGTGGAGGTTTAATAGATGGGTGGTTATTGGGAAAAGAAAATGTGGTCCACATACATGGGAGAGTGGTAGTCCCTACATTTATTTGAGATGAGATTATGAGATATTTTCAGTCCTATGTATGTGTATCATATCTTAGTGTGATGAATATGCACCCTGACTTCAGGGAATAGTTTTAGTGGATATGGATAAATAGGGATATTGTTATGTTTATCACTTGATTCCTTACCTTTCAGAGGGTGAATCATGAGAATCATCATCAAGGTGTTTTTATCTAGCGACTAAAATTACACATGAGTAATTGGTAAAATTTCATGATTGAATTTTTGATAGGGTTACCAAGGACCCTATGGAATCGTGATTTTTTGGTTGATTATTGACCAGCTGATGATTGTTGTACACTTATTACTAATAAGAGAGACTCACTAAATGAATTAAATGAGAAATATTTACATACATTAAATCATATTATTTCATATATTTCCATGTGTTATGTTGTGATTTTGGTAAGGAATTAAAAAATATATAGGGACTCGACTGGGATTTAGCATAGTGTACCATTCTCATATAAATTGATAGTCAAAGTGAACTATATGAATATTTTATTATATGCTTTTACCTTTAATTATAGACATTGGATGATCGTGGTATGATCAACTAGACTTGTTTTAGTTGACCTAAAATAATAGAGACCATGATTCAATTCCGATGGAACCTTGTGAGGCAATGTGTTGGAGGTTATGTTATTCATTGCATTTTTGGAATGAAGTGGTTAATGTAGTTTAAGGGGGGAAATTCTTGTTTAAGGTGTCCTATGAGAGAATGAGGATTATATTAAAATGGGATATTTATTTTTCTTGAGATTTACTCCCCATTTAGGCCACTAAAATATAAGGGATGAAAGGAATCTAACACAAAATTTTGTTTGAACCTGCAAGATCTCCAAATAGTTTGGGACAGTGGTGTACAGTATGGACCATCCTATATGTTATTAAGGCATGCACAATGTGTTCTTAATTTAGTAGCTTCATAGGTACATTACCAATCCTTTAGATATTATATAATATGAAGATATTTATTTACAACTATATACATATTATAAAAAGTATCTGGTGCATATTTTAGGATATAGTGAGAATGTACCCCAATGAAATATGGTACCACTCATCAAGATTTGGTAGAAGAACAGGTGGATCTAAGTGGGTAATTTGGAGTGGGAGGTTAATGTTTTATCACAGTGGCCTGGATTTCATGAATAGGAACCCTAGAGGTACTTCATGAGGATGATAATTAATTAAGAGGGGAGAACTTTAACTCCCTTAATTTTTTTTGATGAAAATACTTATTTCCTTTTTCCCTACCCTTTTATTATTTTTTTCGATGTTAGGTAAATTATTATAGACTTTGATATGAATAATGAATTTTTAGATTGAATTTGGTAGGTTGTGTTGCCAAAATAGGTTGAGGAAGGAAGTGGTGGTGTGTATAGAGACAATGTGGAGTTAATTCCACACCACAACAAAAGGGGTTGCACTGTTGTAGTCTAGTTCAAAAGAGGTTTCATAGTAACCTTTGATGTGGAGGACTAGTTTTTGAAGGTTGTGTTTTGGAGTCTCATTGTACAAAAAATATCTCTTTTACATGTAATTTTTAGATAGTTGCCCCATCCTTTATTCATTTGTAGTTAATATTTTTATTATGATTTTATATATTTGATTTCGAGATTCCATTTTCGAATTTATTTGGAGCCTTTATTTATGATTTAAAGTGGGTAATTTATGAGGCAATAATGGTTGTTTTTTCACATGGACTGATTCCCAAAAATATCGTGATATTCTTGTTTTATTTAACATTGTTATATAATTACCTATAGTTGTGGAGATAACTCCATGTTGTAGACCTCAACCTATATCATTGTAGTTTGAGTTACAATGTGGTTCTATGATATAGTCATCCTATTTTCATTGCAGAGGCCATTTTCTCAGCACTCTCTATGCTATAGGACTTGGTCCTACACTATGATGGTTTATTCCAGCACAATTATGAAATGTGTTGTATAACCATATTCCATGGTGTTATTATTCCAATACATGTCTACACTATAGAGAGTATTCCAACACTTATCCTTGTAATAGCTCCCTTCATTCACCATGAATCCATCCAGACATCCATGATTCCTTCTACCTATATTTATAATTTTATATCAGTGAACTAATGTAAGAATAATTTATACCATTCAATATGTTTCCCTTTACCTTACTCTAGAACTCATATCATGTTGGATTTTAATTTATTATAGGAGTTCTTAGAGAGAGATCATGTTTTTATTGATATACAAACGTGGTTGGGGATTTGAAATCTTTTACATACATTGAGGTTTCTATTTAAAATCATGAGGTAGGATGTTCTTTACCATTTTCATCCATGTATACGATGTTTACATTATATTGTGTTTTATTATCCCTTGATTTTTTTTGAGTTTTATGTGGGTGAATTAGAGTACAAGAGGCCTACTTGAATATGACGATGTGATTATGTGTATATCCATACATTAAAAATTTCTATGACTTTTTCTTACATGATATATCATTTTTTTCTTATTTTATTGCAAATCATGTGGAAGTGTTCTTTAGAAACATAGATTATTAGGTGGAGTCATGAGGATGTTGTGTTATTGTGTAAAAATCCGTAATATTTTGTTTGAAAATAAATATAGAGGTATCTGCATAAGTGGCGTGTTAACCAACCTGACATAGTCTAAATATCCTTAAAGGTAGGTATGGGTATCCCAATTGAGGATGTGCATAAGTAGATATCTGAAAGATATATGTATAGGATTCCCATGTACTTGGGTAATTGGTGTTAAAAGTAGAGATGATATGGGATCAACATAGTGGAATTTTTAATGTTCTTAGGACAACCACTATAAATGTGTGTTACCATAAAGTTGTTACTTTTTTAACTTATCAGAAATCTTTAACCGTAATGAGCCAAACTGGTGGGGTCAGGTTCATGGCGGCTTGGATAGAACATGATTATGTTTCACATGTATGGTTATATATTTATTTTAGAATATATTATTACATAAAATAAATAGTAATACATTATGTTTACTTATGATAAAGAGACATTTGTGGTGTCCAACTAAGTCTTGTAATCACACCATACATAGTAATTTCATTATTCATGTATATTTCATGACTAGAGACAGATAGAATAGAAGGGTCCCTGTGGTTGATGGTTGAGAAGAGGATTATGGATATTTTAGTAAATTGGGATAGACTCTAGAGGGATAGTTGTTTATTTATTTACATACATCCCTTTTCATGGTTTTTTCTTACCACTTTGGAAGAATGTTAACTCTTCTATGACTTGTATGCCATATTTTTTAAATTACAACATGGTTACTAGGATTATTTATAATCATATTTATTATTATTATTTTATTGAGGACATAATAAAAAGGGTATCTTCAATCCAATGACGGACAAAGACCCTCTCAACTATTCAACTGCCTCTTGTATATAGGGAGGTGTGCATGAGGTCATGTGACCCTCCGAAATGGACCCGATGGTTTTATTTGGTGTGTTACATAACATAATAAACATTCTTAAGATACATTGGTGATTTAATTAAAATTTTATATGTCATAGTAGTTCATTACGTTGTATCTAAGTTATAAAAAAAATTCACATGTGAATATAGATGCTTCTAGAAGAATAAATAATTCATTTATGGTTACAAACAAATTAGATGAAAAAATAACAAATGAATCCATGCATCAAAACATGTAATTAATATGATTTTTTATATCAATGATTTAAATAATTTTATCCTTATAAAATAAATATGATTTCGTATAATAAATTTTGTTCAACATGATTGAATATGTTTGGTGAGACTAAGGGTTTCCATAATGCATTTTTAGTTATAGAAATAGATTCTATTATTCTAAATGATATATGATATCAATAGTGTGTTTTAAAATATTGTAAATTTAAATAAGGGATAGAATATGTGAAATAATTAATAGTTTGATATTGAATCTTTTCTTTCAAGTAATAGAGAAAACGATTTGATGCATTGATAACTTGTATTCTTCAAGCATGAAACAATTTGTCACAATATGTATATTTTTATCACATTTAGCTCTTGAGAATAGAATATAAATAATTTTTGTTTAAGAGAATTGAGATGCTTATTTTTATTATACATTATTTTTGTTTTTTTTTAATTTTATAACATCTATAATGGAAGAGTAAAATTGGATTATTCTGGTTAGGTGATGTATCCTATTTTAATTTATATGAAATGTATAGAAAATACGATTTCATTCAAGGAACATTAATATATATACTCACTAAGTATATGATTCACTGGTTAGAAATTAATATATAAATGTTATAATTTAGTAAATGTTCAAACATTATGAAGAAAATTTGGTTGAAAATTTCAATGATGCCTTTTTAAAATCTTATAAACGTCATTAAAACCTAGGGTTTTCAAATATGAGGAGTAAAAAATAAATATGATTATAATTGACAAGATACACCAAAAATATTTTATCCAACTCCATAGAATTGTCATGTTAGGTATGGATTTTATATAAATTAAATATTCAATTTTAAAAGGTATGTGATACAGACTGTATATTTTACAAAGTGTTGTAAATATACATATGCTCAAAATTAAATGAAGGATTGATTGATCTTGTAGTTAATATTCTTGAGATGAATTAAATTGTTACTACATTGAGGGTTTTAATGTAATAGATTTTATCTTTATAAAAATGAATATATATAAAAATATGTGTATCTTCCTCTCAATTATATTATAGGGTAAGATAAGATGTATGATAACAAAGAGTTGTTATAACAAACATGAAAATATTAATTATATACATATCTTTTACGAACAACTATGTTTTATAAATTGTTTAGAGAATAATATATGGTGACATGTGTTTATCCAATCGTTTTTTAAAATATGAGGGAATGTGTTCCCACAAATCATTAGCAGAATATTTTAAATAATGTTCCTTCTTGATGAAAAATTATCAAAACACATAGAATAACATATATGATATGGAAAAATGGTTTATTTACTAAATATTCCTAATAAAATGAAATTAATGTTTTTTCCTATTACAAAATGTTTGGGTTTATTCTTAAAAAAATATTTTGAATAGAATATAGTATCTAAGAATCTACTGGGAGTGTGTTTAAACCTAAAAATGTCAAAATTAACAAATAAAGGATAACACGAAAATTATGATAATTCTATTTCTCCTCAATATCCTAAAATGTTTTTGATATTAAATAGTAAATAAAAATATAAATTTCTATATTTAGTTTCCATTTAATATTTGGATATCACAATTACTTAAAAGATTATACTATTTTATTATTAAAAAATATATTAAAATTTGGTAATACAATTTATGATATATGATGATAAAGAAAAATTTAAAAGGGGTACATTTAGAAATAACTAAAAGTGGAATACAGTTTCTTGAAGGATTACACCACTAAAATTTAATGTTTAATTACACTTATATTCTAAAATTGTTAAGGATGTATAATGAGAAATGTAATAGTTACATTTAGTTAACAATTTAATGTAATTGTCACCATATACTGAAATATTTTATGATGGGTTATAAACAATAATTTAAATAGTTATATTATTTCAAGGAATATATTTATTGTTATAAGGTTACAAGGTTGATGATTAATGTCTTAAAAAGAGATCTAAGTAGAAAAAATAAGTTGATATCTTAACATTTTATGTTAAGAAGGTAATAATCTTGAATATTCTCAAAGAGGTAAACAGCTAGTAAAATTATTCTTAAATCTCACCATTATTCAAACTAGATTAAATCCTATAAGTTTCTCTCTAAGGAGTTTAGTGGGATGGGATTATAAAAGGGTCACATATGAATATGACCTGGATTATATATTATGTAATGTTTTAAAGAACCTTGAGAGTATGAAAAACATAAAAATGATTTGGCAGTATATCATATATTAAATGATAAACTGATACCAATGTTAGGTTTGTTAAATATTATTAATTTGTTTAATATTATTAAAATTTATCATATTATAGGAAGCCTCCAATTTATCATTCCTTCATATTATGAATAGAAAATTACATAGTGATATATATTTCATGAAGTGAAATTACAATTGACCTCTTATAGAATGACTTTGAGTTTATCTGTAACTAATGTTTTTCATGTAGTATTATTTGATTTTAAGAGATGTTAAATTTAACATGAGTATGATTATTATATGGAGATACAAAATATACCCTTGTGGCCCCAAACAAATAATATTATTCTTTGAGGGTGTTGGATGACCTACTAAGTATACCACATGGATTGTCATATAGATGTCTTTGGTGTAATAGGGGTTCATGGATTGTATTTTTATCCCCATATCCTATAGTTGGTAATATATCATCGATGATATCCTTTATTCTTTGAAAACCTAATTATGCAAGTTTGTATATTGACATTGCTAATATAGGAGGGGTTGGGTATGTTTCTGTTCATTTCATCTATTAGATATTAGCCTGGATATGATTTGACCACTCATATGACAAGAATGGCATTTGGTCTATCGATTGATATAGATTTTAGGAGTGTGTTATTGCACCTACAAATTATATATCTATCTAGATACGGGACATGTGATGTGCTTATCCATAATGATGGATGAAATGTTTTTTATTCATCGATCAAATCAATCATCAATCTATTAATCAAGAAAATATGATTTGGGTATATGGGATTAACATGTTTCATATCTCATGGTGTAACAACCCAGACATTTGTAAAATAAATTCCAATTTGTATTAAGAAATTCATTATTAGGTAATGTAGTCATAGAAAACACATGCCATATATTTTTAATTTATGACAGTTATAAAATATATCAAATATTTTCCTATCAGACATAAAATACCATTATGCTTCACAACCAATGATGATATATTTATTCTATGTTGACCATTAATGTTACTATATAATAAAGGTTATAATAATATCTAATTTAAATTAAAGAAATAATAGATGGCCTATGAAAGTATGAGTATACCCTATGAATCCCATATCTCAGAGCTTCTAGGGGAGATGGAATTACTAAGATAATCCCTTGACCAACCAAAGTTGTGATTCAATAACATAAAATAAAGATAAACCATTTAACGGATAATTTCAATTTTATCTGAATCATGATCCAATCCATGTTCGTTGAACCACTCCAAGAAAGTACTGCAACTGCACACATTATAATTAATGAATATGTTGATGCAATAAGGGGTTGTGTATCTAGACCAGAGTACAATGAATTTTATTTTTTATTTTTTATAATATAATGATTATATTGACCACTTTTCATTATTAATATATATATATATATATTATGCATTTATAAAAAATTTATTTTGATATGAAGGTACCAAAATTGTATTTTTTTTGTTAACATATACTTTCAAATAAATCATTTTTTTAAATTCAGGACTTTTTATGTAAATGTTATTTTCTTGAAATATTATTATTAAATAATATATAACTAAATATAAATGATAATATTATGTTATGAATTCCAAGGTAATTTTTATAAGGGTTGGAATTTTTTAGTGTCTTAAATACTAGTATTTTACAGTAAATAAGTTTTATTTATTTAAAAGTGTGAATTATAATAATTATAAATTTTTTTAAAAAATATATATTATTTTTTAAATAATCATGAAGAAATTTTCTATTGGTGAATTTGTAATATTTGTCTGGGATTTGAATTCTTGGGGTAAATAAACTACGTTTTAGATATATAGTGAAAATTATAAAATAACAACAGCCCTAATGTGATGTAATAAATAAGAAAAATATAATTCATGAACAAAAATTGTTTTCCCATTTAAAATAATTTTTTGAAGGTATTTGATTTGTTTTACAAACCTATAATTAATCAATCAAACCTCATTTTATATTTCATGGTTTTAAAAAAAATCCTTATGAACATAACACACTTACACATAATGAATGATATTATTTTAATTATTTTAGTAATTAGAATAATAAAATATTTACAACCACTCCTATTTCACTAAAACTGTTGGAAAAAAAATCATATTCAGGTGTTTAGTTTTGATTACTTTATTACATAGATTCCAAAACCTACGATTATAAAGTAATAAATAATTCCCTTATATTTTCCATAAATACCAACCAACCTATCATTCCTCTTCACTCAATAACCATTGATCATGAGCTACCTCTCCCTATAAACCTCTAAATTTATCACAGGGAGTTCTTAATCTCTTAATAATTTCCAACTAGGTTTTTAGAAGATCACTCTCTTGTAATAGATTCCATTTCTCTTAATTTTTTCCAGTAAATTCTATATTTTATTCCTTTGGATTTAAATTTTTTAATATTGTAATGTGTTTTTATACATCCCTTTATTATAATTATTATTCCCAAGTAATGATATGACACCTTTCACTCTCATTATACCCATACCCAAACCTTTATTCACAGCTGTTATACTATAAGAATTATCCCAAAATTTTCCAAAAAAAACTTTTATACTATGAATACCCTTCCTCATTTCCAATAATGATTATTCAATTAGATGTATTTACATTTAATTTATTTGGGAATTATATTTATGTGACCAACTCCCTTTAATTATAGGATTAAAACATTTAAATTCCGTTCTTATGTTTTATGATCAATTTGGAACACAAATAATTTTGCATGATATGAATTTTATTGGTGGGAATAAAATTATATAACCCTTCAATACATTGGGTTATATATTTATCTCATTTGATAAGATTTATGGTTCATGGGTAGTTATCCTAATGACATTATGTTATGATGTCTCTGTTTTTGGCTATGACTAATGCTTATGATTTTATTTTTATATTATTATGAATTATTATGATTCAGTAATGTTATCAACTTATATCATGAGTAGATGTTCATGATTATGACTATCTCATTTCTATGTAACTATTTTATGCCTCTTGACTCCTATGTACTTCTTTACATTATTATGTTCTTTGATTATTCCCTTACTAGGATTTATATCTCACCCCTTCATATGTTTGTACCCAGGTTATCCAGTGAAATTTTAAAAGGTAAATAGAATTTAATGTCACATTATGGAGTTTCTAAATGATGTTTTTATATCCTGGATTTATGTTATTTTCATTTGTACCTAATTTCTAAAAGACATGTGGCCACTTTATCTTGTTGGATTTTATTTTGTGTATATTTATGTAATATATCATGAAATACAGTGTATAAAAGATATGGGTTCTCTTGAATGGTCACTTTATGTATTGGATAAAGGGAAAATAAGAGAATACATGTTTTCATATGATGTATACTAGTTTATAGAGGTATATATATGCATGTGTTTTGTCACACCTGAGTTATTTTTTATTTTATGTGCATGTCGTTGTTTTTATCCAGATCTTTAAAAATCCTAATACTATTCTTGTGTGTTTTATGAGATTAATTTTGATTTTTTAACTACCATATATGTCTAATCACACTACTTTGTGTTCCTTATTTCTTGTTTAGGAGTTTTTAGAGAGAGGGTGGATACTTCATTATTTGGGCCAACCGTGTGCCCATTTCCAATTTTAAAAACCAATTTTTTTTCTTTTATAACTCATTTGTTTTTAAACATTTTTCAACCATTCCACTTAATTATTTTCCTCCAATTATATATTCAAAACTCCATATTCTTTGGTACCCCTTAATAATTCATAATCATAGTGAATTGTGATTGCTTATTTAGGTATTGGGCCATCCCATGGGTGCATTTCTTGTTTTAAACAAATAAGTTGTTTATTTTGTATCTAATTATATTTTTAATAGGCTTTGATGATTCCACATCCCACTCGAATCCCATATCCCTATCCTCACCACCATTATCGATTTTACCCCTTTAAATCTCATATTAGGAGCATATTGGGGAAACATTTTCAATGTACCTCAAATTGTCTAGAATTGAGAAGGTAAATTGTCTCATTCATAAATCATTCAATTAGTACTCTTTTTGCCAAAAATATTCTATAAATAGTTCTTTTTGACCTACGGATACTCTCTAAAAAGTTTCAATCCATTCAATTTTCTATAAGGGTTCAGCTATAATGGAATACAAAGAGTTTTCTAGTTAAAAAGGATTGATTCCTTCTCCTTTATCCTCCCTCTTCTTCCTCCTTTCATAATTTCTTGGTTTTATAATTTCCCCTAATCATGACAGACCTAGGGATCTGTAATACCATTATTTACTAGGGTTTCTTAGTTCGTTTGGGGATTTTCATCATAGGTTTAGGGTTTGTAAACCCCTAGATGGTGATTTGGGGTGTGTGTTTCCATTACGCGAAGGATTTGATGTAGGATATCCATTTCTCAATACTTTATCATTCGAGATTAATCATAATAATTATGTTATAATATTATTTATATGATATTTTCTGCTTTGAAATATTGGTATTAATGTTTTTATGTGAAAATTAGGTTTTATGACTTATTTTGTTAAAAATAATGTTTTTTTGGCATAAATGTGCCCTCCTATTTTTTGATAAATTATTCCATGAGATTTTGCACTTGGTTTATAGTATTGTGAATATGTTTCAGTTTCCTGAGTAACTTTATGGCATGTGAATGGTATTTTATCCCTTTTTTGTTCTTAACATAAGTTGTTTTGTTAAAGAGTGCATGTCATGGGTTTGGTAAATTGCATGGTTGGATTTTATGTGTCTAGTGAAATTTAAAATTATTTTTTTGTATTTATAAATACATTGGTAGCATGAAAAAAATTATTTTTTCATCCTTTTTTTCTTTCCATTTTTTATTCTGTTTTAAAAACCAATGGTTTTTGGTTTACAACATGTTTTTTCCCGAGTTTCCAAAAAATGGCCCGTTACACATTCTTGTGAAAATGTTTGTGTTTTGAAAATGTAACCTGAGTGTTTTAAGGGATTTATGAATGTGGATTTGATACTGTAAATGGTGTGTATAGAAATCCTTAAAAAATTTGAAATGCATAAATGTTTCAAATGTTAGTTTTGAGAAAACATTTAAAGGTATGTTCAGCCTTTCCTCAAAATAATTATTGAGTGTTTTACTTGTATATATCATGTTTTTTCAATTGGTATTGTTTTATGGTCCATGAAATGATTTTATTAAATGTTCTTAGGGCATAAAAATATGTTTTTCATGGTTTTTTGTGTTTTTATAATTAAAATAGTGTTTTTGAATGAGTTTTATGTGAAATTACTCAATACACTCCTTGAAATTGTTTTACAAAAACATTTAGTGGTTTTTATATTTGTGAACAAAATGTGAAGAAAGTTTGTGGGATGTTTTTGTTTTTATTGTTTGGGAATGGAATTTGGATGTGAAATGTGTATTTTATAATATGTGTAACTTGATCGAGAATTAATGGGAATCTCATGTATCTTGGTGGGCGGATGTGAACTAGTATTCTAGTGATTCAGTGGGGTTTGGCCCCTATTTCACGTAGCATGTTTGACAATAAAAACACTAAAAAACAATGATGATGATGGTGTTGGGGGAACAATAGGTTATTGTTATGCTCCATACTAGTGGCTCGTGTGCATGAGGATGGATATTTATTATGGTTACTTTCACCGAGATACAAGGTACTGGGGGCTCACAACTAACTAGTCCCTAGGGGTGTTCTCGCGACTTGTGCTCATTGGATATTTTGTTCTCACTATTGGCATACAGTGTGTTTGGTTTGAAAATTTTGTAGTGTGTGTGATTTATTTCAAACTGTTTATTCTTTAAAGCATCCCTCTGGAAAACTGTTTTTATTTTGAAGTTGCACCTCTTTGAAAATTTTTTACTAGAATTCGTGTTTATAAAACATGAATGTTTTCTTCTAATAAATATTATAGCATGGAACCTCATTTGAAAAAAATACTTTTATATCTTGTATTTAAAACTTTAAATTTATTTTTCATTTATTTCAAAAGAAGGGTATTGGGAATAGAATATCGGGAAAACCAACAGAGTTTTAATACTCTTTCCTATAGTCTTCTTCTATTTGTATCCCTTGTGAAAGTTTCAGCAAGAGTTCGATCACCTTGGGCTATGTGTGATCTTTTTTTTGGAGAGTGACCAGAGGGGCCAGATGGAGTTAGTTGGTTATCGGGTTTGGTAATTTGAGCTCTTGGTTTAGTTGTACTTTTAGTTTCATGTACAAATAGTGTTCAGTTCAATTTTTATATAAATGCATTTTTTTCTATCTATTTCATTCTACTATTTGTTTTATTGTTTATATAAGGTATAAATAATTCCCTTGTGCACTCTATTAATTCCCTTGGAACTTTTCTCCATCCCAAGAAGATCAGGAATGCCTCTCGGGACTTGTCACGGGAAGACCTTGGTGACCGGTTCAGGGTCGACTCAGGTTGGTTCGTGAAAAAATGGTATCAGAGGAGGTCGTCTCTTTGGAGACCTTTTTTAGAGAGCCATTATTATTTGGAGATGCCATGTTATATGGGGTCTTATTTTTGGGACTTGAGGGGTATGTTAGGGAAGAGATTCACGAACTCTTGCTCATTTGGATCCTCGGGTTTCCATGAGATGTATGATTTTATTAGTGTCTTTTGTTCTTGTTGATTGTTTTGTGTTGGGATATGAAAAGGGGAGTCTGACTAACGACCTTTGTGAGCTCGCAGGGCCTGGAAGGCCTTGTGTAGACAAGGGAAGTTCATAATAAGTCTCTCAGTGTTGGTTTTTTGTTTGACGTATGGCTGCCAACCATATGGTCAAGTCACCCCCAACACTAGTACCCTTTTGAGTTTATTACACATTTTTTGAATACTGAATTTTGTTTTTGAAAATCCTTGTGTGAGAATTTTGGAAATGGGTTTTAATGGAAGGATTGGATTTTAAAAATCGAAAAAGGCAATTTCAAAAATTAAATATAAGAATGGTTTTTGGAAGGTTGTGTTTTTGTGAAACAAATGTTGGGGAGAAGTCGATATTATTTAAAAATATTGGATTTTAGCTAATCTAAACGTGTGGTTTATTGAAATAAAATGTTGAAAGTGTGAATCATTTTAAGTTGGTTATGAATATTTGTTTTAAATCTGGTGTTTTGGGATGTCAAAACGTGTTTGAATATGTTAATATATTTTTGGAAATTGGATTTTGAGATTTTGGTGTTTTCCTAGAAAGGCTGTTTATCTCAATGGACGTCAGATTATGAAAATATATGTTTCTAAATTTTAAAAAATGGGAAGTCATTATTTTGAGTATCTTGGTTGTTTTTAATGTTTTAAAAATGAAAAGGAGTGGGTTTTTTATTAAATGGTTCTTAATTAAGTCTGATTTGTTTTTTAAAATAAGAAAAGGGTTTTTGACTTAGTGGTTGGTGTTTCTTTTAAAGGTACATGATTTTTGGAATGATGTTGTTTTGATTTATCCTTTGGTGTTTTTATGGGTGATCAGAAATATGGTTTTATTTATATCTAGAGGGATAGCCTTTATAGAATGGTGGTTGGGTTCCTAGGGTGGAATGTAAATGTTCATGTGGGCGAGACTTGATGAAAATCAATTGGTGAATGTGGAAACCCACCAAGTTATTTTGATTTTCAAAAGTGTTTTCAGATAAAAAATTGTGGTTTTTGTTTATGAATTTATGGTTTTGTGGATGGTTTATCCTATATATTAGAATTTTTTCCTATTCTGTATGCTTCCTTGTAACCAAGAAGTCGAAATCTTATTACGTCTTGGTATGAGATCTTATTGGTAGATCGGTGTTGTGGTATTGTTCAGTGGGTTTCTAAAGATGTTTTGGATGTTGTGATGTGGCCATGGATGTTTCTCCATTGGTAAGATTCCCAGTTGATCAACCTAAGAATTTGTTTCAAATGCTAAGTCCACATCTTATAATGATACCTTAGACCGTTTGTTGAAATACAGAGATGTTTGGGCTTGATATAAAGGTCTGTCCCTTTATGTTGATTTTCTCAGTTGTAGTAGTTGTGCTCGGTGATGTTTAGTAGGTTTTTTTGGTGCCTTTTTCATTTTTCTCCTTGTTCAGAGTGAGAGAAAATAGTGTTGTGTATCTCCATGTTCTTGTTTGGATAAAAATTTGTTGTTTAGGAAGAGTGTTTCAGAATTTACCTTGATCTTCTATTTCTTACTTAGAGTGTTATGTTGTACTGTGTGGGAATATGGTATGGATTACAAGTCAAGAATTATCAAAGCCTGACTGTGAGGCAAGATATGCTTCATCCATCAGAGCTCCATCCATAAGTTTCAGAGTGAAGCAGGAGCATAGTGTGGAGTCCTAGGTTTGTGGGTAGTGAATATAATCTCATACCATAACCATTTCAGTGTGGTAGTTCCATGGTTTATTTTGTGGTTTCAATGGCCCAATTATTGATTCTACTCCCCTCCCCTCCCTAATTGGGAGGACCGTGGATCTGTGCAAAGAGTGAGGGCCCGGTTCATACCTCCTCCATTCAAGAGTGGGTGGATTAAATGTTCATGTTGTGTTCCTCTAAACTAGGGTTGGTAAATTGTTTTAGGAGATTTTAATGGGCTTGTGGGAGTGAGGCTTGATTAAATCTTATTTTTGAATTCTTGTTTGTTTATTCCTAGTTGGCTTCTAATGGTGGGGAGACCCGCCATGGGAATCTTTGATTTTCATCCTAAGAATATGTATTATTAAAGTTGTTTCTTAATGGTGTGGAGTAAATTATGGACTCCCCTAGAAGATTTGTTTTATTGAGTTCTCTTTGGTTTAAGTGATCATTATGTTCTTTGTGGGAAGGCCCAAAAATCAGGTTCTTAATTTGGATGTGGAATTTATGACTCGATCTATCGGTTGATTCTCAGGAAGTGGGTTTGAGTAATTGTTTTGTTTGAGGAAAAAGGCTTCTGTTCCATTAATTATGAATGATATTTCCTTGTCTTGAGAGACTAGATCATATTTGTAATGAATCCTTCGGTTTTTTTTATTTTAGCTGGAATGTTCTATGTCTTTCCTTGGGCGGAGAGTTTTAATGGTGGGGATAATTGTCACAGCTTGGTTTTTTTATTTTATTTTCATGTCTTGGTTTTCATCTGGATCATTGAAAATCTCAAACATTTTATTGTGTGTTGTATGGTATTTATTTTGGGTCTTTAACTAACAAATATGTCTAATCACTATAATTTGGGTTCCCCATTGCCTGTTAATGAGTGTTTGGAGAGAGGGTGGTTACTTCTTGATTTGGGCCAACTATGAACCCATTTCCAGTTTTAAAAACCAAATTTTTTTCTTTTCTAAATCCTTTGTTTTTAAATATTTTTCACCCATTACATTTCATACCTTTCCTAAACTGATATATTCAAACCAAAATATACTTTTAGACCCCTTAATAATTCATAATCATGGTGAGTTGGGGTTTCTTATTTAGGTCCATTTCCAGTTTTTAAAAAATAATTTGTTTCTTTTATATCTAATTAACTTTATAATATTGTTTAGTGATTCCGACTCCCCAAAGAATCCAATATCTCTATCCACACCCCCATTATCTATTTTCTCCTTTTGGAGCTCATTTTATGCTCGGATTGGGGAAACATTATCAATGTATCTCAAATCATCCATAATTGAGAAGGTAAATTGTCTCTTTGATAAATAATTCGATACATACTATTTTTTGCACAAATCTTCTTTAAATGGGTTTTCCTAACATTATGAGACTCTACAAGATGTTTCAAGAAATTAAATTTTCTTTAAGGGTGCATATACAATGGAATACAATGAGGTTTCCAGTTCAAAAGGTGAGATTCTTTCTTTTTTATCCTCCTTCTTCTTCCTCCTTTCATTATTTCTTGGTTTTATAATCTCCCCTAGTCATTGTCCACCTAGAGTTATGTAATACCATTATTTTTTATGGTGTTTTTGTTATTTTGGTTCTTTTAATGATAGGTTTAGGGTTTGTAAACCCTCCTATGGTGATTTTGGGTGTGCGTTTCCATTACGCTAAGGATTTGAGGTAGGATGTCCCTTGCACAATCCTTTATTATTTAATATTATTAATTATCATTCTATTATAACATTATTTATATGATATGTGCTTCTGTGAAACCTAGGTTTTAAATGTTTTGTGTCAAAATTATGTTTTTTGACTTATTTTCTTGAAAATAAAGTTTTTTTGGTAAAAATGTGCACTCTTTTTGTTTGATAAATTATTCCCTGATATTTCACAATTGGTTTATGGTATTTTGAATATATTTCAGTATCTTGGAAAACTTAATGGAATTTAAATGGTATTTTATCCCTTTTTAAGTGCTTAACAAATGTTTTTTTGTAAAAGAGTGCATGTCATGTGTTTGTTAAATTTCCTGGTTGGCATTTATGTGTCTAGTGAAATTTAAAATGTTTTTTTGGATTTATAAATACATTTTAAGAATGTAAAAAATTATTTTGGGATTATTTTGTGGCTTTCCAATTTGGATTTGGTTTTACAAACAAATGGTTTTTGGTTTACAAAATGTTTTGGACCGAGTATCCATAAAATGGCCCGTTTCACATTCTTCTGAAAATGGTTGTGTTTTCAATATGTAACCTGAGTGTTATAAGGGATTTATGAATGTGGATTGATTCTGTAAATTGTGTGTATACACCTCTTTAATAAAATTTAAATTCATAACTTTGTCAAATGTTAGTTTTCAGAAAAACTTTAAAGGCTCGTACAACCTTTCTTAAAAATAAAGAATGACTGTTTTACTTGTATATACCATGTTGTGTCATTTGGTATTGTGTAATGGTCGATGAAATGATTTTATAAAATGTTTTTAGGGCTTCCAAATATGGTTTTGGTATGTTTTTTGTTTTCTGTGTTGATAATTAAATGTTTGTTTCTAATGAGTTTTATTTGCAATGCCTCAATACACTTTGATTTTTTTTTACAAAACCATTTAGTGGTTTATTTATTCATGAAATAAATGTGAAGAATTTTTTTTGGGATATTTGTGTTTTTATGAGTTTGGAATGAAATTTGTATGTGAAATGTGTATTTGTTAATATTTGTGACTCGATTGATCACTAAAGTGAATCATGTGTATCTAGGTGGGAGGAAGTGTACTAGTATGCTAATGATTTCGTGGGGTTTGTCCCCTATTTCACATAGTATGTTTGACGATGACAACACTAACAAAACTACGATGATGATGATGTTGGGGGACTACTGGGTTGTAAGTATTCTACCTACTAGTGGATCACTTGCATGAGAACATATATTTATTATGGTTACTTTCACTGAGATTTGAGTTACCTGGGGATCAAAACTAACTAGTGCCTAAGGGCGTTCTTGTGACTTGTGCTCATTGGTTATTTTGAACTCACTATTTTCATATGGTTTCTTCGGTTGGAAAATTAACTAGAGTGTGTAATTTATTTAAAACTGTAAATTTTTTAAAGCATCCCCCTTGAGAACTAATTTCATTTTGAAGTTTCACCTCTTGGAAAAATTGTTACTAGCATTATTGTTTATAAAACATGTATGTTTTTTCCTAATAATTATTATATCATGGAACCTCATTTTAAAAACATACTTTTATATCATGTATTTAAAACATGAAATTTATGTTTCTTTTTTTAAAGGATGTGCTTTGGGAATAGAATGTCAGGATAGCCTACTGAGTTTTAGTACTCACACCTATATTCTTATTTTATTTTTAGAACTCATGCAGGTTTCATCTTGAGTTCGATCCACCTGGGTGATGTGTGATCATTCTGTTGGAGGGTGACTAGTGGGTTCACATGGTGTTCGTTGGTTATCTTGTTTGGTTAGTTGAGTTTTTGGTTTAGTTGTACTTTTAGTTTCTTGTACAAATAGTGTTCTGTTCAATTTTTATATAAATGTATTTTTGGTTGTCCATTTCTTTCCCTTGTTTGTTTGATTGTTTATATATGGGAGAAAACATTACGTTTTTTACTCTATTGATTACCTTAGTTCTTGTCGCCATCACAGGAGGATCGGGAATGCCTCTTGAGGCTTGTCATGGACTGGCCTGGGTGACCGGTTTAGGTTCGACTCAGGCTGGTTCGTGACATGTTTAATGGAGATTACACCATATCCCTTTATAGCTTGAGTATCATTTAAAATTTTCTATATGTTGGTCTTTTCTTATATATATATATATATATATATTATGATATTTATATTTTTTCATCATATTGAAGGATCATGGAGTCACACATTGTGGTTGACTGAATGGGTAATGAGTTTGACTTAGAGAGAGATTCTAAATGTGTTTTGGAGTAAATAAAAAGTTTTTTGGTTCAGTTTTCAGAGGTTATTTCATATGATGCAATACATGGTGAATTTTATGATATATTCCCAAAAGTGTTTCAGATTATATCCAACAAGATTTTTGGATATGGTTTCACAAGTTATTATATATGATAAAATAAAAGTAGAAACAGAAGAATGTTTATTACGATTAAGTGTTAATGGTAGATTGATGTGAACATCCCCGATATATTTATATATATATATACATATATAAATATGTTTGTGTTTTTTAATTTATAATTATAATATTTATATCATCTTGAATGAACAACGTTATTTTATTAAAATTGGGTATATTATTCAATGTTTTTTAGACACCAGAACAATTATCCACTTAATGTATCATTTAAATAAAGCATATCATAATAAGAAAATTGTTGGAGTTTTATTTATCCATGCAAGAGTTTCATTAGTTATTCAAAAAATTTAGTCATCCCTTACAATGCATGACTAAATGAAACTTCCCAAGAGATTCCTTATGCATTAGATAAAAATTACCATGTTATGGAAGTGGGGAATGTGTATTTGTATTGTTATTATCTAAAACTCCCAAATATATGTTACTCTCTTCTATTTGATTCTTTGAATATGATATTATAGAACATATGGAATGGAAGAATAATTCCATCTAAATGATAGATGAATCACTCATATTGTGGATATCAATGGGGAGGTGATTTCATTTGGATACTCTTGTGGTAATCTTTATCATGCACATATGATGAAGACTAAATGCTACTGATGCTCATCAGTCTAGACAATGTTTTATAGTGTTCTTAATTTTACTATTTTAACACCATTTTTAGATTAATTACAGGGATATCCTTGGTTATGGTTTATTATTCCTTCTTATGTATCTAATAATAGTCATTAGTTATTTACGAAACCTTTAAGTAATGCCTATAAACCTTGATTATATTCTCCTACCCATATTATTCTCTTATTCTCATGTATAGTATTCAGTTATTGTCATTTATGATTTCCCTTACTGATAACCTGATCTAATTCTATCTTATGTTTCTATTCCACATGTTATGAAGACGAATATTATGTATCATATGAATAAATGATATATTGTGAGAAGGCTATTTGTGGGTTATGTTGAGTATGTTATAAAATATGTTTATTATGTATCTAATATCCAAATATATTAAAACATTAGGTTTTTGGGTGTGATTTTTTTGTGATAGGTAATGAATATTCAAATAAAATTGTGTAATATGTTTGTATGTTTTTCTTGATTCACATCAGTTGGTATCAGAGTGGGTTTTATATATATTTGGGGATTATGTAATGATGAAAATTTTTATAAAACCTAAATCAATATTTGATGAACAAAAGTACTGTGGGAAGATCTAAGAATGTCCTAGGTTTGAAATAAGGTGTCAAAATTTAAGAAATTTGAGTATTGACTTTCATTATCATGTGATTACTTACATTGATAATTATTTTTTTATACACATAATAACCAGTTGATTTTATTCAATAGTTGGAACTATGAGGAATCTTATTAACAATGAATGTGATGGATAGTTCAATGGTTTTTCCAATGAGAAACCAAATTTAATGACATTTGGAGTATAAAATCTCATGACTATTCTCACCTAACTACAAAAATATGTGAATAATAAGATGAATCATTACAAAACCACGAATATAGTAAGTGAAGAACAGTACTACACTAATTCCTTAATTTAGAAAGGAACAACCACCCTTATGGGTCTTATAATCAAATTTTCAATGAAAAATAGATCAATAAAATAGAAAAGAAATTATCCATTCTCTAGTGATCAGAGTATGGAAAGGTTGTTTTAGTCATTTTTTGTTTTGGAGTAGGGCAAGATTTATGGTGGAATATCATTCATAAAATGGGAAAAAAGGAGGATGTTATCACAATGAAATGGGGGGGGGGGGGGGGTTAATAAAATATTATTTACCAAATATGTTTCTGTAACTATTCATAAAAAAATTGATATAGAATTCCCATAGATAAAACAAAATAAGATTAAATCTATTAGTAACTATGAATCCTAATTCACAAGACACTAAATATATGCCTCATGTTATATCATGGACCCTGAAATAATAATAAATCATTTCTTTAGTTTTATAAAACTAAATATTTAATAGTAGTTGTCTATAAATGGATTTAATTGATATGGAAATTTTTTTTATGTTCTCTCGAGGTAGAAATGGAGATTGGAGACTCTGATTATTCTCATGGTATTGGGGACAAGAAGCGAATTTTTTTTTTGAGAAAACAAGAATGTTAAATCTTATGAAAGAATGAATTTAAATTTTCATACATTCTAAATATATGGGTGAATAATTGAGGGAATTTCCTCAAAAGAATATGTAAATTATTTATATAAAGGAGAGAAGGCTATCATGCACAAGAATGACTAAGAGATATGGAGAGACAAACTAATGAAATGGATAAAGGTAGGGATCCTCCAAGGGCTCCACCCACACTCCAATGTTTAAATTAAATGGAGTATTGGAATTTAAAAAAAGTGCACTAACCCCATGGTTAATGATGAATGTAAACATCAAAAACTCCAAAATCCAAGCGAGAGTGGTAAAGCCTATATAATCACAACTACTGAAGTGGGCCATGAAAACAAAGTGGTGAAAGGTACACTCATCAATATCAACTAAAATATTATAAAAGTATTATTTTATTTATTTCTAACCAAATATTTACTTTTAAGAAGTCTTTCTATGTGTATCTTATCATTACCCCGACATTTAGATATCATGTTATGGATGAAAACACATAGTGCTATGTTTATTTCATCCCAAGTCTAAAAATCATCCCTAATAGATATTTGGGAGAATATTTTCATATAAATCATATTATAATACCTTTAGTGTAATTTGATATGATTTTTGGAATTAATTTAATATCTATTTAAATATCCTCTTTCATATTTTGGGATTGGGAATCAAATTTCATGTCATGAATCATCCTATAATGGTCTACCATTGAAAATATGACCATGACCACCCTATAGAAATTTCATACATATATGGAAATTCATACCTAATCATGAGGGTTATTTAACTCATATCATTGGTTAAAACATGATATTGAGTATATAAATATTGTGTTGAAATCATTTGATATATTCAAGAATAGTTTTCTGGTCAATCCCAAAATTGATAGGTTGATTTTTCAATCAAATTCAAACATGGTGTTATGAAAAAAATAAAATACATCATATATAATGACCTTTATTGAATTGGGAAATTAAATACCTATATCTATTAAGATCTAAAAAATGTTTTTTTCAAGTACTCCATCATTAGGTGTACCATACCACTTATTATAATAAAGTGGAATCAATAAGACTCTACATTGGATATCACAATCTTAACATGATAATGTTAAAGAAAAATTATCAGATACACCATACTGATGTCTTTTTTGATCAAGAAAGAGAGGATCAATAATTCCCAAATAATTTACATTGATCAAGATATCATCAATTATGGCTCAAAATGGATCCAATGTCAACTAAAACCTCTTAAACCTTTTATAAAACCTTTTAAACCTTTTATAAATTCATATAAATTTAATTTAGACTCAGAAATTCCAATATATTCTCCATAGATCTGATGAATATAGTCTCTAAATATTACCTCAACAAATTTATGTTATTATTTATATAAAATATTCTTATATATTAAAAAATCATGGAACTTCATGCAGATCATTTAATTATTGTGTTAAATACCGTGATAAATGATAACTTTAATTCTCAATTTAGTAAGTGTGAATTATATGAATAAAATGTATCATTCATGGGTCATAAACTAAAAGAGATTTTATATCTATGGTTAAATAAAATAAAAAGGTGATATAAGAATGTCCCAAAACATCCACTATAATAGAGAGTTATAGTTGTATTTTATTAGCTAGATAATATCAATTTTTTGTGAGAAATTTCACATGACTATCAGATCAACAAACCAAGTTAACTCATGAGGGAGTCATGTTCCTATGGATTGATGAATTTAAATAAAATTTTAATAATTATAAGATATTGTTGGTCAGTTCACCTATACTCACATTACCTTTAGTAGATGAATGATTATAATATAATGTGATACATCAGAAGAGATATCGGGATGTGTTCTTCTGTAGAAATAAATGGAGGTAGATTATTGTAGATGTCAATTAAAAGTTCATAATCTAAATTACCTAATATGTTTTTTGGATATAATAGTAATATTTTAATTCAATATATGTATGAATTATATCTATAGTTAAAATTGTAAATTTTTTTTATAATAATAAGATCGTAAATTGTATGTTCACACCAAAGGATTTAAAAATTAACAAAAAGAGAAGGATGGAGTATATAAAGGACTATGAATGATTGAAACATTACCACATTGGGATGGAAAACTAGGTAGTTTATTATCTTGGAAGGAAGTATTATATTACCTTATATAGGATAAGGATTTAAAGGGACTCAATACTTATGGATTTAAAATAATGGACATTGAAATCATGATGGGGGGAGAAATTATATCTTCCTCAAATGACTGCTCAGCCATCTAATCATGTAAATATCAAGGATTCATGGAAGGAGGATATGGATATTCATAAGAAGGTATGACATATTTGGGATTTCAACTTTTACAATGAAGGAATTATAATATTTTAGAAAAGAATATGTATATTTTTAATACCAGAATTGAAGATGGAACTATTAGATAATCCATGTAGCTTAACATTATTTATCCATCCTGTAAGAACAATGATTATTGAGATATCAATAATTATTTTTAGTGGGATAGTATGAAGATAGAGATTGTAGAGTATGTGTCTCAATGCTTGGTATTCCAGCAAGTAATGGATGGACAAGAACAATATAAGGGGATGATACAACTATAACCATACCTATATGGAAATAGGCGAATGTCTCCAGGGATTTAATGGAATGTCTTCCTAAAACATCTAAATTTTTTAATTCCATTGGGTTTAAAGTTAACCGCCTTATGAGGATATCACATTTCAATATGAATATGATCGCCTGATAATTGTACATCGCTTAGGGTTATTTGAAATTCATGTATTATTCATCTTTATAAACAATAAAAATATGGTTTTACCTGTCATACCCATTCATAAATAAATCTTCATTTAATTTTATATTATCATAGATAAATAATTACATGAATTGGGTAAGTAATTCATCCTTTGAAAATTTGTGATTTTGGTTTAAAAATTTAATGAAAAATATTATTTTTCTATAATTATTACTTATACGAATGGTTTTGATGAAACATATGGGATATTGAACATAATAAATTGGAAAAGACTTGATTAATGTTTCCATTTTAACATCAACTACAACATTATGGGATTGATGCATATTTATTATTACATTTTTTTATCTGTGATGCATAGTTAGAATTCTCATGCAGAGAAAAACCACCCATGGCTATTCAATTAGCATATCTATGTAATTCCAGGTAAATATATCTTTCTGATTTATAGGAAATGAAGTATAATACTATTTTTAATAGGTAATCCTAGATGAACTAATTGGAATGTTTTGTGGATATTCATTATCTACTTATTTCAAATATATCATATAATCAATTGTTTTCATTACACATTCTAAAAAAGATAGTGGAGCTTCATTTATCTCCTCCTCCTCAAGATTAAGGGAATTGTTACAATGATTTTCTTTTATGGTTTTTTGTGTTTTCACCACCATAGTAACTTCTTTATTAGTTGATTTAAATTTACAAAATCAAAATTTATATACGAACATGATTATGGGGTTTCACTCTCATATATACCACATTAATTGTTGAAAAGTTATATAAACCTTATATAATATTTTTTTTGAGGATTGATTATGATATGAAAGGCCCTAGGTTAGGCCAATTTCTTATTGGAAATCCCAAATGTGGGGTTTTACTCCCATATTATGAATATTTTTTTCCACCTATGGTAGAAAATTATGGTACAATGATCACATCCATTTTTCTATTTAAGGAGAAAATACTAGTTTCTGGACATTTTAACATTTTTGAGAGAATACAGAGAATTCCATAGCCCGGATAGGTCTCCACAATAAAGTAAATAGAAAATAAAAATAATTTTTTATGTTGTTTCATAAAATAATATTTGAATCTTCTATCCAATTTAGATTCATAAATTACATTATTTTCTCTATTGAATGTTTATTTCCTGCCCTCTTATAGTACCCAACATCAATCTACCATGTCTCAAATGTGCTAAAATTTAAATTTTCATTGTTACTGAATCTTAATTACATAATGGGGGAGTAATTTATTCATTGATTAAATATTGAAAACACTTCCACATATATATAAATCCATGTTCATACCCAAAAATAATGATGTATTTTATATTATATAATAACTATGAATTTTATATTTTAAACAAATCCATGAATTGGGATCTCATCATAATATTCTCTAAGGTATATTGTTCACACATTCTATAACCTTAAATTGTTTGCCTAGTGAAATTAAAATTAGTTTCCTTTAACCTAAGGCATTAGACGGTTTTTAATGAGATAAAATTGATCCCAATACTATTTTTCACTAATTACTAATGTAAACCTACTTTTTTTCAGATTTCCATACAAGTATAAGTGTTTAATGTTCACTTATATTATCAATAATTAGTCATACATTATGAATGAAAAAATTGTATTATATTTAGTAAAATTAAATTCAATATAGTAGGCATCAGTTGTATCCATCCCAATTTCAAACTCTTATAGGGCTATCAAGGGTTCAAAAATGACCCCAATGATTTATTTATATATGAGAGGGGTCTCTAAAATTGTTTTTCATGATAAAAAATCATTATATTTTACTTCTTCTAAATTTTCCAAGAATTTATATCAAAAAACTTCTCCTAAACATGTGGGTCTATATTTATTGGTGATTATTGGGATGAGTACCCCAAATTTGATTGTGATTTTTCATTAAAAAAATGGTTATAGAATAGTTGGACACTCTACAGATTTATTATTGTCTACACATTGGAACTCCTTTTAAATGGCTGAAAAACCAAATTAGGTTTGGGTAGTAACTTGAGATCCATTGGTCTTTCTTCTTCTCTTCTGAAAATATTTTCATCACCCTTCTAATAGATTTTATGGTCTAATTGAAATAGTCTATAATAGGAACATGAATCCCTCATGGTTCATGATTTATTCTACCCAAAAATATCTTCCATGACTATAATGAATGTAATATAGATTATATAATACATTTTTAACTTTATTAAGGTTCATTAATAGAATATATTTGACACTAGTTTATTCCACATCCCCATCTAAAGAGGGTTCCATTTGGTATCGATATTCACATCCTTCAAATGTAAGAGCATGAAGTTCATGATGGTCTATACTAGTTTATGGAAGCTCAATGGTATCTCTGCATGCTCTGTAGCATATGAATGTTGATTAAAATAACTCTAAGAAGGATTTAGGGATGAAGATGTCTCCTTTAATTATTTAAAGGAATTAGGGTCATGTCTTATTCTTTCAATCATTACCTAATGATTTCATTTTTTTGAATAAATTATTTCTATGTAACACAATTATTATAAATTTTGAAATTTAAATATAAATTTTTATTTCACTCTACTTCTTCACCAAGAGGGGTGTTAACCGCTTCAATCACATGAATCCTTATAGTATTTAATATCACTTCACTATCATCAACTAATTTTTTCAATACATATTTAAAAATAAAATATTCCTGAAAAGTATTTCCTAAAATCAAGTATAAAATGATTTTGTTAGGGGGCCATTGATACCTACCGTGTTAGGTTTTCTAATATAAAGATATGTAATCTTGTTGTGATATATTAATGATATGAAAAAATGAGGAACTTTCATAGCATAAAAAGAATGTGATTTATTCTTCATATCCTTGAAGTCGTGATTCATTTGTTTTCCAAGAAAATCATGAGTTTTGTGGACAGGGTTCATGAACTATTCTCACTATGTTGGAGGTTTTAGTGAAATTATAACATCCCATGGTTTTAATACATAAATATTACATCCATTTGGATGAATATTCAATAAATAACAATATCATCAACACCATAATAATAATGTTTTAGAGAATTTGATGATTTTATATAGAATTTTATTATTTTATGAATGATATTAAATATCTCCAATAAAAAACTTCAAACTTAGTATTCTTCAAAATAATACCCTACTAAAACATTCTTTATATCCTAGGGAAACATAACATAATAAATAGGCTATCTCAAAAGATTAGTAAGAGTAAACATGGGATATATCAATTGATGATCATATAAGAGAATAATTTATTTGTAACGAAATGATATGTTGTCCATAAAATTCAAGGATCATAAAACATATGAAAAAGATAATAAGCATGAACTATTGCTTAAAACATTAACTTTTCAAGAGATGTGAAAAATTAGAATTAGAATTTATTATAACTCAATCCTAAACCATATGTTCATGTCGTAAATGCATGTTTTGTCATGAAAAGTATAGAAACCATTTAATATTTCAATGATAACTACTAATAAAATTATATTTGGCATCAATACATGATTCCTAAAATGGATCAAGCACATCGACTTGTTTCCCATAATGGACCAAGAACATTGACTTGTTTTCCAAAAATATATCATGAGAAATAATACATTACCCAATGCATTGTAGAGAGATATTGGTCCCACCCATCCCAAGATGAAAACTATATATATTCATTCCATTGTATCATAAATCATTCATCATATCAAAACACATAAAAAGTAATGTGCTTCATAAATGTTTCATCTTTTCATTATAAAAATAAACTATATAAATAAAGAATAAGGACAATATCTTTGAATCATATCCCCATTAAAGTATAAGTAACAACATTTTATTTCATCATATATGGAAAAAAATTATCTCACTTGGAAAAATAATTGTGTAAAATAACTTATCCATTTTATAATTACTTCTCTTTAAAATAAATTTTCACTTTAAAATGAAAACCTATATTTTAAAATGAACTTGTAAATGAGTATCCAAATAAATAGGGTTCATGATGGCAGGAAAATCCTCTCAGTATGTAATGTTTAAAAAAAATTCTTCGCATATTTTTGTTGTAAAATTCCCAAAGAACCTCATTTATAAAATAATAAAGATATTCATATCGAGCCATTTTGAAAAAAGTAAAAATGGGTAAAAATAAATTTAAAAAATGTAAGGATAATTGTAAAAAAATTTGAATAATTTTGTTTAAAACATGGAAATATTTGATAAATATTCCCAAGTAGAGACTTAATTATTAAAAATCCCGAAAAATGATGAGATTCGGAAATAAAAAATTAGTTTAAGTATTATCATTTGATTAACTTGTCAAAGCCTCTTATATAAAAAATAATGATTTACTATACATTTATTATTTAAAAATTTATCTATAATGAAATTTAAGATTTATTTATAATTTCATATCACCTGGGTGTTTCAACCACTTCCCTTCATAGAGGAAGTCATTGACAGATCGCTGATAGGGCGTCTCAGACTTGTCTCCTGCAATCCGAGCATTTTTCATGGAAATATCAGATTGTATTCCCCTCATTCCAATATTAGTGAAAGATATTTACACCTCATTTTTTTAATTTTAATCCTTTATTTTAACAACTTCCATTGGATTTTGAATTGGGTGTCTAATTAATGCTATCTCTTTTATAAAAAAATCATCTATTTACAACTAATTTGTTATTAAATTCACTAGCATGGGTGATAATTGCTTAATTTTCCAAACATGTTTCAGTTCAGCTATCTCTATCTATATACATTGATCATGTTTCCATAATTTATAAATATTTTATATAAAAATAATATGTATTAATTATATACATATTTATAATAATTCATAAAAATTAGATATAGAAAATTTAATTACACCATTCATGGAGATGGGAGGTCGTACATACACATAAACATTTTTTCCATTTTTCAAATGATGGAATGGAAGAAAATAATAAGATAATTTAAATTTAAATAATATAATATAATTGATATATATTAATAAAATAAATCCTTATTACCGTCCTTGTGAAATATAAATTAAAATTGAATCACATTGCATCGTGAAGATGGTAGTTTGTACGTAAACACGAGCGACATTATGGTTTCCCAAGTTATTTGATGATAAGAAATATATAATGATATTATAATTAAATAAGTATAATTATGTCATTAGTATCATATATAAACATTAAACTCATAATAATTCCCATCGATAAATTATTATGACTAAAAATGAATTGTATCGCTACGTGGAGACGGTAAGTCGTAAGTATGTAGAAGTAATTATTTCACTTTTATTTGATGGGATTGAGAATGTATAATATTTTTTTATAATAATAACATTAAATCATATTTAGAAAAAAAATTTTATTATTTAATGATGAATATAATATATTTAGTGGAGGTAACTGAGATTATAAATATAAGTGATCAGTTAGAGCATCTTCCTCTTCTTCAAAATAACTCCTTTAGATATCCTCTAAAGGGCTCTAGGGTTTGACTTTTAATAATACCATCACCTATATAATGTGTATAGATACTTTTAGAAGATAATTGGGATGATTATGGTTAATATATATGTCCCAATGTGTTATAATGAAGAGTGGGGTGATGTGTCCTTTTATAATTGAGGGGAGGGGTACTTTTAAAATTTCAATAAAATATAAAATATAATAAGACTATTATAGTGTAAAATACTTCCAAATGGTTATGAATTAAAACCTGGGGTAGTATATTTTTTAAATATCATTAAACAATAAAATTTTTAATTGTTTATGTGGTATTTTAAATCTTATCAATTGATTTGACCCCTTAATTATAGATTTTAACATTAACCATTGTAACATTTTTTCACACTTAAAAAGATATAATTTTATATATAATGAAACTCTAATTAATAAATGTATAACATATGCTATTTTAAACCATATATAATCCCATTTTTCTTAATTTAATATTTTTTTGTTTTTAAATATTTTAATTGTATATTATTATCATAAAACATCTTTATTGTCCATTTTTACATTATTCATTACATCGACAATAATAACATCAAGAAAACACATATAATTCTAACCAATTATTTTAACACATACCAAAAATTTCATGTTCATCTATATAAATCGTGTATCACCTTAATTTTATAAAATTATAATACTTTTAAATTTTTTTATATCATTTATTTGATTTTTCCAACAATTGAGTAATTAGTACCACAATGTTGTGTGAGTATTTAGGGTAATTGTTTCATTCATAAAAATTATAAATAAATTACCATCAATAAAATAATTTCATTAAGAAAAATTATTATTAATATTCATTCATAACTAATCACTTCCTTATGTGAACACATGAATGATATTTAAAACTATGAGCCTGATATTTCATTACTTTATTTGGTATAAATAATATATAAGATATATTGATGAACGTGTGCACATAAAATAAAATAAAATTTAACCTTTGTTCATAATTGACTTATTTAATTCATGCAGTAATAATTGAGATGAATAATTTTATCCTCATTAATTATTTCTAATCCAGATTTACAGGATTTACAATTTACGAAGGGGATAAATTTTACCACAGTTACTATTCATATTAACTAATAATAAGAGTGTCTTGATTACCAAATATGGAACTTATGATTATAATTAATATCTAATTAAATATAAATAAATTGAGGAAATTAATTTTAAATTATATGCTCAAAATCTAAAAAAAAAATATTTTTTAGTAAAAATGCATTTTAAAGAATAAAACTTGTATTCTTCTTATATTGTAATTAGAAAAATATTTGTAGAATTTTCAAAAAAAATTATGATGTAATTAATATATAAATTTAATTAAAAGAATTCACTAATATAGATTTATTAAATATATTTAAAAACAATTTATTGTATTCATGAAACAATGTTTTTAGAAAAACATCACATTTAAGTTAAAATATTTTTTGTTTTAAATTTTACCCATATAATAAATAATTTCTATATTTTTATATTATATATGACATAATTTTTCATTATTTAGTTTCTACTATTCATACCCAATTATTTAATGGACTGTCGTTAATAGACACCTAAAATTTTAATAATGTTACTTTGTTTCTCTAAACACACTATTGAGCTCAATAAAACCTTTTAAAGAAATTGAATTATTTAAAGTGGGGTATTTCATAAAAAACATGGGGTGTTATAATCAATGTTATATGAAACCAGAACATCTCAATACCCATGAATGGATTCATTTTCTGCATTAAAAAAATTGTGGTGATTTCTTTTTTTAACATTCTTGTTTTGTGGTGGCCATATCAACCTAAATTTTCCCCCAGTCTGATAAACTGTGTCCACTAATTATTGAAATATTTATATAACCTTTATAATTTATTATATAGTTCTCTATAAATAGATTTTAGTTCATTGATATCTTTCGTTACACACAACATCGAGTTTAAATGACCTACGGTATACTATTGAAATTTTATAATTTAATGTAAAAGTTATCACCTATATGTTAGACTATTGAGTATGAATAAGAATAAATAAACTATGAAAAATAAAAGGTTTACAAGTGTATAAAATGAATTCATTGTATCTGAATTTATTATAAATTAAATTAAAAATCATTTGAAAGTAAGAGAGATGATATTTTTTGGAAAACAATTTTTATACGAAAAAGGTATTTTTAACATATTAATTTAAATTATCCACTAATTTTGAATTATGTTAATACAAATTTAAAATTATATATTTAATTATCTTTTTTAACATTATTTTAAATGTTTATTCTAAATATTAGATAATAATAAATCAAATTTTATGAAAAAATGTATTTTTCTGAAAAGGGTTTTCATCATGTTTTTCCCACTTATTTTAAAATAAATTTCTATAGATTATAGAAATTTAATTTCTCTATATAGTTAAAATATTTTTAATTATGTTATTTTTATTTAGTAAATATGTCGAATTTATTTTTGGTAATGATGAATAGTAACATTGATAATTCTTTTGTCAACTTAATATGAGTAAAATAGCTAAAATAGGATTAAAACTTTGGGATAAAGCTTTAAAATTTATATAAAACCTTATATTATCCTATTATAGGATTTAATTTTCCCATTTCTATTAAATTATAAAACATATATCCAATTTTTTCATTTTTCAAAGATTATGACCAATGTATTAATTTATGAAATAAAAAATGCATAATATTACACTAGGGACACTAATATCTCAAAAAAATTACATAAGTATAAATAAAATGAAAAGTTATGTTTTAAATATTTATTGAAATAAAAATTAGTTTTTTTATCATAGTGATTTAGTTTTTATTTTTATGGATTGAATAATTACCTAAACTGCTTATGCAATACTGACACGATATTTTTTCAATTAATAGTGAAATATAATATATTATTTTTAAAATATTAAAAGTAATAAAACATGGGTGAATTTTTATTTTCCAAGAATATTATTGATAAATATAACGTATTAAAAAATGTTTTAAAGATTTATATTTGAATCCTTTTTCTTGTAATGTTTTTATAGTCAAATTAAATGAATGCTGTCAAAAATTACATTAATGATATTTTATATTAAATAAAATTTTATTATGTTATTTTAAAATGATAAAAATATTTTAATATGACAATTATGATGATAAATGGTCTATAATTTCATCTATTTAACAATAATTAGCTAATTTTTACCTTCTATGTAAAATTAAAACCCCTTAATGTAAAAAAAGGCATTACAATGTTAAAATTAAATTTTGTAAACCAAGGGGATAAACCAAAAAATTATGTTTGACATGACATAAAAATAGTCATAGATTTAATTGGATGATTATATTTGGAATAATGAATTTTTTTCGTTTAATCTCTATCCATTTAAAGGAATTTATATTGAGAATGACTAAATTATATTTTAATAGTTTTTGATATTTTATGTGTTCCCTTTTCATCCCTTCTTAAAGGACCCCACTTATCTATTTTCATTACCAAAAATTTAGTCATATATATCAATAAATCCCAGAAAAATTATATTAAAAACTTACCTAGACATAAATTATAGGTTCTAGTATACTAAATAGATCATTCTATGCACCCTTAAGAAAGGATTTAAAGGAGGTCTTCTGAAGAATAGGTAATTATCATACCCATCCACTTTCAATTTATTTCTTCTTTTACCTCCTAAATATTAATGATATTAATCATTAAATAATAAATTAAGTATCCTAAATATAAAAAAATGATACTAATATCGTGAAACCAACATTCTTCATCTTTATTTTATCAAATGGGAAGTGAATGTATCATGCGTGTATACGTATAGACTATCACCTCCACAAAGAGAAGCAATAAATTTTTAATCACCATATTTAATGGATGGGTATTGTCACAGTTTTAATGTTTATAAATGATATTTATGAAATTTTTATTATTCATGAATTACTATATCATATCTAACCTATTACCTTCCAATCCCTTAGAAAATGATAAAATCACTCATGCGTACGTGTGGACTACTACCTTCACAAAGTGATGTGATTCATTATTCATTTACACGTTATATGTATAGGAATAAAGATAGATTTAATGAATATATATGACATGTGTGAGGAAAAAATTATCCTGGAAATTTGAGTTATTATTTACCTTTCTTTGATTCCATCCATTGAAAAGTGAAAATAATGTTTATGCGTACATACATCCCACCAGCTCCATGAACAATATAATTCATTTTTCTATCTCTAAAATTTATGGATATATATATATTATAAATTAATATGATATTTATATCATTTTTAAAATTCATGATACTGTGGAAACATGTTTATATTATAAGGATCATATCTTCCCAATAAAAAATCTCATGAACCATGAAATTGTTGAAACCCAAAAATGTTGATTTTAATAAATAATTATTAACAAATAGGTGTCAAAAAGTTATAATTGTGTCAAATATGACATTTTAAGTATGTAAATGACTCTATTAAATGAATATAACAAAATTGAATTTATTATAGATGAGTTTAGTGTATCATCAAAGCAAGTCAAACTTAAGGTAACAGTTTTATATTACAATCTAATTGTTTACTGATATTGTTTATGATTATATTTTCAATGATTAAATTTCATAATATACCTCTCAATAATATCATAAATTTTATTCTCCCATATTTATTTCAATTGATTATATTTTTTAGTTTAATTTTCATCTCATTAAGTATTCAAGAGAGTGAAAGAATATTTTTATGAATATATAACTTTATTTCTCCCTTCGGTTAAGAATCAATTTTCATCTATGTCTATGTTTTATATAAAAAAAATTCAAGAATGACTTTAATATTATACTATGATTTTATAAAGTAATTTTTATCCATTATTTAATTTTTACAAAAAATTAAAAGGAATATTCTTGTTCTTTTCTAAATGTGTATGTTCTATATTTTTTCCAAAAATGTGAATGAAATCAATAAATTTACATACATCAAAAGAATATAAATTACCATCACCATTATTATAAATTATTTGAAGAATAATTTATAAATTTCCAAGGTTATTTTTAGAAAATATTTTTTCCTTAATATTTGGGAAATTTTTTGTTTTTAAATAAGTAATTTCAAATTGAAAAGGTTATTTTTCTCAAGAAATGTTACATTGATAATTGAATGTTGTTTATTATATATAATAGCATAATTTAATGTTAATTATAATTTACTCGGAATATAATCTAATGATACCATCCAATTTAATTCTTTGGATAGATTATGATGATGATTTAAGTATGATTCTATGAAACCCATTTCATTCACATAGGTTATTTATCTTATGGTGAAACCTTTAAGAAATTCATTTGTTTTCCATGTGTTACACTATGATTATATGGTGAAATGTTTTTGAAATTAATTTCACATCCAGGAGTTATGGAATGATTAATATTTCAGTATCTTGTGGAAAACATATGTATGATTATTATTAAGTGACTTTTGGTCTTGGAATTATATAATCCTCTAAATTTTTAGGCAAAGATGCATATCTCATGATATAATAAAGACTAGACTTGAGAGTAAAACTAGTTTAGTATGGGAATCTATGTGTTATAATATTCTTTAGAGTAAACCATGACTAAGGATATAATATATTGGGGAGTGAACCAAATCCACTATAGTATTTCTTTTCATTAATCCATTTCTATGGAAATAATTTTCTAATATTTTTTATATGCCATAAAAATAGGTACAATGCTAATGTTATGCTCTCAAGGATCATCTACATTGATTCCTCTATGATTCATATCTATGAACTATCCTACTTTATACCATGATTCAAGATTATGATATATGATATGATGGGTATGTTATTAAATTATTAATCTCATGTTCTCATATCATTATGCTCTTATTATTATTAAGTGATCATTGATATCTTCTGTGTTTTTCCTTACTAAGAATTTGATCTCATCCTTTCTAATATTTCCTTTCCCCGCGATATGATGATATATTTTAAGTATGATATGTCTAATAGGGGTTCTAGTTTTCATAAAATAATTGGTAGATGATGTAGATATCTAATCAGTATATTTATTATGTATAAATGTTTCCAAAGATACTAAACCTATATGATTTTACCATGAATTATAACCTTTAATCTTGAATACTACTATAATAAGTTGTAATATTTATGTATAAAATGTACAATCACATTAGTTGGTATCATAGAATGGTTTAGTCACCATATGAAACTATGATGAGAAAACAATTGTGTTAACCCATAAGATAATCCTGTATATAGAAGAATGCCTTAATTTATGGTTAAAAAGGATAATTTTTTATGTTCCCAGATTATGTATATATTCTCATGCCAATTATTGAGTATAAAAACATGTTTTCCCCATATAAACAATATTTTACGGAGAAAAGGATATATTTTAGTGTTCATTGTTTTTTCAGGTTTTTTCCATTCAAAGTCACAAATTGGGAAGGACAAGAATAAAATGTTATATAAAAATGTTGTGTACTTTATAAAAACCCCTCCTGTGTATTCGCCTAGAGATGTATTAACTAGCCCTGTACATTCCTATATAGCTGACCAAAGATGACAAACCATGTACTTCATGTTGACATAATATTTTTTCCATTTTAGAAGCATTCGGTGGATGAAATATACTCTAATCACCATCTGAGGCGACACTACAAATCGTGTATCCTACCATCCAACTAGCAACGTGTTAAAAGTCATTGGGCGTAATGGTACATTACCAAACAACATAGAAACTAAGAAAAGTATAGATGACCTGACTATACACCCTATACTTTTTAGTACATCCCATGTTATTGAATTTTCTATAAATAAGTGTGAATCCCTCTGACTTCATGTTGTAAATTCAGGGTGAGGTATTTTAGCTCGACCATTCAAATCTACCCCAAATAAAATTTAGTATTTCATTATTGTTTCCAATTTCATTTGTTGTGTAATTATCCCTTTCCCCTTCTTTCTCTTGTATCCATGGTATGGTTTGATATTTTTCTCAATCCCCACACAATGACCATGGTCATAGGTCAGTAATCCTCTTTTGTTGGGGTTTTCAAATATTATGGGTTATTTTAATTTCAGTTTTGAATTGTTTTTTTCATTATTATTATTGTTTTACAAATCAGTTAATGAATTAAAATCCACAATCACTATTGGTTTCTTATAAAACCAATATTGATACCAATGGATAAAACTAAAGGAGTTGTGTCAGGTGGTCCCATTACCATTGGAGGAATCCTTTTCCGCTATATTAAGGGTGATGTATTGTTATGTGTTTGACCATTCAATTACCAGACCAAGTAATTGATGTTTGAATACATAATTACCCATTGTTAAACTGAAAATTGTAATGGAAATTAATCCTAATGGTAAAAAATTTTCACAAATAACATTAATATTAAAGAACTGTTTTTACAATAAACCCTAATTTAATTATAACCCCAACACATTTTTCTATGTTTTTTCTGTAACATTCATCAGTTTTAGTTTTTCTTTCATAAGATTTTTCCCTTTTTAATTTTTTTCCTTTATTCATTATATTTTCATATTCATCTGAGACGTTATCTACCTATAGTGATTCATTTGATTTTCCATTTTACTTTTGGGATCGACCGTATTTATTGCTAACTACTAATGTATTTAGATCAAAAGGGAACATTATTTTCAATTTGACCAATCCTTATAATGGGAGATGTATGAAATCATTGAATTGTTATCGAGGACTTGTAAAAAGAAACAATGAAAGTTGCATTATGGTTGGATTTCCCCGAATTTATCCTTTTCATTTCCAGAATCTTTTTCATGGGAACCTCAACCTCACATCACATAGATTATTATCTGACAGGGGAATGGTATAATCCAACTAGAGAGGATTTTAATCTGTATGATCTAGTGTTATTATACTCATACCTCGAAGATTATTATACATACATGGATAATGGGATCTAATACGATGAAAAAACATGTACATTATTTACCTCACCGTTATCTTATAATCCTTCATATCTATCTTCAGGTAATACATAAAGTTTATTATCAATGATGGAGGATTTTAACACATTACAGTTGGACCAAACCAAAAGTTTGGGCCAATTGGGAAATATGGTAGAGTATATCTCCGAGAAAACAACTAGTTTTTATACTCCTGTTGAGCTTTAAGTTGAGTGTTCTAAACTTGTTTTAACTGAGGTTGCATGCTATGAAATGGTCCCCATCTATAATTCAAATTAAATTTTTGAAAATTATTTCCAAAGTATAAATTTTCAATATGGGGACACCTCACACCATGTTAATGCTGAATTTGATATAACTTTCATTTCAAAACCCTCAATTTATCACTAACCTACTCTAGAGGATCCCTATAATTATTTTTAGGTGTTTATATTTACAAAGTCGGAACCCCAATAGGTGGAGGATGTAAATGTTCATATCAATGCAGAATACCATCTTCATAATCTACTAGCCATAGTGCAAGAATATTGTAATCCATCTCCCAGACCACCTGATGGTCATGCAACCAAGATAAAATATAAGGGTTAGGGCCACATGTTGTGGTTCTCATAGTGGAAGACACATCAATCTTTGGATTAGAGGTATGTGAATTTACTCAGGTTGATCCAAAGACATAAAACTAGGGGGTTTTCTATGATCCAACCCAGTTTATCTTGTTTTTTTACTATGTTTTATAAACACATGATGTGTACATATTCTTCATACATCGAGCACCACTTCTATCTTTAGGATATTATTTCAATATGATAAAACATGATTACACACCATGTGTTCCCCTATTCATGGTGTGTAATTGTATTTTTAATGTATTTTTATTAAAAAAATTGTATAAATTCATCTTAATTAGGTTAATAAATAGAAATGAAGTATGTGTTATTGGAGAGGTCACTATAGTGTATTTGAGCCATTAGTGGTTCGAATAACTTCACACCTGCCTTCGGCATAATATTTTTTTAGTTTTTTGTTTTATGTGAATGGATTGAGATATGTTTAAAAAAATAAAACCATTTCAAAATAATTGAAAACCAATGGTGGAGCTGAATGGGATTGCATGGTCATATAACAGAATCCAAAGGACTCGGGTTTAAGTCAGGCCTACCAGTTCATTTTCATCACTTCTCAATTAAATAAAACAAAACATCATCCATATTGATATAGATCGTGGGATTAAATTTTTCATAAAAAATAAAAAATTATTCACAAATAATAAATAACATGAGGTTGATGTGGGTTGATTGGTAGAGTCATGACGCAAGGTTCAAAAGACCTCGGTTTGAACGCATCTAATCTCACCACATCATCCCAAAAATTAAATATGTAAAACCACACATCATATTTTTTCCATTATTTATGTACTTTTTCAATTACGCTTTAAATATATAAATTTCTTAAAACCTCGTATAACCAGAACATTCACTCTAGTGGTTGAGGGCTTGCATTGAAATTGGCTGGTTGCTCGTTGGAATCGCACATCGATCATTGGATCAAATCTTGTTGTTCTCTTTTTAAAATTTTATAAAACACTGAATGTATTTTACTACTACATTTTATTTGTAGGTTATTTTTAGTTTTTAAATGTATACATTTTTTTTCTTAATTGAAGTAATAATTAGTATTTTTATTTTATAATAATAATAATAATAATAATAATAATAACTCTTACACAACATGTGTCTCCCTATACACACTGTGTGTCCTGGATATAAAATTCAAGAGCCCTAACTGGGTATAGCCTATTTCACCCCCACACATCCAATTTACTTCTTACTGAATCATCCTCTATATGCCTCTTCCCCTTCCCACCCACAATCCCACATTTAGGTGCGATTCAGAACTGATTTTCATCCTCAATTCATTCATCAACCAAGGTGCGTGTTTCTATGACCCTTATTTTACCATTTTACAGATATTTAGGTCTATTTTTGTATCAGGGGGTGTATTGAACCAAAAATGCAGTAGACAATCTCAAAAGATGGACACACGTCGTGTACAATAGGTACCTGACCACAGACTCTCTATTTCGAATTTAAAAATTACGTGGAATGTAAATTCGGTAAATGTCCTTTACATTTGTTTCCACACAATGCAATTGACCCCATGTACTAATCTCGTGTATAGAGACATACACAGAAACAAACTAATGTACTACTTCCTAAGAATTTTTCCATGTTTGGGCTCACAAAAAGGTTGTTTTCCCATTTCCCAACACACGATGTATGTGTTTGGTATATGTCATGTACAATGACCACAACCTATCCTTCGGTAGAATCCATCTATGCTAACACATATTGGATACCATGTTCTCACACATGGTGTGTGTCCATTATTACATGATGTGTACAACCCATTTTTTAAATGAAATCCCACTCAGCATATTCCTCCAGACTACACATATTAGAAACATGATACCACTACATGTCAGGTACCCTAGAGTTACACACCATGTACTTATCTTCTAGTGTTTTTCTCACTTTTCTTCTTTCTTTTTATATTTTTTTCTTTTGGTATATTATGTTTTTTCATTTAAAATTATGGATGATTGTGATATAATGAGGGAGATGTGGCCCACACCCACTAACGACGGGGGGAGACCATGTCAAATCCAACTTAGGATGTCAATGGTACCTTCAGTGACATATACATCGGTATTGTAGTCACAAACATTAATGATGATGTCTCCTATCCTACCAATACCCACATATTCAACATCCACCAGTATAGAAGACACATGGACACCATTTACTACATAAACTAATCCTATCAATTACATAACCACACCAACCAAAACTATCTCTAGAAGAAACACGACCTCAGACACACCCTTTTCTGGTTTTTGATGAGAAAAAACCTACGTCATATAGGTTTTGGCACATTTCATTAATCACCATTTAGCTGAGAGGGTTCTTTCTAAACATCACAATTCCACTAGATTTTGTTTCCAAGAAGTATATTGAAGAGCTAATTAGGAACACACATCTTCTTAACACACTCTAGGTCCTCACTCCTACATTAATAGATTTATTTTTGGAGTTTGATTCTACCTTAGAGTTTGATTAGAAAAAATACTTCTAGACTCTCAACAATACAATGATTCCAATTCGATATCGGCTTAGTGGACACCATTTTTCTCTCAGAATGGTAGATTTCTGTCGAGGGTGTGGTTTATACCCCAATTCAGCTATTGCACCCACTGTATTCTACCTATCCCACCTTGGTCTCTCTAACCTCATTTCTATTTGGAATGAGCTTTCTAGGCCTAACTACAAGTGTACCCCAAAACTCTAATAGGTAACTCAATTAATTTCCCCTCTACTCAATTAAATTCATCATTTCTTTAATTACATTATTTTCCCTCTTCAATAGGATATGGGTTTCATGTCTATATGTGACATGGGGATCCTCTCTAGAATTTTCTAGCATGACCCGAACCCCTATTATTTCACAGCCTCTTATCTTCATTCCATGATCCATGGACATATTTGAAACCTGATGACAGGTTTCTATTCCACCAGTTAGCACACTAATTGGGGGGTGTTTGATCACTCTATCCATCGTGATCACTTAGGCCCCCCTCAACGTATGAAATTAATTATTCTTATACACATGAGTATGGTCAAGCATCGGGGAGATGGGTTTATGCTCATGTATGATGAACCAGCTCCTACAAGGGTGAGAGCTGTTCTACCCCCTGATGGTGCTATTGACCACTACCATGCCATCCAAAAATAGATTTTTATTATCCACCTCTTCTAACTTATTCCTCCATTCCTTCTTCATCCACCAACACATCTTATTCCAGACCATCCACATCCCCACCACCACCTATAACCTCAGATGATCACACCATATCTCTCTACCTAGAAACCATGATATGACATGAGGCTGACAAGGCTTAGACACTCGCGCAGATAGATGGAATGTTAGGCCTCATTATCATGAACTTTGTACTTTCACTACCCCCATCAACTGATCCTCATCATGATCATCAGCCTTCCGAATAATAGCCTCTATTAATAGTTCTAAAAATGGATTCAGTTCTTTTATCCACTACTGGACAAGATGCTACTTTTTATTTCATTACAGATGTACCAGTTTAGCCTGCCACACATAGTGAGGAACTCATACCTCCGACATATACTATAGATTCCCATGCTCTTCCAGATTTCCCTATTACAGATAATGCATCTTTTAAGGAAAAACAATGCCAATTTTTGAACATTTATTTCCTTATATATCTCTATTTTGTGATATACTTGGGATTTTATGATTTGTATGTAGAAAGAATTCTTTTTTCCATTTCATTAACATTCATAGGTACCCTGGGGTATAATTGGAATCTCTAGTTTCCACTTCACTCAATATTTTTGAGCTCATCGTAAGGGGAGTATTATGTTGGATTTTACTTTAATTACTTTTCTTTTGGAATATATTCTTTCAATGTTTTCCCCCATCCTATCCCATTTGTGTTCCCACAACTTCTTCAATTCCTTAATACTGCACTTGGAGGACTATGTGTTGTATTATGTATGGGAGAACGTCTCTAACTATAATAGTCTTTGTTCATAAAATGATATATGAGACATCATTTATATATGAAATATTAAAAAATGTGAATTTTTGTTATTAATTTTACTTTAAAATAATAAATTCATAAATGATAATTTTTAATGATTCATGATTGTTTTAAATTTATTATATTTAAATATGAATGCTGATATAGTTTTATTTTTTATTCCAATTCTTAGTCATTTTAATTTATTAGACTGTTCATTTTTAATCATTTCATGGGATAACTGAAATTTTATTATCTTCATTCTTGAGAATTATTCTAAAACATTTGACATATTATTTCTTATACCCTCTTTCTTGATTGATTCTTATGATATGAATAACTACTAGAATTGTTGGGTTTTTTATCTTCCAAAAAATAATATTGTTGAATCACCATAAAATGATAGAGGAATTTGATTGCAATTTTCACCCAAAATTTAACTTTAGACCTTTCTTACATCTGAACATCAGGAAACCCATAGGAACTATGAACTACCTTAATATGATTTCATATTACAAGAAAATTTATCCTTCCTACCCTAATTTTTGATAATATTGCATGATTATTCAATTGAGATTTAGAGAGGGTGATTGAAAATTCATGTTATATTCTTGTAAGAATCCATGAAATTATGTGTGGGGGAGATTCCCTCTTTTTCATTTAGGTAGTAGGGTTCCAAACCACTATTCATCATATTTTTATTAGTCACTTAAAAAAGTGTTGGAATAATTAAGAGGAGAAAAATTCATTCACTGTACTTATTAATGGATTACGAACCCATGTTTCCAAGAGAATTTTATGATGATAGGGACCATTTCAGATAATATTGACGAGGATACATTTTCATGGATTTTTTTATTAAATATCATGCTTTATTGTTTAAAAATTTATCTTCCCTTTTAAGCCTCTAAGATTATATTTCACATCATTACCTACCAAACCGAAGCCTCATAATAATTTGAAACTTATTAAAAGACCAATTTATTTTTTTTTAGTTTAAATTGTAGGATGATAACAATTACAAGCTAATGGATAGAGTGAATATACTTGATATTGAGAAAAAATCTGATTAAATTATCTTTATTTATGATTGTATTATTTTATGGTGAGGTAAATCATTAAGTGGAATTTTTTTATTAAAAACATGAAAAATGTTAATAAAATAGGAAAAAATATCTAATTTAATTACAAATGAGGCATGATAGAGTATATTTAAATTTTAAATTAGTTTTGTTTCATTTAAAATAATATATTATGGATATAGTATCTATAACTATATTTAATTTAATTATTCCCTTTTTAGAGTATGGATTATATTTATTAGATGTTGAGATTTTTTTTGAGGGAAATAAAATGACTAAGTGTGGGGGAGTTTGACGAGCCCAATTTTGTTGAATATTTTCATGCATATTATTGAGTATAAAAACATGTTTTCTATCGGATACATATTATTTTATTGAACAAATTATTTATTTCTGTGTTTATGGTGATTTTCTGGTATTTTACATCCAAAGGTACAAATCGAAAATGAACAAAATAAAAATGTATATATATATATGGTGTGTACATTATAAAAACATTCAATTTATAATTTCATTGTGATATGGATTTACCAACTGATTACAAACCCACGTAGCTAACCAAAGACAACACGGTGTGCAATTATGTGAGGCAGTGCTACACATCATGTAACCCACCAACTAAGTGCCAACATATTAAAAGTCATTAGAAAGTATGGTAGATCACCTATCGATAGAGAAAAATATCAATGTAAAGTTAACCTGACTAGACACCATGTAGTTTAATTTTTAATAAATAAGAGGGAAACTCACCGAATTCATGTTGGACATTCAGGGGGAGGTGTTTCTGCTCTACTATTCAAGTCTCCCCCAAATCCATTTTGTTTTTTATTTACTATTTGAAATTTCTTTTGTAGTATAATTATACATTACACTTTTTTACTCTCATACACATTGTAGGGGTTGATCTTCTTCTTCATCAATATGCTATGGACTTGTTCATGAGAGTTTAATGTCATTATGTTGGAGTTATAATTAGTTATGGGTTTGTTTTAATTTGAATTCTGCTGTGTTGTTTTCAATTATGAATAATTTTTACAATTCCATTAATGAATTAAAATCAGTACTCACCATAGGTATCATATTGAACTGAGAATGATACTAATGGTGAAATATAGCATTTCATCAGGTGATCCCATGGCTGTAAGAGGAACGTGTTGCCACTGTTTTACTATTGATGTATTATGGTGTATTTTAAAATTGAACTATAGGAACAAGGAATTGATGTTTAAATACATAATTAATAATTATCGGACCAAGATATCGTAATATTATTCAATACCCATGGAAATCCATTTTCGTAAATAGCTTTAATACTAATGAATTCTTTTTCACAATAAACCATGATTGAATTTAAACCCAGAAATTCTGTTTTCTAATTGTTATGTATCTTTCCTTAGATTTAATTTTAGTTTCACAACTTTTTTAACTTTTTAATTTTTTTATTCATTCATTATATCTGGATAATCAACTAAGACTTCTTCTACTAGCACTAATTCATTTCTTTTCGATTTTCCCCATGGGATCGACCCCAACTATAGCTAACTACCTAGTTTGAATGATCAAAAATAAAATTTAATTTCAATTTGACCGCACGATATGGCAGGAGAGGTATCAATTTGTTTTCCAAGAAAAAAACCATGTCTTGAAACTACAAGTGGATTTTGTTTTAAAATAGATAAATTGAGGGGTAAAAACCGTAAAAAAGATTTGGTTATATATATATCATCTATCATTCTGGTGCACTGTGATTGTTTCATCACTATACAACTAGATTAACACTCCGAGGGTTTATTCTTGGGATAATTCACATTCTCGTTATGAAATATAACGAATCATTTGAATAGATAATTATCATGGATTGTCAAGGCTAAAACTATGGTTTCATAGATTGAAAAGAATATGTTATGATTTAGAAATCCAATAAATGATTTTTCATGATTATGTAGTTTCCCACTATGATTATTATTTCTAACACTGTGCTTTTTAGTTTTATTAAGGGATAGAACCTAAAAGAAACATGTTAATACTATATGTGATAGATAATGAAATGATTGTACTCCTGATCAAAATTTTTTTATTGATTTATAATAAAACAATTTATGGATATTCTTATATAACATTATCAAGACAAGAATCATGCTGATATTCAAAAAGAGAAAAGGATAGAACAACATTCTATTGATTCGTTCATGAAGCAATGTCCACCTTTTTTTAGTAAGGTTTCTTATCAACTAATTTTGAGGAGATGGATTAATACAAGTGAAAAGATATTTTTCATTCCCCCATGTCCAGATCATGAAAATGTTATTTCAATTTCTTGTCATCTAAAATGTGAATAATATAAATGGAAGACTCTAACCAAGATCATGGGAAAATTGAATGAAATTGGCTCCATGGAGTGGTTTGAGTTTAATATGACACATATTAGTAAATAATTCCCTCATATTCTTCATATGAAAATATAGAAGAAATTTCTTGAGCTAATATAAAAGGATAATGAATACATTATTACCCTCAAGGAAAATACTACACGAATTACGAGGTATTAATTTTTTATTATCACCTATCCTGAAATTATGGTTCATTAATTCATCAGGGTAAAAAATTTCTTGGAAATGTGTTATCTATAAGATTATTCAGTAGCCATTAATAAATTGTCTGGTGAGCTATAATGTTGTAAATGGGTATTGGTGTTACCTATAAATCTCATAGCTTTTATAAGAAAATGAATATGGAATTCAATGTAAATGCTAAAAAACATGGAGATAAGAATATGAGTTTTCATTTATGATCAATATGTGTAAGTAAACATGTAGAAACATTACTTGAGGGTACTAGTGAATATTTTTTGTATGGAAAGGAAGATCATTAGGAAATTGAATCTCAAAGTAATGGGTTGAATAATTTAGCTAATAATTTAGAAAAGTAATCTTATAATGAACCACCCACCCCAGGGTGCTTAAAATATAAGAAGTATGGGTATTATGTTAAATAGTTCTCAAATCCAAAGGTAAATAAGGATTATTTATGTCATTAACCTCTTAATCTTATAGAAAAATGGAAATATGATGTGATCATTATTACTGATATGGGGTATAATAACAAAGTGGTGAAAGTTACAAAAACCACCCACATTAAAATTTCTAGTATCTTATTTTATTCTAGATCCACTAACTATTTTATATCTGAAGAATTTATAAAGGGTGTCATAATACCAAATCAATGATAAAATGTTGATTTATCATTGAACAAACAAATTGGTATGATGATCACATCTATGGTCTAAATTCATCTATAATTGTTCTTATAAGAATTTTATTCCAATTTATATTATTATTCTCTTTCTAGTTGAATTTGATGTTATCTTAGCCATGGATTATAAATCTATATTTAAAATTGACATCAATTATCAAATAAGTGATTTACTGTCTGATATTCCAAAAAATCCTACGATCTTATATCAGTGAGAAAATAAATATGAAATTTTTAAGGAAATTTAAAACCATTATATCGGTCTTGATTGCTTTTTCAAATGGTTGTTTATATCAAGTGTTTTAGGATAAAATCAACACATAATGTATGCCTATTGTATGAGATATTTTTAATGATTTTCTAGAAGAGTTTCTTAGTCTGCTGCTAAATCATGAAGTTTGTTTTTTAATAGAAATAATACCTATTACTACACCTATTTCATACAATCTATATATAATAGACCACATTGATTTGTAGGAATGATAGGAGAAACTCTAGGAGAATCTTGATAAGGTATTCATCCATCTATGTGCGTTAAGTTAGGGTGCACCTATTCATGTTATTAAGAATAAATATGGATCAATGTGACTCTATATTGAATATTGAGAACTAAATTATATAAAAATTAAGAAGAAATATCAAATACCACATATTGATTACTTTTTTGGTCAACTTCATAAATAGAAATTCTCTTCCATTATTTACATTCCTTTTATATATCATTAATTGAAGGTCAAAAATGAGGATATACACAATATGTCATTTTGTATTAGTTATGGGCAGTATAAATTTGTAGTTATTCCATTTTATCTTACAAAATCCCCACTATGTTAATGGATTTAATGAAAAGAGCCTATAGACAATACCTTGATTATTTTGTGGTAGTCTTTACCAATGAAATTCTTATATCTTCCATGATTAAGGAAGAGCACGATGATCACTTTAGGATTTTACTAAAACCCTAAATAAGGATAATATAGAGGGAATAATTTACTCTGTGTTAATTTTGGCCATTAAATGTTTATGTTTTTGAGTTATATAATCTCAATAGAGGTATGAATATCCATTAACAATAGGGGTTATAGAACTTTGGCATAAACCAACCACTGTGACTAGGATTTATAGTTTTCATGGTTTGGCTGGATATTATCAATTCTTTGTGAAATAATTATCATTAATATCTTATCCACAAACTATGTTAACTCATAAGGGATCTATGTTCCTTCGGATAGATGAATGTCGGGAAAACATTAATGAACTGAAGAGATGGTAAGTCAGCACACCTATCCTTATACTACCCAACAATAGAGAAGGTTTTATAATATATATAGGTACGCATAAAATATTTTAATGGGATGCATAATCATGAAGAATGGAATGGTTATATCTCATGCCTCATGAAAATTGAAGGCTCGTAAATAAGGTTACCCAACTCATGATTTGAAGTTAGCTACAGTAATTTGTATATTAAATATGTGGATCCATTATATTTCTGAAGAATGGTTTGATGTATATATTGATCTTAAAATATTAAATTTTATTTTCACTTAGAATGATCTGAATATGTACCAAATAAGATAGTTGTATTTTTTTAATGTTTATGACAACTCAATACAATAGTACCCAAGGAATGCAGACAATGTGGAATATGCTCTAAGTCGAAAGGATTTGTGCTGGCTTATCTATAATGGGGATAAAAAATTATAAAATATTTTTGGATTCACAAATGATGGATCTGTAAATCATGAAGTGGAGAAATATTGTGTTACTAAAATGACTATTCAATAATCTATCCAAGTAATGATTAAAGGGGAACATAAAAAGGATTGGGAACTATAAAAGAAAGTTTTAAATGTTCCTAAGTTCAGACCTTATTTTGATGGAATAATAAGGCTCATGAATAATGTAAGTGTTTCATCTATACCTTATTTGAAAAAGGATTTTTCGGATGACTCTCAAATTTCACCATTTTTTATTTATGAAGGAAGTAAAAATATGTAAAGATATCTAAAAAAGTCTTTCTAGTTAGACAACATAAATAGAGTTATTTTTTAGTATGTTACTTGGTTCTTGGTAAGGTAAGAAGTGGAATCTAATAGACAAATTCTTAAAGGTATGTTACAATCATTACCCATAATAGAATGTAAATCAAAAAACATCATCATGGATACAGTTTTTAGATACCCCAAAACATATAAAGGGCATAATTCTATTGGGGTTATAGTCGACTGCCTTATGAAGTCCACACCATTCATTTACATTAGAAAGTATTTATTTATTGATCATATTTATATGATATAAATTAGAGAGGTGGTAACGTTAAATAAAGATCCAAATTCTATTGTATATGATTAAGATCATAGATTTACAATAATGTTTTTAAAAATTATTCCATAGGATCTAGATACATAGTTGAGTTTCATAACTTTTTATCTTCCTTAGAAAGATGGTCACTTTAAGTGAACCGTTCAAACCCTATAAGTTATTCTATGATATTGTATTGTGGATTTCAATTTTGTTTAGGATCAATTCTTTCCTTTAGTTAACTTCTCTTACAGTAATATCTTTCACTCTATCATTCAGATAGATCCTAAAAACCCTCTATATAAAAAATTATAGGACTCCAATGTGTAGGGATGAAGTAATAGAAAGAAAGCTATTAGCACCTGATCTATATGAAGAAATAGTAAATAAAGTAATATCTATTTAGTATCACACAAGAGCATATTAGAGTCTAAAGAACATTTATGTTGATGATTGTTGGTGAGATCTTGAGTTTGATGTTAGTGAAATGGTGTTAATGTTAATTTACCTATGGAGGAATATTATGATCTTTGAAATGAATGAAATTTTTACCCCATGGAATATTTTCCCCTTTGATAATAATAATTGATTAGGTAATGTATATTATCACTTTTAATTTCTACTGAACCTCCCTTAACATCATGAGGCATTCAATCAATCTCTCATAAAGAAGTACACACCTGATCTACCACATGTACAAAAATTAGAGGTCATAATGTTTTAGCATGATAATTCCTATGAATAAAAATTAGTATAAATATTATATCATAGATATAAATTTCTACGTAATATGACTACCTACATGATTAAACACCTCTAGAGGAATTGGGAATTCAAATAAGCTACTTGGGAGCCTGAGGATGTAATGAAAATGTGATATCCTCATTTTTTTGTAGTGCAGTGATAGAAGATCAAGGAAAAAATTCATTTAATGGGGGTATAATGTAACTCCCTTAGATTTTATGGTATCTTTCTCTTTAAATATGTTTTATTTCATTGATATATTTCATTACACTCAATCATTAGTTTAAATGAATTAGGTTATACTAATGAAATATTTTTATTTAATAAAATATTTATCATATTGCCTTAGATTAGTAGGTATGGATATGAATAAATAATTTATAAAACATTAATGGATTAAACATTTATAAAATGAATTAATTGGTTATCGGTTTATTTTAAATGAAAATAAAAAAAATTGAAAGTAAAAGACTTATTGTTGTTTCTCAAAAAACATTTTTATATATGCAATGTCTTTTTATAATAATAAAATAAATTAATCACTATTAGTGAATAATGTTAATAACATTTATATATTATATATTCAATCAAATTTTTTAACATTCATATATTGTTATTTCTAGACATTTAATAAGAATAAATCAGGTTATAATCTAAAAATGTATTACTCTAAAAAAGGTTTCTTTGTGTTTTCTGATATTAATTTAATATGAAATTTTTCCATCTATTGAAAATAATTTTTAAAAATAGACACCATATATATAATTAATTGATTCAAATTTTTGAAAAAGGAGTCGTTAATTTTATTTCTCTATGATTTGTATCCTTGGGGAACTGTTTGGCACATCATTACGAGTAAAATGGGTAAAATATGGTTAAAATTATGGTATACAACTTTAAAATTTCTCTAACACTTACCTTTATTATATTATATGAGTTTAGTTCATCGATTTAAATTCAATTATGAAATACATTTCCACTTAGTTCCATTTTTCATTAATTATAACCTTTATATAAATTTAAGGAAAAAATAAATAGAAAATGTCAATCTCTAGATTTTAGTATGTCTATAATGTTTTAAAAGGGATAAGAAGATGATAATTCTATTTATAAATATTTATTTAAAATATGAATTAATTTATTTCACATAGAAATTAATTTCTTCTTTTTATTTATTGTATAATTATCTTAAATTATTATAAAATGATGGCATAATATTTTATCAATTAATAAAAAATAAAATAAATGTATATAAAAATATTAAAATTAATACAATTTTGTAATATCTGAGAATTTCTATATAATTTTTTCTTATTATAAAGAATTATTTTTTGATCGTGAAATCTGATGTTGCATAATTCTGAGGCCTGGAGTGCCTAGAATTATCCATCGAAAAAATGTTATGTTTAATATAGAACGTGTGAGTGGTTTTACTAAAAATATGGAATAACTCGTAAACGGGTTCCTGGATCACAAATATGAGGGAAACATTATGTTAAGTAAATGTGTGGCATACAATTTCTATATTTGGAATCAGTTCTCAAAATTGATATCTGAGGGCATCGTTGAACTCACAGCATCAGGATTCACTTAAGGGAGGCTTCACTTCGACCACATTAGGTCAGGTGAAAAAGTTAGTTTTTTCAACTTTTATAAATTAATGAAATAAAAAAAGTTATTTAATTTTATCCTACCACCTCTTGACGAGAAGTATCGGGGACTGCAGAGGTAGTCAGAACTTTAATATGGGATATTAAATGCTCTCTTACACTTTGGTTGTGTAAACACCTCTCGTGCAATTAATGTGGATAATTTATTACGTCAACTAATGTACCTCATTAAATACTATGCGAGTTACTCACCCATTCCCCCTATATTTAAATGGGTCTCAGGGGTAGAGTTTTTGGAAGGGCTTCATCAAGTGAGGAACCTATGGCGAAGTGACACGACACCTTCCACCGACAAAGAGAGAAACTCAGATAGAAAGGAACTGGATTGATGAATGTTGGCGGTTGCATCGAACATGGAATCATATTCCACCACCTCAACATCATCAAAGAATCTCGAGGTAGGTTTTGTATTTTAATTTAAGAAGATCACACGTGTCATCTCCTCGTTTTTTGAATTTGAAGGTGGTCGTTGTAGGGGATTTTAATGGGGTTTGTCTTCTTTTAATGTGATGTATATATTACTCGTACTTGTTATAATGATAATATGGAAGACGCGGGCCAAACAAACAAGGCTCAGACCCTCTAAGGCTTGTTTTTCATTTCGTTCTTTAGAGGTGGGTTGTTCCAACATGACAGATCCTAGAAACCGAGAGTCACGAAACGAGGGTGGATTCTCGAGTGGACCGTAGTTGCGTCTGGAAGGAAGAACAAACCACCAGAGCTTACCCAATGGCCCGCAGAAGAAGAGCTATCACGGCACCGGGGATTGGTGCTAGTGGACGAGGCCAGTGGCTCGCATCCACCAGCCACAGTGGAAGAGTGGCGTCGCTCGGTGCAACTATGGTCGTACAGGCGGCCAACAGCGGCCGACTGTGGAGGTGGAGGTGGTGCGCTATCGCAGGCCATGCTGAAGGGAGTCCCGACTCAAATTTGTATCAATGCATGTGACCCACTCCCTGCAAGTCCCATGGGTGACAAGGTGACACCACCTAGCACAAAAAATAATGGATCCAAACAGCTCCTTTGAGCTATTCGGGAGTAGTGGACTATGCGACCCCCAGTGGGTTGTGCCAGCCTGTGGGCCGATCCCATCACGGACTAGCCCAGCCTGGGCGGGCCATGTCGGTATGTGGACTAATGGGATGTGCCTCTGTGGACCAACCTAACCGGGTTCGGATGGGTCATACCCAGACCAGTTTGGGTCAGCCGAAGATGGGTCAGGTCAGGTCAGGCCAGACATGGTTGAACATGACCCGGACCCCTCTTTGGCATAGATAAGCTTAAAAGGATGTATCCTATGAATCGGGCGTCTACTTGATGAACTTTATGTGGTTCTATGATACTTGGAGGGAGAAAATATTTTTGAGATACTCCACCTGAATTTTGAAGAATGTCGGAGATTGGACGGTTTGGATCGTACTCGAATCAAATCCGGCCCTCGATACTAAAATACCTATAGCATACCGACCGGGTGACTGATTGACGAACCATATATTGCATTGGAACCCTTATGACATCACAGATCATCAGGTTACTTCCTTATGCAACTTTGTATAGTTTTAGGTATGGCCAATAGCTAGAGGAGCAGAACCAGGGTGTTTCTTATAGTGAGAGTTAGGATGGATGCTCCCTTGATAACTCAAGATGTCAGTATTAATTACTCCTCTGCTCCGATTGATATAGGAAACCCCATTTCAAAAGTGCATGTTTTTTTCCCTCTAATTGGTTTTTCTATCCTTGGATTTAGTAATACCATATTGGATTTGGGCGTGGGTCCTCCATACATAACTCACATACAGTCTGGTACTCCCCAATGAGGTACGGTGCATGTCCTTTATGTTAGGAGTAGGTATACCCTTATCATCCCAGGTTACGGGCCCTCCTTATGCAGTGCTATAATAGATTCAGTACTCCCCAATCATGCCAGGGTGTGGGTCCCCTAGCATAGGGTTGGTACTCCTCTGACCTACTAGGGCGCGTGTCCCCCACAACGAACAAACAACCAGAGTGGTACTCCCCTATTTGTTAGGGTGCAGGTCCTCACATATAGAGTCGGTACTCCCCTTCCATGCTAGCATGCAGGTCCTCTAGCATGTGGTCGGTACTCTCCTAACATACTTGGGCACGGGTCCCCCACAACAAACTAACTAATAGAGTTTTACATTATTACCGGGTAGGGTGTGGGTCCTCACATATGCAGTAGTACTCCCCCGTCTCCCATTAGAAATGGGGAGAGGGTACTTCAAGGGTGTTGGAGCCCCCTCGACTGCAAGACATCGTTTTGGGGACTAGGCCTCTTCTCTTGGTTTTCCTTGGTCTTTCCTTGGGTGTAAGACTGTGACTGCGAGACATCTAGTGTCGGGGAATAGTGGCAGTTCTAGCAGAAAGTTCTTGATGTATCACATCCATTCGGATGTTCCATTAAGAATGGATGAGTTGTACCTTGTAGAGTACCTCTCTCAGATGGGTTCCATAAGGGATAGCTAGTTCATGGAGCATGTACTCCTGATCCTTGAGTTATGCTTTGTTCCTTCTTTGGAAATCTTGGAAATGGATAGAGGCCAGACCTTGTTTTTCATGGTGGATGAGATGACTATATCTGGTTTGAACTGTGTCTTTTCCTTTATTCTTTGTGATTGAGATAATGCTTTGTGGTATTCTTTTGCAGAATTTTGAGAGACCTTAGGGTGTCTCATAGTCCCTAATGTGTATTGTTATACTCACCCCTACATGGGCTTCTCCCACACCTCATTGTATCTTGTGCAGAAAACGAGCAGATTGGCTGAGACATGAGGGATCTTGGACCAGACGGTACACCGAGAAGACTGGATGACATGGAGAGCTGTGAAGACGAGATGTACTAACCCTTTAGTTAGGATCCTTGGTGGACGATCTCATGAGTTATTTTTTTTATTTTTAGTTGTTTCTTTCAGTTGGGGTTGTATTCTGACCCCTTATATTTAGTACACACTTATTCTACTGTAGTTTTGCTTTTTGGTTACATATTGTTTCTTTTATGGTTTTGTGTTTGTGAGGGTTTAAAGGCGACAACTTATTGTTTTTTGGGATAAACCTTTCCAGTGCTATTCACCAACCCCTAGCCTATGGAAGGTGGGCTTGGGGTAGTCACGACATGGGCCACATGGGACGGGTCGTGACAATGTGGTATAAGAGGAGCCAGTTCTACTGATGAACTAAGACTCTGATATTTCTAATGGAGTAATAGTGTTACATTTTTTGAGTGTGGTTTTCGGTTCGGAGAGTCAAGTGTTGGTGCAGGGACCGACGTCTCCATACATGAGGACCCTGGATTCTGATTTCTGACTCACTACACAAAAACACTGATTGTTTTTGTTTTAGAAATGTTTTACTTTTGATCTCTTTCGAGTCATCTCACTAGGTATAGCTTATTGACTGTGGTACGTATTGATTCTCTTATAAGATTCCTCCATGTAGACTGCCAACTAGGATTCCAATGTGTGACCATGAGGATGTTCTATAGTGTGATGATGATTTATTACATGGATTGTAGCCCAAGATGTAACCTTAGGGAGGTGTCCCAATGATACCACTTCCTACTGGATAGCTATTACAACTGGCACTACCGTTAGAAAACACATGCAGCCTCATTTCCTTACATGAGTTTCGTTAACCGATATCCCTCAGGTTCTGAGATGAGCCTGACTCATATTTTGCTATGTACTATCCTAAGGTGGTGACCGAGTTTCCATATAACCAGGGCACCATACAATCAGATGTATAACCTAGTAGGGAGCATTCTACATGGCTCAGTAAGGTGATGAGAGGGTTTAGATTACCCATATCTTACAATATGGTGACTTTTTAGTGGGCAGATCTTGAGAACTTTCTTCATAGAAGGGGGTCTCTTTCTAAAAAAGGCTAAAGGGTCTGTGTTCCCATGAGCTTCTATAGTTTCAACATGACAACATGTCAATAAGGAAGTATTCATCGAGGCGTAATAATCATTCTATGTACTCGGTGAATTTGATACAACCAGTGCTTCAGGGCTTGGACATCTAAGAGATATGTGCTTAGGGACATCCAAGAGAGAACTACTTCTATGTGCATTCCTACTTATGTAAGGGTGATAGAGAATTGTGGTTGAAAATTACTTGTATGTGTATATACAACATGTGAATGTATGCCATTATAAAAGAGTAATCCAATGCGAGTCATAAAGAATTGAATGTGAAAGAACTTTTAGGAAGGGAATGTGATAGAGACAGATGAATCTATCAGGAAATAGACATGGAAGAGGATCTAGGAGAGCAACAGAAGGTGGTATACATTTCAATATGTTACCACCAGCTCTCCAATGTGGCCCCCACCAGGCACTGTGAGCTGGAGGATTGGGGAATGGGGTAGTTTCATACGGTCAACGAGTGTGACCCAAGGGATCTAGGAATGATTTGGGTTACGATCTGTGTCTATTAATAGATTTCGTATTAATATAAATAGGCAATAAACATTCCTTCTTGCCACAAATCTTGTTCAATACCGAGAGTTTTAAGATAAACTTTTGAATTATCCCTTATATCTGGAGATACCTTGGGAAGGAGACTCGATAATAACACTTATGATGATGGTGTGATATTACACTTGAGGTGAGCGTTTCAGTTGGAACCTCTTGGTGGCAGCGTCAAGGCCTTACGACGTTAGTTTCGATATGGACTGGGCTTCTACATTTCATACTCAGATTAATTGTTTTAGGAAAAAGGATGTGGTATATCTACAATGTTGGAATGGGGTTTTCCTTAGTAAAAAAAGGTAATCCCAGGAAGAAAGGGATAAAATCATGCATAGGAGGGTGCATTCAGTCACTCTTGAGTCAGCCAACCTTACCCTTATGGAAACAAGATTTTTGAGTTTTGAGTTCCCAACATTAGTGGCAGTGTGCAGGAAAATATTTTCAAATGATTTTTATATCATAAACTCCCAAAAGGGAGAGGGACTTCTACATTGTCTTGTAACCAGTGACAACCCCGATATCTATAACCTCATATCATATGTCTCCTACAGGGCTTGGGGAGCTGAGAGTATAGAAGGGGTACATGGTGGAAGATTCACTCTTCATGAGGTCTGATTTACACCTAATGTGTGAGGTGTCAAAGCTGGTAGTCGTGTTTTAGAATACCTTCATTGATAGAGATGAAGTATAATACCTCCATTCTATAATTGTCACTGCCCGACACCTTCAGCGAGTTCGGGAGGCATAGCTTGGGAACGTGGACTGTGAGGCCTGATGTACATAGATATCCATAGGACAGGATCCTGAAGGTTTTTTACGGAGGAGAGCACATCATCCTTCTCAAAGGATGGACAATGGTACCAGTGACACTATGAGAGGATATGTCAAGGGAGTTCCACACATCCCATTTGGCGGTACATCCTAGTGTAGAAAAGAATAATCAGGACCTCTGACGTTATTAATGGTGGCCAGAGATGAATACTGCATTGATCTAGTAAGGTTCTTATGCTGATAGGTGACAGAGACCCTTGGAGTTCACGGAGGGAGACCATGTCTTCCTTTGGTTCTCACCCAGATGAGGATTGTAGATATTTGGCCGGGGTAGTAAGCTATATCCCAGGTTAATCATAACTCTTTAGATTCTCAATAGAGTGGGAGTAGTGGCGTACCATCGAGATCATCCCCCATAGATTCCCTAGGTGGATAATGTTTTCCATTGTCAGAACTGAGGATATGTGTGCATGATCCATCACAGGTTATCGACTAAAGCGAGTTGGACTTGAAAATGGGTGACATTTTCAGAGTTCCTATTGAAGACTGAGGATTGACATATGATAGAGTCCTTAATGGACAGTGGATCCCTTAGGTGTGAGTTTTGTGGCAACACAAGAACCTCCAAGAGAGCACATGGGAGCAGATGGCTCAGATTCTTGCTCAGTACCCTCATTTGTTTGGTTCAACTTTTTTTGGATTTGAGGGACATAAGTACCAATGGTGGGGGGAATTTAATGACATGGACTTTCCATATAATAATTCTTATTATATGGAATTATTTTGAGACCGTGAAATCTGACGGTGCGTAATTCCGAGGCCCAGAGTGCCCGAAATGATCTGTTGAAAAATGTTACGTTTAAAATAGCATGCATGAGGGGTTTTCCAGAAAAATTGGAATAACACTTAAATGGGTTCCCGAATCTAAAATATGAGGGAAACATTACGTTCAGTAAATTTTTGGGAGATAATTTCAATCTTCTGAACCGGTGCGGGCACCATTGAACTCGTAGCACTGGGATTCAATTAAGGGTGGATTCACTCTGACCGCAGTAGGTTGGGTGAAAATGATAGTTTTTGAAACTTTATGAATTAATAAAATAACAAAATTGTTTTTTTTATTTTTATCTTACCACCACTTGAGCATCGGTGGAGGGGACCACGAAGGTAGTCAGACATTTAATATTGGATATTAAATGCTCTGTTAAAATTTGGTTGTTTAACCACCCCTCATGCAATTAATGTGGCTCATTAATTACATCAATTAATGAACCCCATTAATTCCTCAGTGTGTTACTCACCCATTACCCCTATATTTAACTGGGGATCAGGGTATAGTTTTTGGCATGTAATTATCAGGAGAGGAACCTTTGGCAATGTGTTGTGACAGCTTCAACAGAGAGAGATGGAAGCTCGGGCGGCAAGAAACTGGGATCGACAAATGTCAGCGGCTTCATCAAACACAAGATCTTCTTCCACCACTGATATGTCTCCAAAAAATCATTAGGTAGGGGTTTTATTTTAATTCATGAAATTCCCACGTTTCATCTCCTCATTCATGAATTTTGTGGGTGGTCATTGCGGGGGATTTGAATAGGATTTCACATTATTTTAATGTGATGTATAAATTATACTCACTAGTTATAACCCGAACGTGGAGGGCGCATTCCAATCGAACAATGCCCAGACCTTACTCCACTTGTTTTTCATTGAATTCTTCGGATATGGGTTGTTGCAACATGACGAATCCTAGAAACTGAGAGGCACGCAAAGACAAAAGCATCCTGAGACGACCGTAAGCCTGTCTGGAAGGGAGAACGGACCACCAGAGCTCACCCAATGGCACGTAGAAGATGCACTGGTGTGGAGGCACTAGTGAACATGGGAAAGACTTTAATACATCGACCATGGTGGAAGAGAAGCACCACTTGAAGCCTTGGTGGTCTGATAGGTGGTTGACAGCAGTCTGCTGTGGAAGTGGAGGCGGCATGCCATCGCGCACCGCACTGAAGGGAGTTGCAGCTATATGCTATGGCTATGTAGGGAACCTGCTCCTTGTGGGTCTCATGGGAGATGAGGTAGCACCACCTGACACTGTTAATAATTGAGTCGCATGGCTCCTTTGTTCTGTTTGGGAGTAGTGGAACGTGTGACCCCGTGTGGGTCGTGCAAGTAGGCGAGCCGAGCCAACCGCAACCCTACCCAACCAAGGCCAGTCGGCAGCCCAGCAGACCGGGTCGGGTCAGCCCATGCTAGGCTAGGTCTTCCCAGTGATTTGGGTCGTCTTAGGCATGGTCGGGTCATTGCAGGCTAGGGCAGACCGGACCCGAACCCTTCTCGGGGCCAGATACTTTTAAAAGGATGTATCCTACAAACCATAAGACTATTTAACAAACCGTCTACAATGCTGGGATACATGGAGCAAGATGGTCCTTTTGAGATACTCCACGTTCCATTCAATGAAATTTGGAGTTTGGTCGGGTTGGATCGTACTCAAATCCATCCAGGCCCTCGACACTTTAATGCCTACAGCTTACAGACTGGGTGTCCGATTGAAGATCTGGTTATTGCGTTGGATCCCTTATGACATGAATAATCATTGGGTTACTTCCATCTAGAGCTTCATGGTGGTTAAGGTATGGACAATAACAAGAGGAGAAAAACCAGGGTGTTTCTTATAGTGAGAGTTAAGAGGGATAATCCATTGATGACTCAAGGCGTGGGTATTCCTTACTCCACTACTCCAGTAGATACGGGACCCCCCATATCAAGGGTGTTGGTTCATTTCCCTCTGGTTGGGTTTTATATTTTTGTATTTGGTACTACCGTATTGGACTAGGGCATGCGTCCTCTGTAACGCCCCGACCCCAATTACCCAGAGTCGGTGAATTATTACATAACATTGGCATGATCACAAGAAAGATCAAATCTCGAAATACTGATTGGTTTAGTAGCCTTGGAAATACTAGATACATTCATAATGTTTTACATTACATCATAAAAAACATATTGTCTTCATATCCCCTCATACTATCCCTATAGGTCATTCATAAATTACTTCTTCATAATCCTGGGAAAAATAAAACATTGAAAGGGGTGAGCTCAGATGCTCAGTATGGATAACATTATAGCAGAAGCATTCATAGATAAACATAAACACTTCTGGTAGTTTATTACTAAAACAAAATCCTTTTAAACTTGAACTTCAGCATAAAATGGAAAAGATAAAAAAAATAATTCTATATACTTACTCACATGGATATTCTACTCGTTGAATTATCACATGCAATATCAATAACCACTTTCATAATGATGGAATGCATAATTCCAGACTATCACAACCACATAGCCAAGGCCTCGTGCCAAGACTACAAATAAAATTTTTCCAAGGCCTTGTGCCAAGACACTAGTTTGTCTCATGAGACCTACCGATGCATCGAGGAGCTATAGTGGGCTCCACCTGTCCCTTATTAAGTCCAATTCATTCCTCATATGAACAGGTTTAAACAAAACAAAACATTCGTATTAAAACTAGCATAAGAAATGTCAATAAATTAACCTCAAACCATGAATGGAATAAAAATAGCACATCCACATTCAAACATAACTCATTAGATACAATATGGAAGATTGTATTGTATCACATTAACCCGAATCAAGAACAATGAAGGATATTGACATAGATGAAAATAATCATCAAAACTATTTGAGAGAAATATCCCCCTTTTCCTTGAAATCATTTAAAAGTCACACTATTTGTCAAGAAGCCTTTTACAAATAGATTTTTGAATTGAAGTGTCCCATACCACTTTGAACCTTTTAAAAAGAGTTTTAATTTTAAAACTTTAATGTCCATATAAATAAATCATTAAAACCATTTTTAAAACATGGACATTAATGAGCATGATTTAGAAGAATATGTCTTTAAAACATTTAAAAATGGTATTTTAGTTAGAGTTTCTAACCAAAAGAGATAAACTTGAATACAAATAATTGAGGTAATCAAAACTTTGTAATATCATGAGCATAAAGGGATTCATTATATACTATGTCAATGTACATTATATACACCACATAAAAGTGATTTGGTGTATAACAACAATGAAGTCTCAATGGAATGTAATTTGAGATGAAATCTCTCATAAAGGCCGTATCCTTAGGTTAAGGATAAATCAAAAACATAATTATGTGTAAAAAATATAAATACACTAAATATGATTAGATATTCAGTGTAAAACAATCAAAAGACATTCACACATATTCTAGTAAAAAAACACCAATGAATTGGATGTTTATCTCAAAAAATCGATATTGAGTAAAAATTAATCTTATCAAGTTCATACCGATGACTTGAGAATTTATCAGTGGAGTGATTATGTGTATAAAACGTATATCCACATAAAGGGGAGTAGAAATTATGAAATAATCAAATGAATAGTGATTCCACACATAATCTTGGAGTAAAATAATCAATGAAGTATGGGTAATGCCGAATAAGTGGAAATTGAAATTTCAAATTCCCTTATCAATTTGGTAACTTACGAAACATACAAACATGAAAGATGGATCATACAGTTATGATGTAAACATCCATAAATTAAATTATATTACACAATTAATACAATCATGGTCAGTACACACACCACATGCAATAAATAAGTGGTGAACAATGGAAATCTCATGAAATTAAAAGTGAGATAAGAAACCCCTTACTTTGTACTTTTTACTTGGTCGACGGTAGGTTAAACTCCTGTATAACGGTGAAATAATTATTATTTATTTATACAAGAATCAAATTCATTAATATTATATCATATATTATCTTTTAACATTTATTTGTTAATAATATCTTTAAATTATCGTCGTTTCAGGTGTTATCTTACTCATTTTATTTTGTATGTTTTGTTACGTAAGCCATGTTTTTCATGGATAAGCTGTATCTTATTCATATCCATAATGATATCAAGTCCGTAAATATTATTTTTAAATCATGAAATGATAATTATACTTGAATGTATATGATGGAGAATGAATCTCATCGCGTTCGTGGAGACGGTAGTCTGTACGTACGCACGAGCGACAATATCATTCTTTTTATATTAAAATAATATTTACATGGATGATATATTATATATACAGAATAATTATCGTGTTATATTTATTGTTTACATGAAATATACATCATTATTATACCCATCCAAATAATAATATATTGAATAATAATTACACCACGATGTGGAGACGGTAAGCTGTATGTACGCACGTATGGTGACATGTTATTCAACGGGTGGATAGAATACTGAATATGGATGTACCATATTTATAATAACATCACAGTATATATAAGATACTGGAGTTATTATTTTATAATGGTAATAACAAAGAAAGAAGAAGTGGAAGAAGAAAGGAACTTGAAAAGGGGTGGTGAAAACATTACCTCTTCGTCGGGTTCTTCCTTTTGATTTGGTCAAAAGGGCATCTTAGGTTGGATTTATGATCAAAATAAGGAGTATAGGTTGTAGTCAGGGAAGTTGAGAGAGTATTTGGGTAGGTTTTGGCCGAACCAAAAGGCTTTTAAGGTGTGAATTAATGAGAAGGAGGAGTGCCCTTTTATAAGAGGGGTGAGGGGAACCTTCGGAAAATCTAGAAATATTAATTTATAATAAATTTATATTCGGTTTCTAATGGCTCCAAAGTTGATTATTTAAAGGTAAATGTGGGGATGGTTCGAACATCACTCAGTCAATAGAATTTAGACAGGTTGCGTTTTTATATTAACCTTATCTAAAGTATTAACTCTTAGTTAATTAGTTTCACTTTTACAATGTCTCTTTGTATTTTTATATTATATGGTTAGTAAACTTACCATATACATCCAAGAGACCCCTCAGTGGTCCATTAATGATATAAATATCATGATATAAGTCTCTCGTATGAACATTAGATTTTTATGAATTTAATATCAATTAATAATATAATATTTGTTTTAAAAACTCTTTTATGTCAATTTTGACACTATTCTACAGTTGATTTTTGTGAAACTCATAACAGAATTATTACTTCGAAAAAAGTCACTTAAATCAATCCTAATATGTCATATTATCCTATAAAATTAGTGTAATTCATTAAAAGTCTTAAATTATATCTATTTGGGTATTTATAATATCAATTATTTTACTTTTTCACAATTATGGTAATTACTTCATCATTATTGTGTCATGAATAAATTAAATTATTTAATGTCTAAAAATTATAAATAAAATATCATTATGTAGGAAATCGTATTATATTTCTAATGAATATTTACAATCGAATTTATCTTATGTATAACCCTATATTAGAAATGTATTAGTAAATAAACTTTGATTTTAACTCTTTTAACTCTTCTTTGAATTAAATAATAATAAATGTCCTAATCTAATCCAAGTGGACCTAAATGATAATACGTTATTCCTAAGGTTTTTTTGGTCAATATACACTTGTCCAATAGAATTAGGACATGTGTTAGGGTAATATTAATATCATTTTTAACCTTAATTACCCTATTTACTTTTAACCGCGTTAAATAAAAGTAAAAAGTTACTATTCACTAAAAATTATTTTCATCTCATTGAACAACATTTTACTTCTTGATGTTAACCGTGTCTCTCGGATTTTCGAAATTTCATTCACAGAAGCGGTAAAATTATGTTTTATGAAAAATTCAATTTTTTTAACTACCACTTAGTAGTTTCAATATTCATCAAAAATCGAAGTTTTTCAGAACAATGCCAAAATTTCACCCTAAGCTATAATTGATATTCCGAATTCAAAAATGATGTCTATTTTAAAAAATTCCAAACATATAAGTTGCATAAATTAGTTTTATAATTAATTCCCACTGTCACAACAAATAGCGTGTTTTTACGAAACAATATATATCAAAAGATTGACAATTATTTAGGACCAATTTCAAAGTGAAATTAATTCTAATGAAAACCATTGGATAAAATGGTAAAAATATATTCTAATTATACTTTAATACCACTCAATAATATAATTTATCACTATATATTATTTTGATTAAAAAAGTTGTTTTTAATTAAAATTTAGTAATTTTCACTATTCATCAAAATATAAGTGTTATCCGAAAAGTTCCAAAATTTCACCCTAGGATAAATTCGATATTACGAATCCAAAAATGAAGTCCATTTTGAGATAGAATTTATAAAATTTCAAAAATTAGGTATTACTATTCATAACGGCTAGTTTGATTGGTTGTGGTGTGTTAGAATCTTGAAGTTGCGTACAATGCACGCCATTGCATTATTCAAAGGGAAACGTACCGTGGAATCTTGGGGTGTTACATTATACCCTTCTTCAATAAATTGCATCCTCGCAATTTTTTTTAAAAAAATTGGGCTTGAGAATATAATGGAAAGTCCCACATCGGAAAGAGAGTCAATAAAACAATCACTTTAAAAGAAAGGAAGAGAGGTATAAAGGTCACCCAAGATAACCCATACTAGAAATCCATGTAGGAAAACATGGATATGGACGATAAACTAGGTGTCCAGTTCTGATGGAGAGGGATCGAAAACATGATCAAAAGAAAGTTAACAATAAGAAAATCACAAACTTGTGTTGGGACAAACGGTCCTTAGTCTCCCAGTAGGAAAAGTAAACGGACAACATTTTTTTTGTTTTATGTTACATTACATAAGGACGAGGAATTCATTTATGATATTGACTAAGAAAATAAAGAGATATACTTACTTTTTAAGTAGAGTTTCATTCTTTAAAAAAATTTTACCACTAACTCATTTTATTTTTAACAATGATAATTCAAGAAGACTTGGTCACAATGGAAGAGCTAGAATAAACATCTGTATAAATACATGATCTACGTAGGATAAATTACATATTTTACTTGTCTTTAGAGATTAATCAAAACCAAAATGGTTAGTATAATAACTGATGATCCCCCAAATGTATATTCCATTAGAGAAAAAAATACTAATCTTAATTTCTAAAATGAAACCAACAATACCCAAAAGTTAAATAAATACCATTCCAAAATATATTGTCCTTAAAATCCTTTAATATAATCCAAACTAATATTGAAACCCAAAACTTATAAGAATGTAGTCTTCCATGTTAAATTGTATATCCAAATGACATCATCTACTCTTAAAGTCACATACTTAAAAGAAATTAACCTAATCATTTCCATAAACAACCCAAATCACTATAAATCCATAATAAAAACATAGACAAAAATCCACCATTACTCTTCAAATTAAATCCCCTACTATTCTATTTTCCTTGGTCATATAGTGTTCCCAACAAAGTGAACATATTCCAAAATAACATTTATCACTTAATCACCACATCATTTTCCTATACTAAGGGTTTTTATTTGATAAGACATAAGATCCCAAATCAACTTATTATTGATCAATAAAATCGTTTAACGAAAAATAATAGTCACACTAACCAAGGACTTCACGTAGTCCAGTGGTAGGCGATAAATCCCAATCACACTTTGGTTGTGGGTTCGATTCCCACAGCTTTGTCCGACGCGACGGGTTGTCACACGGTCTACGTGTTGTCCTTTTTGAAAAAGTATATTTTATAATATTACCAAAATGAGATAAATTCCTCAGAATACCATAACATAATTTACCCTCAAATGTTATATCATGCCTTGCATTTTCATCCCAAATTATAATAACTTATAATTCTCTAAAACCCCAATGATCATATAAAAACAAATGGTTATTTATACCTATATCCACAAGAGAATAGATAAGCCTTCCTCAAATATCATTCTCACATGGAAAACTGCGGGGTTACAAATACAAGAGAAAATTATTCCAAAGTAAACCCATCAACAAGGAGCGCTAATACTTTTTAATCATTTCTCCAACCATTTATTTCCACATAGCTTCTTCTTTGACCAAGAAAATATCCTATATAATGGGGCATTCACTCGGTTAATGGCCAGGTCTCCTATATTTATGGAAAATGACTGTAAATGGACTCTTGGGACCATTTTTATCTTCTTCCATAGTACTCTTAAATTTTCTTCAGCAATTATTCACTTTATGTCCTTCCTTCCCACACGTAAAGCATTTCTTGGTCCCATTGAGACACTTTCCCGGGTGTCTCCTACCACATTTCCTGCTTGATGGAAATTGAGGGTTCTTTTCTCCATGGTCTCCATTGCTGGAGCTCTTATCATTCATCACCTTTATCTTCCTTGTTGAGTCTGGGAGTTGGTTAATATATATTTTGTTGATCATATTTTTGGAAAACTGATTTGGCATAAAGACAATATCTTTTATGCCTATCAACATTCCATTTTTTTGCTCATTTCCACCACCATTCCCACCTTGTACATCGTTCTCAATGTCACTGTGACTTCCTTGGAATCTAGCCATTGACTAAATCCAGATAGCACTGTTTGAGTAACAGTAGTCGTAAAATCATTTAGAGATTAACATGTCACCATATTCTCAATTTGAAACACATTAGGATTAACCATGGTCATTTACTATCATATTATATATTTAATACTTCAAATAGGTTAGTAAAGAAAATTTAAATTATCCTAAGCATATCCATCGGGAGTGTCGTAACCAAGAGTGTAGCAAGGCCCATTGTCGTGCACCAGTTCCCGTTCGATTCTAGCTCAAAGTGGTGTTTTCTGGTTTTACCCCTAGGTACATCTGTGCCAGAGCTGCCTCTACCTGCTCGTATCCAGATAGGGATGTATTTCTCAGAAAACTCACAAATTCTCTACAATACCAAAATTCTAGGAAGTTCTTCTATACTAATCCTCAATTTCATCTTTGGTTTATGTGCTCTAATCAGACTTTATCTAAATCTAGATTCCAAGGTTTGTACTAAACTTTCTCTGATACCAACTGTAACGCCCCAACCCCAGTTACCCAGAGTCGGTGCATTATTACATAACATTGGCATGATCACAAGAAAGATCAAATCTCGAAAGACCGATTGGTTTAGTAGCCTTAGAAATACTATATACATTCATAAAGTATTACATTACATCATAAAAAAACATCTTGTCTTCATATCCCCTCATACTATCCCTGTAGGTCATTCATAAATTACTTCTTCATAATCCGGGGAAAAATAAAACATTTAAAGGGGTGAGCTCAAATGCTCAGTATGGATAACATTATAGCAGAAGCTTTCATAGATATGCATAAACACTTAAGGCAGTTTATAACTAAAACAAAATCCTTTTAAACTTGAACTTCAGCATAAAATGGCAATGATAAAATAAAATAATGCCATATAATTACTCACATGGATATTATACTAGTCAAATGATCACATGCAATATCAATAACCACTTTCATAATGATGGAATTCATAATTCCAGACTATCATAACCACATAGCCAAGGCCTTGTGCCAAGACTACAAATAAGATTTTTCCAATGCCTTATGCCAAGACAATAGTTTGTCTCATGAGACCTACCGATGCATCGAGGGGCTATAGCAGTTTCCACCCGTCACTTATTAATTCCAATGCATTCCTCATGTAAACAGGTTTAAACATAACATAAACATTCGTATTAAAACAAGCATACGAAATGTCAATACTTTAACCACAAACCTTGAATGGAATAAAAATAGCACATCCACATTCAAACATAACTCATTAGATACAATATGGAAGATTGTATTGTATCAAATTAACCTGAATGAAGAATAATGATGGATATTGACATAGATGAAAATAATCATCAAAACTATTTGAGAGAAATATCCCCCTTTTTCTTGAAATCATTTAAAAGTCACACTATTTGTCAAGAAGCCATTTAAAAATAGGTTTTTGAATAAAAGAGTCCCATAACACTTTGAAACTTTTAAAAAGAGTTTTAATTTTAAAACTTTAATGTCCATATAAATAAATCCTTAAAACCATTTTTAAAACATGAACATTAATGAACATGATTTAGGAGAATAAGTCTTTAAAACATTTAAAAATGGTATTTTAGTTAGAGTTTCTAACCAAAAGAGAGACACTTGAATACAAATAATTGAGGTAATTAAAACATTGTAATATCATTATAATAAAGGTATTCATGATATACTATTTCAAAGTACATTATATACACCACATAAAAGTTATTTGGTGTATAACAACAAAGAAGTCTCAATGGAATGTAAATTGAGATGAAATCTCTCATAAAGGTTGTATCCTTTGGTGAAGGATAAATCAACGACATAATTATGTGTGAAAAATTTAAATACACTAAATATGATTGGATATTCAGTTTAAAACAATCAAAGGAAATTCACTCATATTCTAGTAAAAACAACACCAATGAATTGGATGTTTATCTCAACAAATCGAGATTGAGTAAAAATCACTCTTATCAAGTTCATACCGATGACTTGATAATTTATCAATGGAGTGATTATGTGTATAAAAAGTATATCCACAGAATGGGGAGTGGAAATAATGATATAGTCAAATGAATAGTGATTCCACACATAATCATGGTGTAAAATAATCAATGAAGTATACGTAAAGCCGAATAAGTGGAAATTGAAATTTCAAATTCCCTTATCAATTTGGTAACTTATGAAACATACACCCACGAAAGATGGATCATAAAATTATGATGTAAACATCCATAAATTAAATTATATTACACAATGAATACAATCATGGGGAGTACACACACCACATGCAACAAATAAGTGGTGAACGATGGAAATCTCACGAAATTAAGAGTGAGATAAGAAACCCCTTACTTTGTACTTTTTCCTTGGTCGACAGTAGGTTAACCTCCTGTATAATGGTGAAATAATTGTTATTTAATAATACAATAATCGTAAGCATTAGTATGATATCATATATGATCTTTTAACATTGCTTTGTTAATAATATCTTAGAATTATCGCCATTTCGGGTGTTAACTTACTCGTTTTCTTTTATATGTTTTGTTACGTAAGCCATGTTTGTCATGGATAGGTTGTATCTTATTCATATCCATAATGATATAAATTACATAAATATTATTTTTAATTCAACAAATGATAATTATACTTGAATGGATATGATGGAGAATGAATCTCATCGCGTTCGTGGAGACGGTAGTCCGTACGTACGCACGAGCGACAAAATAATTCTTTTGATATTAAAATAATATATACATGGATGGTATATTATATATAAAGAATCATTATAATGTTATATTTATTGTTTACATGAATAATACATCATTATTATACCCATCCAAATAATAATATATTGAATAATAATTACACCACGACGTGGAGACGGTAAGCCGTACGTACGCACGTATGGTGACATGTTATTCAAAGGGTGGATAGAATACTGAATATGGATGTACCATATTTATAATAACATCACAGTATATATAAGATACTGGAGTTATTATTTTAGAATGGTAATAACAACGAAAGAAGAAGTGGAAAAAGAAAGGAACATGAAAAGGGGTGGTGAAAACATTACCTCTTCGTCGGGTTCTTCCTTTTGATTTGATCAAAAGGGCTCCTTAGGTTGGCTTTCTGATCAAAATAAGGCCTCTAGGTTGTAGTTAGGGATGTTGAGAGAGTATTTGGGTAGGGTTTGGCCGAACTAAAAGGCTTTTATGGTGTGAAGTAATGAGAAGGAGGAGTCCCCTTTAATAAGAGTGGTGAGGGGCTCCTTTGGAAAAGCTAGAAATATTAATTTATAATAAATTCATATTCGGTTTCTAATGGCTAAAAAGTTGATTATTTACAGGTTAAGGTGGTTATGGGTCGAACACAACTCAACCAATAGTATTTAGACAGGTTTGGGTCATTATATTAACCTTATCTTAAAGTATAAACTCTTAGTTAATTAGTTTCACTTTTACAATGTCTCTTTGTATTTTTGTATTATATGGTTAATAAACATAACATATACATCCAAACGACCTCCAAGTATTCCATTAATGATATAGCTATCATGATATAAGTCTCTTGTCTGAACCTTAGATTTTTTGGAATTTAATATCAATTAATAATATAATATTTGTTTTAAAAAACTTTTTATGTCAATTTTGACACTATTCAATAGTTGATTTTTGTGAAACTAATAACAGAATTATTACTTAGAACAAAGTCACTTAAATCAATTCTAATTTGTCATATTGTCCTATAAAATTATTTTAATTCATTAAAAGTCTTAAATTATATTTATTTTGGTATTTATAATATCAATTATTTTAATTTTTCACTATTATGGTAATTACTGCATCATCATTGTGTCATAAATAAATTAAAATATATAATGTATAAAAATTATAAATAAAATATCATTATGTAGAAAATCGTATTAGCTTTCTAATGAATATTTACAATCGATTTTTTCTTATGTATAACCCTATATTAAAAATGTTTTAGTAAATAAACATTGATTTTAACTCTTTTAACTCTTCTTTGAATTAAATAATAATAAATGTTCTAATCTAATCCAAGTGGACCTAAATGATAATAAATTATTCCTAAGGTTGTTTTTTGTTGAGATACAATTGTCCAATAGAATTTCGACATGTGTTAGGGTAATATTTATATCATTTTTACCCTTAATTACCCTATTTACTTTTAACCGCGGTAAATAAAAGTAAAAAGATACTATTCACCAAAAATTATTTACATCTCATTGAACCACATTTGAAATCTTGATATTAACCGTGTCTCTCAGATTTTCAAAATTCCATTTACATAAGCGGTAAAATTATGTTTTATGAAAAATTCAATTTTTTTACTTCCACTTAGTAGTTTCACTATTCAACAAAAATTGATGTTTTTCAGAACAATGCCGAAATTTCACCCTAAGCTATAATTGATATTCCAAATTCAAAAATGATTTCTATCTTACAAAATTAAAAACATATAAGTTTCATTAATTACTTTTATAATTAATTCCCTCTTTCACAACAAATAGCGTGTTTTTAAGAAACAATATATATCAAAAGATTGACAATTGTTTAGGTCCAATTTCAAAGTGAAATTAATTCTAATGAACACCATTGGATAAAATGGTAAAAATATATTCTAATTATACTTTAAAATCACGCAATAATATACTTTATCACTATAAATTATTTTTATTTAAAAAGTTGTTTTTAATTAAAATTTAGTAATTTTCACTATTCATCAAAATATAAGTGTTATTTGAAAAGTTCCAAAATTTCACCCTAGGATAAATTTGATATTACGAATCGAAAAATGAATTCCATTTTGAGAGATAGAATTTATAAAATTTCGAAACGTAGGTATTACTATTCATAACGTCTAGTTTGATTGTTTGTGGTGTGTTAGAATCTCGAAGTTGTGTACAATGCACGCCATTGCATTATTCAAAGGGAAATGTACCTTGGAAGCTTGGGGTGTTACATTCTACCCTCCTTCATTAAATTGCATCCTCACAATTTTTATTAATGAATTGGGCTTGATAATATAATGTAAAGCCTCACATCGGAAAGAGAGTCAATAAAAATATCACATTAAAAGAAAGGATGAGAGGTATAAAGGTCACCCAAGATAACCCATACTAGGAATCCATGTAGGAAAACATGTATATGGATGATAAACTAAGTGTTCAGTTCTGATGGAGAGGGATAGAAAACATGATCAGGAGAAAGTTAAGAATAAGAAAATCACAAACTTGTGTTGGGACAAACGGTCCTTAGTCTCCCAGTAGGAAAAATAAACGGACAACATTTTTTTGTTTTAAGTTACATTACATAAGGACGAGGAATTAATTTATGATATTGACTAAGAAAATAAAGAGATATAATTACTTTTTAAGTAGAGTTTCATTCTTTAAAAACTTTTTACCACTAACTCATTTTTGTTGAACAATGAGTATTCAAGAAGACTTGGTCACAATGGAAGAGCTAGAATAAACTTCTATAGAAATACATGATCCACGTAGGATAAACTATATATTTAACTTGTCTTTAGAGATTAATCAAAACCAAAATGGTTAGTATAATATATGATGATCCCCAAAATGTGTATTCCATTAGAGAAAAAAAATACTAATCTTAATTTCTAAAATTAAACCAACAATACCCCAAAGTTAAATAAATATCTTTCAATAATAAATTGTCCTTAAAATCCTTCAATATAATCCAAACTAATATTGAAACCCATAACTTATAAGAATGTCATCTTCCATGTTAAATTTTATCTCCAAATGACATCATCTACTCTTAAAGTCACATACTTAAAAGTAATTAACCTAATCATTTCCGTAAACAACCCAAATCACTATAAATCCACAATAAAAACATAGAAAATAATCCACCATTACTCTTCAAATGAAATCCCCTACTATTCTATTTTCCTTGGTCATATAGTGTTCCCAACAAAGTGAACATCTTCCAAAATAACATTTATCACTTAATCACCACATAATTTTCCTATACTAAGGGTATTTATTTGATAAGACATTAGAACCCAAATCAACTTATTTTTGATCAATAAAATCATTTAACTAAAAATAATAGTCACACTAACCAGGGACTTCACGTAGTCCAGTGGTAAGCGGTAAATCCCAATCACACTTTGGCTATGGGTTCGATTCCCACAGCTTTGTCTGACGTGACGGGTTGTCACACGGTCTACGTGTTGTCCTTTATCAAAAACTATATTTTATAATATTACCAAAATGAGATAAATTCCTCAGAATACCATAACATAATTTAACCAAAAATGTTATATCATGCCTTGCATTTTCATCCCAAATTATAATAACTTATAATTCTCTAAAACCCCAATGATCATATAAAAACAAATGGTTATTTATACCTATATCCACAATAGAAGAGATAATTCTTCCTCAAATATCATTCTCACATGGAAAACTGTGGGGTTACAAATACAAGAGAAAATTATTCCAAAGTAAACCCATCAACAAGGAGCGCTAATACTTTTTAAAGATTTCTCCATCCATTTATTTCCACATAACTTCTTCTTTGACCAAGAAAATATCCCATAGAATAGGGAATTCACTCAGGTAGTGTCCAGATCCCCTATATTTATAGAAAATGACTCTAAATGGACTCTTGGGACCATTTTTATCTTCTTCCATAGTAATCTTCATTTTTCTTTGGCAATTCTTCACTTTATGTCCTTCCTTCCCACACGTAAATCATTTCTTGGTCCCATTGAGACACTTTCCCGGGTTTCTCTTACCACATTTCTTGCGTGATGGAAATTTAGGGTTCTTTTCTCCATGGTCTCCATTGCTGGAGCTCTTATCATTCATCACCTTTCTCTTCCTTGTTGAGTCTGGGAGTTGGTTAATATATATTTTGTTGATCATAGTTTTGGAAAACTGATTTGGTATAAAGATAATATCTTTTACGCCTATCTACATTCCATTTTGTTGCTCATTTCCACCACTGTTCCCACCTTGTACATCATTCTCAATGTCACTATGACTTCCTTGGAATCTAGCCATTGACGAAAACCAAATAGCATTGTGTGAGTAACAGTAGTCGTAAAATCATTTAGCGATTAACATGTCACCATATTCTCAATTTGTAACACATTAGGATTAACCAAGGTCATTTACTCTCATATTATATATTTAATACTTCAAATATGTTAGTAAAGAAAATGTAAATTAACCTAAGCATATCCACCGGGAGTGTCGTAACCAAGAGTACAGCAAGGCCCGTTGTAGTGCACTAGTTCCCATTCGAGTCTAGCTCAAAGCGGTGTTTTTGGGTTTTACCCCTAGGTACATATGTTCCAGATCCGCCTCTACCTGCTCGTATCTAGACAGGGATGTATTGCTCCGAAAACTCACATATTCTCTACAATACCAAAATTCTAGGAAGTTCCTTTATACTAATTCTCAAAGTTCATCTTAGTTCTATGTGCTCTAATCAGAGTTTATCTAAATCTATCTTCCAAGTTTTGTACTAAACTTTCTCTGATACCAACTATAACGCCCTGACCCCAGTTACCCAGATTCGGTGCATTATTACATAACATTGGATTGATCACAAGAAAGATAAAATCTCGAAAGACCAATTGGTTTAATAGCCTTGGAAATACTAGATACATTCATAATTTTTTACATTACATCATAAAAAAACATCTTCTCTTCATATCCCCTCATACTATCCCAGCAGGTCATTCATAAATTACTTCTTCATAATCCTGTGAAGAATAAAATATTGAAAGGGGTGAGCTCAGATGCTCAGTATGGATAACATTATAGCAGAAGCTTTCATAGATAAGCATAAACACTTAAGGCAGTTTATAACTAAAACAAAATCCTTTTAAACTTGAACTTCAGCATAAAATGGGAAAGATAAAATAAAATAATGCCATATACTTACTCACATGGATATTATACTAGTCGAATGATCACATGGAATATCAATAACCACATTCATAATGATGGAATACATAATTCCATACTATCATAACCACATAGCCAAGGCCTCATGCCAAGACTACAAATAAGATTTTGCCAATGCCTTATGCCAAGACACTAGTTTGTCTCATGAGACCTACCGATTAATCAAGGAGCTATAGCGGGCTCCACCCGTCACTTATTAAGTACAATGCATTCCTCATATGAATTGGTTTAAACATAACATAAACATTCGTATTAAAACTAGCATACGAAATGTCAATACTTTAACCACAAACCATTAATGGAATAAAAATAGAACATCCACATTCAAACAAAACTCATTAGATACAATATGGAAGATTTTATTGTATCACATTAACCTGAATCAAGAACAATGAAGGATGTTGACATAGATGAAAATAATCATCAAAACTATTTGAGAGAAATATCCCCCTTTTCTTGAAATCATTTAAAAGTCACACTATTTCTCAAGAAGCCATTTAAAAATAGATTTTTGAATCAAAGTGTCCCATAAAACATTGGAACTTTTAAATGGAGTTTTAATTTTAAAAATTTAATGTCCATATAAATAAATCCTTAAAACCATTTTTAAAACATGGACATTAATGAGCATGATTTAGAAGAATAAGTCTTTGAAAAATTAAAAATTGTATTTTAGTTAGAGTTTCTAACCAAAAGAGAGACACTTGAATACAAATAATTGAGGTAATAAAAACTTTGTAATATCATGATAATAAAGGGATTCATGATATACTATGTCAAAGTACATTATATACACGACATAAAAGTAATTTGGTGTATAACAACAAAGAAGACTCAATGGAATGTAAATTGAGATGAAATCTCTCATAAAGGCTGTATCCTTAGGTAAAAAATAAATCAACGACATAATAATGTGTGAAAAATATAAATACACTAAATATGATTGGATATTTAGTGTAAAACAAACAAAGGGAATTCACACATATTCTAGTAAAAACAACACCAATGAATTGGATGTTTATCTCAACAAATCGAGATTGAGTAAAAATTACTCTTATCAAGTTCATACCGATGACTTGAGAATTTATCATTGGAGTGATTATGTGTATAAAAAGTATATCCACAGAAAGGGGAGTGGAAATTATGACATAATCAAATGAATAGTTATTCCACAAATAATCTTGGAGTAAAATAATCATTGAAGTATGCATAAAGCCGAATAAGTGGAAATTGAAATTTAAAATTTCCTTATCAATTTGGTAACATATGAAACATACACCCATGAAAAATGGATCATACAATTATGATGTAAAAATCCATAAATTAAATTATATTACACAATGAATACAATCATGGGTAGTACACACACCACATGCAATAAATATGTGGTGAACAATGGAAATCTCACGAAATTAAGACTGAGATAAGAAACCCCTTACTTTCTACTTTTTCCTTGGTCGACGGTAGGTTAACCTACTGTATATCGGTGAAATATTTGTTATTTAGTTATACAAGAATCATATTCATTAATATGATATCATATATGATCTTTTAACATTGCATTGTTAATAATATCTTATAATTATAGTCATTTTGGGTGTTAACTTACTCGTTTTATTTTATATGTTTTGTTACGTAAGACATGTTTGTCATGGATAAGACGTATCTTATTCATATCCAGAATGATATCAATTCCTTAAACATTATTTTTAAACCATCAAATGATAATTATACTTCAATTTATATGATGGAGAATGAATCTCATCGCGTTCGTGGAGACGGTAGTCCGTACGTACGCACGAGCGACAATATCATTCTTTTGATATTAAAATAATATATACTTGGATGGTATATTATATATACAGAATCATTATAATTTTATATTTATTGTTTACATGAATTATACATCATTATTATACCCATCCAAATAATAATATATTGAATAATAATTACACCACGACGTGGAGACGGTAAGCCGTACGTACGCACGTATGGTGACATGTTATTCAAAGGGTGGATAGAATACTGAATATGGTTGTACCATATTTATAATAACATCACAATATATATAATATACTGGAGTTATTATTTTAGAATGGTAATAAAAAAGAAAGAAGAAGTGGAAGAAGAAAGGAACTTGAAAAGGGGTGGTGAAAACATTTCCTCTTCGTCGGGTTCTTCCTTTTGATTTGATCAAAAGGGTTCCTTAGGTTGGATTTATGATCAAAATAAGGCCTCTAGGTTGTATTTAGGGAAGTTGGGAGTGTATTTGGGCAGGGTTTGGCCTAACCAAAAGGCTTTGAAGGTGTGAAGTAATGAGAAGGAGGAGTACCCTTTTATAAGAGTGGTAAGGGGCACCTTTGGAAAAGCAAGAAATATTAATTTATAATAAATTCATATTCGATTAGTAATGGATCCAAAGTTTATTATTTAAAGGTTAAGGTGGGGATGGGTCGAACACCACTCAACCAATAGAATTTAGACAGGTTTGGGTCATTATATTAACCTTATCTTAATGTATTAACTATTAGTTAATTAGTTTCACTTTTACAATGTTTCTTTGTATTTTTATATTATATGGTTAATAAACATACCATATAAATCCAACCGACCCCCAAGTGGTCAATTAATGATATAACTATAATGATATAAGTATCTTGGACGATCCTTAGATTTTTAGGAATTTAATATCAATTAATAATATAATATTTGTTTTAAAAACTCTTTTATGTCAATTTTGACACTATTCAATAGTTTATTTTTGTGAAACTTATAACAGAATTATTATTTCAAAAAAAGTCACTTAAATCAATCCTAATATGTCATATTATCATATAAAATTAGTTTAATTCATTAAAAGTCTTAAATTATATTTATTTTGGTATTTATAATATCAATTATTTTAATTTTTCACTATTATGGTAATTACTGCATCATCATTGTGTCATAAATAAATTAAATTATTTAATGTATAAAAAATATAAATAAAATATCATTATGTAGGAAATAGTATTATATTTCTAATGAATATTTACAATCTAATTTATCTTATGTATAACCCTATATTAAAAATGTTTTAGTAAATAAACATTGATTTTAACTCTTTTAACTCTTCTTTGAATTAAATAATAATAAATGTCCTAATATAATCCAAGTGGATATAAATGATAATAATTTAATCCTAAGGTTGTTTTAGGTCGAGATACAATTTTCCAATAGAATTTGGACATGTGTTAGGATAATATTAATATCATTTTTACCCTTTATTACCCCGTTTACTTTTAACCGCGGTAAATAAAAGTAAAAAGTTACTATTCACCAAAAAATATTTACATCTCATTGAACCACATTTTACATCATGATATTAACCGTGTCTCTCAGATTTTCGAAATTCCATTCACAGAAGCTGTAAAATTATGCTTTATGAAAAATTCAATTTTTTAACTACCACATAGTAGTTTCACTATTCAACAAAAATTGAAGTTTTTCAGAACAATGCCAAAATTTCACCCTAAGCTATAATTGATATTCCGAATTAAAAAATGATGTCTACCTTACAAAATTCCAAAAATATAAGTTGCATTAATTAATTTTATAATTAATTCCAGCTTTCAGAACAAATAGCGTGTTTTTAAGAAACAATATATATCAAAAGATTGACAATTGTTTAGGTCCAATTTCAAAGTGAAATTAATTCTAATGAACACCATTGGATAAAATGGTAAAAATATATTTTAATTATACTTTAAAACCACTAAATAATATAATTTATCACTATAAATTATTTTGATTTAAAAAGTTGTTTTTAATTAAAATATAGTAATTTTCACTATTCATCAAAATATAAGTGTTATCCGAAAACTTCCAAAATATCACCCTAGGATAAATTCGATATTACGAATCCAAAAATGAAGTCCATTTTGAGAGATATAATTTATAAAATTTCGAAAAGTAGTTATTACTATTCATAACGGCTAGTTTGATTGGTTGTGGTGTGTTAAAATTTCGAAGTTGCGTACAATGCACGCCATTGAATTATTCAAAGGAAAACATACCATGGAATCATGGGGTGTTAAATCCTCCATACATAACTCATATAGTGTTAGGTACTCCCCTACTGGGTAGGGTGGAGGTCCTCTATGTTAGGAGTAGGTACTCCCCTGTCAACCAAGGGTGCATGTGCTCCTTATGCAGTGCTACAATAGAGTCAGTACTCCCCTGCCATGCTATGGTGTGGGTTCTTAAGCTTGGAATTGGTACTACCTTGACATACTAGAATGCAGGTACCTCATAAAGAACAAACTACTAGATTTTAATCCCATACCAGGTAGGTTGCGAGTCCTCACATATTGAGTGAGTACTCCCATGTTGTGCCAGGGTGCTGGTCCTCTAACATAGGGTTGGTACTCCCCGGACGTACTAGTGCATGGGTCCCCCAAATCATACAAACTACTAGAGTTGTACTCCACTACCAGGTAGGGTGAAGGTCCTCACATAGGGAGTTGTACTCCCCCACCTACGAGTAGCGACGATGAGCGGGTCCTTCAGGGGAGTTGGAGTAACCTATACTGCAGGACATAGTGTCGAGGAGTGGGCCTCTTCACTTGGTTTCCCTTGGACATTCCTTGTGCACAAGATTGTGACTGTGATACCTCCATTTTTGTGCACTAGAGGCAGTTCTAGAAGAATGTTCCTGATTGAGGACGTCCTTTTGGATGTTCCGTTTGAAATGGTTCAGTTGTACATGATGGAGTACATCTCTCAGATAGGTGCCATCAGGGATGTCTAGTTCATAGATCATGTACTCCTGATCCTTGAGTTATGCTTTGAGACTTTTTTGATGTCCTATAAATGGCTTGAGGTCTGACCTTATGTTTCTTTGTAGATGAGACAAGTATATCTGGTTTTTGTGGTGTCTGTTTCTATGCGCTTTGTGATGGAGATCATGTTTTTTAGTTTTCCTTTGTGGAATTCCGTGATACCTTTAGGGGTATCGAGGTCCTTACTGGGTATTGTTATACTCACCCTTGCATGGGCTTCAACCGCACCTCGTTGTGTTTTGTCCAGACGAAGAGTAGCTTGATTCAGAATTTAGGGAGCCAGGACCAGGTGGTACACCGAGTAGTCTGGCTGATATAGAGAGATGTGTAGACAAGTTTTACCTACCATTTTGGTAGGATCCTTGGTCAATGATCACATGGGATCTTTCTATTTTTCAATTGTAGTTGTGTCTTTCAGTTGGGCATATATTCAGACCACTTACATTTAGAACACACTTGTTCTACTGCAGTTTTACTTCATGTTTGAATCTTGTAGCATTTTTTTCTAAGTGTATATGCAGGTTTAATGGAAATTCCTTCCCATTTTGGGGATACGCCTTTCTGGTGCTAGTCACCAACCCCAGGCCTATGGAAGGCTGGCATGGGGTAGCCATGGCATAGGCCCCACGGGATTGGTCGAGACAAATTAGGGTGAATTATTCTATTCAAAAAAAATATAGATAAATATATCACATTTGGTTGTGTAAAATTTTTATATTTAATTTTTTTCTATCATGTTGTCTTTAACGTTTAATTAAATGAATAGTGTCAAAAACTAAATTAAGGATATTTTATGAAAAATAATATTTTATTAGTGTATTTATAAATTTAAAAAAATAAAAGTGGAAAATTACTATAATAAATCATGTAAAATTTCATCTTTGGACCATTTATGATCTATGTTTTACCTTATAATTAAAATTATATAGCTTTAATATTTAAAAAATCATTAACATGTTTAAGATTATAATTGGTTAACCAGGGGGTTAAACCAAAAGATAATGTTTAAAATGAAACCATAACCAATCTAATTTTCATTATATAACTATATTTTGATATTATACTTTTTTTAATTTAATATATGTCTATTAGGAATCATTTTTCTTGATAATTTCTTAATTATATTTAAATGTTTTTTTTGAAATTCTAAATGTGTCATTTCCCTTCCATACAAAAGGACACACGTGCTCTCTGTTCTTTAAACCACATTGATTGATTTAAATCGACCAAAACCTATAAAAATAATGTATAAAATTTCTTAGAAACAAATTATATGTAATTTTTTTTCTTAAAAGACCATTATAATGGTCCTTAATAAAGGATCTAAAGTAGGTCTTCCAAAGAAGAGGTAATCCTATTATCTAAACTATTTCAATTTATTTCTTCTTATATCAAATATAAATATATGTTATTCATCATAAAATAATAAATTAAGTATCCTAAATATAATAAAATGAAATTATAACCATGAAACCATCATTATTCACCTTCTTATGTATTAAATGGGATGTGAAAGTATCAATTGTGTGTACGTGTGGACTATCACCTCTATGTAGCGATATAATTCATTTTTCATCACCGTATTTAATGGATGAGTATTATGATGTGTTTCATTTTTTAAATTATATTTATGAAATTAATATGATTTTGGAGTTATAATTTCATTTCTACCTTTTTACCTTCCAATCTATTGGAGAATTATAACTTCACTCGTGTATGCGTGTGCACTACCACCTCTCTGAAGCAATGTGAATAATTTTTCAATTATCATTAACATAGATTATTCTAATAATAGATTACATGAAAACATTAGATATGTATTAAATAAAAATAATCCTATAATGTTTAATTATTATTTATATTTTCGTTATTCCATTTCTCAAAAAGTGGAAACAACATTTATGCTAATGTACGGTCCATCGTCTCCATTAATGGTGTAATTCATTTTTATACCTTTTTTGATGTATATATATGATGAATATATATGGTTTTTAAATTATTCTAAAAATTATATATATGATTCAACTATAATAATAGTACACTATCTGAAACTAATAAATCGAAATTCTCATGAAAATTGAAACATTTGGCACCTAGAAACAATGATTTTAATAATGGAATTAATAATAAATGGGTTTCAAAATGTTGTAAGTGAAACTTATAGGATATTATAATAATTTTAAAGACTATATTATAAAATTATAAAAAGTTTAAATTTATTATACATGAGTTTATAGTTCCTTTTAATCATGTCAAACATGAGGTAAAGGGTTTATGTAAAAATCTGATTGATTAGAAGAATTATTTATGATTATGTTTCTGATGAACAAATTCCATGATCTACCTCTCAAGAATGTCATAAATTATTTTATCATCTATTTATTTGTGGTAATTACATATTTTACTTTCATTTTACTCTACTTAATTATTCAAGAGACCAAAATAATATTTTATTAAGAAAATATGATTTTATTTGTCTCTTCGGTCGAAAATCACTTTTCTTTCATGTCCATGTTTTGTAAAAATATTTCAAAGAATATAATTAACATTATCCTATGATAGTTTAAATCTATTTTAACCATTATTATAATTTTTTAAATTTTTTACAAGGAATCCCTTTATCATTTCCTAAATGAGGCACTTTGGAGTTTTTCTCAAAAATATGAAAGGAAACTTTGTTTTAACATACACAACATGAATGGGATTTCCCACCATCATGATAACTCAATGCTCTGATGATTCCTTTAAAATTTATAAGGATATTTTAGATGAAATTTTTTTCATTAATATTTTGGAAAATTTATATTTTAAATAGATAATTTTTATGTTATGATGGTACTTTCCTCAACTAATGTTTGATTGATCTTTTAAAGGAAAATTTTCATCCAGGATTGCATAACTTATGGATACATATTATTTATTGGGGATAATTTTCATTTATAACATCCAATTTCATTCATTTTATGGATTTAGATGATAAATTTAGGATAATTCTGTGAATCCCATTTCTTTCCCACTAGATAATTAAGTATTATAAAACCTTTACGAAACTATTTTCTTTCCCACAAATTAGGTTCTGATTATATGATATATTTTTTATAAAACCTGTTTTCTTTACATTGATTATGTGATGATGAATGTTTTATGATCTTTTGAAAGACGTATTTATGATTTTAACTTTGTAATGGTTGGTCTCAAAATTATATATCCCTTTAATTTATTGGGTAAATATATATATCATGATATAATAATGAATGGAATGGGGATTAATCCCAGTTCTGTAGAAACGTTTTCTAATATTATAGTCTTTGGAGTGAACAAAGAATAAGGATATACTGAAATGGGCAGTGAAAATGATCCACTATGATAGTCTATGAAGTTCTCCTTTACTAAGGAAGTGATTTATATTCTTATGTTATTGCAACAAAAGATTTATTATTCCAAATTTACTCTATCTTGTTCTTGTTCTTTGATTCCTTTATTATTAATTTATTATGGACTACCACGATTTTTCAATGATTCATGTTTATGATGTATAATATATTGGGTATAGTTTTTAAATGTTAATATCTTGTTCTCATACCTTTATGCTCGTGTTACTATTAAGTAATCATCAATATCTTCCATGTTTACCATTACTAATCATCTATTCTTACCCTTTTTTATGTTTACTTTCCAATAATATGATGAAATATTTTATGTATGATATTTCCAAGATGGATACTAGTTTTTAAGAACTAAGTGGTAAAAAATATAGATCTCTGATGAAAATTTCATTTATATATCCAGGTTTTCAAATAAATTATACTAATATGATTTTTTAATGGATTGTAATATTTTTTATTAAATATTAATCTAATAAGATGTAATATGTATGCATGAAAAATCAGGGTAACATTACTATATTATAAAACTAATGAAATACCTAGTATATATCCATATAATCACAATGGTGATAAAATCATCAAATAAAATTTCCACAATAATATAGTGAAATTTCTACTAAGGTAGTTCTATATCTAGGGAATATGTTAGGCCCCTCAATTGAGTGATGAAACCAATGAATCGCCAATTTTCTCTTTAATTTTAGTTGGAGAGGCCTCAAATTATCATCTTTAAAAATATTGATTTGAATTAATATAATAATAATTAATGGATATATTCAGAGATAAGATTTACCTAGTTGTCAGGTTACTATTCAAGATAAAAGATGGTCGCTCTAGTGTTTTGGTAAAGAATCTAAGATTAGCTACCACTTTTTTCTCTAGGGTTCCTTGTATCAGACCACGTCAAATAGAAAAATGAGTGACATGCCACTCCATATCCATTATACCTTTATAGGATAATAAATTGGATTTACAAATTATAGTGGTGGAGGAATTAGATCAACCTTTTCAGGATATTACTTCCTTTCTGGTTGTATCAGTGATCTATTTTCCTTAATCGACTATTGCTTTTAAGAAAAGGCCTCGAAAATTTTAACATACCATATTGATTTACATTGAGTTATTCAAATTAATGGGTTATTTGAATGTGATGGAGTTGAATTATAATTAATTAGTGGTAAATCCTAGTTCTCTACTAGAAATGTGGTTAACCATATGGCTTAATGCGGAAAATATACTATTTTATAGGTAGTATCTACCCTCATTGGGTAAGAAATTATTTATTAAAATGGTTTATCACCCAAAAAATAACATTACATTTATATTAAACATCATCATCATTAGAGTAACTCCCTAGTAAATATTAGATATTAATTCACTAGAGCCTTAAATTTTTTTATTTTATCTAGCAAGATCTTATTTTTCTCTGAGTATATCAATTGTCTTGGGTAATTCTTTGGTTGAGGGATCATTGATTCATTTCCCTTTATCTTTTTTATGATATATGAGAGCTATTTGGTAGATTATTCTTCTATGGATATCCCAAATCTTGGGTTATCCTTTCATTTCGAGTCCATACTTTTTATTTGTTTATCTTAACATTAGAGGAATTTTCAACTATGGGATCATCCTACCATTGATCATTGTTAGTGTTTTATTTAGATTCCTTAATGATATTAGAATCAATTAAACCCATGGGTTCGTAACTTTTGGGTACTATTTTATCATCAATATTTGTGAATCATAGAGTTATATCTTAGCTAAAATACTGAAAACACATCTCAACTTTATATGGTGTATCTACTACTCATCAGGAGTGACTTTTAGCTTTCTACGACATGTTCCTCATTACCTTCTCAAAAGGATAAATGTTTTCAAATGTCTCAAAGTATTCTACATAAAACATTATTATATTATAATCCCATCTAATTTCTACTAAGAGGATACTATATAGAGATATTGGCTGATCAATTATTCATGGGGTGTACACCGCCCCTTGTAAATTTAAATTTCATCAAAGGAGTTATAACCAATATTGGTCCAACCGTTGGAATATCTAGGGAAATGGGTGGTGATGTTGTTTGGTTTAAAAATCCCCCCATATCTAGGGTTAGGTATTTATTGGTAAAGGAGAAAATGATCCCAACCTTATGGTTTGGTCCACCCTTGTTTTTTTCAAGGATAAGATTATTGATATCATTTTATTCATGTCTAATATTCCAACATGTGTCAAATTTTGGGATGGATTGGAATGTCCTGGGGAAAATTACATTGTCAACCTTGAGGGAACCATATGTGAGGTGGCATGGTTTTTATGGGGTTTCCCTTAAAAATATAACCCCTTTACAAATTTCAATAAAGAACATATGAGACTATCAATGTATCAATATTAACAATATCATATCTTTTATATATTTGAGGTTTTATTGGGTTATTAAGGACATCGAATAATATCTTCTCAAAAAAATTTGGCACCACTAAAAGTCACAATAGTTCATCCCCCCAATTGGTGGTTTAGAAAAGGGAGCTAAAAATAAATTTTTAGAATCCCCCCATTTTCGAAAAAGAGGGGTGAAATAAAGGGTCATATATTTTCCCCACCCTTTAATGTCAACATGGTGTAAGGCCTCTTCAATGATCCTCTATATTGTGTCATGTATTACAATACAGGTACACTAAAGGTGATTGTGTTCTCTAATGAATTTACGGATTCCTAATATTGAGACAATATTTTGTTCAATATTATCACATTATTCGTTGAGAATCTTGTGGTGATTCACATATAAATGAGTCATGTAGCTTACCTATATATATTATCACATTATTCTCTAGCTTCCCTATATATATATTAGTTGTCTCCCAATAGCTCTATTGGGCATGGACAAACTTCTCTAGGAAGATTTTGGTTTTACCAGGATAAAATCTACTATTAGATAAATGGATGAGGATCGCTTGCTTGGTTCATCTACATCATATTGTTTATTTTATTTAGATTATGATTGAAACCTTGTAATACGAATCTTATATAGTAATAGGATATCTTAGTATGATGGTTCATTTGTATAAATCAAATTATCCACTAACTGATTCTCAATTTGTAAAACTGAATTTGAATCTGACTATTTGGTTCTATAGGAAAACATATTAAATTTTATCATTTTAACACCAATTTATATATATTTATGAAGTAATTTTGGGACATTTTATACTTCCTCTTATAATATAATTAGTCCCATTAAATTATTTTTGGTTAAAAAGTTATTAGATCTTCCATGCAATGGAACTATTTTCTACGTGGAGAAAATCTATGCTCGTATGTGTGGAAAGAGATATAACTTCTACGAAATTTGTATTCATTAGTGAAAGTATATTTGTCACTCATATTATTAATAACCTCATGAAATGGGTATCCATGGTAATATGTCTCACCTAAAATGACACATCAAATATCATGGCCTCCAAAGTACACCCATAGGTAGTTGGGGTCTCATGGGTTTTTACAAAATTAGACACTCAGGGGGTATCCTACTTATAAGATAGAGACCATGGATGATATTGGATACTATATGGGAGGTTTTTTCCTTTAGATTGTGAGTTTATGTCACGCACATTGAGACCCCCTCCTTGGTTTTCAATCCTAGACAGTTGGATCAAGTTTTTCATCCTTGGCATCTATGGTAGTTTAGTCATTCAAATTTTATTATAATAATTGTGTGTGGGAGTTTTCTAAGGTGAATATTGAGTAAAAACATAGAGGCTAGTGAAATAATATATAACCTTATATAAATATAGATTAAAATTATTATAACATTTAAGAGATAGACTCATTAGGTGGTTGGAAGTTCTAAAAGGGGACAAGTTCCCTTACTTTCTCTCGGGTATTAAGTCAACCTGTATAGATCTATCCCATCTAGGATTTTCTACATAACAGAATGTGTTAGTATCATTCCATCATTCATATATTACTGAAATGATAGAATAACCAGTTTTCATTAAACGCAGTGGGTGGTAGAGAGTGGGATGTGGTTACCAAGAGCTGTAATAGAGGTTTTGATGAAGATGATGACAAAAGTGTAGGGGGTAGTGGTATTATGGTTATGGATCTCAAGTCCACCAATAGATTTTAAAGTACCATCATGATTACACGAAGTCACAAATACTTGGTTTTTTCTTGAACCCATTAATATTTTTAGGGATACATCAAATACAATAATAAACCCATTAGTGAAGTATCATAAATGTTTAAATATGATCAATAAATATCTTTCATTGGTAAATGATTTCATGTTTCTTTTTTTTCTTTTAATGGATTTATATTCATGTTTAGATTAACCCTCATTTCAACGGTGAGTAGAAATATTAATTAATGGCTCTAATATTATTATGAATCCAAAATAAAAGAATGGGATATTGAATAATCTCACTAATTAATTATTTTCCAATATGGGGATCTCTTTTATACTTAAAAATGTGTTCATGAAATTATTTAAATTAACAATGCTAGTTTTTATTACATTCCCTACTATCTCAGTGGGGTGAACACTCATTATAAAAGTAGTTAACTGATCAAGATGTTGAATAAATGTTGTAACTTATAGGAAATCATCTCTTACTAGTGGTATGTGCCACATAGTACACATTCTTAAAAGAAATAATATGTGTGTAATGACTTTATAGATCAAATATATATTTAAGGATTATATGAGATATAATGTTATCCAATGAGTCTTCTTAATTAACTAATCTATTATTGGGAGGATTATAAATTTACTAAATCTTCACTGGTAGATCTAAACATTGGGTTTTCAATAAAAAAAGTGTCATATTGGATGAAAAATTGAGATTGTATTGGGAACAGATGGTATTTTATATTCTCTTCCCATACATGATGTACTAAGAGGATAACCTAGAGTTTCATTCCAACTAAAAATGATTAAAAGGGTATAATGGATCTTTGTTTCATCCAAGAAGGAAAAAGATGATATGTTGGAGTTTATTTCCATCCAGGAAGGTTTAAAAGGGTACACTAGAATTTCATTGAATCTAAGAGTGATTAATAGTATATTCTATATTTTTATTCTGTCTGGGAAGGATTATGAAGATATTCTAGCATTTCATGCCACCCAAAATCATAAGAGGTTATATTAGAATTTCATACTATCTAAGAAGGGTTAAGATGATACAATGGTGTTTCAGGTATATAATGAAATCTAAATAAGATACACTAATTTTTCTTGAAATTTCTTAAATATTTATAGGGTACACTAAAATTCCATGAAATTTAAGAATGATTAATAAGATATGTAAGATTTTTATTCCACATAATAATGTTTAAGAGGTTACAATAGAGTTTTATGAAGTACAATAATGGTGAAGAATTATTAATATAGTTTTTTTATAAAATAGGTTGATAGGCTATATTGGAGTTTCATGCCATACAAGAAGGCTTAAGAGGATACCCTACAGTTTTAAGTTGTCTGGGAAGTCTTAAATAGGTACGATGTAGTTTCACAAAATCAATACTATTGAAATGATGTGAAAATGTTTCATGATATCTAATATGGATTATGTAACACCTCGAGTTGGATTTAATCCACACTTTTATTCTTTATTTTAACGTTATATAATTTTTCGGTAGAGTTTCATGATTTTGTTTATTTTTAATGTTTTTGATGGATTTTTAAGTGTGTGTGGATTGAGTATGGTTAATGGAAACCATTATTATTTTCAATATAATTGTGAAATGAAATGTGGTAGTATCTAGGAAAGCACATGGTTGGTGTATGATTTGGAAAAAGTTTACAAAAATCCATGTTATTTAGGAATTTTTTGGGAAGAGGGGTTTTGAATGGTTGGAGCATGGTTTGAAAAATATTGTTTCAATACCATATAACAACGTTTCTTTCTAGAATAACATGAATGGATAGCATATATTCTGTTATAATATGTATCTTAACAATTCTATGATTTTAATTAATTCTAAAAATTTGATTTTAATCTCAATTATCACTCAATTATTTTTATTCTTTCTTCCTAATCCATGGTGATGATCTCAAACCTCGGTCATTGAATAGGAATGGGTCAAATTAATTATTAACAACCTTACATAAGTATTGATATTTATTGATCAAGGGTTGATCCCTACTAAAGAAATCACAATATGTGTTTTCCAGTGACCAAGATAAAAAATAAAACCTAATAAAATGTTAATAAAGTAGTAGTGATGGATTTAAGTGTTGGTGGTGAAATAGTCAGGAGAGTGCGGGTAACAGAAAAACAAACACCAACAGATCATTAGAAATGAATAACTATTAGATGATATCGTATGTAATTTTTCTTGAATATTTCAAAATAATATTTTTATTCATTCATTCATATCAATTAAGAATTATTAGATAATAAAAAGTGTGTGGTAGACTTCATCATAATTTCATCCATTCACTTTATAAATCCTCTAGTTCTTCAATTGCAGAAATCAATCGATCACAAAATAATGAATCATTTTTCACTAAATCCAATTTTTAATTAAACACAAGGGGATACTCTCAGGATTGATATCTATTTATAAAAATAAAGGTTTTATTAAATTCAATCGAGGAAAATTTACCTTGAATCTCATTATTTTGGAAAATGAATTCAAAATAAAATGATTGATAGTGAAGTGTCTAGTGATATTAGAATGAATAAAGTAATAGAAGTTACTATCACAATATCATTCCAAAAATAAAATTTATCTGATCATGTTATAAAAATCAATATTAAAAAACTTCATTCTAGATGAATCCATTTACCAATGATAATAAAATAATAAAAATGGATAATGGTATTTTATGTCGAGAATCATTAATTCAGACACCCTCTTCTCTATGCACTATTACCTATCTTATACAAAATGTCATCACTTATATTAATTGTGATACAAAATCTATTTATCCCCTTTATATATCTTATAATTCTATATCTTATTGTTATATCTTCTCTCTATGGATTCTTATTATTTTGATACAATTATTTTGTGCACTAATACTTGCCTCTATCTCAAAGAATCAACATGAAGAGTATCTCTCTGGTATCTATGCGGCATGATAATCACTATTAATATTTCTCACATGTGATTATAGAAAATTCATTCTAAAAAAATATGTTCCATCACAAGTATGAATATATCCACTCTATTAACAATTTCTCGAAACTTGTTTTAATAACATCCATGAATTGAATCAGTGTGAATAGAATGTTAGAATATCTAGTTTGGTGTGATCTCCTTCGACACTTTATATTCATATAATTAAAACTTTTTGGAAACTAATAAATTGAATTGAGTTTCATTTTTAGATTATGATATAACTTTGGGACTAATAAAAATATCATTTTAAGCCATGTGTGGTGTGTCCCATATAAAATTTCATATCCTAGTGTAAGGATAATCAATATCTCTCCAAAATTACATTAACTTAATATTCCTCCATTAATAAATTTTAGGGAATCTTAATGTTACCTTGAGCCTGAATCCACCTTCCATCCTGTTATTTCACCACATCAATTTTTCATATACCTATACTGATGGTTTAATAACCTCAATAAACCTATAAAGTTTCTTCTTAAATACCAATTTAGTAAACATCATCTTTCTTCACCAAGTTGCATCACATCTGCACACCCAAACCACCAAACTCTATGACAACAGCTCTTGAATAGCATTGAAATCCCTTGGTATCAAATGATCATTTCTCAACATCAGGATTAATGGAAATTAGTTGGACTCAATTATAAAAACAAATCCAACCAACAAACATAAAATTTACTTCCTATACTAAGTCCAATATATATGACTACTCTGCTACAACTATAGAGGCAATACCTCAAACACATGATGCATGTATTTTTTTACCTTCATAGCCAGTGGGAATGGAAGTATTGATGTCCATAATATTATTAAATAAACATCACCAACAATATTCCCACATATCTAGTTCCTTGAGGATCAATCTTTCTTGAAGTTGAATATGGCTCGAGCTTTTCATCCTCATCGGGAAGCTCAAGTTTCATAAAATTATCACTTTATAATCATGGTTTTATTTTATGATTAGATATTATACCTAGTTTTAACTTCATATAAATTAATCTGGACACCACGAATTAGTTCCCCACTATCATCGATCAATCAATCTTGAATATTTTTTATAGTCACCATCATACGATCCAGTGACTTCATCTTTGGGATGTTCATGTAGCTTGGTATAGCTGATCATGATTAAACTCGTGATATGGAGAGTTTAGTGAGAATATTCCTTCATAAAAATTCCTTGTAAATGTAGATATTTTTTATTGTCAGTGTTGGGATTCATATGCCCATTCAAAGGTTCTTCCATTATCAATTCATATTCTAGTTGAGTTATATATTTCACATCTTCTTCCAATAATCACATTCAGTTTTACTTGACTTCATATGGGCTTGGATGTGTATTATCATCTACCATGGTCAATTTCATGTTAATTTTTGGTAGTTTCTTCTTTCTCTTTAGTGGTTACTCCTTCGCACCCCTCATAGTTGGTTTCAATGGGAGGTCATGTTGTGATGAGAATGAGGCCTTACAATGGGTTAATGTTTTCTCTGAAGCTACCGTGAGTATGTTTTTGGTTGGTTGGGGTTATAATTTAATTCACTAGGTTCCAATACCACTATATGATCAAGAATTTATACAAAAATTCCAAACACATTCAGAATACTAATCATGAACTGCATCACGGTCAGTTAAAATTTTGTCATTCGGTTAGTTGATTGACCATGACAGCTACATGGACTTCATTTAACCTATGTTTGCTTTTCCAAATGTTCCCATATGTGTTCATCTAAGTGATTGAATAACCATTCTTCAGAATAAGACTTAAAAAATTATAATTCAATGAAAATCATCAAATTTAAATAATTTAAATATTTCAAAAATCCAATAAAATATTTTTATTGAATTCCATGAATCAAAAAAATTAGTTCCACACAAAAAAATAAAATAATATGGAATATATAGAAGAATTAATTTATGAAAAAACTAAATAAAGAATTAGAAAAGGTTATTCTATAAAATATTTTGAAACAAAACTCATGAAAAATAAAACAATTAAATACCAAAATAAAAAAATTTATATAATATTCAATGAATAACAAATTTTACATAAAATTAACTAGATTTTTGAAATTTCACATCATAAATATATTTTGGCAATTAAAACCTCAATCAAAACACAAAGAATAATTAGGAAATTTTATAAAACCTAGGTTACATAAAACTAATTTTAATAATTAAAAACAAATTTTTCTTAAACAATCCATTATTTTTCATTGAAATTGAATGAAAGATTCATATATTAGATCAAAATGTTTAATTTTTATAAATTATATTTTATAGGAAACCTATTTTGTGATGAGTTGATATTATTAAAGAATTATCAATAAAAGTACAACTTAAATTAAAAAACATAAAAGAATTAAAGAAAATAATGACTCATTATTCATTTAAAATTAAATGCCTCCTATATAAAATCACTCACTACCCTAGTTGAATTCCAATTCATGATCTAGTTTTGAGAGTGATTGAAGAACAAATTTTGGTGGAATTAAAACATTATCACTAGGAACCATCAATTATTACATTGTTCTTGGATCTAAAAATCAACCATCCATTTTTCAATTCATTTATTCAACTAAAATTATTATCTTGTAATTAAATTTCCCCCATCTTCATTTTAGTTGAATATTCCTCCCACCTTGATGAACTCATTTTTGAAAAATATGGACTTTATTACTTTTTTGAATCCATTAATTTGCAAATCACTTATTAAATGTAGAATTTAATTTTTAGTTCCTAATGTCCCAAAAATTCACTATGGGATCCCAATTTTAAATTTTTATCCATATTCAATTTAATTATATGATTATATTTTGATTTTTTTCTAAATTTTGTTTTGTTTTAAAATTTTATATTCCCTCATGTTCATGGTAGAAGATTAAATTTCCTCAAGTTCTAATTCTAATTCCATAAATATTTATCCTCTCACATACCCTTTATTAATTCCTAATTAACATTTTCAAAATGATTGTGCATGAAATCCCTCATAAATCAACCAAATCCAATAATTTGTGACTAAAAATTAACCTCTTTAACATGTCATGTAATTATACAATAGGTAGGATAGAATTACAATGTAAGAAGCTGACCAATAATCCTCAAATTTTGGAAAAATAATAATCATTTTTTGATTAAAAAAACATTGGATTTTTATGTGTACAAAATTTGATGCACATATTAGAATAGTGAAACTCCCCTCTCCCTAACACTTAAAAACCAACATTTTCCCCCAACATTTAATCCAAAAGTTAGAGAAAATTATTGTTCAAGATAAGTTTTCAATTCATTTATTAAATAAATATTAATGTGGTTGAAAGGATATTCATATAATTTTTTCTCTCATCTACCAAAATAGATAGAAATTTTTTTCAAAATTTCCTGATTTTTATTTTTGATAAAAAACAAAATTATTCAAAATTTGGCTCATTAAGTATCATGACGAAAATTATATACAGAATTATATGAATTAAAGGGATTTCAATTGGTGTCATATGGTTTAAAATTTGGTTCCAAATTATTTTTAACATCTATGATATCAAAAATCTAGGCACCCATATAAAAAGAAAAAAATTCCTTTAATTAAGTGTATAATGAAAATCCCCACACCAATATTTAATTTATATTAACAAAAAAAATATATTAATAAAATAATTATAATAAAACTCCCCTTACTGTTTAATATTTATTCATATAAATTCAGTCAAATGTACCCTCTCTTCTATCTTTGAAAAACCCCTTCGGTCAGCATGTTCTATGTACTACATTTTAAAAACAAATCTTCATTAATAATAAATAGAATACATATTAAATTGATTAAAACCATATTTTGAGTTTATAAATATTACTCCAAATGATCTAGGATACAACTTCATTTGGTCATGAAGAACACTTGAATCCTCTTAGGGGATTATGATGCCATATTAACATGACTTACTGCATGAACACTTCTTTATATGATAAAAAATTCAATTGTCAGGTGGAATTTCTAAGACTTTTTAAATTACTCATTCTAGTTCATGGTCCATGAATATACTATGAGGATTCATGGTAACTAAGAGACATTACAACTGAGAGATGCAAAATACCATTGTGATCACCCTGAGTAATATTTCAAATAAATTCCAACATAAAGAGAAAATTAGTAGAGATAATTTTTCATGAATAAAGAATATTAATATAAAATAAATATGTAAAATAACCATTATTTAGTTCCCAAAAAATATAATTTTGTAGTATTTAGTTAGACTCAGCAAGCGTTTTAGTTATAAAGCAAGGAGATGGAAGCCAAGCCCTTTTATATCCACACAATGTAGTGTTTTATTCTATGGACACTAACTAGAAATAGTTTATTATCCTCTTACACTATCTCAAAGGACCCATTGACATGTATAAACCTAATATTGAATATTATAAAACACTAGTTTTTATCATTCCCTAGAAAAATCATCGGTTTGGAATAATAAAAAAATACCCATTCTCTGAATTTTAATTCCATATATTAAATTATATAATCATTAAATACATTTTTTATCACAATTCATTTTTTGTAATTCTCTTATTATTAACTAAAATTTGTTCCAATGACACTCAAATCAAGATTTATTATCTCATAAGATATTTAATGTCATAGTTCAAAGCCTTTAATGCACAAAAATATTTGTAATCCAAATCCAAAAGAAGATGATATATCATTTTAAAGATTATCCTATAATGAGATGTCCTAATAGGGGTCTTGTAAGAAGTCCTGTAATCCCAAAAAACATTATCCACCATAACTAACCAGTCCATCGTAGAACTAGATACTTTATTCTAAATGATTTTTTTGTTTCTATTTTCAAAATTGTAGCATGTCCACTATGCTATAGGTGATAGGTAATTCATGTTATATATGAACATCCATATTTCTCTATTAAAACTTGATATTTTTAATTTTTGAAATGATTTCCATTATGAGTGATGAATTACTTAGGATATGAAAATCGGTAAAAGATATTTTTCTAAATAAACAGGATAACACTATAAGAAAGAGTGTTGTTAATAGACACTACCTCAACCCAATTTGACACATTCTCCATATCCACAAGTATGAATTCACTCCCATAAGTAGATGGAAATTTTCTCAAGACGTCTAATCCCAATATATAAAAAACCTCAACCTCTATAATCTCTTTTTATGGAAGCTCTTATCTCCTTCAAATATTTTTCATCTTTTTACACTTGTCTCATCCTATAACAAGAAGCCGGAAATATTAGAGAAGTGTAGTCTAGTATAAACCAAACTCGAGGACATTATGTGTTTCCATATATCCCCTATAGTGTCCACCCCAAGGTATTGAATGATGCCTCTCAATAATGAAGATTATATCCTCTTATACAATAAAGCGTATTGTAATACCATCAGTGCCTCTATAAAAAAGTAAGGGATCATCCCAAAAGAAATATTTCAACTAATTGATGAATTTATTCCTTTGGTTATATGATTTCTCCCTAGGAATGATTGTTGTTGTTATAATTATATAAATATCTATAAACTAATAATATTGTCTAACTTAGATATAAAATAGTAGATCATCTAGAAATTAATTGTTGATTTATTTTGGTTCCTCAGCACATATGTTGGTTTATCTAGGTAGGTGGTTAACAATTACATTCTCATGTACTTTATTATATTTTATGTACAAGTCAAACTACTATTATTGAATCTTTTATATAATGAACCTTAGTTTTAATTCTTTTTTAGCTTGAAATTAATAAAGAGAAGAATGATTTTTTGAAATTATGAACATAGAACAAATCAAATATTGCCTAAAATTGTAATGCCCTGACCCCAACTACCCTGAGTCGGTGCATTATTACATAACATTGGCATGATCACAAAAGATGATGTCTCAAAAGACCGATTAGTTTAGTAGCCTTGGAAACACTAGATACATCCATAAGACATAAATTACATAATAATGTGAAAAACTACAACAAAATCATGTATTCATATTCTATCATACTATCCCTGTAGGTCATTCATAAAATACTTCTTCACATCTTGGAAAAAATAAAACATTGAAAGATTTGAGCTCAGATGCTCAGTAAGGATAACAATATAGAAGAAACTTTTTTAAATAAATATAAACATTTGAGGAAAATCATAACTAAAACAAAAGCCTTTTAAACATGGAGTTCTTCATAACATGGAAAAAATAAATTGAAATAATGCCATTTACTTATTTACATGGATATTATACTAGTCGAATAATCACCTACAATATCAATAACCACTTTCATAATGATGGAAAGCAAATTGCCAGACTATCATAACCACATTGTCAAGGCCTCGTGTCAGGACTACAATACGATTTTGTCAAGGCCTTATTCCAAGACACTAGTTTGTCGCATGAGACCTACCAATCCATCGAGGAGCTATAGCGGGCTCCACCCATCACTTATTAAGTCTAATGCATTCATCATATGAACATCTATAAAAATAACATAAACATTCGTATTAAAACTATCATAGGAAATGTCAATTATTTCTCCATAAACCATGAATGGTATAAAAAAACACATCCACAATCAAAAATATCACAAAACTATCAATAAAATATGGACGTTTTTTATCATAATGAATCACCTCCAAATAAGCTTTAATTCCATTATAGAATGCTAACATAGATGAAATCAAAACTATTTGACAGCAATATCTCATTTTTGAAATGATTTAGAAGTCACAAAATTTTAAAATAAAACATTTAATATGAAAATATTCTTATAATCTTGTAAGGGAAGCTTCAACGGGTATATAATGGTAAAAAATAGCCGCACCCACCATATAAGTTAAAATAGACATTCTTACATTAATTCGGTCAAAAAGGTTAAAAAGGACATTGTTTGGAAAATGACAGAAAGATTCCTTTATAAACTTCTTATAAAAATTTTAACAAGGGTCTAAATGAATTAAACAATTATTTTAAAAAATAGTAATAATGTTTTGAAAAACATTTTTTAGAAACATGGATGTGGATGATAAAGAGGTCCCAGTAGATAATTACGTATAAACAGCCTCGGATAATGAAGAGATTGTGAAATAATCCCTTACCTTGTACTTATCCATGGTTGAGGGTAGGTTAACCTCATATATAATGGTGAAATAATTGTTATTAAATTATACAAGAATCATATACATTATTATGATATCATATTTGATCTTTTAACATTGCTTTGTTAATAATGTCTTAGTATTATCCTCATTTCGGGTGTTAACTTACACGTTTTATTTTATACGTTTTGTTACATAAGTCATGTTTTTATGGATAGGTTGTATCTTATTCATATACAAAATAATATCAAGTACATAAAAGTTATTTTTAATCATCAAATTAGAATTAGACTTTCATGGATACGATGTGGAATAAATCTCATCGCGTTCGTGGAGACGGTAGTCCGTACATACGTATGAACGAAAATATCATTATTTTGATATTAAAATAATATATAACCGGATGGTATATAGTATATAAATAATCATTATCATGTTATCTTTATTATTTACATCAATTCCGCATCATTATCACGCCCATCCAAATAATAATGTATTGAATTACACCACGACATGGAGACGGTAAGCCGTACGTACGCACGTTTGGTGACGTGTTATTAAAAGGATGGATAGAATACTGAATATGGTTGTACCATAATTATAATAACATCACAGTATATAGAATATACTGGAGTTATTTTTTTATAATGGAGATAAAAAGGAAAGAATAATTTAAATAAGAATGGATCTTGAAAGAGGGTGGTGAAAACGTTACCTCTTCTTCAGGTTCTTTATTTTGATTTGATAAAAAGGGCTCCTCAAGGATGGCTTTATGAAGAAATTAAGGCCTCTAGGATTAGTTTGTCCAAACCAAAAAGCTTTGAAGGTATGAATAATTGGTTAGAAGTGGTGTCCTTTTATAAGGGGGGTGAGGGGCTCTTTAGAAAAAACGTAAAGTATTAATTTATAATAAATTCATATTCTATTTCAAATGGCTCAAAAGAGGATTATTAAAATTATAAAGTGGGGTTGGGTCTAAATCCTTTAAAAAAATAGATTTTAGATTTGTTTGGGTCATTATATTAACCGCATATTTTAGTTTTAACTCTTAGTTAATTAGTTTAACATTTACCATGTCACATTTTATTTTTATATTATATAGTTAATAAACATACATATACGTCCAAGAGACCCCCATGTGGTCCCTTAATGATACACCTATCATGATAAAAGTCTTTTGGACGAAGCTTATATTTTAAGGAATATAATATCAATTAATAATATAATATTTGTTTTAAAAACTCATTTATGTCAATTTTAACACTATTCAATACTTCATTTTTGTTAAAGTCATAAAAACTATATTAATTTGGAAAAAATTAATTTAATCAACCCTAACATGTCAGAGTAACCAATAAAATTATTTTATGTCATCAAAACTTTCAAATTATATTTATTTTAATATTTATAAAACCAATTGTTTGATTATTTCATTAATAAGGAAAAAACTGCATCATTATTGTGCCATAAATAACATTATTTATTAAATGTCTAAAAATTTTAAATAAAAACCCATTATGTATGAAATGTTTCTATATTCCTAATGAATATTTATAGTTTAAAGGATAACATATATATCCCTATGAAAAAATTCTTTTTCTAAAATATATATGCTTATGTCATTTTTGTATTTACTTTAACTTAATTAATATAAAGGGTCCTTAACACCTAAAAGTGGCTCAATGGGCTCCCAAAATAGACCCAAAGATGGCCGTGGTCGGACATGTATCAACCAATAGGATTAGAACACCTTTTAAGGTAAATTAATAGTATTATAATATTATTTTTTACCTTATTTACTGGATTTACACTTTAACCATGGTAAATAAAAAATTTACTGAAATACTTATTCAAAATGTCTAACAATAAAATATACCTATTTACATAATTTGGTCCTCCTGATTCCAAATATGGAATCCATATTTAGAAATTCAAAACATATAAGTTGTAGAAATTAATTTAAATTAATTTCCGTTGTAAAAACAAAAAGCGTGTTTTCAAGAGATAATAATAATCAAATGATTGATAGATGATTATGTCTGGTTTAAATGTGAAATTATGTCCAATGACCAAAATTGTATTAAATGGTAAAAATATATTTTAATATACTTTAAAACCACTCAAAATCATAATTTATCACTATTAATTATTTTGTTTAAAAAAGATGAATTTAATTAAAATTTAGTAATTTTCACTATTCATAAAAATATAAAAGTTATCCTAAAATACCAAAATTTTACCCTAGGATAATTTCGATATTATGAATCCAAAAATTAAGTCCATTTTTACAGAAACAATTTATAGAATTTCAAAAATTGGGTATTACTATTCATAACGGATACTTTGATTGGTCGTGGTGTGTTAGAATCTCGAAGTTGTGTACCATGCAAGCTATTGTATTATTCAGCGGGAAACATACCGAGGAAGATTGGGGTGTTACATTCTATCCTACATCAATAAATTGCGTCCTCACAATTTGAAATTGTTCTTCGAAAATAAAAGGATGAAAATAGAAAATATCATTGTGGAAAAACCCACATCAGAAATTGGGTTAATAAAATTTAGTCTTCATAATAGGAAAAGTGAAATGAAAGGGTCACAACCAAATTATGATCTCGATTTAGAGAACATTGGTGGAAATTAGAGACACATAATTAAAGGAAGAAACATAAATATTTATAGGGGTTATTGAGGTCATCCGTCACAAACAATTGTAGAATTGAGGGCCTCAAATCCATCAATCTATGATGATTTAAAATATCATTGGTTCAAATAAACATAAGGTGTTAGGATAAAACATTTTTTTAATATCTCTTAACTAATGTTTGTGAATTAGTTTCTTCATAGAATAAGAGAAATATATATATATATATATATATATATATACTTGAAAAGTAGAGTTTCATCCTTCAACTAATTTCTACCACAAACTCATCATTCAATCCAAAAGATAATAGAACTCAAAAATATTATATTTATCCTAATCGTATAAGGATCCAAACATTAAAATATACCATTAGAATGAAGAAAAATACTTTGTAATGACCAGGGACTTCCTGCAGGCTAGTAGTAGGCAAAAAAGGCCTATCGCACAATGGTTGTAGGTTCGATTCCTACAGCTTTGTCCGACGCAACAGGTTATTGCCCGACCTGTAGGTTGTCCTTTTCCTAAAACTATAGTATCATAATATTCCAAAAATTGGTCATAAGAATTGTTTTAACCTTAAAAAATACTATCAAAAGTTCAACTTAATCCACTCCAAATATTCTAGTTATCTAAAGTACCTCTATCCAGACTCTCTTTAAAAGGTATCTAAATTCCAAAACCAATTGTCACATCAGATTCCCCAGAAAAACTAATGTTTATCTTATTGTCACATACTAAAAATATGATTACCTTAGTCATATTAAAACCTTAATGAAAACAACAAGTACTGCAGTATAATACTTATATATATCACATTATTATTATAACCAGAATATAATCATTGTGTCCAAAAACACAAACACATTAATTATTCCACTTCAACCGTAGTAACAACATAAGATTGGCCTTGATCCCTTAGCCTTTTCTGATGTATGCTTCCTTATATCGTAGGGAATTAATTCGCATAATTCCCCATTTCTCTACAATTGTATCATTCAACATTGATAACATCTTTCTTTCCCTTGAAATCACGAGCCTCATGACCTTTTTCTCCACATTTGTATCAAACTTTCATTCCTTTTAGGCAAGTACCGGGGTGTTTCTTCCAAAAATTATCACATAATGGAAATCCTTATTTCCATTTTTCCCCTTATCTGTCTCTTGTTCCACCATTTTGTTCTTATCTTACTTTTCTTTATTATCATAATATTTAGAGATTTCCTTTTCTGTCTTTATAGCACATGAGACAATGTCTTTGTATGACGAGAAGGATTGTGAGAAAAATTCTTGATGGAGAAATGGTTTTATCTCATCAAAGAAACCATCAATATTACTCCTCGGGTTACGTATTTAATCTGCTCCATGCCTCACTAACCTTGTAATGTTAGCTTCATACTTTGCAAGATTATCATCCTCCTTTTGCCTCAGGCTGAGAAATTTCCTTTCCATATCTGCTCAATGGTAATGAGGAAAGTATTTTTATAAGAAAATCTATTTAAACTCCCTCCATTCTATACTTGATACTTCTTCATCGCCCTTTTTGTTTTGAATTAATGACCACCAGTGATCAGCATTTCCAGTGAGGCGGTAAACTTTAATGATAACCTTTTCCATTTCTCTACTCCCCAATGCCTAAAATATTTTCTCTAGGGAACTCATCCACTACTTATCTACTAGTGGATTTGTACCACCATTGAATGTTGGTGGGTTTTTTCTCATGAATCGATCTAACATCAATCCTCCATGCTGCGGATTGGGGTGCTCCATACGTGTAAGGTTATTATTCATAACCTGAAGGAGTTGTCCCAGTATGGGGTTTAGGTGATCAGCACCAGTTGCATCACCAACACCACTATAATTATCTTGAGTAGGAGGGAAATCCCTACATGGAGTGAGTGCATTGATATGATTACCATTTCTTCCACTAGGCGCGATTTATAAACAATGGCATACACTAGATTAGTTTATGAATCGCAATACATAAATCCAAACTTGTTAAACACTTATCATAAATTTAACATTTTATTGATATAATCAATAACCATAAAAATGAATTCTTTGAAGAAGTATATACTCATAAACCCTTCATAATGGTTTGTAAAGAAAATGAGTATTATCCTAAGCATATCCCACGAGAGTGTCGTAACCAAGAGTGTAGCAAGGATCATTGTCGTGCACCAGTTCCTGTTTGAGTCTATCTCAAAGTGGTGTTTTCTTGTTTTACCCCTAGGTACATATGTGCCAGAGCCACCTCTAACTGCTCACATACATACAGGGATGTATTGCGCGGAAAACACACAAAATATCTCCAATACCAAAAATTATAGAAAGTTATTCTACACTAATCATCAAAGACCATCTTAGGTCTATGTGCTCTAATAGGAGTTTATCTAAATCTAGCTTTCACTGAATGTTCTAATCTTCCTTTAATACAAACTATAATGCCATGACCCCAGTTACCTTGAGTCAGAGCATTATTACATAACATTGGCATGATCACAAAAGATCAAGTCTTGAAATAACGATTAGTTTTGTAGCCTTGGAAACACTAGATACATTCATAAGTCTTACATTACATAATAAAGTAAAAAACTACAACAAAATATTGTTTTCATATTCCCTCATACTATACCTGCAGGTCATTCCTAAAATACTTATTTACATCCTGGGAAAAATAAAATATTGAACGGGGTGAGCTCAGATGCTCAGTAAGGATAACAATATAGAGGTAAATTTCTTAAAAAAACATAAACATTTAAGGAAATTCATAACAAAAAACAAATTCTTTTTAAACATGAACTTCAGAATGACATGGAAAAAATAAATTGAAATAATTCCATTTTATTATTCACAAGAATATTCTACTTGTAGAATAATCACATGCAATATCAATAACCACTTTCATTATGATGGAATGTATAATGCTAGACTATCATAACCACATAATCAAGGCCCCGTGCCAATACTACAATAGTATTTTGTCAAAGCCTTATTCCAAGACACCAGTTTGTCTCATGAGACCTACCGATGCATCTAAGAGCTATAGCGGGCTCCACTCGTCACTTATTAAGTCAAATGCATTCCTCATATGAACAGGTTTAAACATAACATAAACATTCATATTAAAACTATCATACAAAATGTCAATACATTCTCCATAAACCATGAATGGTATAATAATAACACATCAATAGTCAAACATATCACAAAACCTTCAATAAAATATGGAAGTTTTGTATCATAATGAATCAACTTCAAATAAGCTTTAAATCCATCTAAGAATACTGACATAGATGAAATCAATACTATTTAAGAGAAATATCTATTTTTTGGAAATGATTTAATAGTCACATAATTATAAAATATAACATTTACATTGAAAATATTCTTATAATCATGTATGTGAAGCTTCGATGTGTTTATAACTATATAAAATAGCCACACCCGACATATAAGTTTAAAAAATACATTCTTACAATAATTCGGTCAGAAAGGATAAAAAAATTCTTTGAAAACGACGGAAAGATTCCTTTATAAAATTCTTATAAAAAGTTAAACAAGGGTATAAATGACTTTAACCCATATTTTGTAAAATATTAAGAATGTTTTGTAAATTTTTTATAAGAAAAATGGATGTGGATGATAAAGAGGTCCAAGTAGATAATTACGTATAAACAACCTCAGATAATGAAGAGATTGTGAAATAAACCCTTACCTTGTACTTTTACATGGTTGAGGGTTGGTTAACCTCTTGTATAATGGTGAAATAATTTTTATTATATTATACAAGAATCATTTACATTATTATGATGTCATATATGATCTTTTAACATTGTTTTGTTAATAATGTCTTAGTATTATCGTTGTTTCGGGTGTTAACTTACTCGTTTTCTTTTATATGATTTGTTACATACGTCATGTTTTTTATAGATATGTTGTATATTATTAATATAAATAATGATATAATGTCCTTAAACATTATTTTTAATCATCAAATGAGAATTAGACTTGCATGGACACGATGGGGAATGAATATCATTGTGTCCGTGGAGACGGTAGTCCTTACGAACGCACGAGCGAAAATATCATTGTTTTGATATTAAAATAATATATAATTGGATGGGATATAATATTTACAGAATCATTATCAAGTTATGTTTATTATTTACATCAATTACACATCATTATCATACCCATCCAAATAATAATGTTTTGAAATACACCACGACATGGAGATGGTAAGCCGCACGTACGCACGTATGGTGACATGTCATTCAAAGGATGGATAGAATACTGAATATGGTTGTACCATATTTATAATAACATCATATTTTATAGAAGATACTTGAGTTATAATTTTACTATTAAAATAACAAAGAATGAATAATTTGATGAAGAATGGAACTTGAAAGAGGGTGGTGAAAACGTTACCTCTTTTTCAGGTTCTTCCTTTTGATTTGATCAAAAGGGATCCTTAATATTGGATTTTTGACTAAAGGAATGCCTCTAGTATTAAGGGAGTATATTTTAGAGGGAATTTGGGCAGAGGATGGCTGAACCAAAAGGCTTTGAAGGTATGAAGAAATGGTTAGAAGTGGTGTCCTTTTATAAGGGGGGGGGAGGGGCTATTTAGGAAAAACTTAATGTATTTATTTATAATAAATTCATATTCGGTTTATAATGGCTTCAAAGTGGATTATTCAAATTCTATGGTGGGGATGGGATGAAATCCTTTAATCTAATAGATTTTATACAGGTGTTGGTCATTATATTAAATTATCTTTTAGTTTTAACTCTTATTTAATTAGTTTGACATTTACCATGTCACTTTGTATTTTTATATTATATAGTTAATAAACATACTATATAAATCCAAGAGACCCCCAAGTGGTCCATTAATGATACACCTATCATGATATAATTCCTTTGGACGAACCTTATATTTTTAAGAATATAATATCAATTAATAATATAATATTTGATTTAAAAACTCATTTATGTCAATTTTGACACTATTCAATATTTGATTTTTGTTAAAGTCATGAAAACATTATTAATTCAGAAAAAATTAATTTAATAAATACTAACATGTCATATTAACCAATAACATTTTTTTATGTCATCAAAACTTTCAAATTATATTTATTTTAACATTTATAATACCAACAATTTGATTATTTCATTAATAAGGAAAATACTGCATCATTATTGTTTCACAAATAAATTTAACTATTTAATATCTAAAAATTATTAATAAAATACCATTATGTTGGAAATATTTTTAGATTTATAATCAATATTTATAGTTGAAATTATAAGATATATTACCCTATGTAAAAATTGTTTTTCTAAAAGATATATGCATATGTCATTTTTGTATTTACTTTATCATAATTAATACAAAGTGTCCTTATTACCTAAGAGTGGTTCCACGGGGTCACAAAATCAACACAATGATGAACATGGTCCGAAATATATCAACCAATAGGGTTAGTACATGTTTTAGGGTAAATTAATATTATTATAATATTATTTTTTACACTTATTTACCGGATTTTCCCTTTAACCATGGTAAATAAAATATTTACCAAAATAATTATTCAAAATGTCTAAAAATAAAAGTAACATATTAAGAAAATTTGGACCTCCTGATTTCAAATATGGAATCCATATTTCTAAATTCAAAACACATAATTTGTAGAAATAAATTTAAAATTAGTTCCCGTGGTTAAAACAAAAAGCATGTTTTTAAAGGATAATAACTATCAAAATATTGGCAGTTGTTTATGTCTGGTTTAAATGGGAAATTATGTACAATTACCAACATTGTATTAAATGGTATAAATATATTCTAAATATAATATAAATTCACTCATATTTTTAATTTAAAACTATTAATTATTTTTATTCAAAAGGTTATTTTTAATTAAAATTTAGTAATTTTCACTATTCATGAAAATATTAAATTTATCCAAAAAGTACCAAACTTTTACCCTAGGATAAATTCAATATTATGAATCATAAAATGAAGTGCATTTTGAGAGATAAAATTTAATAAATTTCAAAAAGTGGGTACTACTATTCATAACGGCTACTTTGATTGGTCGTGGTGTGTTAGAATCACGAAGTTGCGTATAATGTAAGCTATTGCATTATTCAAAGGGAAATGTACCATGGAAGTTTGTTTTGTAACATTCTCCCCTCATTCAATAAATTTCATCCTCGAAATTTGAAATTGTTCTTCGAAAATAAAATGTTTACAATAGAAATTATCTTTGTGGGAAAACCCACATCAGAAATTGGGTTAAAAAAATTTAGTCTTAATAAGAGGAAAAGAGAAATGAAAGGGTCACCACCAAATTATGATCTCAATTTGGAGAACATTGGTGGAAATTAGAGACACATAATTGGAGGAAAAATGTAAATATTTATAGGGAGTGGTTGAGGTCATCAATCACAAACAATTGTAGAATTGAGGGCCTCAAAGCCATCAATCTATGATGATTTAAAATATCATTGTTTCAACAAAACATAAGGCATTAGGAGAACATATTTTTAGTTTTAAGATCCATTAACTAATATTTATGAATTAGTTTCTTCATAGAATATTAGATATATATATATATATATACTTGACAAGTATAGTTTCATCATTCAACTAATTTGTATAATAAACTCATCTTTCACTCCAAAAGATAATAGAACTCAAAAATATTATATTTATCCTTATTGTATAAGAATCAAAATATTAACATATACCACTAAAATGGAGAAAAATACTTAGTAATGACCAGGGACTTCCTACAGGCTAGTGGTAGGAAATAAAGGCCTGTCACACTATGGTTGTTGGTTCGATTCTTGGAGCTTTGTCTGATGTGACGGGTTATCGCCCAACCTGCAGGTTGTACTTTTCCTAAATCTATAGTATCATAATATTAGAAAAATTGATCATAAGAATTGGTTTAACCTTAAACAATACTATCCAACGTTCAACATAATCCACTCTAAAAAATATAGTTATCCAATGTACCTCTGTTCAGACTCTCTGTAAAAGGTATCTAAATTCCAAAATCAATTGTCACATCAGATTCCCCAAACAAAGTAAATTTTATCATATTGTCAAATAATAAAAATATGATTACCTTATTCATATTAAAACCTTAATTAAAACAACAAGTACTATAGTATAATTCGTCTATATATCACATTATTATTATAATCAGAATACAATCCTTGTGTCCAAAAACACAAATACATTAATTATTCAACTTCAACTGTTTTAACAACATAAGACTGGCCTTGATCCCTTGGCATTTTTTGAGGTAATTTTTCTTGGCGCTTAGGGAATTCATTCATATAATTACACATTTCACTACAATTTTAGCATTCAACATTGACATCATCATTCTTTCCCTTGAAATCACGATCCTGGTGACCTTTTTTTCCACATTTATAAAAACTCCCAATCCTTTTAGGAATGTACCGGGGTGTTTCATCTCACAATTATCACATAATGGAAAATCCTTATTTCCCTTTTTCCCTTTATCAGTATTTTGTGCCACTTTTATCTTCTTCTCTTTCTTTACATTATTGTCATAAGATTTAGAGAATTCATTTTCTGTCTTTATAGCACATGAGACAATGTCTTCATATGACGAGAAGGATTGTGATACTAATGCTCGATAGAGAAATGGTTTTAACCCATCAAATAAATGATCGATCTTACTCCTCGGGTTTTGTATATAATCTATTTCATGCCTCGCTAACCTTGTAATGTTAGCTTCATACATTGTGACATTCTCATCCTCCTTTTGCCTTTAACTGAGAAATTGGATTTCCATATCTGCTCGATGGTCATGAGGAAAGTATTTTTCTAAGAAAATGTTTTTGAACTCCTTCCATTCCATACTTGATACATCTTCATCACCATTTGTGTTTTGAAATAATGACCACCATTGATCAGCATCTCTAGTGAGGCGGTAAACTGCCATGATAACCTTTTACCTTTTAGTACTCCCCAAAGCATGGAATATTTTCTCTAGGGAAATTATCCATTTATCAACTACTAGTGGATTTGTATCCCCATTGAATGTTGTTGGTTGTTGCCTCATGAAGTGATCTAACATTGATCCTCCATGCTGCGGATCAGGGTCCTCCATACAGGTAAGGTTATTATTCAAAACCCGAGTGAGTTTTACCAGTAGGGTGATTAGCTGATCATCACAAGTTGCATCACCAGCACCACAATAATTATCTTGAGAAGGAGGGAAATCCTTACATGGATTGCGTGCATTGATACAGTTTCAATTTCTTCCACTAGGATCCATTTCTAAACAATGAAATATACCATATTAGTTTATGAATCGCAATATATAAATCCAAACTTGTAAAACACTTATCTTATATTGAACCATTTATGGATATAATCCATAATCATAAAATTGCCTTTTTCGAGGAAGTATATACTCATAAAACCTTTATAATGGTTTGTAAAGAGAATTAGAATTATCCTATGCATATCCCCTGGGAGTTTCGTAACTAAGAGTGCAGCAAGTCTCGTTGTCGTTAACCAGTTGCCGTTTGAGTCTAGCTCAAAGCGCTGTTTTTGGGCTTTACCCCTAGCTACATATGTGCAAGAGCTGCTTCTACCTACTCATATCTTAGAAAAGGATGTATTACTCAGAAAACTCACAAAAACTCTACAATACTAAAATTCTAGGAAGTTATTCTACACTAATACTCAATGTCCATCTTAGTTCTATGTTCTCTAATCAGAGTTTATCTAAACATAGCTTCCATGGTTATACCAAACATTCACTTATACCAACTATAACACCCCGACCCCAGTTACCAAGAGTTGGTGCATTATTATATAACATTTTCATGATCTCAAAAGATCATTTCTTGAAAGACTGATTAGTTCGGTAGCCTTGGATACACTAAATACCTTCATAAGTCTTAAATTACATAATAAATTGAAAAACTACAACAAAATCTTGTCATCATATTCCCTCATACTATCCCTGCAGGTCATTCATAAAATACTTCTTCACATCCTGTGAAAAATACAACATTGAAAGGGGTGAGCTCAGATTCTCAGTAAGGATAAAAATATAGTGGAAAATTTCTTAAATAAACATAAAAATTTAAGGCAATACATAACTAAAACAAAATCCTTTTAAACTTGTACTTCAACATATCATTGAAAAAATAAATAGAAATAATTCCACTTACTTGTTCACAAGGATATTATACTAGTTGAATAATAACATGTAATATAAATAACCATTTCATAATGATGGAATTAATAATTCCTGACTATCATAACCACATAGTTAAGGCCTCATGCCAAGTATAACGTCCCTGACCTAGAAGCCACTAATCCGGTGATCCGATCCTGGTGGTTACATGTCCTTAGGCACACCTCCCCATATGCTAAAGGCTGCCGACTAGCAGCAGGGGTCTATGTAGTCCATTGGGGAGACTATACCCACTTTTTATTAGAGAAAGCCACAATAGAAACAACCAATAGCATAAACAATAATCAATAAACAAGCAACTTGAGAAACAACCAATTCCAACATTAAATATTCCATTTCATACTACAAGTGCACAAGTGAACAAAAACCCAAAATAAGGACAATGACCAAAATCCCACAAATGGTCCCGACTCCATGTCAGGATCCCCCACCATGTGCTACCCATTCCACTCACTATCTAGCAAGGACCTTTTCCCTTCTCCTGACCTAGAAACATGATGTCTACTTGGGTACCCTATGGCAGTCCGAGAAGGGTGTGAGTACAGCTCAGTAGGCCACCACCATCGGTGTCTAAAAAATGAACAATAAAAATAGGTAGTACATGCAAAAGGAAAATGAATGATAATTGCCAAGTAATCACTTAAGGTGCCATTTACCAGTTTAGAGTCAAAACCATTTCCATTTTATTACGATTCATTTATTACTATTGACCATCACTTACCATTTTGTCACATTTCTATGGGCTTATCACATGCATTATGATACATGGGTCTAAGGCCAATATTCACATGCCAGAGGGTAAAAAACTTGTTATCCCATCTCACTAGGACTAACTCCCTCATAGAACCCATAACCTCACCTTGAAGCCTTATTTTGGGTGGATGCAAGCGTTTGGAGAAAGGAGTCTCAGTCCCCATTCCTAACCCATGCATTTAGGGTGGAGTTCGGATCATCAGTCTTCACTCGACCCATGGGCGTAGATCCTGAAGTCATACCCCACACTACCAAGTCATTTTCACATGATTATATATATATGTAACCATCAATCATCCATAAAATTTCCCCTTGGACATAGCATTCACAACACACGAGAAATTCACATCATTCCTTAACCCATTAACACTTTACCATTTCACATCATTTAACCATTAAACCAATTACCATGTGTTATGCCTCTCTCACTAAGCATTCAAAACTAGACCCATAATTCATCCCATTATGGTCTTTAATCAGTTTACACATTAACCCATTTAACCTGTTCATCGTTCCCATGAATCAACTAGTCAACCCATTCCAATTAACCCTTAGGTTATTGATAAGTCTAGGTGCATCACCTGACTTGTATTCCATGTTCAACCAATCATGACAACATATTTGTCAAGGTCCCTACCATTTATTACAACAAGGTCACTTTTTTAATAACAAACCCTATGCCCGTGGAAAGCCAACACATCCCATTGATGGCCTCAATTTGGTCAAGTCCATCCCAATACATCCCACGGGGATCGTGAGGGTTCCCATTTACCATTTGAAACATCATTATTACCAACATTCCAAGGTTATTAAAAACATAACCAAGGGGAAAAAAGAACACAACTTAAACATACACAAATATCCAAATAACTATGGAAGATAACTTTTAGACCACCTACCTCGATACCGCAGTTGAACACACCGTCTATCGAGTCCTTAGACATCTATCCGACCATCCATTGAAGATTCAACCTAAAAATCTCCCAAAAGATAAGGTTTTAGAGCTTTAGAACAAGAGAGGGAGAAGATAAAAACCCTAAACTAAAAAGAGAATCAAGGATGAGTTTGTCCTTACCTAGAGCTTGGATCAACAACCAATGGAACCAAAAACACCTTAGATACGAGGGAGATCGATCTATTGGAGTTCTTGGGTGATTTGGTTCGTCCCTAGGGTGAAGAGCATGGAATGGGCTGAAAATCCCAAGTGGGGTTTAAAATAAAAGATTGGAAATTTTGTAAATTTTCCCAACTTTAAGTGGTCACACGGTTTGTACCCACGGTTTGGAAAACCATGCTCAAAACATGCACATGCCACTTCCCGGAGGAGGAGGATTCACAGGGTTTAGCCGCACGTTTTGGAAAACTGTGTGCAAACCGTGCGCTCGCTTCTGTCCAGAGGAGGGAGGGTCGCACTGTTTCACCTGGGCAGGCCGCACGGTTTGGCTGACCGTGTACAGGTCATGTGCCTTGGTCTGCTTTTCGCAGACTTACCTTCTTCTATGCCCTGAGCCCCCAGAACACCACCAAGGTTTCTCACACATTCAAGAAACCTTTTAAAGTCCCAAAAGAAATGGTTTAACCCAGAACACAACAAAAAAATATCTTTTTAAAAACCGGGATGTTACAACCTCCACACCTTATAACGGCTCGTCCCCGAGCCGAGTTCCCATGACTCATTGCTCCACCGAAGAGAAGAGTTCGGGCCACTAAGCCCGCACATCTGATTCCTACTCCCATGTTTCTTCCTGAACATTCCCATGCTGCCATAGTACTCACACTAATGGCACAAACTTGCCTTGCAAGACCTTTTCACTATGATCCACCACACGAACCAGATAGTCCTCAAAGGATGCCTATGCCTCAAGCTCCACGTCCTCAACATCAACCACGTGAGATGGGTTAGGGTGATACTTTCGAAGATGTGACACATGAAACACGGCATGCATCACACTATACCACTATGGAGGAGCCAATCGGTAAGCCACTGGTCTGATCCTCTCCACAATCTCAAAAGGTCCAACATACTTGGGTGCCAGCTTACCCTATTTTTGAATCCGACAGTGACCCAACCTTGGTGACACACGAAGGAACACTTTATCACCCACCCCAAACTCAAGAGGTCTCAGCCTCCAATCTGCATACGACTTCTGCCTACTCTGAGCCGTAGCCATTCTCTTCCTGATCAACTGAACTCTCTCAGAAGTCTCCTGCATGAGACTCATCCCCAACAACTCTGATTCACTGGCATCTAGCCAACATAATGAAGATCTACATGGTCTCCCATAATGTGCCTCAAACGGTGCCATCTGAATTGTAGTCTAGAGACTGTTGTTGTAGGAAAACATAACTAACGATAGATGACTCTCCCAAGAACAACCACGGTCCAAGACACGAGCTATTAACATGTCGTCCAACACTTTGATCGTACGCTCCGACTGCCTGTCTGTATGCAGGTGGAAAGCCGTACTCAAAAACACTTGCGTACCCATCGCCTTCTGCAACCCTTGCCAGAAACATGACATCAAACATGGATCTCGGTCCAAAACAATGGTCTGCAACACCCCATGCAATCGCACTATCTCCCGAATGTATAGCTCACCCAACTGGTCGATTGTGAAGGTCTCCTGAATCGGTAAGAAATGTGCTACTTTTGTTAACTGATCCAAAACCACCCAGATTGCATCATTCTTTCATGGCGCCCATGGAAGAACCATGAAAAAATCCATTGTTACATCACCCCACTTCAATTCCGGAATTGGCAATGGATGCAACAACCCAACTTGGCGTTGATGCTCGTCCTTCACCTGCTGACAGGTAAGGCACTGTGCCACGAATCTTGCAACTTCCTTTTTCATTCCAGGCCACAAAAACTGCCTTCGGAGATCACAATTCATCTTGGTCAAACCAGGATGCACTTCTCACCTAGATTCATGGAAATATCACATCAATACTTCCCACACACACTTTGGCACAACCACACAATCACGAACACGAAAAACACCGTCCACACCGACAGCCCAACCAAAATGTAGCTCCCCACCTTTATGATTTTCCCCCATGGCCAAGTACTCTGGATCATCAAGATGACCTTCCTTAACTTGACTCAAAAGCATTGAATTTATAATTAAGGAAGCAAGAGTGACCTGACAATTCTTCTCCTGCACCACCAGGTGCATCTCTGCAAACAAAGCCATCACCTTCCACTCGGTGCAGGACTCCTGAACCGCTTGCTTCTGAACCTTCCTACTCAGAGCATCAGTAACACTATTTCCCTTTCCTGGTCTATACAGTAACTCAAAGTCAAAAACTGGAGATATTCAACCCATCTCCATTGATGAAGATTCAGTTCCCACTGGGAGAAGATGTACTTTAAACTCTTATGGTCGGTAAACACACTAAACCGTTCTCCCATCCAAATTTGCCTCCAACACTTCAAGGAATACACTATTGCAGCCAACTCACGATCATGAGTGGGGTAGATCTGCTCATGGGGTCTCAACTACCTTGGCCCATAAGCCATAACCCGCTCTTCTTGACTCAACACAACCCTAAGTCTGATTCTGGATGCATCACAAAACACGATGTATTTCATACCCAGATCAGGTATGATCAAGATAGGTGTGGTCTTCAACCGCTTCTTCAATTCATGAAAAGAATTCTCACAAGCCCCAGACCACTCGAATCTGATTCCCTTCTTGGTCAAGCCAGAGAGTGGTGCTTCCATGCGTGAGAAATTTTGAATGAACCTTTAGTAATACCTAGAAAAACCCAAGAAAACTCCGAACATCAGAAACACTACAGGGATACTCCCAAGATACAACTGCCTGCACTTTCTCTAGATCAACTGACACACCTAACTCCAAGATGTTCTGACCTAGAAAATTCACCTCACATTTCTAGAATTGACACTTTGATAGCATGACGTATAGTCGATGATCTCTTAGCGTACCCAGAGAGATGTCAAGATGTTGGGCATGATCGCCATGAGTTTTCGAGTACACTAAGATATAATCAATGAAGACAACCACAATCTAATCTAGATAGGGATGAATGATCTGGTACATCAATTCCATAAACACTATTGGTGCATTGGTCAAGACGAAAGGCATTATCATGAACTCAAACAACCCGTACCGACTCCAGAAAGCTGTCCGAGGTATATAAAAAAACCTCACTCTTAACTAGTGATAACCTGACCTCAGATCAATCTTAGAAAACACTGATGCACCCCTCAACTGATCAAGAAGGTCATAAATTCGAGGAACAAGGTACCAATTTTTCACTGTCATCTGATTCAACTTCCGATAGTCAGCACACAGCCTCAACGACCCATCAAACTTCTTTGCAAAAAGCACGGGATATCCCCAAGGAGACGTACTAGGATGGATAAACCCCTTACGCTACAACTCCTCAAGCTAAACCTTCAGTTACCAGAGTTCTTCTGGCGCCAATTGGTATAGTGGAATAGAAACTGGCTCCGCTCCTGGCAGTAACTCGATCATGAAATCAACCTCCCTCTTGGGTGGAAACCCTGATAAATCCTTAGTAAAAACATCCTAAAACTTATCCACCAAAAGAGGAACACTCTCTTTCCCTCTCCCCCATCATCATCAAGCATGATAAATTCCACTTGAGTTGTTATTCCACTCATATGTTGACAAAATGGCCTCACATGCCCTGCTTGAACATCCAATTCGCCACAGTGTACATAAGAGTCACACTCAAGCGACCTAAACGATACTTTACGATGATAAAAGTCTATGTTATCCTAATACAACACCAACCAATCCATTCCCAAGATTAGGTCAAACCCTGACATATTGATAACGAACAATTCCCACATAAAATGATACCCATCAACTTCCAAGGCGCATTCCTTGCATTGCTTGATATCCTCAACCCACACTCCCAACAGGGTATCAATTGGCATCACTCCACACACTCCCTCTACACGTAAACCCAGCACTACCACAAGTTTAGCAGAGATAAAAGATTGTGTGGAACATGTGTCCAACAACGCACTAGAAAATGTAGAATCTATAAGGATCGTACCTCGAATAATTGACGGTCCGGCTTTTCCATCACCAGGAGCAAACGAAACTACCTGAAGCTGACCTGCCCCTCTACCCTGGGCTCCAGCCTGAGTACTCTGTGCTACACTTCCCTGCTAGTGTGAGTGATCTTTCCCTGGAGTTCCACGTCCACCACCCCTGCCAGTACAACCCGTGGAGCTGCAATGCATGTCTGATACGGGTCAACTGATCCTCTTCCCGTATCTGGTATCTACATTCCACCATCATGATCCCCTGCATGCCAAGGATTCTTGATGATCCTCTGCACGTGTCCCATCCTGCCACACGAACTACACTCAGCTAGAGGTCAAGGACACTGACCATGCATATGCCCTCACCTACTACATTGATAGCTGAACACCTGATTCCCACTCTAAGAGGTTGAACCTCTCTTATAACCACCTTTCTAGAAACTTTCCAAACGAAGCTTCTGACCTTCAGAAGTTGCACCACTTTTCCACCCAGCAGGCACGATAACCCCACCACCTGAATCACCGTTCAGGTTCCCTTTAGAAATGAGTTCTTGATCCATCACCTCTGCAAACCTATTCAAGAAAACGATATTTACTTGAGACCTGATCTCATGTCTCAGCCCATCCTAGAAACACCTTGCTAACGCTGCCTCATCCCCGGCTAACACTGGGATGAAGCATCATAGATCAGTGAATCAACTAGCATAGTCCATCACCGACAGCGATCCCTGAGTCAGGCTCATAAACTCTACATCCCGCTCCTGCCTCAAAGTCTCTAGGTAGAAATGCCCCAGAAACATCTCCTGAGAAACCTTCCCTGACATCCCCTCATCCTACTCGGTTTGAGCCTGAATGTCCCACCAACGTCTTGACTGGCCCCGCAACATGTAAATGGCCATATTTACTTGCTTTTCGATAGAGGTATCCAGATGATCCAATATTGTCTTGATACACACTAACCAGAACTCCGTGGCCTCTGGCCCACCCTCTTCGGTGAAAGTGGGAGGGTTCTGCAGCTGTAATTCCCCTGTCAGCTCAAACATACACGGTGAAACCCGCCCTGGGTCCCGATCCATCATCTGCATAAGGCGAGTCAAGTTATCGCAGAACTAGTCTTCTCTACCTTTCTTGATCACCATATTTTCGTGCTCCTATAATGGAGTAGTGTTCTTAGAAACATCCTCTCATTGCCCAACCGATACCCGACGTCGTGGAGGCATTTCACTACAATTCCATGAAAAATATTTAGAATGCTCACCATAAAACTTTCACGACATCATCACAAAGGACTGCCTACGAGCCCCAACAACCCACATTCATATACTAATTCAACAACATTAACACCTCAAATTCACTGCCCCGAACATCCCTACCGCGGGTCGTGGTCCACATGGGGTAAGAAACCATGTACTATCACTAAACTCACACAACACGTTACTAAAATATTTTCCACTTCATTTTAAACCCTTATTTTTCATTAAACATCATTTACCCACTTGTTTTAATTCATTATTCTCATTATTTCGTGGTTTCATGAAATTCACGATGCACCCTACTTTCCTGCCTCACACACCCACCTTGTGCGTGTTCCTAACACAATGTATGTCACCTATCTCCTTAGGTGCCTACAATGATGCATGAATGCAAATCCTCACGCCTTTAAGAATGCAAGCCAAATATCATAAAACAGTCACATCAAACCACATGTGCATCACCCAACGGTGAAATATCATCAATAATAACAACATACAACCAAGAACAACATTTCCCACCAAGGGTGACTTGGGTTTTCCCTCGTACATGGGTTATCTACTCCCAAGCATGAGCTCATTACCAAGGCCCGACACGTATTAACCCTTCGCTACCAAATCCAAATAAAAAGACCTCAGAGAAGGAGAAGAAATACCTCCTCTCATACCACATTGTAATGTCCCAGACCAGGAAGCCACTAAAATGGTGCTTCGTGCCGGGTGGCTACATGACCTTATGCGCGCCTCCCCATACGCAAAAGTTTGCCGACTAGCAGTAGGGGTCTATGTAGTCATGTGGGGAGATAATACCCCCTTTTTATCAGATTAAGGCACAACAGAAACCACTAATAACAGAAACAATAATTAATAAACAAGAAACTTGAGTAACAACCAATTCAAACATTAAATATGTCATGTCATACTAAAAGTGAAAAAGTGAACAAAATCCCAAAATAAGGACAATGACCAAAATCCCCAAAATGGCCTCGAATCCATGTCCGGAACCTCCACATAGTGCTACCCATGCCACTCACTATCTAGCATGGATTCTTGCCCTTCTCCTGACCTGTAAACATGAAGTCTGCTCGGGTACCCAATGGCAGCCCGAGCAGGGTGTGAGTACAACTCAGTAGGCCACCACCAACATTGTCTACAAAATGTCCAGTACGATCAGGTAGTGCGTGAAAAAGGAAAATTACTGATAATTACCAAGTAATTACATAAGGTTCCATTAACTAGTTTAGAGAAAAAACCATTTCCATTCCATTACCATTCATTTATTACCATTGACCATCACTTACCATTTAATAACATTTCCATGGGATAATCACATGCATTATGATACATGGGTCTAAGTCCAACATTCAGATGCAAGATTGTAAAAACCTTGTTATCTTATATCACTAGGACTAACTCCCTCATATGAACCAGTTCCTCACCTAGAATCCTCAGTCCGGGTGGATGCAACCGTTAGGCGAAAGGAGCCTCAGTCCCCATTCCTAACCAGTGCATTTAGGGTGATGTTTGGAGCATCAGTCTTCGCTCGACCCGTGGGTGTCGATCCTCAAATCATACCCTACACTACCAAGCCAGGTGCACATGCATATATATATATAAGTAACCATAAATCATCCATACCATTTCCCCTTGGACAAAGAATTCACAACACATGGGAAATTCACACCATGCCTTAACCCATTAACACATTACCATTTCACATAATTTAACCATTAACCCAACTCCCATGTGTTATGCCTATCTCACTTAGAATTCAACACTAGACCCATAATTCATCCCATTATGGTCTTTAAGCAGTTTACTCATTAACCCAGTTAACCCGTTCATCATTCCCATGAATCAACCAATAAACCCATTCCAATTAACCCTTAGGTTATTGACAAGTCTAGGTGCATCTCCTGACTTCTATTCCAGGTTTAACAAATCATGCCAACGTATTCGTCAAGGGCCATTCCATTTATTACAACAATGTCACATGTTTAATAAAAAACCATACGCCCGAGGAAAGCCTGGACATCCCATGGATGGCCCCAATTAGGTCATGTCCAACCAACACTTCCCATGAGTATCGTGAGTGTTCCCATTTACCATTTGAAACATCATTATTACCAACATGCCATGGTTATTCAAACATAACCAAGGAGAAACTAGAACACAACTTAAACATACAAAAATACCCAAATAACAATGGAAGATAAATTGTAGACCGCCTACCTCGAAACTGCGGTAGAATGCACCCTCAATCGAGTCCTTATACCTTGATCCGACCAACCTTTGAAGCGTGAACCTAAAACCCTCCCAAAAGATATGGTTTTAGAGCTTCAGAACAAGAGAGTGAGAAGATACAAACCCTAAACCAAAAATAGAAGCAAGGATGAGGTTAGCCTTACCCTGAGCATCGATCCACAACCAACGGCACCAAAAACGCCTTAGAAATGAGGGAGATCGATCTCTCGGAGCTCTTTAGAGATTTGGTTCGTCCCTATGGTGAAGAGGGTGGAACGAGAGGAATATCCCTGAGTGGGGTTTAAAAGCCTGGAGTGGAAATTTTGTAAATTTTTTGAACTTTAAGTGGCCGCACGGTAGTTCCTCACAGTTTAGCAAACTGTGTGCATGATACTACCCGAAGGAGGAGGAGTCAAATGATTTAGCCGCATGGTTTGGAAAACAGTGCACAAAACGTGCACTCACTTCTATCCAAAGGAGGTAGGGTCGCACGGTTTCACCTGGTCAGGCCGCACGGTTTGGATGACCATGCGCAGGTCGTGTGCCTTTGTCTGATTTTCCTAGACTTCCCTTCTTCCATACCATGAGCCCCTAGAACACCCCCAATTCCTCTCACACTATCAAGAAAACGTTTAAAGTCCCAAAATCCATGGTTTAACCTAGAACCCAAAAAAACTTACCTTTCCAAAAACTAGGATCTTACACCAAGACTACAATAAGATTTTTTTAAGGCCTTGTGCCAAGACACTTGTTTGTCTCATGAGACCAACCGATGAATCGAGGAGTTATAGCGGGATCCACCCATCACTTATTAAGTCCAATGCAATCCTCATATGAACATGCATAAACATAATATAAACATTCGTATTAAAACTATCATATGAAATGTTAATACTTTCTCCAAATACCATGAATGGTATAAAAATAACACATCCACAATCAAACATATCACAAAACCTTCAATAAAATATGGATGTTTTGTATGATAATGAATAAACATCAAATAAGCTTTAAAACCATCAATGAATGCTGACATAGATGTAATCGAAACCATTTTAGAGAAATATCTTTTTTTTTGAAATGATTTAAAAGTCACATAATTATAAAATAAAACATTTACTTTTAAAATATTCTTATGAGCTTGTATGGGAAGCTTAGACGAGTTTATAATGGTAGAAAATAGCCGCACCCACCGTATAATTTAAAAAAAGACATTCTTAACTTAATTCAGTTGAAAAGGTAAAAAAGGACCTTATTTGGAAAATGACGGAATGATTCCTTTATAAACATCATATAAAAAGTCAGACAAGGTTATAAATGACTTTAACCCGTATTTTTAAAAATAGTAAGAGTGTTTTGAAAAATATTTTCAATAATTATGGATGTGGATGATAAATAGGTCTTAGAAGATAATTACGTATAAACAACCTCAGATAAGGAAGAGATTGTGAAATAAACCCTTACCTTATAATTTTCCTTGGTTGAGGGTAGGTTAACCATCTGTCTAATGGTGAAATAATTTTTATTAAAATATAAAATAATCATATACGTTATTATGATATCATATATGATCTTTTAACATTTCTTTGTTAATAATGTATTAGTTTTATCGTCCTTTCGGGTGTTTACTTACTCATTTTCTTGTATATATTTTATTACATAAGTATTGTTTGTTATGGATAGGTTGTATCTTTTTTATATACAAAATGATATCAAGTGCTTAAACATTATTTTTAATCATCAAATGAAAATTATACTTGCAGGGAAATGATGGGGAATGAATCTTATCGTGTTCGTGGAGACGGTAGTCCGTACATACGCACAAGCAACAATATCATTCTTTGATATAAAAATAATATATAATTGTATAGTATATCAAATATACAGGATCATTATCAATTTATATTTATTATTTACATCAATTTCAAATTATTATCATACCCATCCAAATAATAATGTTTGGAATTACACCACGACGTGGAGACGGTAAGCCGTACGTACGCACCTATGGTGAAATGTCCTTCAAAGGATGGATAGAATAATGAATATTGTTTTAACAAAATTATAATAACATAATAGAATATAAAAGATACTAGAGTTATTATTTTAGAAAGGAAATAACAAAGAACGAAGAATTTTAAGAAGACTGGAACTTGAAAGAGGGTGGTGAAAACGTTGCCTTTTCTTCAGGTTCTTCCTTTTGATTTGATCAAAAGGGCTCTATAAGGTTGGATTTATGAATAAAGGAAGGCCTCTAGGATTAGTTTATGATATTTTAGAGGGTATTTTGGCAGCGGTTGGACAAACCAAAAGGCTTTGAAGGTATGAAGAATTGGTTAGATGTGGTGTCCTTTTATAAGGGGGAGGAGGGGCTCTTTAGAAAAACATAATGTATTTATTTATAATAAATTTATATTCGGTTTATAATGGCTCAAAAGTGAATTATTCAAATTCTAAGGTTGGTATGGGTCTAAATAATTTCAGCCAATATATTTTAGACATGTTTGGGTCAGAATATTAACCTTATCATTTTGTTTTAACGCTTAGATAATTAGTTTGACATTTACCATGTCACTTTGTATTTTTATATTATATAGTTATTAATATTACTATATACATCAAAGAGACCCCCAAGTGGTACATTAATGATACAAATATCATGATAAATGTACTTTGTCTGAACCTTAGATTTTTAGGAATAGAATATCAATTAATAATATAATTTTTGTTTTAAAAACTCATTTATGTCAATTTTGACACTATTCAATATTTGATTTTTGTTAAAGTCATAAAAACATTAATAATTCGGAAAAATTTAATTTAATCAACCATAAAATGTCATATTAACCAATAAAATTCATGTATGTTATCAAAACATTCAAATTATATTTATTTTAACATTTATAACCCCAATTGTTTGATTCTTTCATTAATAAAGAAAATACTGCATCATTATTGTGTCATAAATAAATTTAATTATTTAATATATAAAAATTATAAATGAAATACCATTATATAGAAAATATTTTTAGCTTTCTAATTAATATTTATTGTCAAAATGATAACATATATAACCCTATGTAAAAATTATTTTTCTAAAAGATATATGCTTATGTCATTTTTTGTTTTTACTTTATCATAATTAATATAAAGTGTCCTTATCACCTACAAGTGGCTCCATGGGGTCCCAAAATCGACCCAAAGATGCCCATGGACGGACATGTATGAAACAAGAGGGCTATGACATGTTTTAGGGTAAATTAATATTATTATAATATTATTGTTTACCAATATTTACCGGATTTACCCTTTAACCATGGTAAATAAAATATTTACCGAAGTAATTATTCAAATTGTCTAGAAATAAAAGTTATCTATTTACACAATTTGGATATCCTGATTCCAAATATGGAATCTATATTTATAAATTCAAACCATAGAAGTGGTAGAAATTAATTTAAAATTAATTCCAATTGATAAAACAAAAAGCGTGTTTTTAAGAGATAATAACTATCAAAAGATTGATCGTTGTTTATGCTTTGTTTAAATGTGAAATTATGTCCAATGACCAAAATTGTCTTTAATGGTAAAAATATATTAGTAATATTCTTTAAAACCAGTCAAATTCATAATTTATTACTATTAATTATATTTATTTAAAATGTTTTTTTAATTAAAATTTAGTAATTTTCACTATTCATCAAAATATAAAAGTTATCCGAAAAGTACCAAAATTTTACCCTAGGGTAATTTCGATATTTCGAATCCAAAAATGAAATCCATTTTGAGAGATAGAATTTATAAAATTTCAATAATTTGGTTTTACTATTCATAACGACTATTTTGATTGGTCGGAGTGCGTTAGAATCTCAAAGTTATGTACAATGAAAACTATTGCATTATTCAAAGGGAAAAATACTGTGGAATCATGGGGTGTTACAAAAATTTTCAAGAGAAAACATTATAGTAGCCAACTCTTATTTTGTGGAAGAACATTTTTAGGGAAATAAACAACATATTAAGAGTATAATAAATTATATTCATCCTCTTTTCCTTCCAATGCCCTAGAAAACAATTACACCAACATCTATGGCATCAAAAAACACCAAAAAGAGTATTTTCCAATTTAAAGTAGTGATAATGGGTGAGGATGTGAGCTACTCATCAATAATGGTTAATGATTCTAAACAATTTTCATCAAATAGAATTGGTGTATCTTAACAAGTTGTTAACACAAGAACTAAGAGATTTAGGAATTTTACTTTATGAATATATAATGGAAACCTGTATAGCCTAAAAATATTCTAATTAATTTCAGGGAATTGGGAGGGGGGGGGGGGGCTTTTGGACCACTCCAACTTTGGAATTATCATCATCAATACCTCTCTTAGAGACCTTCCAACCTAAAATAATTCTCGTATTGACCTTGAATTGGGACTTTTCCCAATTTTAAACCATATTTGTTTCTTGACATCTCTCCAAAATAGTTTACAAAATTTGTATATTTTTTTCATATCCCTTCCAAATATCAATAAATCATCAATAAAAACATTAATTATCCACTCAATTATATCCGAGAAAATTAACATCATTCATATTTAAAAATTGGATGGGGCACAACACAAGCCAAAGGGAATTCACTGGTAGAAAATTTCCCAAATGTTCAACAAAACATAGTCTTCCCCTGATCATTATGATCTTTTTACATCTAGTTGCAAATCAAACAGAAATAAATAAATTAGAAATACTCATTACCACCCAACATGTAAAGAATATCATTTAGAAATATCATTGGGAAAAAAGTCTTTCTTAGTAGTAGTATTTAATTTCCTATAATAAATGTAGTATTTATGCTTATTTATTATCATAACATAAACCTATTCATTATTCTGATTTAGAACGGATATGACACAAATTTTATTAGGGACCACCTGAATTGGACTAACCCGTGGTCTATCTAAGGCTAAAAAAATAAAACAATCTATGAATTCCTCTCTATCCAATTCTTTCGTATTTAGGATGCTTATCTTAATACCCATATACACTTTTTTATTTTATAGTTCCATGGAAATTTGATACATGAAATTAGATGGATTTATACCATTAATATTTGTTATGGACTACCCAATGACAGATTTTAAATTCCTTAATTCATTCAGTATACTTTCTTCTTGAATTACCTCAATAAAAAATGAGATGATAACTGGTAGTGACGATTTCTGTCACAAAAATTAACATTTAATATGACATGGAAGGGTTTTAAAGCTCATCTTTGGTGCTTTCTCACTAAAAGTAAGACACTTGTAATGAGGTGGTCAAGTTCCTCAAAGTGTTTCTTATGGTGTGTGTGAGAATTTTATAGTTCTTACAAATTACAACAAGAATTTTATTTTTCTCTAAAAATTTTCCAGTATGGATTGAATGCTTCATTGAATTTCCTGATCATATTTTATAGTAGTTTCCTTTTAAAAAATATCTAATTATTCCAAGAGTTTATACTCACACATAATAAAATGATCCTATTCTATGTTTGAAGCAATGAAAGTATCCTCATTATTTTCCAAAAATTCTACAAGCATAGTAATATAAAATTGATCATCCTATGACCTCATATTATTAGAATAAAACCTATAATTCATTTCTAGAAAGTAATCCAATTTTACATCTCCCATATCCTTATAATGTTGGGAAAATCATTTTTAGCTTCCAACATGGTTTCTTTAATAATGGGTTTTTTATCCATCTCGTCTTGACAATAAAATCATTCCACAAACTCCACCATATCAAATCATTAAAATTTCTCAATAATTGTTGGTTCTTTACTATTTTTAATAAAATTAAATAAATTAGGTTTATATCAAATATTAAAAATATTTTTACCATTGGACACGTCAATTAAAACACTCTCAGTGGATATTAAGAGACTACTTATAGTTATTGTTACATTGATATCACACTCTATATCATGAATTTGAAAGTTAGACAGTAGATACATTTTCCCAACCCCAAATAGAAATTCTTCCACCTTCATGATGAGATGGATAACAGAATGGTCAGATAACTAAAGATAACTATGACGAGTTGTAGCTATACAATTACCAACTGTTGAAACAGTAATCACTGATGTAGATTGGTTTTAGTTATAGGGTTATAAATAAAATTTTATAAGAAAATATTTACTAAGGAACATGGGATAAAAAATATTCATGGGCCCTAATGTTTAAGAGGTATCATATTTTAAAAGAAAACACTATACTCTTCTTTGGTATTATAACTAGTAAATTATTCTAATGATTTATTATTTGAATAAATTTTCTATAATGATTTTAAATGATAAAAAATATTAATTTAATCATCAATTAAGTTAATAATGATGTTCAATTTCATGAAAATCATATGAAAATTTATAAATTTGATTTCTTGAATGTTCTTCATTATTATTTAATAAAATGGAATTAGTGGGGAAATTTTGTTCACAATTTTTGTCATTCATATAGTTTCTTCCAAAATATTCTTCTTCCCTTTATTATCATTTTTTTGAAACTTATACATTATGAATTTTTTTATATAAAATAGGTCTAAATAGACTTCTAGTGGGTTTGTTTATATTTATTGGTTATTGGTTTTACAGATTTAGTGTTTCATTATCAATAATTTTTTCATTTTAAGTATTTTTAATATATATTTTAACTTCCTAGTGGGTTTGAATACCACATATAATTTTAAAACCATTATATTAACCCTACTATTTGATTTAATGGTTCTTAAAATATTTATTTTCCCCCTAAGTACACTATCATCCCTAAAATTTCCATTTTTTTCAAGGTTTTGAATCCAAGAATATTTATAGGGTTATTCTTCATCATATTGGTATTTTTTGTTTATCTAATCAATCATTAACTATTTCATCCTAATAGTATATTCTACATAAAATTGGATTCAGCTTTGATGAAACTAGACTATCAAATTTCCCCTAAGAATTAGAAGATTAATTTTTATGTTGGGTTTGGAATTGTCTCCTTGGATGATGGAAACTTGGGGGTTCATCAGGTCTCACCACCCCTTATTCTCTGTAGGAAAGGATAATATGATTTCAAGATACCTTATTATATTTATTATTGACAATAGGACATCCTTAGTTTCCATACTAGGCCCATAAACAATAAAAATGTTATTTTAAAGTGCTTTGGTGGTTATGTAAAAATATGTAAAAAATATTATAAATTCCCAAATATGAATGAGTGTAGAAATCACTACCAAAGTGTGTTTTCTATATTGTCATGGTAAAAAAAATAGATTTATATTTCATTTAATGGAATAGTATTTGTTTCCTTCCCGAAATTGTTTTATAGATAATTGTTTCTTTGATTTTTATACTAGTGTACAAAAAATTTGCTTCAATTCCTTAGAATTTTTATCAGATAAAAAACTTCTTGAGGAATGATCACAAGTTTTTGATGGTATATTGTGATATCATTATAAAATAAATATATGTGGAATTTTGGTTTTCAATGGTGTTTAGGTAACTTTCTATGTAACTCCTTCAATATCTCAAGTGTTTTAAAGAATAACTCACACAAACCATGAATGAATGTAGTGATTTTCTGCAAAATCTCTTAATTAAAACATATAGGAAAAAATTTATTGAAATTTAATTATATAATTGGCCCCATGTGTTAAATATTTCTTATTCCATTTTCTAAAACCATGTTTTTTTATTTCTCTTATGAAAATTTTATAACTATCTTCTTTAACTCCTCCTCACTCAACACCCTAAGTAAAAATTATATTCTTATACTATTTATGTCCCTAATGATGTCTGGTGTGTCTTCATTGGGTAATTCATGGTATCATGACATCATTAAAAAGTTATATTTCTTAATCTCATAGTCCCAAGACCTAGGGGTTTTCTCTAATAAATGATGGGGTTTTTACATTAGGTACTTGAATCTCCAAAAGCCCGACTCTATCTATCTTCTCATTCCCTGGTTGTGGTCGATTGAAATTTCAATCTTGGTTGTTATTCAAATTTTTAGCCTCTCTATTATCTTCAATTTTATTCATCAATTTTTTTATTTTCCCAAAATGAATTGTATATTCAGGTCTGAGGGGCTCTAGTTTTTCAAATGATAACCACTTTTCAATCCAATAGTAATCTCAATAGTTTTTTGAAATTTTATTACAGTTTTATTTTTGATTTTTTAATAATTTTTTAATTTTTTTTAATATTTTTTTTAAAAATCCGGTACCAAATTGGTCACACATAACTTCAATAGAAAAGAAAACAATATATAATGATCCAGTACTAAGGTTGTTGACTCTAACATGGTGCAATAAATTATTTATAAACCTAATTTAGACTTATTTAGTGGTGATTAGGGGTTTATATACATGGAATGAATCATAGTAAATTTTTATGTCCTACCAAGAGTGTAAATTGAACTCATAAAAATACTGACAAGGAAAAAGTGGAGGATGTATGTGATTATAGTGAAACCATTGTGAGAGTGTACGTGACCTAAAAATAGAGAACAATAGATCAAGAGTAAATAATAACTATCAAATTATAATTTAGGGAATTTTTATTGGATGATTTTATTATATTTTCTCCCATTAATGAATAAAAATTAAGCATGGTTTCCTAATAATAATTCATTAAGTAACTTTTTCTAAAGGTCAACTTGTGACTTGGTAAATCTGACAATTCTTCAAATATAGAACTCACTCAATAAATAAAAAAGTATCCAATTTCAATAACTCTGTTTTTTCATAGAACAAAATGCGATGATCTCAATAATTATCTTATGTTTGAAAAAATGTATTTTATTATCTTCAATTAAGTCCAATTATCATTAACACTCAATGTTATTGAAAACTAGGTCAATAGAAAATTATTAAGAGATAAACATCCAGCTAAATTATCAAGTATAAATTAATATTAGTTACCATCACAATATCATTACCCAAATATAATTTATCCTATAATGTTATTAAAATTAATTTTCTCAAATTTCGTTCCATTAGAATTCATTAAAAAATGAATAAAAAATAATAATAAATAATGAAGACCTTCTCTATCAATTAGCTTCGATTCATACTCCCTATGATGTATGTTGTTTTTTATATTATCTATAATTTCAACATCCCTATTAATCATGATCCAAAATCCATTCCCCACCCCTTTTATTTCTAATAATTATCTATCTTATGGTGGCCTCCCCTCTCTCTCTGGATTCTTATTCTTCTACTAATAATCATTTCTATTACTGATACTCCTACTTTATATCATAGTCAAAACTTGTAGATTATCTCACTGGATTCCACATGCAATAGATTCCACTATACATATTCCTCATAGGTGAATACTAAGAATCCCTTCTAGCTAAATTTTCACCCTCACACATGGTTAAGTCTTTACTCATTTAACAATGTCTAGAATCCCCTTGAATGAACTTCCAAACCATGACTTCAAGTAAATGGAATGATCAAATATTTAACTCAACTCGATCATCTTCATCATTTTATATTCTTTGAATTCATAATTTTTGGGAACCAAAAAATTTAATTAATCTTATTTTTTGATTTATTATATTATTATGGGCTTATATGAAATATTATTATAATGTCTAGGGAAGTGTGTCCCATACAAAATTATGTTTCCCAACTGACCAATCTTCAAGACATCACTAAAATTTTATTAACTTCATATTTTCTATTACTAAATCTTAGTGTGTTATGATATTTTCTTTCTCATGAATCGACCCTCTTGTATGTGATTTCACAACATGAATTTTCTATATTTATAGAACGATCCTTTCTTAAGATTTCATATATTTGTAGAATCAATGATCCTATAAATCTTGGTTATAAATTACAATTCTGTAATTAAATTCTTCCATCAACAAGTGGAACCACATATGCACACCCACATTACCAAACTCTATGATGCTAAATCCTAATCATCTTTCAAAACCATTAATCTTAGACAATCCTTACTCAACATTGGGTTTATTGGTCATCACATGGACTCAATTAAAACAACACATTAGAAAATTAAATTCAAATATTCTTTATAATGATCTATCAAAGTTATATGCATGCTTAACCACCTTCATAGAGGAAGTACCTCAAACACTTGGTGTGCATAAACTTTTATCTTCATGACATATGTGTAGAGAAGTAGTAATGTCTGTCATATTAATCAAGCATCTTCAAAAAGGACAATACCACATATATGGCTCTTTAAGATTCAGTCTTCCCAAATCATAAATCTACCTCATGATCATTATATTCAAATGGTGGCCTTAGATTTTATCAAATTTTCAACTCAGAAACATGGGTCGACACACAAGTCAATTTACCTCTATCTTGATCTTCATCCAAATCAATCATGCCTCAATAGCTTAACACCCCCACTATCAATGATCAATCATTCTTGGATGACTGTCGCATTCATTGATCAATTATTTGGTGTCTCCATCCTTGGGTGGGGTATGTGGCTTAGTGTAGTCATTCATAATTTAACCCCTACTGTGGAATTCCCAATAAGAATCATCATCAGCCTAGCAATAGTCCATCATCAGTTTCGGTCTTGAAATAGTGATTCAAATGTTTTTGTCATGCCCAATTAATCTTTTATTCGAGCTCCATATTTCATTCCATCTTCCAAAAATTGACTTCAACTCTCCATTACATCAAATTATATTGAATACATCTTATCCTCTCCCATGATCGATTTTATATTCATTTAAAGTATGTTCTTCTTTTCTAGGCATAATAACTTCTTGACATCATCTCGCAGTAGGTTCAATGTTTCACATAAGTAATTGTGTGAATGCTTTGAAGTAGGTTTGGATTCTAATTTTAAATCTCTATGTTACGAGATCATGGTATGATTATGTTTTAAAAAAAATTCCAACCATGTTATATGTATAGTGAGAGTGAATTTTAGAATGACCAATTAAAATTTTTGTTTGAGATCAGATGAAACACCATGACAGCTCCACACATTTCATGCACCTAGTCCATCCTTTTCAAAATTTTCCCACATGTTTATTATTAAGTGACTATAAGACCATTCTAGAAATATTATTTAAAAAAAAAATTCAAATATAATGAAAATCACCAAATTTGAAAATACCAATTCAAAAATCCATTAAAATATTTCCATTGAATTCAATGAATGAAAAAAAATTATTTCCACCTAGAAAATGATATAAAATAATATAGAATCATTGTAAGAATTAATTCAAGAATAAATTGAATAAAAAAATATAAATAGATGTTATCTAAAGTATTTGTAATATAAAATCATGAACTATAAAATAATTAAACACCAAAAACACACAATATTAAAGCATATTCAATGAATAACAAATATGACATAAAATAACATAAAATTATATAATTTATCATTATTTAAATAATTTAACCATTTAAACCTCAATAAAAACACAAAAAAAATGTGTAAAAATGTATCAAACATGGTCCATATCACTAGGATCTTGACTTGTATTATCTATTAGGTGGTTTTGATGACTCTCTTCCCTTTGGAACTTGATTTCATTGAATTGAAGTGTACTTGATTTTTGAGATTGATGGTAAGATCCACATACATTCCTTGTTCTTATCTTCTTTTTTAAAACTGGTAATTTTCCTTTGAATGGGACCTTAGATCAATGTTTCTATGCCCGTATCTATTAGTTCATGATTTTTAATTTACATTGTGGGATTTTTTAATGGAATGGGATAGTTGTACAAGATCTCATATATCTTTTCTTGATTTTTCATGTTATTTGAGATCCATTGGGAGATTGGTGGATTCTGTATTGTCTACACTATTCCTGAAACATAAAGGATTAGTTTTATTATATTATGTTCCTGGTTTTATAAGTTAACATTGGATGAATTATTTCTATAAAAAACGTTCATATTATGAATTGGAAATGTTTGATTTGAATAGTTTTCAGAAAACCCCATTTTGTTACATGGTTATAAATTGTTGTTTTAGTTTATTTAAATAATTATGTTTGATTAAATGTTTTTAAAGATATATTTTTTTTTGAATAATGTAATATTTTTTAGATATTTCTGTAAATATGGAATTACGTGAGTTTATATTGAATTAGAAGATTCCTTGTTGGGTCTACACAAGGGGTTGGTTTCATGAAGGTAACTTGAATTAATGGCCAAGTGATGACTAGAACAGTATGATAGGTTTCTACTCGTGAGTTAGGACTACTCATAGTTGGATGTATGCATGTGTGTGCGTGTGTGTGATGTCGAATTGGGTACTCCAAGTCGATGTAATTAATCATTAATCTAGTTAAATTAATTTATTGATTTGGTAAAATGGTTTTTTTTCATCTCATCTATTTTATAAGCATATTTAATGGAAAGATAACTTTTTATTATTCTAGTGGAATGAGTTGAGAATTCACTTTATTATTAATGACATGGTTTTATTACTCACTCCCTGCATATACACTTTGACGCATATATAGGTATTGTTATTTATAAAATAAATAAAGGAAACATAACTTATTTATCTACTGGAGCATAATGATACTGCTTTATTAAGAGGATGGTTTATGTTTTGTGATTTTATTTTGGATGGTTGAAGTGATGTCACACTAGTTTTATTGCATTGTGATGTATTACATAATGTTTGGATGTATTGTTTCACCTTTTTCTCCAATATTCATATTATTGGTTGTTTGTAGTTTACATAGTTGTATTGTTTACATTTCATGCATCATCTAGTTATTGAGTGGATGTTTTTTATATTGTCTTAAGAATTTGTGTCTATTTAAAAGGGATAATCACCCACTGAAAATTTAGTAATTCCTTGGATTTTATTTCCATCCATAGGTAATAAGTGGGTTTTACCCGAGGTTAGTGAAACATCATCTCTTTTCACGAAAAAGGTTATAGTCATGATTTTAAAATTGGTATCTGTTTGATAGACACATCATTATGGGATGGTAGTAAGGAGATATCGAAAATAAAAAACATGAAATTTATAGAATAAGAAATCATATCTAACCTCTTCATACTAAAAATAAATTTTCTAAGGTGTATGGGTATAAAAAGTTGTTTTATGACACCTAAATGATTATACTCATCTCCTCATCGAGGGTTTAGATGATGAATGTTTCATATCATGAATTAGTAATGAGACTTTCTAATATTATTGGATTACTCATATTATGTTTGAAGATTCTTGGAAATTGGTTATAATGATTATTTCATTTTGATGATTTGGAAGATCCTCAGACTTCAGTTTACTATTTAAGTAGTTACTATGTGTTGTTTGTTTACTCTAGAAAAATGGATTTGGTTTGGTAATCAATAAAACAGCAATAAGAGGATGAGAGAATATTATTTCACATGAACCCTGAGTGAACTAAGAATATGTTCATTGAATTTTCCATGAATTTCATGTTTTTTATAAAGGAAATAAAAATAATGTATCACGATATGAGGAAATTTTTGTTCAGTTTCAGAAATACAATTCACCAATCATTATGAGTGGATTCAGAACCTTAAAAATAAAAGGCATGACTTATCATAATGAATCAGATCATACATTTCTTTGTAACCCTATTTGATATAAATGTGAATTTAGGAGTTTAAATTCTATAAGAACTTTCATGCAAATTTTTGGATTTAGTTTTCCAAGCTAAACTCAACTAAAATCTTATGTGTGAGTGATTTAATGATTTTTTCAACAAATAATTATGACATCATGCCTTGATGGTATCTAGGATGAAGGATTTATGTATTATTAATCAAGAGAATATATTAGTGATGAAGTATTCATATAAGTTTATGAATGTAATTCACATTATTATTGATGTTGATTTTAGATAGACCATGAATGAACATATATTCATGTCTGGACCAATCCTAAAAATTTATACTATGTTTTCTTATTGCAATACTTATTTTAATGACATGGTTTATAGATATATGGTCATGGAATGTGATATTACCAAGATTCCTACTAGAGGAAACATGTTTTTTACATTGGAAAATGTGGGAAATCAAATAATAGGAACAAAAATTTGGTAAACCTAATTATAGGCAGTTAGAGAATCACAAAACTAACCCACCAACGTAATTAACTTTATTCTACACCTTAGTAATATGAATATGTGTTTTTTGTGTGGTTTGTTAGAGCATAAGAAGTAGGATTATGCAAAAACACCTAAAGTGTGCCACATCAGTAACTATCATGGGACATATTTGAAGTTATTTATATAATAATAAATATTTGGTTGTTGTGAATACCACTCATGGGTCTCAAACAAATTATTATTTGATTGGGTGATCAGATCAGAATAGTTCTCATCCTAAAAACCAAGTGACCTAGGGTGTTTCTAGGAACTCCTTAACCCCTTAAATAATGAAATTCTACCATGTAAGAAAGGATAGAGTGGGATCAATGAAGAAGTTATATGGTACTTAGAGGATGACCTCATAGGATCAATTAGGTCCTTCTAGTGTATGAGGTTTTGTTATACTTATCTCACCACTTATATAGTTTTCTTTTGATATTAGTGTGTCTCGCTATTTTATTTATTCTCATTTCTATAATCAAATATAGGTTTTATAATGAGATGATTCTACATGTGTCATTTATCCATACACCTCTCAAGTAGTGTGATTATCAAGGCTTTTGAGTGTATATATTGTTTTATAACCATCAATGAATTCTATTTTTTGGGAAAAATATATTCTAGAAATGGATATATTTAAATTAATTCCAATAATGGATTAGTTAGTTTCTTTCAATGATCATATTGATCATTATGTGAGATAAGTGAAATTTATATCTCATGTGGGATGGTTCATCTCTTTAAAAGAGACTAGAATGTGTATTATAGATGAGAACGAACATTAGCACAAATTTTTGGAACTAGTTCTTATCAATTGGAAATGGTCAATTTTTGTACTAGTGGTAAAAATGAGACTAGATATTTTCAAACCATTATGGATCAATATCCTAGTATATTTCAAAAAATATTCACTAGTTTTCCATTTGTAAGATAAGTGTAATTTTTTATTAAACTCTTTTGGGGGAAACAACATATTTAACTTCCCTAATACAGAATGGAACTTGTAGGATTATGGGGATTGAAGGTATAGTTTTTGAAATTGTAATGTAATGGTTCTTTAAAACCAAGTACATCACCTTGGGATGTTCTGATTCTATATTTAATGAATTAATGTGGTTCATTATTTCTATACATTTATTATAGTAAACCCAATCATGATAAAATAAGTAATAGATATAATCATCCAAGAATTGATGATATTTTTAATCAGTTAAAAGGAGAATAATTGTTCTATAATATTTATCTATTGTATGAGGATTAGAAACACTAGGATAGGAAAGATAATATTTTGAAAATATATTTTTGGATAACTCATGGTCATTATGAATTAGTAGTTGTTCCCATTTGTCTTAAAAATATGCTAAAAATTCTGATGGAATTAATTATTCCTGTATTTAAAAGGTACTTTCACTCCTTCAATGTGGTATTTGTGGATTACATTCCTGTGTATTCACAAAGTAAAAAAATACCAAGAATAATGCATAGATATTGTGTTTGTATTTTTTTTTAAACATAAATTGTATAAAATATTATGTAAATGTTATTTTTGAATATGATATGTTATATTTCTTAGGCCTTTTTTTTTCTGAGAAAGGAGTATCAGTATACCCCAAGAAGATAAAAGTTTTTATCACTAGAAAACATATGAAATTTTTTTGACATACAAATCATTTTTTTGGAAATACACAAATTTCTCAGAATAACTAGTTACTATCATCACATCATTCATGACATATTGCGTCTTTCATCTCCTATGAAAGTACTAACAAGAAATGTAACTCTATTCAACTTTTGTGATGTCTTTCTTCAATAATTTTTAGAGATTAGGTTTTGTGTCCCTTCAGAACCAATTTTTATATTGGTAAAACTACGGAATGGTTATGTGGTCTATTTTGATGTGTTGTGGTTTAGACATGAATGTGTTATCATTAAATGAAATCATGTTATAGCTAATTTATCCTGAAAGTTATGAATTCATGAAAATAATTATCTGACCCATGACTTGTAATTGGTTATAGGGGACAATTATTGGAAAATATGGTATCATTATCTATTTAGTGATAAGATGACTATGTTCATAGATCATAAAATCTTGAAACAAATCTTTTCAAAAATATAGTTTAAGCTAAGATAAAGATAATGAATTGAATATCTCAAGATGTTTAAATTTGACTTTGTTTATATAATAGTAAGAATAAATTTCATGGATAATTATTTATGATGAAATTAAAATAATCAAAAATACATTAATGTTCAATATCAGTGGTAATTTATTAGTATAACTGCATATATGTATTTTGATTTCATGTGAATAATGAAGTAGAAATATTATCTCTGGTGACTACCACACCAGATTTGTTTAGGAAATTTATGGATAATAAAATATTGGACTCTTATTGCTTTACCATTACATCAAAACATAATAGTGTACTGACCACTAATGGATGGATACAATACACAAACATGGGGTTGAATATTTAGGAAGAAATATCTCTTGTCAAGAATAAAATTTTTCTTCTTATCACCATTCAAAGTAGTAAATTTATCCTTGGATATAAAAATTTATGAGGCTATAAGTACCCATTTTTTGTGTCCATCTGTTAAAAAATGTGGTAGATTATATAAGAAAATTTCTTATCTAACAATCGTACAAGGGAAAAAATAAATGACCAACTAGAATGTTTAATATTTACTGATACCCATATGAAAATGGGTATAGATCATGATAAAATTATTAATGGGTTGATTGATAACTATTAGGAAGCATGATTCGACCTTTGGTTATATATTTACTCACAAAGTCATCCTACTTAATTCCAATTAGTGAATCCAATTCAGTATATAATATTTCAAATCTGTATATTCAATAAGTGGTAAAATTGTATGGAATACCAATTTTGATCATCTTAGATTAAGATCCATGATTTACCATTTTGTCTCTATGATCATTTCAGTAATATTTGATACATAATTGAATAATATAACAACATATCACCCTTAAATGGATGGGTAGTCAAAATGAATTATTCTGATAGTAGAATACATGTTCAGACCTTATGTTATGGATTTAAATTTCTCATTGAAAGATCATTTAAACATAGTTGTATTATTTTTATTATAATGGATATTAGGTAATTACATATATGGATCCATTAAAATAACTATATATTCACCCTTTTTTCCCTCCACATTGTTTGGTAAAAACTTGAGAAACGTCAATTTTTTGGCCTATCCTTGTTCATAAAACAAATCAGAAAATTTAGATGATCAAGAAACTGATGGTTTCAAATAAATACATCAAAAATATTATGTTGATAATTTTATTTTCCTACTATTCTTTTTAGTGGAGGTCATGTATTTGTGAAATTCTCTCCAAGTTCAGGTAATCATAAATTGGATAAACAATGAATGTTTTCTCCTTGGTATGTTAAACCATTTGAAAGACTTTAATAAATTGGTAATGTTTCTTAACTATTAGTTTTATTTCTAATATTATGATTGGATACAAATTTATTTCATTTATTATGATTTAGGAAGTACTAGGTTTATACTAGTCATGAAATTATATGGAATCTTATTGAACTTGAACTTGATTCTAAGGTTTTTTAGGAAATGATTCATATCATCAATAAACAATATAATGTATTGAATGAAAAACATATATCATTGGTTAAATTATTATTTAATCACGATGAAATTCAAGAGGAATCCTTGGAGTCCAATAAATATATGTTTTAGAAATGTCCAAATCTATTTCAAAGAATATAAAATATCCATATTTCTGAGGACAACATGCCCAATAATGGGGAAAACATAACACTGTTAGTTTAAGGTAATTCAAAATTTTATTAGGTGTTTTGATGTTATATAATTTATTGTTCTATTTCTAGTAAATTTTAATGATTTTTGTATGTTTTGGAAGAATTTATAAGGGTACATGATTTTATAATAATTATGGGAAACCTTGCAACTCTCTAGGAAAACGTACAATAAAATATGGGAGTTACTGAGCTGGAACATGGTTGGAACACATTTTTTAAAATTCATGTGATCTAGGAATTTTTGGGATATATTATTATTAAATTTTTGGAAAATGGTTCTCCACACTATTTGGAATAATTTTGTTGCTCGGATTTGTGTCTAATAGTTCTCATAAGTTGTAACATGATTTATTAAATAGTATGACCTAACCCTGAGACAACATAAATAAAATCCAAAAAAATTATTTTTATCCCCATTATCACTTAAAAACTCTCATTCTTTCTTTAATATCTTATGCTCTCAAATTCTATTCTTCTGTTAGGCAGTTTTAGTGTTTCTATTCCATCTAAAACAAAATTTCAATTAATCATATTGCATTGGATATAGGATGTTAAAGTTAGGGGCCCTATCATTTCTGTGTTCGTTTTCTCTTTCTAAAACACTCATTTTCATTTGAGCAAATCCATAGACAGGGGTTTTTATTCCTATATCTATTAGATCGGTCCTGTTTTTAAAAATTCTTTTTGGTATTTATTGAAGGAATAATAAATGGAGTCTAGATCATGGAGAGAAAATCATGAATCTTTTTGTTATGTGATATCCATTATAAGGTATGTGGGTTTTCTCATTTCTCCACATGTCCTAGAACATGAATTATTGGTTTTCATAAATTACTTTCCTATATTTTCAATGAAACATTTGTGATTTTATTATGTAACAAACTTTTGTTTTTGAACTAGAATCATTGAATTTTAATGGGTTTTAAAAAACCCAATTTTGTTAAATGGTATTAATTTGTGGTTTTGGTTTAACTAATTCAATATGTTTGATTAAAGGTCTAAAATGATTAATTGATCTAAATAAATGAATGGTTGTGAGACATTATCATTAAAATGGAATTTTTTGAGTTCATATTGCATTCAAATATGCCATGTTTGGTTGGAACAACGGATTGGTGCCTTTATGTTACCCTAGATTCGTGGACAAGTTATGGCCTGACTGGTAGGATGGGTTTTTACCCATAATTTTGAACTGCTTTGGGTTGGATTCATGAATTTTTATATGATATAAAATTTGGTATTCTATGTGGATGAAATTAATTGTTCAGTGGTTTAATTTAATTGAATTTATTTAGTATGTTTTTTATCTAATTTATTTTACATGTATACTGAAATGTGATATGACATATACTTTCATTGGTGGCATGAGTTTGAAAGGATCTTTGGTATTTCCTATTGGTTATGATTACTTTCCCCTTGAAGTTTCACTTTTTTGTGTATTCATACATTTTTCTTCATGAAATGAGTAAAAGAAAATATCTTATTTATATAGTAGAGAATCATGATGCCAATTTCATGGGATGGTGGTTAGAGATAGGATATTTTATTGTGGATGGTTTTAGTGTCCCCACATCGGGTTTTTATGTCAATATGTCTTTTAGTACTGGTTAAATTTTTTATTTCACTTTTTTTGATACATTGGTATTGTTGGTTATTGATATTTTTTCATTTGTATTGATTATATTTCATGAATATTATATTATGGTTTTGTTTTTTTATTATTTTCTTAAAAGTTTGTGTTTTTTAAAGGGGAAATAATCCCTCAATGATTTAGTAATCCCTTTAAATTTATTTTCATCCTTTCGTGTTTGTGGAATGTAACCTAAGATTAGTGGTACCTCATCCATTTATAAGATAATGGTTATGGTTGAGATATTATATCTTAATTTGGTGCACTATAGTGTTGTTCCATGCATGAATTCATAAAAGGATACACTGGAGTTTTTTTGCATCTAGAAAGGTTTAATATGGTGTGTTGGAGTTTTTTGTCATCCAATAAAGATCAATAAGGTATTCTAGAGTTTTGGGAAATCTAAAAAGGATAAATAGAGTAATATAAAGTTTCTTGGCATTTAGAAATGATTAATTGGGTATTATAAGAATTTAATTAGTACATAATCTTTAGGGGGTACAATGTTGATGGTATTAGACCCATACGATTAGTTTTCGATATATACATGAGAAGGGAGTTAGCACCCATATAGATTAGTCTCATTTGATGAGTGATGTCATGGATTCCATGATTTTGTGACAATGATTAATGTGGTTACTTTTAAGTTTATGTATCCATGACCAGTTCCTTTTATGGTCATATTGAAATAAAAAAATTTCATATAGTTTAAGGTTATACGAATAAGAAAAATTCTATGTTTTTAAATGTCATGTGGAATATACCGCTGGGAGGAAGATTCCTAGTAATGGTTTGGTATGAGACTTACTCAGTGAGTATCCCATTCTAGTTTATACTATATTAGCATAAAATTTATAACCCCTTATTATTAAAATGACACATGGGGGTTGAGCATATTCTTAATAGCTATGAGGGCTTGTTCAAAATATCCATGATGACTATATTGAGTCAAAAAGAGTCCTTCTCATTGTTTAAGGGTTTTGATCCTCATTATCAAGGAAATAAATGATTGAATTTACCCAAAGGATACTATAGGTTAGGGAGGAAGTAAAAAAAATCCTTATTATCAAAGGAATACATGATAGAGAGAGTCACATGCATATGGTAATTGAATTGATCATGTATATCTAAATGGAATGGAGGAGGCTTTGTCAAGTTAATATTTTTTAGGTTTTAAAATATAATAATATGTGTTGAAAATGAATTTAAAACCATTAGGAAAATGGGTCTAATTTATCCAAAATGGGTGTCCATGGGTTATAGGGATCATGAAAATGAAACCCCATGTTCAGGATCCATTCAGGGGTCTGAGGAAAGCATGGTGACCTATTCATATTTGACCTAGTGTATTAATCAATCCATAGGTAATGCTTGGGGAATAAAAAATCAAAACCATTTATTAATTTGGTATTTATGGATGTGTCACATTTTTTTCTAGGGTACATAATCTGGGATTATAATCAAAGGAATCCATTCTAGTTTATCACTTATGTACACAATCCTCATATAAATGGATAATTCTGGTTTAATTTAGATTATCTTAAATTTTGGAACTATTAAGGCTTCAAGATATTTATTCCCACACAACACCATGTTAAGGGACTCAACAAATATTTTTGGTGTAATTCCATTCCACTCACTCCAGTTTAAACATTTCAATTCATCCTCAACGAGGGAATGAACACAATTTCAGACTAGGGAACGTACACTAGGAACTTTGCGCATAAATTTTTGTTGATTTTATTCTTATTATATTGTATGTATGCACTTTATGGGTAAGTTTATGATTTTTAGATTTTCCTAAGAGTGTACACAGATTTCAATGCATGGAAGAGGGGAATTTATCAAGTTGTGAAAATTTTTACTTATTTGGGTAGCTAAAAATTATCTAAAATTTTCCAAATGAAGAAATGTTGGGTTTTTTTATATAATAGAACACATGTATATGTATTTATATGTGTGTACAAGTGTGGGTGAGGTAACAGATGGGGGCCATTGGTAAAATTTGTTAAATTCTGGGTGATTTTAATAGTGGCACTATATTTTTTTGTGGTCAGGTAATTTCACAATGATTTATCTATTTGAAATTACATATGGATGTGTGGAAGGGGCCCATTCATGGAAGTTCTCACATGGCAGGTGATTTCAATGGTGGCTCTAAATATACTTGAATCCATTAGCTTCTATTATGAATATCTACTACAAAATTCGTTTTATTTCCTATGTGTATGGATAGCAATCAATGTATGAATGTAATTACAGGAATGTGAAAGTATATCAGCACATGATATTTAGAACATACATTTTTTATCATTATCATTAAAGTTTAAATCCCAAATCTACTTTTTATACTGGGTAGTATGTCTCTATGGGAGTACCAAACACCATTTCTAATCAATTAATAATACCCAAACCTGGAAATCTAATCTACAGTTCTAAATTAGTCAAAAAAAACCCAAAATATAATTTAAATGGGCTTTTATAGTGAATAGGATAACACCATCACATTCTTAAATAAAAACATATAATAGAATATTTTCTTTTTTAATTCAAAATCCCTTGAAATGTAGCATGAAGACGCTCCAAGGAGATCATGTAGGGACACATGGAGGCCCTTAGGGTCCCATATAAAGTTATGTAATGTGAGGGGATAGAATACACATAGGGAATACTCTAGATTATTCATAGTAAGGGAGTTTTGGGTGATTAATAAAACACATGCCCCACTCAACAGTTGGTATGGGTCAGGTTCAACCTAGTTTGTGGCCTCACTCCCTTTCTTAATCCAAAAATTCAGGACACCTTGAGGGGGAGGCCATGCATGGGTGTTAGTCCACACACCCCAAGGTGTTATTGAGGGAGGTAGGTATATCAACCATCCAATATTCCGTTTTTTCAGGCTATTTAGGATCATTTAACCTACTCAATCACCAAACATTGGGATAGGGTGTGGGTGTTGCACAAGGCCAACCTAGTTAGTCGGCCCATGTCGATTGATCTTATTGAGGATGGGTTTGTCCTACCTTTTGGTGGAGCATTATCAGTCATCTCCACACACCATGGGGAATGTAGTTTCTCCACTGATATATTTGCTATTCTAATACCCTAAAGTAAATCTAATGTTTTTCCCATAAAAAAACCCTTGTTTCCATAGCCACTAGATTCTTTACCATCACCATTTCCACTCATTTTATGGCCATCCCCATCACACACTATCTAACCACTAGTCAGTTCCCCCATACAACTAATTTTATTAACTTATTTTCCAAACGCATTCTACTTAATTATCTACCTAGTCACGCTATAACCCAGGCTACCCCTGAGGATATCCCATCATGTATTTCCATGACATGCCTCCCAAACCACTCACTACTAACATATTCTAACCACCGTAAAGGTTGTTGATGATTCTTATCAATGTAAGGGGAGAGAGTGAGGGATTGGGGGAAAAGGATGGGTGGTGGTTAGGGAGTCCCAACATCCCCACTCATTTAACTAATGGCATGAGTATGCCGGTGGTCTAGTGATACACCAAGTGTAGGACCCAGAAAATGGGTTCAATTTGATGGTAGTTCCATCCACCAGATCTATGATCAATTAACATTCACAGTAGATAATCATCATCCAAAGAATAATAAAAAATTGTGACAATATTTTTCAAAAAAGGAACACGATGCTCAATAAAAAATTGATGAATAAATGAAGAATAAATTTCTATAACATGAAGAACGAGGGAAAAATTTAAACTAAAGACCTACGCCATTGTTTTTTATAGATTCTTAGAAATATATCGTAGATTCCATAATTCATTAGATCATCCATTAAGAACATGTACATTGATATCTTTGAGTTAGGTGTATGTTAAATTCTATCTGACTCTCTTTAAAGTGGTTAGGGATGAATTTAATGACAATAATTTGGTCAAATATGTATTTTTCTTAATGACCATATATGATCCTATCTCAGTTCCAATAACCTTAATGGTAAATTATAACTACCCTTGTAAACCACCCATCCTGAATCAAACTATTATTATAAAATTATATTAATGTCACTATTGATGAGATATCAACGGTTTAGATCTCCCATGCATGAAATATTAATTAATTAATTTAAAGGAATATTAAACAATACCTTAAATACTTAACAACATAAAAAATCATCAAACAACCACCCATGTGTAGACACTGAATTCTGAGACCAATTGAACACTCAAAAAACGAGGTCTTTTCTAGGTGCAATTTACCATTTTAAACTTTCAGAGCTTGAGACCAAAAAATTTAAAACAATCTAAACCTTTATCAGGGAAAAACCTACTTGGACACCTTCTAAACACATTTAGACTTTTTATACAAAAAAATAAAAGTAATTATGGTAGATATAATAAAGATATTATACATTAACCCCAAGAGAAATTACAACATTACTTCATAGCCATTTCTTCCATTTTTTTAGATCCAAATATCTTCAAGGGTTCTGGATAAAAACAAAACATCCACTTTTGGACACTTTTATTTATAAAAATATATCTAGGACTCCCATTACCACAAAACAAAAATCTTCACATAATCAATTCAAGGAAATTCTATGTTTCATTCATAGATTATTATATAATGAATCTTGTTAGGGGATATTCACCTGATGCCTCTCCAATATATAGGATATTAATTCTTTCTCAGTATGAGGTATAACCACAACCCATGAAAATCCACTTTAATATATTTATTTAATAGAGGTATCTTCTCGTAGAAGCATCATAGTCCCTATTTTTTTATTGAGAAAACTCAGATAGTTGTGATAGGTTGACCATATAGCCACATCAAAATTAGTCACCAATGAATAAATGAAGGAAACACACCATCCTCAAAAGATCTGTAGAGTTATATTTTTTTTAATATTGTTTATTCTTATGTGACTCCACTTTAATGAGTATTCAGTGTTTTTACCTCTAGATCATAACATTTGGAGAACAAAAAAATTATTATTTCACCATTCTCATAACCTCCGAATGCATAACACATATACATCTTTGAAATTGGATTGAAATTCACCCACTATCATTGATGGTCTTCTCAATCACTACATCATGAATGTTATGAACAATCACATCTTGTAGTGTATCATCCTTCTCAACCTCCAAACGTACCCTACTTCACTTTAATAACCACTAGGAACTCATATATCAACTTTTCAGTGAACTATTCATCCATAATCCCTAGGGAATAGTCTTGAACCATTTAGATGACCTCATGAAATCTTCTTTAGACCTGAAGAAAACACCGTCTACCACTCAAGTGACTATGACCCCAAACAATGGAATCACAAGCCATATTATATTTTAATCCATCATGGAGATACATTATGGTTTTCTAAATCAACAATTAATGTAATAAAAATTATCACACCAACAATTGGTTTATTCATCATCACACTTCTTGAGACATAGTGATGAATATCTATATTTCATTACCTCACTATATAGCTATTTTTAAAAAATAATAGAGATAGATAAATACATTGTTAGTCACATAATTATACATACCCATACTCCATGAGGATAACCACAATTAAAATCATCTTTTGTGATACCCCAATATGATTCACAATACAGTATCAAAATCATTCAAACTCACACTAATCGTCCCACAAATCCCCACCACTCTACTAATCCGGGGAACTATATAACCCCTCTATATTAAATGATTGTCTCCCTCGAAACCATTTAGTGATTAAAAATGAAGTTCACAATAAGGAAAAGAGGAAAAGTTCTTGAAATTATTATAGAACTACTCTAGTCAACTTTCTATAACCTTCAATTGAATATATAATATCAGTCTAATACACATCTGTTAAAACATTAGTCATTGGTGTCTTGAAGGTTCATTGTCATTCCACAAATGTCTAGTTGGTAAATATTATAAATCCTATATATTGGATGATAATTTCTAAATCAATAACTATTATCACTTTACCACCAATCATGGGATAAAATAATCTAGGGAAAAATATGTTCCATGAATAACTAGTGGAAATTTCCAAATAATATAAATCTAACCAAGGCTACCCTACCTGTATTTAGTCTCACCATTACAATTACTCACTGAAAAATACATAGAAATGGGGTACATAGATTTGAAAAAAGGATACTCCTCAGACTGTAACCATAACTATGATGAATCTATGAGTATTATATATCATATAAGTGAGAGGACCAGAATGCAATATAACTTACATTGAGAGGGTGAAACAGTTTTGGGTACTTTTTAAACCCAATTATAACTTTTTATCCTTATACCTCTTAGACGGGTAAATATTTTTCTTCTCTTATTCTTTTTTCTCTATCGTAAGACCCTATATGAAAGAAGTAATGATAAAATGTGATATTTTTACATAGTACACTAATCAATAAGAGTAGTTAGTCCTTGGAATGGTTGGAAATAATCCTGGTCACACTAACATAAGAAAAAAATCATTTTGTGTGGTTACAAAATGTAGAATATTCCCTTACACTTATGAATTAATTTGAAAACAATCCAATAGTTTTTGTTTAAAATATATTGGATAGATATTTATACTACCTCCCATGATATTCTACTCCATGTTTACAAGGGTTTGTAACATCAGGAAAGACATACACGTATTGAGACCAATTGGATGTCATAGTGGTTCTTTTCTCTTCCAAAATATTTTACTTCACTTGGTTACTTTCAGAGCACCAGAAAATCAACTTCTTCTTACTTATTTTTAGCAGAAAACATGATAGCTTCACTATCTTATTCTTATATCAGTCACAAAAATATGAATGTGTTATAGAGTGATGAACATTGAACTTTATATAACTCAAATTATATTCAACTAAGATCAATTTGGTCACCAAATCTTCTTCTCTTTTTCTCACATTCTTCTTTAGTGAAAAACTAACTGCACTAAGATCTCTTCTTCTTTTTCAGGTTGGATACACAAAATTTCATTATAATTGTTAAATAAATTAGGATTAGTTCATATTAGCATCACCAAATTTAGTATTTATTGAATAAATTAATATATATTGGCTACTATATTCTTCTTCCCACATTATTCCTCTTTTGTGCTGATATTTGCTTAAAAGCACATCTGGTTATTCATTTCACTAACAGACAATGTGTGTTTTGTATTTCTCTATCTAGTTTGTATCAATCAGGTACACACATGTTAACACTTCTCAAAAAAATTGGGTTATTATACTCAATCACTATTTCACCTAAAACAAATATTCAAAACATCTTTTTGTAAAGCTCCTTTGTGAAGCCCATAACATTCACAATGAAAACTACCTTCACATAAAAAACCACATTCATGAAGCTCACTATGTCAATGTAGAACATTCCATCATCACTAATCACCCACTAATTAAAAGCATTGGAATAATTAAAGACTTTATAATTCTTTTCACAAAGCTCAATATTATATAGAAAATAATCGTTTCTAAGATCTTCTACCTTCATGAAATCAGAGCGATTTCATATTTCTCTGAATTTTTCCATCATAAATGAATCAGGGGTCACCTCATAGTTCTAATCCTCCCATTAAGGATTCTTGAGAAACTCTAGTGGATTATTCAAATCATTCAAAAAATACTTTATTGTGCTCCTCAATTTGTGATTCTCCATTGATAGTTTTTATTGTTACGGAGATCACCATCCAACCACTGTGTTCTCGTGATGCTCTATTTCACCTAATCATGATGATCACTGTCATCATTGTTTGATCCTTCACAAAAAACACTTCATTAAGCCCATATCTTTTAAACTCGTGCATTTTCCATATTTTCATATGGCCTTCATGAAAATAAAATTTTTACAGTGCTATCTATCCTCTAGATTATAGACCACAAAATTTTTGAAAACACTAGAAAACTGCGCCACCAAAAAACTCTTTTTTAGAAAAGAAAACCATAATGATTTGCAGTCATCTAAGATTATATTTTCTTCCAATAAAACCAAAAATTGATTGGTATCACCTTTTGTTTCCCATTTTTTCCTAATTCATACATCACAGGTTCTCTAAATAACTTACGATGTTTGTGAAATACATAACATAAAATATTCCACATATTTTAATATGATAATTATTAAAACATGATATCCAATGTCATAAAATAAATCTAGACCAATTCTCTTGGAATCACCATGAATCTCAAATCCTTTAGAAGGTATTTATGAATTATTAGGACTTCAAGGTTTTAATGCGTTGTTCATGATCCATTAACTATGGAACCACTTCATCATATTGACTACAATGAGTTATTCTTATCTCATTTAACATCATTGAAAAATAATTACAATCATTTGAAAACAAATACAATCCATACTCATGTTAGGATCTTCAATCTCCCCCTTTGTATTTGTTAGCAATACCATCAAAGTTCATTCCAAATAAATGTGCCAATATGAGGAACTGTTTTCTTCTCTCTCCCCATTACTTATTTCTCCCCCCCTTTACTTTTCAAATTTTTATTTCACTTTATCACCACCTTATTGACAATAAATAGAATTTTCATTGGAAAAGTGTATCAGTTCATACATAATCAATGTTCTATCCCTCATTCCACTCTAATTCTACCTGAGATATGATCATTATAGAAAACCATAGGATTTGAATTAGACAAAAAATCATTACATTATCAAATGATCACAACACCTTATGAAATGATAACTCATAAAAGCATCTTCAAGGAATATTCACTTCAGTCTAAAAAGATTTTTAAGATCAATTAACCCGAAACACTTTAAATCAATTAAAAAAAAGTATCAAAATCATTTAGAAGAAATAGGTAAGATAATTGACTATGGGGAACATCAATTTTTATTATGTCACTAAATAATTAATTTTTCCCCATTATAAATATTTTGTAATTTTTATAACCAAGGATGAGAGATTAAGTGAGACATAAATTTTTCTAGGACATTATCTTCATGAAATTTCCAAAATAGTTATATTTGATACTAATTCAAAAAATAATTCAGGAAACATCAACTTTTGTATCCACATCAAGGGAATAATTTCTCATTATATTCATAATAGTTTATCTCATTAGGAATGGATTTCAAAACAATTATTTTATGGACAATACACTAGAATGGGTCTTCAACTTTTCTATCAAGAATTAATAGTACTCACTACTTCTAATGTTCTCCCATAAGAACATTATTCGCATTCAATTCCATGCATTATAAGTACAAATAAAATAAAAAAATATTTAATGGAGTTTGATGGTTCCTTTTTTCTTCATTAATATAAACAGTAAGGTTGAGATGTTTTCTCCACCATATTTCTCAAGTTGATTCAGTCTTCATGCTTGAACATGTGATCTTTTGGTCTAGTTTATATTGAGGTGGTATAAATATATTCACATAATAATCTTCTTTATTTGAAGAAATTTTCTTCTCAACAACATTAATGGATGATACAACATTACTCCTCTTTAGGAATTCTTTGGTTTTTGGTAATAACATTAAACAACTTTTTTCAACTTGAACAAATTTCATGTATTTCTCATAAAGATCTTATTTATCACAAATTTTACCTTTTGTTTGAAACATATCATTCACTTTTTCTTGATCACAATGAATATTTCCATTTCCATTTTTACTAGCCTTGGCTTGTTCATCTTAAATTTATCCTCATTCATTCCAAGTAATTAGGAAATATAACTAACATGTCATTAGGAACAATGGTAGAATGTTTGGATCTTACACATGGGTTCTTCAGAGTGTCATCCTTCCTAGTAGTTATTTGGGATGCACAACCCTTCAACATCATTGATTTAGAATCCAATACCTTTTTATCTTTACTTATAGGATTCTTCTTGGGAGAATTTTATTACATCATTCTACTAATTTCTTCCCAAGGTAGCTTCGTCATTCTTGGCTAGCTTTGATGATCATATTTTCTTATAATATTTGGATATAAGTTGATATGGGAATGTACAACCCTTGCGAATACATCCATTGCATACATCACAGAGGTTATCAAGCATTATGAATCAATTTCCAGTATACATATGCTTCTAGACTAATGGATGTTGATTCTTATTTTCTAGAATTCTCCCCCTTGAAATATGATTCCTTTTTTCCTTTAAAATTATAGTATTGTACTAAAATTTTAATGCAAAATACCCAAATCTATTGGAGTGCCGAAAGTTTCCAAAAAATCCTGATTTCCTGTTATCTTCTATATTAGATTGGTTTGTGTTCTTCAGGATTTTTATACTCTTTCTAGGGAACCATCATCCACATTCTTATTCATATCCACATTAGACATGGTGATAGGTTTATTATCACCTCTATTCATCGATACATGTTTAAAATTTATTTTTCAACCTGTACTATTCATAATCATAGGTTTAGTGACATCTGTACAAGATTATATGAATAGTAACTAAATCTTCTCAAGTAATTATGATAGATCATTGTGTGAAGTCATGATCGTATTATCACATGTTGGAGGTCTTTCAACTGTAGAATCCTCAAATGAAAATGAGTACTAGTAGAAACCGATTCCTTCATCTAGGATGTGTTAATATGTGTCTTCATAAGATTTTCCAACTAATATAACAATTATAGACATTTTATATTGTTGATTAATTTTTGATCATCAATCATAATTATCCTCTTTTCAGAATCCTTATTCATTATTTCAACGTCATCTTCATGCATCTTAATTTTTTTCTGAATCAGAGAGTCATGTTCCCTCATTTTCTTATATATTTATTCTAATTGTAAACCCTTGACACCGGTTTTATAATTCAATTTCTCTTCATGTGCATGGATATTTTCTTCTAGAGCCTTTTCACTCTATCTTTCTCTTCAATGTATTTGATCCATTCTGATGAACTTATTTTATGTTCCTTCTTTGTTGATTCAAAGGTTCCAACCTATCTTGATATTTTTAAACATTGAAAAAAAAAATTGTAGGCCCTTACCCCAAAAAATTATCCTCTTCTTCTAGATGGGTGATCACTTCTTTTTTACAGTGAAGGACTCCACCAAAAATTGGATTCCCTTTATTTAGGAATATCATGAAGAATAACTCTTAATATATCAACTGTTAATTCGGGAGAAGTTATAGATTGATCAAAATATTCACTTGTCATATCTTTTTCATCTTGAAGAATGTTTTTAAACATACTAACACATACCTCCTAATCTCTAGAGGTGGGATGTTTATATATATTTTTGGTAGAAAAATGAGCCACCTTATCATTGCATTCCATATCTGATATGTCTTCATTTTCAGTATGGTGTGGAGAATCTAATAAATCAACTTATTTTAATAAAAGGGACTTATTCTTCAAATAAATCATCTATTTATATTTTCAATTCACCAATGACTTGGTAGATATATAATTTTGTTCAGAGGTAACTAAATATTCACCAAAACCGCACTTCATTGTTGAGTCAATAAAATAACTCATGTCTTCAAATGAAAATAGTTTCACTCTAGATAATCTAATAGATGTGTGCCTTATCTATGATACTAATTGATAGTTCTATTTTGGGATATACCAAACACTGTGAGGGGGTGAATAAATTTTATGTAATTTTTAAACCAATTATTACTTTTTATCCCCATAACTCTTAGAATTATTTGGATCTTGGTTCTCTTATTATTTTTTCCCGATCACATTCATGTATATAAAATTAGTATGATAGCATATGATATTTTTTAAATGTTTACTACTCAATAAGAGTACCTAGTACATGTCATGGAAGGAAATAATCTTGATCAGAAAACCACTAGAAAACAATCCTTTTGTGTTGTTACAATGAGTAGGATATTCTCTTACACATATGAAGTACATTGAAAACAATTTTATAGTGTGTGTTTTATAGCTCTTGGATGGATCTTTATATTTCCTCCCAAGATATTCTACTCCTTGTTTAAAAGGTTTTGTATCACCAAGAAATAATTCCACCAATTGCGACATGTTGGATGTCATAGTGTATCTTTTTTCTTCCACAATATTCTACTTCACTTGGTTGCTAGCATAGCAGTATCCAAGTAACATCTTCTTACTTTCTCCCAGAAGAAAACATGATAGTTACACTATCTAATTCTTCTATAAATCATAATAATATGAATGTGTTGGGGAATTTTGAATTCTGATCTTTTTTGGACCCAAATTATATTCAACAGATATTAATTTGGTCATAAAATACTCTTCTCTCCTTCTCACTTTATCCTTTGGTGAAAAACCAACTTCACTGAGATCTCTTCTTCTTTTTATTTATGGAATTAAAATATTTCATTATAATTGTTAAATAAATTATGATCCATATATCATAGAATCATCACATTTAGTATTTCCTAAATAAATTAATATAGATTTGTCTTTATCTTCTTATTACCACTTTCTTCTTCCTTGGTGAAGATGGAAATTTCGATGCACATATGGTTCTTTTTCATACAAAAATGTTTGTTTGATTTCCTTTGTGTATTGTATATCAATTAGGTACACACATGTTCTCACTTATCAAAACAAATTTTGGGAATTATACCCAATCTCTGGTTCACCAAATCTAGATATTCAAAACATCTTTTCATGAAGCTCCTTCATGAATCCCACATCCTTCACGAAGCAAACTTCCTTTGTGTAATAAACCACCATCATCAAGCTTAATAATTCAATGTGTAAAATATCATAATCATGAAGCACACATTAAATAAAAGCATTTTAATGAGTCAATAATTTAGAATTATTTTCAATATTATCATGATTTTGTAGAAACCAGCTTCACAAATCTCTTCTACCTACTTGAAATTAGAGCGATTTCAGATTTCTGTGATTTTTTTCATCACATATGAAGTGGCAGTGACCTCATATTTATAGGATCTCCCATTATTGATGATCCACTACCTCAAACACATTTTTTAGATCATTAAAAAATATATTTGTGCCACTCCTCCATTCACGATGCCCTATTGATATTTTTCATTGTTGTGAAGAACACCATAAAACCATCTAACGAACATTATTCTCCACTTCTCATAATCATTAAGAACACCATAAAATTTATTTGATACCTCTCAAAACAAAATTTTTGAAACCCATATTCATAAAAATCATTTCATTTCTATATCGTCATAAGTACTTAAAGAGAATACATGTTTTGTGATTCTATCCATCCTTTAGATTTTTGACCCCAAAAATTTGGAAAATAGTAGGAAGTTGTGCCACCTTAAAAATATACATCAGTAAAACAAACCATAACGATTAACAATCACCAAGCATCATCTTCCTTTCTAATCAAACCAAAACCCTATTGGCAATAAATTTTCTCCCCCTTTCATTCATAAGGATTTCATCATATGTTCTCCAAATAACATATGATATTTGTAAAATACATACCAGTAAATCATATTTAGACTTTACTAGGATAATTATTCAACAATGGAATCCAATATTATCAAATTAATCCATTACAATTCTCTAAGCATCAGCTTGAAACTCATATTCTTCAAAAGATATTTCTAGAATTATAAATACATCAATGATTAAAGACATTTTTCATTCTTCATTAACATTGGAATCCCTACATCATAGTGAATGTAATTATATCTTCTAATCCCATTGAATAACATTATATACAATTAAAATAATTTGAAAAAAATACTATCCATACACGAGGTGGTGTCCTCAATAAGATTCCATTGATCACTAAGATATTGTGAAGAACGCATGCCTCATCAAGGAAATATAGACATCAGTTTAAGGAGTACATGAACCCACTAGTAACGGATGCAATCCATGGTAATCAGTTGAGTACCCAATCCATTGATAGAGGAACCACTCTTTAGATATTAGGGGAGTACCAAATCCACTAATATAGGACCCACTCCTCAGACATCAATGATGTTTCTACTCTAAAAAATAATGGTATAATCCCTAATCATCTGATGAGTAGGTATTCCAACTGATAGAGAACCCTTTCCCCAATCATCAAGGGATTACCCACCCCCCTCCGTCATATAGTGGAATTGTACCTTGTTGATGATTCGATGACTAAGGGGGTATCGGGCTAAATCATGTATATGGGGGACCTATACATTATCAATGATAGATTGAGAAGCGTGTGTCTTGTCCCATGAATATATTAGGCACTCATGGATACAGGGATCCCATTCCTAATGCTAGAATTTTTCTAATAATATTCTCTAGGATATAGTCACAAATATTTTCAGGAGAACATCAACATGAAAACTCACATTGTAATTATTAGTTTAAATATTATTGATATTTATAGAGTATTTATATTTCTCATCAAATCATTACATCACCAGAAGGTGGTCCAAATCCATATCACATATTGGAATAACAACTATTATGATTCCTCTTTATTAAAAAGGTATTTCCATAACCTTATATGTAGCATGAACGTATAGGTTTTGGGTAGTATTAGAAATGATTGGACCCACGTCCCGATGATATTTTTCATCTATTTCCTCAAATTTCTCCTCTTAAGAGGATCAATAGAAACCCCAATGTCTTAAAGACTAGATATATTAATTAATATTTTTAATTAATTTATAAATAAGAATAATCTCTTGTCATATAAATATTTCATTTTTTATAATTAGAATAACATTATTGTTGTTCCATCATTATGATGATGAATTTAACTACATTATCCATATATAAATGTACACATGTTCTCCAAGAACATAAAAATATCATGGATGAATATTTTCATGAAGAATTTATGATTTATTATCTTGTGTCGTTCTAATAAACATCTATTAGAATTACTTATAGATGAGAATGAATCTATCTTGTTTGCTTGAGGAAATCAGGGGAAGAAGGATGATCAACTCCAAAAAATCATGAGAGATTTGTTGAGAAACATTCCTATATAATTGTGATAATTTTCTATAGTCAGATGTTGTAAACAAATATTAATAAATAATTAAAAAAAATTAAAAATGTTTATATACATTGGTCAGATAATAAGTTTTTTCTCAAATGCCCTTATCCAATATAATAATTCTAAGTGATCTTCGTATCAAAAAAATATTTTTATTATTATTATTTTTATTTTGTTCTTAACTCGTGAATTTATGTTTTAGGATAATGTTTTAATAAGGAAGATTTCTTCTGTTGATTTTTTTATTTATTTAATAATAAAAAACATTACATGTGAATAATAAATCTCAACCTTATTATTGGATGAATATAAATTCGGATCAAATTATTTAATTTTTCTTTATAGTTTATCATGTTTCCTTTTTTGGTACAATATTTTATATTTACTGTGTAAATTTTAAATATTTATTTTTATGTGAATATGTTTATTATAAATGGTTTTATAATGACCTAGAAGTATTTTAACCTTACACGGTTCTATGTGAAAAATTTTCTAATAAAATTATCCCTTGTGTTTAATTTATTTTCACCTTATTTAGATATAATTATTTCATTTAAAAAACATAGATTTCATGGTTATGGAATTTTCATTATTATGGAATTTTCCTTCATATGGGATTTTCATGCTTATAAAATTTTCATGGTATCTGAAATTCATGTTTATAAAAAATCATTTTTATATAGGATGTATATAACATTACTCAGATGAGTTCTACCAATATATAAATGACCATTATACACGTTTTACATATGAACTATATATAATCTATATATGTTTTAACATGTCACAAAATTAAAATGGAACATATTCATGCTTAAAATGACCTATATACGAACATGAAATGACTCACCAGAATACTTGAAATGGATTATACATAGATTCTAAAAACACTCATATGCACTAAAAAACCCTGCTTACAAGAAATTAGTTTATGTGTAAAAACTCATACATTGTCTTAATATTGTGTGGATCTATTTATTTTGTGAAACATGTTTTTATTATTATGATTTTTTTCACTTTCTTAGTTTTCTTGTGCAAGAATGGTGCATGTTTTGGAAATTAATTTGAAATTGACAAATGAACTTCTCAAAATATTTAAACCTGCATGGATATGACCATGGAGTTCAATAAGGTAACAATTGAGAATTTTCTTATAGATTTTAATTGAAGGAAAAAGTGGTCGTATAACTGAATATTGTTTAATCGCAACCCAAAAATTCTACTATTATAACTTCTAATCCACTATAGTCACCGAGGGATATTCAATATTTAATCCTTTTTGAAGTGATCAAGAGCTTCATTGGAATTATGAATCATTAAAAACAATATTTGCATAATTTTTTTAATTTTTTAACTTTATTTTTTTGATTAAATCATTGTTTTATGATTTCCCAATTCAAAAATCATGTATTTTATTTGGTTATACCACCCAAAAATAGGTACTTAATTCATGTTTTGGATCTCTTAAAAATTCATGTTTCTTCTTGGTTGTGGTATAGTTTGTAGAAGAGACAGATAGTTCTTGGTTGTGACTATAGGTGAGAAAACGTAAGTAGTTATACAAGGTTATCACTACCTATCAAAATTATGTTTTTTCATAGCGGATACCATTCCTATTGAGGATAAGAGAGGATTAAAGAGTAGATTGTTGGCACCCATAATTTTTCATCAAACAATTTTCCATCAGTGATTGAATAAGTATGAAGACCATGAAATGATATAGATATATTTTTCATAAGGGACTTGTAATTTTATTGGGATTAATTTCATAATGACTTTTTCTTTTTAAATTATTAGACACATTTTACTTAGATAATTTTTCTAAGTATTTGGGTATATTCCATTAACCAAAAATATTATCCAAAAAAGGATAAATAAAAATGATATCTTAAAGCAAGATCATTTTGGTGTCACCTCAACCATGCCTAGGGAGCCATCCTGGAAGGCTCGCATAGGTATCTAAGGGGGCATAGAGAAGCAAAAGAGTAATGGGCGTAGAGTCGCACACATGGTCGGAAGAGTAGCATACGAGAGTTTCGGCCTGGGGTGGTTCCATTAAAGGTCAAGAGTGGACCATAATAATCACTTATGACTAGATAATGAATATATTTTTCTTATAAAGAATATTCCATATCAAAAAAAGTCTAATGTGTGGTGAGAGTGGCATGAAGACTATTCCTCCATAAAAAGTATGGATATAAGCTCAGCAACCCGATTATACTAATCAGGGCTATCCAATTGTGACCCCAAATCCCCTTTAACCTCCTGGTCTCCCATCACATCCCATATGCCACTGGTTCGAGCCCAGGACACCCATCATCAACCAAAAAAAACCTTAAATCCATTAGGATAAACATTCCCAAAAATTGAGCAAACCAACCAGGGCACACTCGACTATCTAAATCCAAACATGAAAACATGCATGCATGGACCTATTCAAAGAAAAGTTTTATCTATCGCAAGATTTTTTTCTATCATGTGAATTATCAAAAATCATGGGATTGTAAATTTACCAGGCCTCTATGCATAAAATCTATGCCATGCATTAATTAGACTGTTTTGAAGGAAAAAATCCTCTAGTCGAGTAACATTCCCATCAAGATCTCGTATGAAGTATTGTGGATCATGTGAGTTGCATATCACTGATGATTCTTATGAATGATCAATTTATTGCCTGATTTAATTGATAATCATGAATTATGAATTCACATCACATGGGATTTGTTAAAAAGAATATTATCTATTAGTCATAAGATCCTCCCACCATCTGAAATATCATATTATGTCTATCGATCATGCAAAGTTGGTGAATCTATCATGTGAAGCTAGAAAAGATCCATTCCGTCAACACCAAGAATGATTCTAACATTGTTAAATTGAATAAAATATCCACATAGAAGCACCACTTGATGTGAATCTCAATCATAAAATCACATGAATTCAACCTGAGAACCATCAATCACGTGATGATTAGTTGAGGCAATGTGGATGTCACCGAGGATTTTCATAAAAAATAACATATGTATTCATTGTAATATCCTCCCTTTATCTGAAAAATTATTCAAATCTAGGTTAATTTCAATCATGTGAGACCTTGGAGATGACCATGTGAATCCATATTATGATCATAAGATTTTTATCATGCGAGGATACCCACCACTTTAAGCCGGTGCATGTGGCATCTTCCATATATAAACAGGCTGAAACCTTATCAACCATTACCTCTATAAATTTTTACTCTCCTTCAAAAATGTATGGGGGAGGGAGAGAAGGATATGTCAAGGATTAGTAGACATGGAAACCAAAGGAGGGGACGAATCATTTACTACCTTCATACTGATTCTTTAGGTAATCATGATACCCATCATGCAACACCTTTTATTAAATATGTTGATGTTTTGAACATAATGCGATGTTGTCATGTGAATCCCCAATCCTGGACACACTCCTAAATCTCTATGTGAATAATTCCCACAAACCACATCATGTGGCGTACGAGACCAGATTCAATAATCCTACGCATACATCCCTTAGTATGTACCTTCTCCATACATGATTCCTCCTTGTTCATTTTATAAAAATCTTTAGTTTTGAGATGTATTCATTACACAATGATCATGAGGCCTAAAAATTATTCCCTTCCCCATACGTCTCTCTTTTGTTTACATGGACCTATTTTTTGTACCAAATGCATGAAAATGGGTCAGAATCCTTTGTCCATGAATTTTCATCCATGCATACAACTCTAACATATGGCCCTTTTAGATGTTTGAAAAACCCATTATAATACCCCCATTGAGGTCACACAAGTCACATGAGAAATTGAGTATCATGTGACACTATCATGTGGTCACCCCTTGACATGTATATAGACTTGGAATGATGTGAACAAATTGAAAATACCTCCTCCCATCTATAAACCCTAGGATGTATTCTCCAAATATGAACCCCCAAGAATTCACTCCTCATGACATGAACAACATTGCCTATGAATCCATGGAATTATCCATTTGGACATGAAAATTCAACACTTGGATGTGTCAATTTGATCATGAGATGGGCCTTGGAACAAGTTATATTGATAATGGCAATACATGCTGACCAAGTTGGTTAATAATACAAAAGGGCGTGGACCTATCCCCTTTGACCATATGAAGGCATCATAGAAAAGTTACATTGATCATGTGAATATGTCCCGTATAATTTATTTTAACATGTGAATAGACCCAGAAATGCCCACTTTAATTGTGTGAAGAAATCATGGGCAAGTCAATTTGATCATGCGAAGTTTCCCAACTATGTCAGTTGATTAGGAAAAAGGCCATGGACATGCCTTCCTTGATCATGTGAAGACATCTTAAACAAGTCGCTTTGACCATGTGAAGACGTCCAAAACAAGCCATGTTGATCAAGTGAAATAATACTAGAATGTTTCAATTGGTCATCCAAAGACATCTCATCCCAGTTAGTTGATCATGAAAAGGCCATAGAAATTTAGTTTGATCACGTAAGGAAATCCGAGACAAGTCACATTGATCATGTAAGGGCATCCCAAATAAGTGATTCTATCAAATGAAATGCCCCATACAAGTCATATTAAACCATGCTAAGAACCATGGACATGTTATCATATATTATGTGAAGCATCATGAAAATGTCCGGAAGATGCCCTTGGATGTGTCTACCATGTCAAACATTAAACCGAATATGTCTGGAAGACAATCAATATATGTCAGGAAAACAATAATGTCATTTCATGAAGACACCCTTGACATGTCAAGTAGGCACCGTAGAACTTGTGAAACATTCCCAGTAGACACAGATGGATATACAACATGTAGCCCCCATCCAAGAACCTTTGGACAGATAACAACTTTATAATGGGAGTTTCCATAATGGGTTAGGGATAGACTCTTATGTGACACAATTTGCATTTTCTCTCGAACAAAACCCCCTTGTTATACCAAAAATATTTTATATACCTTTCATAGTAATCATCTATATTTATCCATCAGAGGATAGAGAATTTTTGTGTAATATGGTCTCCCATTATGGTATAATTCCTTATATTTTTAATCCTTAAGGACGAAAATAATGTCTCTGAGTGTAATAACCAATCCCAACCCATCGGTAGGCCATGAATAATTGAACTATGTTGAATTTTATTTCCTTCTAAATAGGATATGTTGGAAACCTATTTGACGCATGAGGCTTATAGTTCCATCCTTACCACATGATGTTAAACTACATACTATCATCCTATCAGAAGGCCTTAAACTATGTAAATTGTACTACTTCGGTGTTGATTACTATTTTTCATAGGACACATTTGATGCCTCATAGAGGTTCAATCCAATTTTTAAGACACCAAACACCTCCCTAGATAGCTATAAATTATTTTCAACCCAGACATGAATATGAACTAATGCATCATAGATGAAGAGGATAATAATGGAAAACCTATGAAACGCATAGTTGTTCCTGTAAACACATGGTGTTAATAGATTAAATAGTGCAAGGATATCTAGTCTCATATTGGGGATTGGGAATAATTTCATTAATATATCTTAAATCTATAAGAGAGTCCCATAGTCATAAATAATTCCCTCAAAGTGGTGTGATGAGTCTAACCTCCCACCCTCTCAACCATTGTGACTTTTTTTAGTTTTATTTGGTTTAAACCTCAATTGACCACCTTCAATTAGAAAGAATACATATATATATTTATGAATGTGGGAACCATTGGTAGTATATGGTAGATACAAATATAGTAAATATGATTCAAATTATTGTGAAACCACACTCAATAACCCACAACTGAGAATTGGGTGTAACCAATATGAATTTTTAGTGAAACAAAATGGTGAACTTAACATGAAACTTTTTAATTATGTCTTCCATTTCATTTGTTAAAAAAGATAGACTTCCATGTAACCTTAAATCCGTTTTGTTCCTCATTTTTCATGAAACAAAATGGTAAATCCAAAATGATTTCATTACTATGATGATCCTTTCATAAATAAAGGTACCACCATTCAATCCTTTAAATGAGAAATTATTTGATTGACCATGAACTCTTTTATAAGACGTTGCACTAATATGGTGTATTTTTTCTTCTTTTGGACTTCCCAAACTTCTTACAATCTAAATGGCATCTTTGAATGTTCCAATGGATTCCAAGACCATTGTACAATATGATAATGGCTAAAACACCTAAAGCTACTATAAACTACCAACTGATACACCATTCATCCGAATAATCTCTCATTAAATCATTTTCCTTGAGTCCTAGATGTATACTATCACTAATGCACCATATCCTGTTCTAGTTGGGGAACATCTTGTTACAATAGTACCAAATCAATATCTCCATCCTGACATTAGAATCAATTCATGAAATCATCTAGAGGATGAATTCCAAATTGCCATATTTCATATGACATACCACATAAGAGGAAGTGGCCCTTGTTTTCACATTCATCAAATTTGGGATATTTTCTATAGAGCACAAAAACACATACCTTCTCTACATAAGGTATGTAGACGATTACAATCACCATGTTAACTCAAATACTCATGATCCTCCTATAAGGGCTCCCATACATGTTGATCATATTTATCGGAATATGGATGTTATTCCACAAGAAGAATTATAGGAATTTGTGACCAGCCTAATAGTATAAATATTGAAATCCAACATGAAATTATGTCAGGGGTGTCCATGTGACGTATTATCAGAGAAGGATTATATCCCTATTACCACCCATCAATGTGAGGCCCACTTGTTTATCCTAAAAGTGGTCCAGAATAATCACCGGATCATTACTCAGTAGGTGCTAATGACTTCAGTGGAGCTATCCTTGGTGAAATTGGAATCTCAGGTAGAATCCCATCCTGCATGGATGGGGGTGAATTTTAACATATTATAACCTAGGATAATCTTCAAAAAAGAAAACAATCCATTAAATGGAATAATTGGAACAAAACTACAAAAAAACACAATGGGAACCAAACCATCAAATCGAACAATGGGAACCATCCAACAAAATGGGATATCAAGCACAGACTTGTAATATGAGATAATCATTTGAAGAGGAGTCGTAGCCTACTTATATACCCACTAATATGATATCAACCAAATATAAAGACTTTATCTTTGTATCTGGAAAATCATGACACTAAATAGTATAATATTACCTTCCTATAATCATTTGAGTCATATCTGATTGGTCCACCTTCTACCTCTAACATAGGATGAGAATAGCTAAGTGGTATCTTCCATGCAGCAACAGAAGGTATTATTCGACATGTTGGTTTTTCAAAGTTAAATCTCAATGGAGAATATAGCCACTGCACTCAGTCTTCGAGGTCAAATCTGAGACAACCATCGAAATCCAATCACACTACCATTAGTAAAGGAAGGGGTTTGATCATAGCACCTTCCATTCTTCTAATTATGGATGAAAATGAAATTTCTAGGAAGTAACAACTCCAATAATAGACCCAATGTATATAGGAAATAATTTTTGGAATACTACAAATATTTATTCACTAAAAAGACACATCAGAACTTTCCTATAGATTTCCACCTTACAATGATGTTCCCCAACCAACAGGGCTCAGGGGTTTTCTTATTTTTCATCCCCTTGTCTTGCGAGGTCTATACATTATTCCACCTCACCCAATCCAATAGAGGTGGGAGTGTTTCTATATTTACAATAACCCTATCCCATAAGGCTAAGGGAATTTACATATTTCATTCCCCTCACCACGGGAACTCTAAAAACCATCTGACCTCAATTATTACCACAAAGACTCTAGGATATTTTGGTTTCATTAATCAATGGGAAGTGATAGCATCATCCAGGGCCCCCAATGCTTCAACACCAACCCTTGAACCAATAAATATAGGTTCTCTATGCACCAGAATCCAAACACACCCATGTTCCCCTTCTAACATAGGTACATGAATCATTCAAGAGAAGCAAGGTGGTCACCCATATCTTGATGATAAAAATTTTAGGGTATATTCCTTCCAATAAAAACATACCCCTATGTACTTTGATTGATAAAGGGATAATAGTTTGATAGAACTCCCCCAAATGAGGAAGGGGAGTGAGGCATGGATGATATGGAATAAAAAACACTTCCCCTACCACAAAAATCATAGGCATAAGATAAATATTTTTTTTGACTTTATGGATTGGATTCATAAGTGGATGTATGATTAGATGTTAGAACCATTGACACCTGAATCCCTACTCCATCCCATGAGTATGCTGAACGTGAATCAAAATTTGGGTAGTATATAATGGTCCACACACATCTCATTTATAGGATTCCATCATTAAATGTGATATATAAAAAATTATATTCATTCCTAACAAGTCATTTCCCTATTTACTTTGACAAACCATAGAATAAGGTGTCATAAAACTCCCAATAACAAGGATGCAAAGTAAGGAAGAGTTGATTGGTTTTGATAATCACTTCCCTACCACCAATGTCTCGGGAACATAATAAGGAGTTTCATTACCATTAAATATTGGCTATTTATGTAGGTCAACAATGGATTTATATAGTTATAGGATCACAAAACTCATGAAATATTAATAAGAGTCATCCAAGATGCATTAGAAAAGTATCCCTATTAATCGTTTACTATAATATAAATCCTAGTCACATGATGTAAAAATTCATGACAACATACTAGACTCATGATTTTAAACATCATAAAACATCTTATTCACATGACATATAACATCAAAACAATTTCCTTATCACACGACACTAAACATCATGAAAATGTTCTTACCAAATGATGTGAAACTCCACAAGATATGTCATGTCATAGGAAAGAAAGCTATGAAACATCTCAGTATTTGGGATACATACATAGATCTAGGTTAACTTTACAGTTTCTATAAGTACCACCTATATATTATAAATTTTATCCTAGAAATATCACAAAACTTTCAATACCCTTCAGTCACCAGCTGAGTGTGTTATCTTATAGGTCACCTACCCGCACTATCTAATCTGGGCATCAAGGAAACATTCTCAAAATAAAAAATTTGTGGACTAGATGGGAAAACATCATATACCTTCTATAATAAACAATGTTTTTTATTATATCATTACATCAAGCATGGGGTAGGCATAGATCCCTCACCTTATGCATAAATCCCATCGGCATATTCTAATGGCATGAGGATTACATGAGTGGGCTTATATCTCCACTTCAATAAAAGATATAGACCATCATATCCAAGAAAATGAGATCATAAAAGTATACATTCTTGTATATAACCTTTTTTTAAGTCCCAATACATTGTGATAGAAAGAGAGGATCTCCACCAGTAAATTATGGTGATGATGCAGGGGTAGGCACACATTCCTATCCCAATAGATAGAGATTCATGTCCCAAGTATAAATAGATACTGGGGGTTATATTATAATATAAGATTTTTATTTATAAAATAAATAAACTTTAATAAAACATAGTAATACCCCATATTTAAATACTTATTTATACTAAAAAGTGTGAAAACCTTATAAAATTGCAGATATTCTGTAAGGACCCATCCTCAAACATTAATTAATTTATTTTATTTATACTATATTTTATTTCCTTTCATTACCAATAATATTTTAGGTTTATAGTTTTATATAATTATTTAATAACTCTTAAAAAATAATTCCATATATTACAAATAGGATAATTTAACTCAGTATCAATTTTTTCACAATATAAGACTTTTAAAGTGAAACATGGTTTCTTTTCATAATAATACTTCATAACTTTCAAATTGACTTATTTATTTCTATTACCCATATTTAATCCCTATGAAAAACATTTTAAAACATGGTATGAGATCAAAAGTGTTAGTAACAAACAAAAAAAATAAATAAATAACTTATTAGACCATGAATACTTATAAAAAATTTCCTTTTCAAAATAGTCTTTGGGCTCAAAATATACATTTTCTTAACCAGGATATCACCTTTTCGTCTAATTTTTTTTGAAAAAACATTTCATAATAAATATTAAACGAAACAAATCATAAAAATATCTTTAAAATCCTAAAGAACACATAATAGATTTTCACAATGTCATACTTTTCATCCTTATAAAATATAATATACTTTCTTTTACCACATGAAATCATAATATTTCTATAAAACCCCATAGAAAGAATATAATAATCATATAGGTTACACTAGGAATCATTTTAATATCATTCCTAATTTCACATGGAATAAAAAAACATAGTTTTACTTGGAGTGTCAATTTTATTTTCACTAGAAATAACTATCACTATTGTAATTAGAATAATCATCATAGTATATTCACATAATCTCTTAGGAGAAACCTAATAGGTTAACTCTATACCATTACAAAATGAATTGGAGTGATATAACAGGCACATGAAAAAAAAATTATCATTGAACCACCTGTCATAATTAACAATTCTCAATAATAATGAAATATTCATAACACGTAAAATCTTGCATTATGAAAACATTATTTTCACCCATAAGAAATAAATTTTTGATATTGATATATACCATTCCTATAAAACTTATTTTTTAAAACTTAAATTCTATGAAAAATGAAAAAGAGGGTTTTTATTTGAGGAAATCATGAAATTTTATAAAATAATCTAAAAATAAAATAATAGATAATGTTGGGGGTAGATATTTTAACCATATACATTAATGTAGAACATTATGTTTTTATTTCTATAATGAAAGTCAATACATTACATAAAAATAATCCCTTTGAAAACCTATGAAAGAAGGTAAAAAGAAACATAAAGTGTCCTTTATAATCCACGCATTTCCAAATAAATATATTTATAAAATAATTTTAAAAATATGGATACGGAACAAATATAGCGTTTTATGGGAAATTGTAAAAGAAATTATTTAAAAAAATGTCCCTTAACATGAGTCCAACTCATATCATATATTCTTTATCTTAATGAATAATAATAGGATAATTATTTACCCCTTAGTAACCTTTTATTATTTTATTATTCTTTATATTTTATCTCTTTCCATGCAATATTTATTTAATAAATTATTTAAATTTACATCAGATGTTTTGACGATATTTATTTCATAAGACGAAAATGGATTCTATAAGTTGAACATATTCAAAGTGTATAATATTAAATAATTTATAGAATATTAGTAATAACACATTTATTATTTTTATTCATAAATTATATTGTTAAAACAAATCATTATTGATGGTTATTCAAAAATATACTACATTACAATCATAGAGATGATATACCATATGTATGCATGAGTCGTATTTCCATTTTTAAATGATCATTATAGAAAGAACATATGTATTGTTTTATATTTAAATAAATATATTAATATCATAAATTAAAAACTAATTCTTGAAATATACTTATATATATCATCCAATTTATATAGTGATGAAAAACAAATCACATCACTTCGTGGAGGTGGTAGACTACACGTACGCAAAAACACTGTTACCATTTTCCAGTGACTGAAAAGGTAAGAAATTAGATGATATATTTTCCTTTATTAACGATAAATATGTTCTTAATAACATATAAAAAATTAATTCAATCATTATAACCATCCATTATCGGTGGTGATGGAGAATGAATTACATCGGTTCGTGATGCAGCAGTCCACCACATAAACTACTACTTGTTTCATTTCCCATTTGATGGAAGAGAATATGGATATAGGTTATAAAATTGACATTAAAATACGTAATTAAATGTATTATACTATTTATATTATATAATAATTTTTAAAAAATATTTTAATTATGTTTAATAAGAAATAAAATAATATCATGTATTTTAAAATAATATCTCTTCTTTGGAAAATCACTTTCTCTCAAAACCTTAATCTCTCTAAGGTTGGAACTATGTCTAAAAAATACATATATAATGTGAGGAATTTGATAAAAAAAAATTAGATAATTTCTAAAATATATGTTATGAATTGTGACGTATAAAGAGAATAAAAGGTAACATTTTATAAGAGAGGGGTGGGGCACTCTTGGAATTTCTCAAAATATTTAATTAATATAAATTAATTTTCAATTCCAAACTGATTTATTTATAATATAATATTATGATGGAACCAAAAAATATCATAAAATAAAAATTATATAATTTTTTTCTATTTTTTACCCTTATGATTGGGTTTTAAACCTATGTTAACCCCTATGACAATTACCACAATATTAAACTTTTCTACACTTTAAGGGTTAATAATGTTACTATAAATGGAAAGACAACCCATAACCGGAACATGGTAAATTTAATTAACCTTATACCATTAATATAAAATTATATTATAATTTTTGAAATTTTATATCATTTTTTAAAATATTATTTTTATAAAATATCAATAATGTCAATTTTTCAACTATTCATCTACATTGATTTTTTATAACATCATGAAAACAAAAGAATTCAAATATGGTCAATTACCATATAAATAAAATATTATAGTTTTCTTAAAAAATTATGGATAATATTAATCCATGAAAATTAAATTATATTTTACATTTTAACTTAATTTATATTTTTTTGATTAATTGAACAATTATTGAATTACTGTTTTGTAAAAATTTTGAGGTGATTATTTCACCACTAAAAATTAAAAATAAATTATTATGATGAATTTCAATAATTTTTATTTAAAAATATTATTTATAACTTAATATATCCTCTAGTTATCCCTATGTTAAAAACATTATAATTATTGAAAACATGAGTGTTATATTTTTTACTTTTCATTAAATAAAATATCATAAAGTATATAATCACTCCCAAGTGGAAAAAATGTTGTGTAAAAAATATTGCATTATTAATGATGATATTAACTTGATAATTAATATATATTAATGTGTTATGGTCGTTTTATAGACCTTGTCATTTTATTTTTAACATTAATTATCAGATTTACCATTTAGTTTTGAAACAACAATTAGTGAGGTTATTATTTAGATTCCAAAGAAATAAAAGTAGCCTTTTTACCAAATTTGGAAATACTAATTCCAAATATATAATCTATTTTTTAGAATTAAAAAAAACAATATTATAATAAATTAATTTAATAATAAACTATCAAAATGCAACGAAAATGATTTATTAAAAAAAGTTGTTTTTAAATATTAAATGTATTTATAAAAAAAATCAATTATAAAATTAATTTCAAATAAAATAATTGGATTATTTTAAAAACATATTATATAATTATAATTTATATAAAAATCCATAAAAAGAGTTTAAATTTTCTAAAAATCTAAAATAAAAAAAAACATTTAATAAAAATCAGTATTTTTCACTTTCCATTGAAAAATAAAACTTCTTAAAAAAATATAAAAATTTCAACATAAGATATTTTTATATGATTATTTGAAAAATTATATTTATTTTAGGAAATAGAATTTATAAAATTTTTCAGATGAATTATATTATTCACTCACAAAAAGAAATTAAAAACAATTTTTTGGGTAAAAACATAACTGTGAAGAGTAAAATGGTTTTACTAAAACATGAGTATTTATATCTTAATAATTAATCAATAAATTTTTATTTATTAGAATATATATATATATATAAAAAGATAATTAATCATATTCATTCCCACCAATTTAATGGCTATGTTATAATAGTCATATTTCAATAATAACTCTTCGTGATTTGTTTAAGCTCGGTGGGGTGTATCTTATATGTTATCAAGAATGGTATTTTTTTTAAATTTTAGGATATTAAATTCCCACACCCATTAATAAACTTTTTCCATAAAATTTCAAGTCATAATTAGGAAAAATAGTTTAAAATTGCGAAACATGTTTACTGAAACCTCACATCGTAAAAAGGTTTAATAAGACATCCTCTTGATAAGAGTGGAAAGAAAGTACATAGGTGCTATAGAATAACACATAAATAGGTTTACATGCTATTAAGAAAAAAATGGACATATAAAAAATTCACTTGCAAGAACTGATAGAGAGTGATAGATAACATGATAATGAGAATGTTAAAAATCACAAAACCGAAAATCTATGATGGGATAAAAAACCATTAAATTTTAACGAAGAAAAGTAAATGGATAACATTTTTTTCTCAATAAAAGTTTCCTAGATTTTAGGAAAATATTTATAAACTATTTTAGGATCATAATGAAATATATTTACTTTCCAAGTAAAATTTAGTCCTCTAATCAATTTCTGCCACAATTTCTTCTTTTTATCGAAATGATGAGTATTCAAGAGGAATTTTTTCATGACTAAAGCACTAGAATCGAATTTTAATAGATAAAATAATATAAAAAAGTAAAATAATATAATTCTTTATTCTTTAGACATAAAAAAATTAAATGGTTAGGAAAAGATAAGATAACTCCCAATATGAATAACAATGCTACAGAGAAATTCAACAATAATCTCCAAAATTTAATATTAATACTCTAAGTTAAAACTAAATAATTCTATAAATAAATATCCTTAAAATTATTAAACATATTCCAGAAATATATTTAAACCCAAAAATAAGAAGGATTTGGTCACAAGATCTTCCAATATAAATTCAACATTTATCTCCAAATAACAACAATAACATTTAACATCTCATTCCAAAAATGTATATTCCCGAATCATATAACCTCTAAAATTTAATAGTATTTTACATAAATATCCTAAATCATCATAAATCCACATTTATATCATATATACTTCCAAAACTATTCAATAATTAATCCTTAAATGAAATCTTATATTATTATGTTTACCTTATACATATAAGGTTCCCAAAGTACTGAATATATTTGGAAATAAAATTAATCCACTAATCAGTAAATCATTTTTAAATCCCTTGTTTATTTATACAATATAACATATGTTCCCAAAATCGAATTAATCATTATATATCAAGTAATTTAAGTAAAAAATATATTTCATACTAACTGTGACATCACATAGGCTAGTAGTAAGTGATGCACCTTTCTCGCCCTTCGGTTCTGGGTTCAAGAAACATGGCCTTACAGGATGTGACTTGTTGTTGCCCAGTCATTTGGTCTTCCTTTCTATAAAACTAAATTATTTATATATATTTTACAAAATATAACCTTAATCACAGATTATCATAAAAATCTTTAAGTTTTTAAATACATAAATTGTTCAAAGGGATTCTTTTTATTTATTTTTTGATAATCCCTTTTCAAAGGATGAGGGGGAACCCTTAAAAAGCCCATAGGTTTTGATATTACATGACCCGTAGGTCTTAGTGGAAATATCCATACTATAATCACATGGTAATACTTCTATCTAGCTTATACATTGTGACCTCATCTCTCCACATCCACATGGCTATTCGGCTAGCCTTCTCATGCATGCATAGGCTGGTCCCAATGGAATATTCCATACCCTCCCTTTCTTCCAAATTTGTTCGCTTTTACTTTGGTGAATTCGCATGCTCTAAATCCTCATTTGGTGTCTTCTCCTTGTTGTGTATCCATGTTCCATTAAGCAAAATTATCCATACCATTCACATTCCATTTTTGGTTTCTTAATCTTCACCTATAATGGAAATAGGTATTTCAAAAAATTCATCTTTTATGGTCTTGTTGATCTCGTGTTTTGGGATTTCCCCCTTGGGTACCGATTTTCTTAATTCCCATACTCCCCGCATTAAAAAAGTCAATTGATACCATCGAAATAATTATATTCTAATTTATGTCATTAATTGGATGCTTCTTATTTCTTTGACATATTATTTCATTATTCTCTATATTATGCTATACAAAATACCTTATCATTATCATAATAAATTATCCCCAGTGCTTCCTCCCATATTCATGACACATTGTTCATTGAATATTTTTACCTTTATAACCATTATCACCTGAAGTTTCATGGATATTCTCTGGGCTAAATTGTTAATTATTACTCGTGAATGCTAGTTAAGAATAATCATACTAATTTTCACTAAATATCATATTTAATTTAGTTAACCATTCGGAAAACTACCACAATTTCGTTCATATCCATTGTTACTTTTTTTCCCATTTGATCCATCCATTTACAAAAATCAAAGAATATTAGTGTGAGTATATCAATAAAATTATAATTAACCATATTATGATTAAGATAAAAACAATAATATCTTTAACCATGTTATATTCCACTTTTTTTATAAAAATATAATTATACTTAATTATATATTAATTGTGGTTATAGAGGTATTTTAACTTATTTTCAAATAATTTCGTAACTTGTAATGTTATCTAAACACGACTCTAATCCCAATTATAGAGACTCCCTATTAAACATTACATAGACTAGTGTCTTTAAACATGATTTCATTTCACTTAATTCCCAATGGTATTTTAGTTTTATAGTTTTAAATATTTATTTCTTAACTCTTACATAATAATACCTTATATTTTAAAGATGAAAATTTTATTCAATAACCATTTTTTACAATATGAAACATTTAAAGTGAAACAAGATTTATTTTCATAAATATTATTTAATAAATTCTACATGAATTATTCCTCTCCCTTACCCATCCTTAATACCTATGAGAAAAAATTTGAAACACAGTACAAGTAAAAATATCATAGTAATGATATTAAATGGAAGGAAATAAACTATTATCCCATGAATACTTATAAAAATATTTCTTTTTCAAATTAAACATCTGGATCAAAATTATCATTTTCCTTACCAAATAAATCACCTTCACTTTTCAATGATTTTCAACAATAATTTATAAGAAATTTTAGAGGGAAAATTTAAAAATCACTAATGTTTCTTTGATATCATTAAAAACCAATAATAAATTTCTCCCAAAGTTATACATTTTAAGCTTATGAAGTAGCATATACTTTCCTTTACCATGTGAAATCATAAAATATTTATAAAACCCAAATGAAGCAAAGATAAATAATGATGTTATCTTAAGGAATAATTTTCATATTATTTTTACTTATACATGGAATAACCATCATGGTAATACATATAGTAACCATAATAGTTACACTTAAAATAACAATCATGGTTACACTTGGAATAACCATCGTAGTATATTCCTATAATCTCTTAGGTAACCTAATCGGGTAATTCCATCCCATTACCCAATGCATTAGATAGTTTTAATAGGCTCACCCAAGCCTGTTTTTATCATGAAACCAATCATTATCGTATATAGTTTCCAAGAACCATAACATAGTTATTACTCATAAAATCATGCCCTAAAAAATCACACATAAGAAATCATTTTATTATATTGATATATCCCTTTACTTTAAAATATTTTTTTTAAAAAATAAATTTTCATAAAAAGGTAAATAAGTGTTTTATATGATAAAAAATGGAGGCTTATAAAATATTCCAAACATCAAATAAGAGTTATTGTAGTTGGAAAATTTGTTTTCACCATATATGTAAAAATAGATCATTCATTTTTATCTTTTTATAAAAATTCCAAAACCATCTATAAAATTATTCATTTTAAAATCCATTGAATGAAGAAAAAAATAAACATAAATATTATTTTATAATTCACTTATTTAAATATAAATACATCTATTAAACTACATTAAAATTATCGATATAGAAGAAAAATGGTGTTTTAGGGGAAACATTAAAAGAGGACTTTTATAAAGAAAGTCTCTTGCCATGGGTATAAATTGTCACCCAAGTTAATTGTATTGATTAATAAGAAACAGAGAAAAATTATTTATTTTCCAAAGAAAAATTTTCAAGATAATTATTTTTTACTTTACCTCTAACCATACAATAATTAATTATTTATTTTAATTTATGTTAGATGTTTTGTTGATATTTGTTTCATAAGTCCAAAATGGATTCAATATGTAGATTGTGGTCGAAGAGTTTATTATTCCATAATCCCAAAAAATCATTACATAATTATATTTTTTATTCATAAATTATACTTTTAAAACAAATCCTGAAATATTTTTAGGAAAAATGAACTATGATACAATCATGGAGATGGTAGGTCTTACGTAAGCAAGAATACCGTTTCTATTTTTCAACAATCATTATCAAAAGAAATCAGGTATTATTTTATATTAAAATAATGATAATAATATCATAATTAACATATAATTTAATTGAATATAATTATATATATATCATCCATGTGATTTTGTGATGAAATACGAATCACATCACTTCGTAGAGGTGGTACTCTATATATATTAGGGAACAATGTTTTCATTTTTCAGTGAATAAAATAGTAAGAAATTAAATGATATATTATCATTTCATAATGATAAATTTGTTATTAATATCATAAAAAACATTAATTACATCATTATAACAATCCTTTATATGAGATGAAGCAAAACAAATTACATCAGTTCACGTGGCGGTAGTCTGTCACACACATGAATGATAGTTTCATTTACCATTTGATAGAAGATGAGAAGGATATAGGTTTAGAAATTAAAATAAAAGAAAATAATTATATGTAATATACCTAGTTTATTATATAATCATTGTTAATTAATTTTTCATGTTGGGGGAAGAATAAATAAAATAAAAACATACATTTAAAAACTATACCTCTTCTTTGGAAAATCTATTTTTCTTAACATGTTAAGCCCACTATGGTTGATATTATGTATATAAAACGACTCTAGGATCTTATGAGGGATTTAAGGAAGGTATTTGGGAATAAATTATCATAGGAAATTTCTTTAAGTGTGATGTAAATAGTAGAAGATATTCCATTTTATAAGAGATTCGAGGGGCACTCTTAGAATTTCACAAAATAATAAATTTATATAAATTAATTTTAGAATACAAATGTATCAATATATATATATATTAGACAAATTATTATCATTATGGATCTAAATCCTATAATAAAATAATAAATATAATTGATTTAGATATTTTTTTAACCCTTCGTTGACTATTTTAACTATTCCCATATTATTTAACTTTCATACATATTAAGGGTTCATAATATGAAAATATAATGTAAAAGAATAATAAATGTAACATGGATAATTTAATTAACAATATCCCATTAATTTTTATGCATTTAATATTTTTAAAAACTTTATATCATTTAATAAAATATTATCTCCAAAAAATATAAATAATATAAATTTTAAAACTATTCATCTACATTGATTTTTTTATAACATCAGTAAAAATGAATAAAATGAATAAAATAAATTTATATATACCTAAAAAGTAATATTAATCAAAAAAAATTAATTTACCACATTATTTCTTTAAATTATATAATTTTTAATATTTTTAATATCATTTATTTTATTTTCCGTTAATTGAATTATAACTGTGTCGGTGTTGTGTAATAATTCACGTTAAATATTTCTTTTCTAAATTATAAAAAAATGTAAATAATGAAAATAAATAAAATGTGTTTTGAATAATATTAATAAATAAATATATCCTATAGTAATATCTATGTTAAAAATATTAAAATTAATCCAAACAACAGTGTGAAATTTTTGACTTTTTGTTCAAAAAATATTTAAAAGGATTTAATAACAAACAATGGAAAAAATCTATATAATCATATCTTAAATTATTTTCTATGATATATAATTATCCAATAAAATTAAGTAAAATTTTAGGGTTATTTTATATCTTTATAAATTTATTTTTAACTTTAATAATCTGATTTACCATTTACAGTGGTAACAAAAATTACTAATATTGATATTCATATATTGAAAAAAATAAAATGGACATATTTATCAGATTTTTACCCACTAATTCAAAATTAATAATCAAATTTTTAAAATAAAAAACATAAAAGTTTCATTATTTAATTTAATATTAAACTAGAAAAACCTAATGAAAAACCACTTTTCAAGAAAATATCCTTTTAAAATATAAATATTTTATACTAAATTTAAGTATATAATTCATTTAATAACACATAGTTTTATTTTTGTATCTAAAAATTAAGCAATAAAATTTTAAAAAATTACCAAAATTATAATTTTTCTATGTGAATATTTGAAATGAAAATAAAAATTTCAATAAAAATCTGTATATTTCAAGATTAATTGTGAAATCAAACATTTCAAAAAATATATAAAACATTCAGCACTAGATAATTTTAATATTCACATTTAAAAATTGATATTTATTTTTATTAATTAAAATTTCTAAAAATTAATGAAATTAGTATTATTATTTACTCATAAAAAAAATCAAACACAGTTTTTGAAAAAAACATAACTCTAAATAATAAAACGGTTTTACTAAAACATGAATGATTATTTTCTAAGAGTTAATCAATAAATTATTAATGACTATACTATACATACATATATATGTTTCAAAAATTATTTTATCCAATTCAAACCCACCAATTTTATATATTTGTTATAATGGATATATTCATATTATAATTTTTTTTGGTTTGTTTAAGCTCAATATTTCATATGTTGTTTGCTATCGAGATAGGTATTATTTAAAATCTTGGGTTATTATATATTCTCATTTATAACTTCACTCAATAGACCTCCTAATTTCTCATTGTTTTGGATGATTTGAATCATCATATACCTGATCTCAAAATTATTCGCCTAAATCAATGGATGAATAATTATCAATATCAAGCCCTAAATTAAAGGTAATCTTATATTATCCCATGTATTATCTATAAATAAGTTAAATTTTAGTAATAATTTGGTAACTTGTTAGATTCTATATGATTTATTGGTGCTCATGATAATTAGATCATGTATATGGATGGTTTGTTTGAGTATTATATAAGTTTTGGGGAATAATTTGTGTTAAATGATTTGGCCCCATTGAGGGTGAATCTAAAATTTTATCTTAAATAGATTTATTTATTAAGAAATATACTTCCTTATAAATACATGGATGGGTGTTGTTGTTACTCTAGATTTTTGGTATTTATTTGGAATCATTTTAATTTTAGTATTTTTTGGCATTTTAAAAATAATAAATAATATAATATAAAATAACCAAAAACGTTTTAATGTTCTTGATATTCACATTTTAGAATGTTTAGACATAACCTATAATTCATTTATTTTTTTTCAATGATGGAATCCATATGTGGAGGATAAATCATTTGATACCATAAATAATTTTTTTATTAGTGGTATGATTTATTAATATGATCTCATTTCTAAGTGTATTTTATGTCATTTATATTAAAATTTAGAGAAATTTAAATATGTGGTAATTAACTACATCAAAAATATAGTGAAATAAATTTATTGATGTTATAGGGGTGAAAGAGTCTTGGAATCTAAATTTATGGATGAATAGCCATAAGGCCTTCATTATTTATTATTTTTGATAATCCACCATTCAAACGGTGAGGTGGATCCCTTAAAAGGCTCGAAGGCTCAAAGACAATCACATGAGCTGTAGGTCTTAGAGGGAATCACACAGACAAGAGAACTTGGAACTACTCCTCCCTAGAAAATTCATGATGATCCCCACTCCACCTTCACAGGGCTAGTCAGATAGCTATCTTATGCAATGCTGCACAGAACTAGTACCAATGGCAAAGGTGTACCCTATCGTTCTTCCAATTAGGGTTACCTGTGTTATAGTGAATGTGCCTTACCTGAATCCTCATTTTGAGCATTTTCCCTTTTTTATAACTTGTACGTCTGTATAATCATGTATCCTGAAGGCCTTGGGGTGGCACTATGGCCTTAAGGTGGCCGAAAGTTCTAGAGAGACAACTGGTCCGAAGGCCTTGGGTGGCCGGAAGGCCTTATAGGACTCGAGCACCAAACCAGTGTCTTAAAGGCTCAAATGAATGAATACTAATGGCTTCTATAGTACCAAATTGTTCCTATTGTATATTACTATAGTACTACTACAGTAACCCGGAAATATGTCTCCACCCAGATTTGAACTTATTCACTTACTAAGTCTACACCAACTGGGTTGAGGCTCATGTGCATTCTTGAGATATGTTAGAGGGGTTTCTTTTATTTTTTTTCTATAAAATTGAGATAAAATCTTCCTTTATTTGCACTAAATGGTTTACCATATATCAAAATGAAGTTATGGATGATATACATCTAATAACAACAAGAACGTGATGAACCGATATATGAATTATAGGTTATTTTGTAAATAAGTTTCATTGCATTTCAAGTTCCATCTATCATATGGTGAACTTACAATTTGATTGATATTTTTATACATAAATGTCTAGGAATCTATAATTAATATGAATATTTTTTTCAATTTTTTTCCATAAAACATTGAAATTTTAAATTTTAGGCCATGCATAATTGTAAATGAAAAATTTGGATCCAACAATTTAGAGAGGAAGGAAAAATTAGACCTTTTTCATATTTTGTTGGATAGTAAGGTAAATAGATGCATGTTTTATTCCATTACCAATGGGTAACATCCTATTTAATATGAATAATTGTTATTAGTTCATTCAATACATGTGATAGAATGACCATGGGAGATACGGAGGAGTGATTTAGTTGGGTCGGGTCACATGGACAATGATTTTCCAATCCTTATAAACCTATAGATCAAATGATAATGCAATAAGAATACATATAGGTGTAATATAAATTCATTTCAATGCATAGGGGTCCCACTTATAACCCCTTTATTGGAAAAGAGTGGATTTTGCACCTGTGGGTATGTGTAAGTTCTATTTTTTACACAAAAAATTTAAGTGTGCTTATTTTGATCACTTAGGCCTGATGGAAATATATTTGGAAAATTTTGGTGGTGTTTGGGGGTCTTATTCAACTAGTTATCTTTAATGGAATCTTAGAACTCATATATATGTACTAACATGACGAATCGATGAAATACTCATGATGATGATGAATATCTTACATGGTGTTTATCAAGAATTTTTTTAGTGGAAATTTAGACTACTTGTGATTGTTATATAGACTAATTATACGGATGATGGTGTTATAGTCTCTCTTGTGATGTTGGGGACATTATGTGATGATGATTTAAACTTATAATAAAACTGATGTAAATTTATTATAGTGATAATATAGAAATACTGTGGTGATTTTGGTAAATTGACATAGTTATGCGGTGAAATTTTTATAGTAATATCGTGAACAAGTTATGCAATATTGGTTTATATTGAGTGTTATGATTTGGCATGGAAATTCATAATAGTTATTTTCATTTTATATGATTTTTGAGGAATGAGTTTATTGATGTTTCTTTTTTTAGTTTGAATGACTCTGAAGGATTTTCTAGGAGATTCTTTATATATTGAGATGTTGGGGTTTACATAGGGATGTTATTTTATTTGTTTGATATTTTCGTAGAATTGGTAATTATAGGAATTAGTTTCACATTTGATAATATCTATTTTAGATCATGTTTTTTTCTCACCCATGGATCGAAGTTTGTGGTAGTCTAGACATTAAGGTGTTTCTCCGATAAGGGGAATGATTTATTTTTGGCCTCATCTATAAAATGTGATAAATTTGGGAAGTGTTTAGTCTCATATAAGATTATTTTATGTTCCTATAAACATGTGTTATATGTTAATTTATCTTAATATGGGGGTTTTTGAGGAGGAATAGTGGGTACATATTTTATTTTTTAACTACCATCTATATCTATGGTGGGTAAGTTATACATTAATTGAGGGGAGTTTTAATATTATATATCTCTGAATATATGGATTATTGTTACTATTACACCTATTTTAAAATCCATAATCAAGATAGAGGCATCGAGATGAGTGTATGGGTTCCTAGTGGCCTCTAGTAAGAAATAATTTGAGGAGGACTTTATATTTTTATTTTACATATGATGTTAAATATATAGCATTTCATTTTGATTATTGTGAATGTGGTGAGCTTTTTAATAGATTAATAATGAAATAAACTAAGAATAAGTATGTTAATTTGATAGAAACATGTTTTTTTACATTTCAAATTTTGGGTTCTCATTTGATTTATACATGTTGTATTTATCTGACAAAAAGTCACTTGTTTTACATAGAGTTCTTGTAACTTCCTAGGATGGATAAATTGAGTATTATTAATACCTTTTATGTGCTCACTGGTACATTTTCACTCTTTTATTCATATAGTTTTGCAGGTGAATCTATGATTTACCTTGGGATGACTGGAACATAGTGGGATTTAATGGTAGCCTAGGTGGGCACATGGTATTACATATGTTGGATTTCATATTATTTATATTTTGTGGCTAGTAAATCATCTCTTGGATATTTTGTTATTTATTTTATTATTCTATATTTTAATAGAGATGTATGTATCAACAAATTTTCTAATTCATAGCAGTTGATATATTATTTATTATACTATAGTTGGATATTAATTACTAGAAAATAGATGTCTTTATATAGAGGTAATCTCTCCCATTGAACATGTGGATACATCAACACTAATCATAATCCCTTAGCATGATGTAATGAATATTGAGGAGTTTACAAACCGAAAAATGGTATATAACATATTGGTATCAAATAATTATGTTGGATTTTATATTTTAGTTTATGTGATGTTTTATGCATATGGAAACTAAGGAAACAGAACTAAAGGTATTCATATTCAATATCTTGATCCACATAACCAATCATAACGTAAGTTGTCCAACACATTTCTATGTAATGACTCTAATTATTTAATGACTAACCTGAATTCATATAGAATTAATAATAGGGTAAAATTATATTATATTATGCATTATTTTTTATTGATGTTATTCTCTATGTAAATGATTTACTATGATTATGAAATTATGGAATGGGTTGTTAGTGACTTCTATGACATATTCTAAAATTTTCTCTCATTATAAAGTGACAGATTAATATGAGACATATTTTATAGATAGTTGTGGTTTTAATAAGGTATTCCAAAATCAATGTGTCATCCATGGTTGTTTTAGGATTTACCTATGAAAACAATTATCAATTACAATATTATTGGGTTTCTGTGTGAGTATTTTCTCTAGTTATATATTGTGTTTTCAAGAAGATATATCTCTTTAAATTACACATGGAAGAATAAAAAAGGGATATGATAACAATCAAAATGGATTTCAAAATTCAGGTTAATAAGAGAAACATTGTGGATGTAGCTCTATAGATCAACTGGTAATAGCAGTTTTCAAGTGTGGGAATCTAGAAGTAAGATTGATCAAATACATATACGTGGGAACCATACATGTTTTGGGGGTGGAGTGATGTGAACAAAAGGGTGGTTCTTGATATAGTATGAGTGTACCATATAAAGTGGAGTGGTCATAAAAACGGTTTATGGATGATGGGATAAGTGAAGAGATGAAAAATAATTGCATATAGATCATCTCTAAGGATACATAAGGTTCTTCAGAAAGTTACGTGAGAGTAAACTCACTGTGTTTCTAAAAGCATGCATTGTTCACTGGAAGGACCAATTGAGGTGGTGATTCTCACTCAATCTCCATGAGAAAGTGGAGGATTATTCATAAAATTTATAAGGTATTGAAACCATAACATACTGACTAGATATTGTAATGACTTACTATTAAGGATAGTTTAGGGATCATGTTATTATTATTTTGAGGTTATCTAATCTAAATTCTGTATTTTTAAATTTTTTTAATGTTGGAATTAGTGATGAGATCATGTGAATTACAACATAGAATGAAGGGTGGGTATAATATATCTATATTTGTGTGCTTGTAACCAACTAGAGCCATTGGAGGCATTAATATAGTTTATTGAGTAGGGTTTCTATAATGAGTACCTTATAACTAGCGATGGGTTGTGTTAATGAAAGATATGATTCCCTTATAACTCAGTTTCTCCCTGAATTAATTATTATTATGTTACTCATCATGTAGGACTAACATTTAAACTGTGTAATAATCTTGTGTTGGAATCATTTATTTTTTATTGGGTGGTTTGATCTTACATGCTCAATGTAGTGTCTAGGGTGTCTAATTTTCCTATTTACATTTTTGATTCAACTTGGGTGTGTTGTATCATTTCACACTCTTTCATGTTATTTGTTCAAAATATTAAAGACAAAAAGATAAATTCTAGTATATGATGGTTGGTCAGTTCAATGTTTTGGTTCTAAAACCTATATGTGTTGTGGAATGCATGGGTTCTAGAAGTTTCAAGCAGTTGGGAAATTACCCAAATAGTTGTAATAGGTTCACTAAATATTTTATCATTTGGTGGCACTAATTTACAAAAATGCATCCATTACTGTATCTAGGGTTTAGAACTAGTAAAATACAACAGACCCCCCTCAATCTATGAAAATTTATATTTAAAGACTTAATATATGGAACAATTAATCCAAAAGGGTTTGAAACACCAAGAAACACCCCAATATAATCAACATCCACAACCTTGATGTAACAGCCAAAAAATATTTAGTAACAATTGATTCCTGAATATGAATGTTTTATTATTTTTTTACTCTACACAACTATATCAATTTATTAATGAAGTGATTATAATTAAAATGAGACCGTTGGTTTTAGAATATTATATGACCATTGGTCAATAAGAATATTGGTAAATAATAATGTTGGAAAATATAATATTTACATTAAAATTAGTGTTTATAAATAGAAATTATAATGGTTATTATTGATGAAATAAGAGTTCATAGCCTCATCTTGTAGAATTGATTCATATGAATCCTATTTTTCAGATCTTGGGAAGGAGGTGGAATCGTTGTGCATTTCTCTAGGAAAATCCCAAGTTGAACTTCAAAACAATAAGATTTAATATAATCCCTTACAAAATTAGATCATGTTGACAGAAATCACCACTCAATAAATGTTGTCTGAGCCACCCTAAGATTATATCACCATTTTTCACCTTACTCTTATGTTCTATGTGGGTGTTATAAGGGATTATATAACGAGGCCTTAGTTAATCTGTGTAAACCCTTGGTATAATTTTTTATTATTTCATCAATCATGTATTAAGAATATCTTTTCTTAATAAAGATTATTTTATATTAATAAAAAATTTATAAATTGATTTAAGAAGTAAAAAATTGTACTTTTCAGAGATTTCTCATACATAGATAATTATTGTGGTAAAATGAAGATCATTTTTAAATTTTAAACGTCAACATTAACCTTGTATAAAATTATAGAAGTTTTTTAAAAGTTTCAATTTTATGAATAGTGTTTTATGAATAGTGTTTTTGTTGAATAGTATTTTATAGCTAGTGTTTTTTATGAATAGTAAAAAAATATATTTTATTATTAAATAACATTTTCTGTGAAATGATTTTCAAAAATCGGACATACATGGTTGAAATTAGGTTGAAAAATGTGGTCCAATAATATAAAAATATATTTTTGTGAATAGTAACTTTACTATTTGGAATAGTAATTTTACCCTTATAATGAGTGATTTTACCAATGGAAAAAACATCACCTCAAAATGTATACTTATGTTTTTTTCATCTTAATGGTAATGTGATATAAATATATCATATCATAATTAAATATTTGTTTTAGAAATTTTTAGTTAAGTGTTAGTATTTTATTTATTTAATTTAATATAAAATGGAATAAATTTTTACAAAATGGAGTTCATTTTTGAATTAAAAATGTTGAAAAATGGATAGGGAGAATTTTTGGAATTTTTTTGAAACAGCTCAATTTTTGTTAAATGGTAAAATTATAGTTTTTGGTTTTTGGTATGTTTAATGAAATTATAACTATTTCATAATGATGTACTGTGTAAGATAAGATGTTGGTAGACTCTTATGGATTAAAATATGATATTAGGTGTCCCAAGTGGCCAATATAATGGGCAAATACCTCTGGCAAGCCCATGGTTTTGAAAATACCACAAATAAGGTGTCCTTTGAAATTAATAAAATACTTCCTCACTTATTCTATAAATACCCATACATTTTTTCATTTAATTTCATTAAAAAATATAATTTTAAATTAATTTATTCTATTAATACCTCCCAATGATTCCTCTTATGTTTTCCTGAATCCACCAATTTCTCGATCAAATAGTTTTATGAGTTACTCTTCAATGTAAGGGAATTCTCAAACTTCTCTTTTCCTTTCACGTTCTATTTTATGTGGTTTTCATTCAGGTTTACATATCATGTTTCTATTTACATTTTATTCTATGCCTATAATATATTATAAATCATTTATTGATGGGTGACCCATGTACCCTCTCTTTTTAATGTTTTAAAAAACCATGTTTCATAGCCATTATGCTGCATAATTTTCGTCTCATAATCTTTCTCTTTTTCTCAAGAAATTATCTTATTTTATTTATGTGAATATCCAAACCTGTATTATTTCTAGGGGTATTAATCAAGATATAAAAATTATATATATATATTTTTGGAATTGAAATAAATAAAACCCTCATTCCCATTAGGTGGGTTATAAATAACATAATGATCATGTTGTTAAGCACTTTTAAAAACATCACGATATCAATATGAAACCCATTTATTTTATTCACATTGACTTATTTATGAATATTTTTATTATGATGTATGAGTCTCAAATTAAATTAAAGATATACATAGAGTACACCCTGATATCACTCCAATGCATTGGGTAAAGAAATTAATCTCTAGAGATGAGAAGTTTTACAATACCTTGGTGAATAACATTTGTCATTTTTATGAACCCTTGGGGATGTACCATAGTGATATTCTTATGAATGTATAAATTAGATGTTGAATCCATATATTATTGTTATTATTTATGTTGTTTTTATTATGATATTCCTCCTTTTCCATTTTTCATGTCTTTTTCTATTTCATCAATTTCTTATTGATATCGCAAGTAAATTGTCTCCCTTATTTTCCCTTACTAGGCCTTCTACCCACCCTCTTCCTTGTTGTATGTACCTAAGTTATGAAATGTAGTAATTGATCATTGGATTAACATATTCTGAATACTTGAATGTGTATTAGAATAATTTTTTATTTTTTCATGTATTCTGTTATTGTTTTCCAAAATAATAAGCATTAAAGATCCTCTATTGGTAAAAATTAATGAAAGGTTATGTAATAAAAATGTGGGATGCCATAGTTGGTATGAAATGAAATTTAATTTATTTTTTGAAATTAGTATATTAAATATTTAAATATAATTCTATAGAATGTTTTATATATATGAAAACAACATGTTATTTTGTTGAAATATTAAGTATGTGTTTTAGAAAAAATAAATCCTTATTTGGATACAAACAAGTTGATGTGGATCTGGAACAGATGCATGTAGGGGTGAAACCAAAAAACACAGCTTTGACCTAGACTTGAATGGGAACTAATTCATGACAACCGATCATGAGGTACTCCTGGTTTGACACTCATGGAGGATATGTTTGGCTAATCACTATATTTTCATGAATCATTATGTAGGATTTATAGGAAATGTAGTGGATCATATTGAATAACGTGTTTAAGAATTATGTTTTAAGACATAAATATATTTTACAGTTATAAGATTTTTAGAAGAAACAAGTTTGTCACTATGGTTTTATTCTTTTATAAAATGGTAGGGAATAGGGGGAACCATTTAAAGGGTGACCACAATGGACCATGTGCAGACGACCCCCCGATGGAAGCCGGAATGGATGCTTTCTTGAGAATGATGAATCAAATGAGTGAATTTATGGGAAATAACATGAATCATGCTAAGATAAAGATTTCAACAAGAATGGAAAAACATTTTTTTGAGTCCTTTATGAATCATTGACCACTAATGATCAGTGTATCTACCAAACCATTTATTTTTGTAAAAGTTGATAAGCTCTATTGAGAAGATCCTTTCTGTACATTGTAGTTCTGAACAAGAGAAAGTTACCTCGGATATTTACCACTTAGAAGATGAATCTTATTAGTGGTGGGAACTAATTAAAATCATGATGTCAAGAGGGTATATTGAACTTATGGAGTGGAAAGAGTTTTGGGGTTCTTCTTCCATAAGTATTTCCCTTGTTCAATGAAAAAAAATAGATAAGGAATTTCTCAAGCTGAAGATGAAGGGGAATGAATTTGTAGGAATATATGAGATGAACTTCACAAGGCTTTCACATTACACCTATAGCTTTGTCATGGATCCTTAGGGGAAGTTTGAAATATTCTTTGGTGTACTAATACCTCATCTACCGAAGAATCTATCCAACTAATACTTGGAAAAAAATGAGGACATTGAATGAAGTGCTAAGAAAGTTGAGCTTGAGTTTGGTGAGACATAGTGTTCACAGAAGTAAAATGAAAAGAATAGATACTTGGAGACAAACATGGGTAGGATATTTGACCATGTAAGAGGTGGAAAAAAGTGAAAATTTCTACATGAAAAAAATTTGTTAAGAAACATTATGGGAACGACCTTCACTGGAGAAAGAGGTGTTACTAGTGTAGAATAGATGGCCATATTTCCCAGAATTGTCATAGTGAGGTGAATCCTCAACATCGCAGTACTAACGACAAAGGAAAGATGGACCATGCCATAATTGACCTCAAATTCACCATGTTTGGATATCTTGAGAACTTTTCCAATAATTGTCCTAATCTATGGGTAGTGAAGGGGAATCACCACCAGCATCAACATAGGCCAAGGGAGAAAAGTCATTCATTAACTATCACGAAGACAGAAGTTGAAGCTCCAAATGATGTGGCTGAAGGTATAATTGTTGTTCTCTCAATGATATCATGTACTTTCATTGATTCTTTTTTTGTACATTCCTTTATTTTCTCTATGTTTAAAAAGAATATAGAATCAATTCTTGAACCACAAAAAGTGGGATTATTAGTCAAGACTCCATGAGGTATTATCCCAGCATCAATAGTATTTAAAAACTCAATTATTTACTTTCGTAAGCACAGTCATATCAAAAAAATATTAATCATTCGGATTTTGTAATTTGATATTATACTATGGATGGACTAGGTCTCAATGCATAATGATAAGATCAAATGAAGATGCAAGGAAATCTCAGTAGTCTTGAATGAAAAACCAACAGTTATATTCCAAGTAGAGATATCTAAACCTGATATTTGTCTAGAAGAACATCCTATAGACCTCTTTATGGAGTTGATTAGTGATGAAAAAGAAAGAAATTATATTATATAGATAGAAAATGTCCCCATAATATAAGAGTATATTAACGTATTTCCGGAGGAGTTACCTGGACCTCCATTAGAAAGAGAGGTCGAGTTCTCCAATGAATGCATACCTGGATCTCATCCAATATCAAAAACCCCGTATATAATGAAAAATATGGATCTAGAAGAATTAAAATATCAACTCCAATATCTTTTGGAGAAGGATTGTATCCGACCACGTGTCTCTCCCTAGGGAGTGCCTATTCTATTTGTGAAGAATAATGAATCAGTGCAGTTATGCGTTGATTATAGAAAACATAATGGGATCATAGTGAAGAATAAATACACCCTCCATGAATTGATGTCTTATTTGACCATATTCATGGGGATCAATTGTTCTCCAAGATTGATCATCAGTCTAGTTGTCATCAATTGTGTGTGACAGAAAAATATATTCAAAAAACCACATTTCGATCAATATATTGGCATTATGAGTTTGTTTTTATGCCCTTCAGATCGATTAATTCACCTTCTATATGTATTTATTTGATTAATAATGTCTTTAAGGAATACCTTGATAAATTTTAGGTATTTTTATTAATGATATTATAATATATAATAAATATCAGGAGGAGCATGAAGATCCTATATGGGTTATATTAGAGACTCTATCGAAGGAGAGGTTATTCAGAAAGTTTAGAAAGTGTGAGTTTTTTTTGAAACTGGATTCTTTTTCTGGGGAACATTGTAACCAATGAAGTAATTGTAGTTAAATCAACAAACAAAACTATTCTAGAGATATAGCCTCATCCTACAATAGTAACTAATATTTTGTACTTACATTGGATTAGCGTGATATTATAGGATGTTTTTGAAAAACATTTCATGAATTTCAAATCCATTAACCATGTTAACTCAAAAAGGTGTCATGTTTATCTAGACAAAGGAGTGTGAGGATGTTATCCAAGAGAAAAATATGAGATTGGTTACAGCACCCGTGTTAACTATTCCATCATGCATATAAGGATTCATTATTTTAATCAATGCATCTTTCAAAGGGATTGGGTGTGTTATCATGAATAATGACAAGGTAATTGCTTATGAATCTCAAAATTTGAATAATGATTAATATAACTATCTTACACACTATCTGGATTTGGCTATGGTAGTTTTTTATTTGATGAATTGGATGCACTATATTAATGGGGAGAAGTGTTATATATACACAGATCATCAAAGTTTGATGTATATTTTCACACAAAAGGAATTGAACATGAGACAAAGGAGAGGGTTGGAAGTTCTTAAAGACTATGATTGTTCAATTCATTATCATATCAAAAGTGAAAACAAAGTCACTGATACATTAAGTTGAAAATGCCCTACTATGATGGAAATGATGAGGATTTAAAGAGATCATTTGATTAATAACCTTGTAAAACAGAACGTGGTAATAATAAGAGAAGGGACATTATGAACCCTACCCCAAATGATTTCTCAACCCTTGTTAATAGTGAATTTCATGAAAGTTAAATAAGAAGATCCTTTGTTACAGATGAAGATTGAGGCTTTGAAGAATATAAAGTATCCTGAGTTCAGTATTAATCAAGAAGGTGTTCTGAAATTCCATACAAGACTATGTGTTCCATCTCTTCCGGAAATAAAGATGGGGCTCATGGATATAGCTCATATCTCTATATTCACTATACATCATAGAAGCAATAAAATGTGTATAGACCATCATGATCATTATTGGTGGGATAACATGAAAGGAGAGATTGCTCACTACACTACAAGGTGCCTAGTGTGTCATCAAGTGAAGGTAAAGCAACAACTTCCTAACGGGGTATTACAACCATTAACCATACTAGTATAGAAGTGGGAGAATATCACTATGAACATTGTCACTGGTCTCCAGAGATCTTCCAAAATAATAAATGTTATATGGGTTATATTGGACTGTATCTCAAGACTTCCCATTTTATCTCTTTTCAGGAATATTTCTCTCTGGATTACCATTACTAGATTTATGTGAGGGATGTGGTATAGCGACATGGGGTACCAATCCCCATTGTATCTGATTGGGACCCAAGATTCACATCAAAATTTTGGAGAAGTCTTCAACATGCACTTGGTACCAAAATGAATTTCTGTATGACCAATCATCCCCAAAATGATGGCCAATCTGAAAGGATTATTCAGACACTTGAGGACATGCTGAGAACAAGATCAATATAATTTAAGGTTTATGAGATAAACATATCCCATTAGTTTTGTTCTCTTATAACAACAACTTCCACTCAAGAATTAAAATGTCACTCTATGATGCTCTATATGGAAAGAGGTGTTGAACTCCATATTTTTGGGATGAAGGTGGTGAAAGAATGTTTCATGGGCCTGATCTTGCAAAAGATATGAAAGAAAAGGTTCATGTAATTCAATAACACATTAAGGAAACTCAGAGTTGGTAAAATAACCATGCTAAAAACCGTCGAAGGGAATTGGAGTTTGATGTAGGTGAAAAATGTATTACTTTTAATATATCCTTGGAATAGAGTCATGTGGCTGGGAAAGAAAGGGAAACTCAGCCCCAGGTACATTGGCCCCTATAAAATCCTAAATTGCATAAAAGTAGTATCCTATAGGATTTCACATCACCAAATTGAGAACAATTTCATGATTTACTCAACATGCACCTCTCGAGGAAGTACATAACTGACGCTTCACATATACTAAATCCTTAGGTGGTGTTGTTGGAACATGATATCTTATATGAGGAGCAGTCGGTGGAGATCATGGATAATAGAGAAAATGTTCAATGCAATGAGACTACCCACCTTGTTTAATTACTGTAGAGGAACCACAAATATGAAGAAGCCATGTGGTAACCAGAGGAGAGATAGAGTTAGAAGTACCCGTACCTTTTTTCCTTATAAGTGTAAGAGTAGAATTTTCATGGACAATATTTTTTAAGGGGGGGGGGAATGTTACAACCCAAACTTTTTAAAAAATATTTTTTTCTAAAAAATGTGTTTTTTATTATTTTGAACTCAACAAATATATATCCCATTATTAATTAAGTGACTATAATTGAAATGAGACAGTTGGGTTTCGACTGTTATATGACTGTTGGTCAATATGACTATTGGAAACTATACTATTAACGTTAATATTAGTGTTAATAAATAAAAATGATAAATTTTATTATTTCAAAAAGAATGGTCGATAGCCTCATCTGGTAGACTCAGGCCATAAGAAGCCCATTTTTCAGGGCTTCGGAAGGAGGTGGCAATGTTGGGATTTTCCTTGGATCATGCCCAAGCCGAACATCACAACGTTAAGCATGAATGGAATAACTTACTGGTGAAGTTCAAGTTGATCGAAATCAACACTCGAGCACTATTTTTTAATCCACCCATAGATTTTATCACTATTTTACACCTTACTCTTAGGTCATATGGGGGTATTATAAGGGGTTATGTAATGAGGCCTTAGTTACCTTGTGTAATCCCTTGGTATAAATAAAATTGATATTTTATAATTCATGTTTCAAGAGTATATTTTCTTAATAAATAATATGTAAAATTAAGAAAAATTTTATAAATCGGTTTTAAAATTAAAAAAATTGTACTTTTCAATGATTTATAATATATAAAAAATTATTATTAGAAAATAAACATAATTTTTGAATTTTAAATGTGAAAATCAACCTAGGCTAAATTTTTAGAAGTTTTCTAAAAAGTATCAATTTAATAAATAATGTTTTATGAATAGATTTGTTATGAATAATATTTGATTAATATTGTTCTTTGATGAATAGTAATCAAAATTTTATTATTAAATAAATTTTTTTGGAAAATGTTTTAAAAAAATCTAATATACATGGTCGTAATCAGGGTGAAATATTTGGTTTAATAAGATCAAAATATTTTTTTGGTGAATAGTAATTTTACCCTTTGGAACAGTAATTTTAATATTATGAAATTTAATTTTTCCACTTGAATAGTAACATATACTAAGGGAGTATAAATATGTTTTAGTCATCTTAAGTGGTAATGTGATAAAAATATATCATAGTACAAGAAAATAATTTTTTTAGAAATTATTAGTTAAGTATTATTATTTTATTTATTTTTTTTAATCTAAAATGAAATTAATTTTTATAAAATGGAGTTCAGTTTTAAAATCTACATGTCTAAAAATGAATAGGGTGAATTTTGGGGATTTTTCGGAAATAGTTGAATTTTTACTGAATAGTAAAAATACCGTTTAGGGTTTTCGGTTTGTTTAATGACATCATAATTTTTTCATAATGATGTAATGTGTTAGGTATGATGATGCTTAGAGGTTATGGATTAAAATATGATTTTAGGGGTCTCAATTTTCCAATATCATGGGAAAATACCATGGTTAAGCCCATGGTTTTGCAAATACCACTAAGGAGGTGTCCTTTGAAATTAATAAAATATTCCCTCTCTTTTCCAACAAATACACACCCATTCCTTAATTTCCATTCATTCCTAAATAATTTTCCATGAATTTATGCTAGTTATACCTCCAAAGTAGTTCTCCCATGTTTTTATCAATTCTCTAATGTCCTGATCACAGATTTTTAGAAGTTACTCTTCAAGGTAATTGGATTTCCCAAACATCTCATTCCATTTCACATACCATTTTATGTGGTATGTCATTCATTTTTACATAAAATGTTCTTATTTCCATTTATTCGGTCCCGATAATATATTATTACTCATTTATAAATGGGTGACCCATTTACCCTCTCTTTTTAATTTTTTTGAATCCATGTTGCACAGTCATTATGCTATAAAATTTTCATCTCATAGTCTCACTCTTTTCTGATGAAATTATCTTATTTTATTTATGTGAATACCCAAACCTATATAATTTCTATGGGTATTCATAAGGACATTAAAATGATATATTTTATTTTGTAATTGACATATATAAAACCCACATTCCTTTTTTATGGGTTATAAATAACATAATGATCATGTTTTTAAGCACCTTTTAAAACGAACCGATTTTGATATGAGACCCAGTTATTTTATTCTCATTGGGTTATTTATGAAAAGCATGATTATGATATATGTGTCTTGAATTAATGTAAATACATAATAATGGTTCACCCTGATATCACTCCAATGCATTGGATAAAGAAATTAATCTCTACAGAAGACATGTTTTACGATACTTTGGTGAATAACTTTGATAATTTTTATGAAACTTTGGGGATGGACCTTGGTGATATTCTTATGAATGTATAAATTAAATGCTTAATCCACATATTCATGTTATGATTCATGTTATTTTTATTATGATATTTCTTTTTTTCCATTTTTTATGCCTTTATGAATTTCATCAACTTCTTATTGATATCACAAGTAAATTGTTTCACTAGTTTCCCCTAATTGGGACTTCTTCTCAACCTATCCTTTGAAATATATATCAAGGTTATGAGATGTAGTAATTAAACTTAGGATGAACCTATGAGTAATTCTTAAAATTTTATTAGAATAATGTATTATATTTTCATGTATTATGTTCCTATTTTCCGAGACACTAAGCTTTAAAGAACCTCTGTTTGTAAAATGCAATGAAATTATTTATAATAAAAAGGTTGGAGGCCATATTGGAAAACAATGAACCCTAGAAACCATATTAATATACCATAATTATTATAATAATAAATTTATTATAATTTAAATAGATATTATAATTGTATGATAAAGAAATTAAAAACCACGTTACATAAATTGAATAATAGCAGCTCGTTAAAATTTTCAGTTTAGATATTTGTCTGACTCCATAAGGGAATATATTGATCGTTCATTAAGGGAGAAATTGAGTTACATGGGAAATTAACTTTATATAACTCAACCTAGATTGAGTTACGAGGGACTCTTTTTAGAAACCATACTTGAAGGAAAATACAAAAACCTCTAGAGAATACTTTTGGATATAAGCACTCCCATGGGGAGGTCATCCCATAATGATAAATCAATATTAGAAAACAAGGATATATTGGTGGGGATATAACCACATGTGGGGATTTTATTTGGATCTAGACTTAAAACATTACATAATATTGAATAAAATGAAAAATTCACATTGAATATCTTTTCAGGTTTGGAATTTTAGAGATTTAGGCTATAATAATTACATATCAATTGAAAAATAGACGTAGACACTACTACTCAGTATCCATTTTTTCATAAAAATAAAAACTCATAAAACGAAATAGGTCTAGTTCCATGTTTTAGACATCATGAATTTTCATTGATTTCATCCATGACACTATTCATATTTATGTCCTATAGAAAACATTTCAAAAACATGGGATGAGCATAAAAAGCTCAATAAGAGTTATAAAATTAGGAAAGAAAACATTATACCATCAATAAATCCAATTCACTAAAACAATAATTTTCAATCACAATAGACCATATTAAATCATAAGATTTAAGAATAACACCCAGAAATCATAAATCATGAAGGTAACTTATGGAATACATAACATACATACATTGTATCTTTCACAGATACATAGGGAGTTACATTTGGAATACCCATCACATTATATTCCCTAAATACCTTATGGGAAACATTAAAATTTACCTCTGTCACATTACCCAATGCATTGGAGGGTTATCTCAGGCTCACCTGCCCTAGGTTTATCACAGAACCTCCTGTATACATAAAAAATTCCCAATAACCATAACATAATCATATCACATAACACAAGCCTAAAGGAAATATAAAATTATCACATTAAAATCACAGTATATCATATCAATATATTGAAATGAACAATTATTTATCAAACTATTTTCAAAACCATCTAAACCATTTAATAAATAGATTTTTGTAATAAAAGTGTCCCATAACACATTAAAACATTTAAAGGAATTATCATTTTAGAACATTAATGTCCATATAAATAATTCCCAAAAAACATTTTTAAAACATGGACATTAAGGAGAATTATTTATAAGATTAAATAATTAAAACATTTGAAATGATATTTTAGTTAAAGAGTTCCCAACCAAAAGAGAGACGCATGAATACCAATAATTGAGGAATAACATTAATCAAAGATTATAATACCATGAGAATAAATATATTCATTATATAATATGTCAAAGGGTAGTATATACACCATATAAAATTGAATTATTGTATAACAACAAATAAGTCTCAATGGAATGTAAATTGATACAAATTACCATGAAAAGATTGTATTTTTAGATTAAGGATAAATCAATGAAAAAATAATGTGTGACAAATACGAATACACCCAATATAAGTGGATATTAAGTGAAAAACAATCAGAGTTCATTCACACAAATTCATAGCACAATATAATTAAGTAGTATATGTTTAACCCAATGAATTGAAATTGTGTTAAGAAGTTCTCTTACAGAAATTTGACATCCTAACAACATCACTTTTACATTCGGAAAATGATTTGATGTGAGAGAAACGAGTCTCTCATCACATGGACATAAAAATTACAGAAATAAGGATATAGAACAACATATCTCAACAAAATAAAAAGGAAACTAAAATACATAAAATAAAATAAGTCATTGACTAAAAGATTACGGTGAAAGGTACCCTTATTGATTTGGTAACTTATGAAGCATACACACCATGAAATAAGGTTCATACAATGAAAATTTAAATACCAATAAATTAAATTATTCTTCATAAAAAATAAAATCATGGGCAGTAAATACACCACAAAAAATTAAATAGTGGCAAATATAGCAAGAATCTCAATGGAATAGAAAGTGAGATGAATACCCTTTGCATGTTGTAATCAATCGAGTTGCATGACCAAAACTTAATAACAACCAAATGAATCAAACAATACCATGAATATATATCGAATAATTATAGTATATATCAAATGGAAGTACAAAATTTACCACATGTAATAAATAAGGGGCGAACAATGGAAATCTCACTAAATTAAAAGTGAGATTAGAAACCTGTTAACACATTGTAATTAATTGAGTCGTATGAAAAATAGTTAATAACCACCAAATTAATCATAGAATACCATGAATATAAATATAATAATTATAATATATATCAAATTTTAGTACAAAATACACCACATGCAATAAATAAGTGTCGAACATTTGAAATCTCACGAAATTTAAAAGTGTGATAAGAAACCCCTCACCTCGTGTCCGAAATGACACATTTCTTCCTTGTTTTTCTTAAATAATAAACTTCAGTTAATTTATAATTGATTAAGAACCTTTTATAACTTTATTATTCCTTTAATATCAATTATTACTTTTATATAATAATTTGTTAATTATTTGAGTTCATATTGGACATTTTGTCGACTTTCAGAACTTGAGTCAAAAAAGACCGTGTGATAATTACAAATTTTCAATTCCATTAACTCCAGAATAATATTCAATATTTAGATATCATATATATTATATATATCCAGTATATATTTATTTATAACAGTACATAAAATTTGGAGATAAGAAATGAAATGCACCGTTCATGGAAACGTTAAGCCATATATACGCATGAACACTACTTTCATTTCTATTTCATATTTAATGGAATGAAATCACAAAGATAAATAGGTGTATTATAATTCCAGTATAATATCATATATAATTTTATTATCTGTATCTTTTACACATTCCGCGTATGGCATGGATGATTCATATTACACTGAGGGGGTTGTAGTCTTCACTACCTCATATGAAATTATCGTGTTTACCCATTATGGAAACCATAAAAGTATGATATAAATGAAAAAGAAACAAGATAAAAAATATAAAAATCATATATATAACATGTAAATAAATTTCCATCTTAATGGCCATCAAAAGAGGTGGTAGGAGATGATTGAATAATCATTGTTTCGTGAGATAGTAGTTCACCGTCCATAGAAACAATATGTTCTTTTAACTATTTGATAGAGGTGTGTGTAATTGTAGTTAGAATCATTCTCATGAAAACAACCTAGAATATTTTTTATGCTGGTATATTAATAAAATAAAAGAAAAAAATATTATAGTGGGTTGGAGAAGTAAAATAAAATAAAATAACTTAAGAGATGATATTACATTTAAATCAGGTACCTCCCTTTGGTTTGAACCCAAAGGTTTAATTTAATTTTCTTCTGCCTTGAGGAAGGCTTCTAGGTGGAGGAGAGAGATGTAGGGAGCATAATTGGGCAGATTTTGGGTGATCCAAGGGTCTTGTGAAGTGTGAGTAATGGGTTATAAGTGAGGGTTTTTTATAAGTGGGGGAGTAACTCTTTAGGAATGTTTAAAAAAATTATTTTACTATATAATGATTTTAATTTTCTAAAGGTCCAAAACATATTAATGTTTAATATAAAATGGATAATTCTAGAAATAAGATCATCCAATATTAATTTTACGGGTTTTGGATATTTTTTTAATCTCTATAATCATATTTATTTATATCATTCATGAATGAGGTAAACACGACATCTTTATTATGTCATAAATATTTTAATTTATTTGATTTCTAAAAATAATACAAAAATCATGATATATGAAATATTTATAGATTTCAAAATAATAATTATAGTGGAAGAGATAACTTATATAACCCCATGTAATATTTTATTTACTTAATGATATATGTTTAAGCCATTTTTGTCTTTACTTTAAATAAATTAATATAAAATGTCATTATAACTCCCATGTGGCTACATGGTGTCCCAAAATCCACCCAAGGAATCCCATGGTAAGAAATGTATCAACCAATAATATTAGGACACATGTTAGGATAATTTAATATTATTATAACATTATCTGTTTACCCTTATTTACCATATTTACCCTTAAACAATGGTAAATAAATTTTTTACTAAGGTAAATATTTGAAATTTCTAAAAATAAAAGATACATATTTACAAAATTTGGAAATCCTGATTCCATATATTGAATCCATTTTTCCAAATTCAAAATAAAAATGTAGTATAATTTAATTTATAATTAATTCCTACTGTGAAAACAAAAAACGTGTTTTTAACAATTAATAACTATTAAAATATTGACACTTATTTATGTCAAATTTGAAAGTGGAATTTATTCAAATGATCAAAATTATATTAAATATTTAAAAAATATAATTTCACTTAAAAAAAATTATAAATATAATCTATCCTTATAAATAAATTATATTAAAAGGTAATTTTGAATTAAAATATAGTATTTTTCCCTGTTCATAAAAAATGAACTTTATTAGAAAAATACCAAAATTTTATCCAAAAAAATTTTGATGTCCCAATTATAAATAAGAATATTATTTTGTATAATAGAACAATTAAAAGTGAAAAAAACTATATTTAAATATGGTTCACCATCAAAAGTCATTAAATCGACCTTTTAATGAATGTTAGAGTATTTATGCATAAAATCATATTCATTCTTATTTTAAGCCACTAAAATATATTAGAGAAATGTAAAAACATTTAATAAACATGTGTAATAATATTTTAGTTAGTTCTATTCATTCCCTCCAATATAATGGTTATGGGTTAACTACCTTTTTCAAATAATAATATTATATTAATATTTTTCAGTATAATTCAATGTTTTGTGCAATGTAAGTTTTCAAAGAAATCTGTAGTTTTGTATCAAGTACACCATCAAACATAGCATCCTCTTTAAAGTAAAATTAATATCTAATTCATAATTTTTTATAAATATAAAAATGATGTATTATTTATTTATCTGGGATGCTACATCCTTCCCCCCTTTTGGGAATTGCATCCCCACAATTTTAAAATTTGTCTTGGAAACTTCATTGAATATCCCACATCGGAAAAAGTGTAAATAAAAATATCACTTTAAAAGAAAGAAAAGGAACTAAAATGTTCACTAAAGAAATACCAAACTAGGATTCCATGTAGGAAAACATGGATATAGAAGAGAAAAACCCTCTAGGATTGATGGAGAGTATTAGAAAACCTGATTAGGAGAATTTTAACCACTAAAAATCACAAAATTGTTATGGGTTTAACGGTATTTGATAACCCAGTAGGAAAAGTTAACAGATAATTTTTTTATATTAATTTTCATAAATTTGAGGAATTTATTTATAATATTAACTTAAAACACTAGTAAATATACATACTTGTCATGTTGACTTTAATCCAATACTAAATTTCTACCACAATCTTATCTTTTCTATAAATATTAAGTATTCAAGATGATTTGGTCACACCTGAAGTGCTAGAATCAACTTCTAGAGTATCACATAATCTACAAAAGATGAAATATATATTTCCCCTATCTTTAGACATCAACCAAAACAAAAATTGGTTAGTACAAGATCATATAATACCCAAATGGATAATTCTTTATAAAAATAAATACTATTCTTAATCCCCAAAAGTCAACAAAAAGAACCCAAAGTTCAAGAAAGACTATTCAATATACAAATGTTCATAAAACTATTAAATGTAATCCAAACTAAGAATTAAACCCAAATCTCAAAAATATTTAATCACATAATATTCCCATATAAATCATAATATTAATCTCCAAATAACATCAATTACTCTTAATGTCTCATAATAAATAATAATTAAACTTATCACACATACTCCATGATAGGTTAATCATTTTCATAAATAAACCAAAGCGTCATATGTCCACAAAAAAAACATATATTCATCCAAAATAAAATTTTAACCATTTCACCAGAAATAAGATCCCATAGTAATCAATTTCCCTTAAGCATTTAATATTCCCAAAAGATAAAATATCTTCTAAAAAACCATTATCACTTAATCGCCTAATAATTTTCCTATATTATGGATATCCATTTGATAAAACATAAGATCCCAAAATCAACTTATTTTTTATCCATAAAATCTTTTAACTTAAAAAAATAATTCATACTAACCAAGGACATCACATAGGACAGTGGTAGGCGATACACCCTTATCGCCCTTTAGTTGTGGGATTGATTCATACGACCTTTCCGGACACGATAGGTTGTCACAAATTATACGAGTTTTCCTTCTTATAAAACTCAAAAATAACCCTATCATTTTTTAACCTCAATTTTTTTATACCACTCATTTTTATCACAATTTATTAATACCTCAACATCTTATATATTATCATTTCTTTCACCTTCACATGATAAAATAAAACTATTACCAATAGAAATAACATAATACCTTGATCATGGTGTCCATATGGTTTCATCATCATCTTGTTCACGTAGGTAAAAGGTCCATGCACTGAAAAAATGATTTAGAGATCCTTAAAATTCATTTTCTTCCTTCATCCAAATACACCTTATACAACTTTTTCCTGATGGGTGTTCATAGAAAAAAAGTTGTGGAAAATAATCATGTATGACATATAATATCAAAATATCAGATAAAAAATTATTTTTATAAAATAGTCAAACTGAGTTTGAGTTGTAAATTTTAGTTAATGGTCCTTTTAAAATACCATAAGTATGTGCTGAGAGACTATATTGTAAAATAATATATATATAGGTTGCACAAGGGTCTCCTTCTTCAGCCCCTTTTTCAAAATCATAATGTTCTTCAAAATATTGTGATAAGGTAAAATATTTGAAAATTCCTTGATAATATTTACCTTTTTAAAAAATATGAGAATATTGTGAACATGTGATTTGATTAAATATAACCCTTGATTCACGATGATATCGAGGTATAGTGGAGGTGTTTGAAATCTAAAACAACAACTTGAAAGTGGCTTGTATGCTAGAAGACGTTTCAAAATCATATGAACATGACTTTGCAATAATTATTAGAAGCATGTCATCATGAAAAGATAATAATGTCATTTGAGATCCTCCTACTTCCATTTGTAACAGACTTTCCTTGATATGAAAAAATAGTAAAATCAGGATTTTACTGATATAATAGACATAGGGACTAACCATGTCTTTAAAAAAATTCATAATCCCTAAAGTTGTTTAAACCAACCTCTGATACCAACTATAAGGACCCAGCCTTTAAGCATTACATAATCTTGAATTAAATGAATAATTCAAATTGAGGATCTTTTTAAGATTAGAGTTTCAGAGAATTAGGCCATCAATATTACGTATGAACATAAAAATTACATGTAGACATGACTACTCAGTATCCATTTTTTTCATAAAATAAAAACTCTTAAAAAGAAACATGTATAGTTCCATGTTTTAGACAGAATGAATTTTCATAAAAAACGATTTATCAAACCATATTAAAAACCATTTAAAACATTTAATAAGTGGATTTTTGGAATCCAAGTGTCCCATACCAATTTAAATATTATAAAATAATTAACATTTTAAAACATTAATTTCCATGAAAATAAATCCAGAACCCCATTTTTAAAAAAATGTACATTAATGAGAAAGATTTAGAAGAATAAATCATGTAATCATTTAAAAATATATTTTAGTTAAAGAGTTTCCAACCAAAAGAGAGACACATGGATACTAATAATTGTGCAATAACATTAATCAAAGATTATAATACCATGAGAATAAATATATATAATATATCAAAGGTTAGTATATACACCATATAAAATTGAATTGGTTTATAACAGCAAATAAGTATCAATGGAATGAAAATTGAGAAAAAGTACCTTGCAATGATCATATCCTTTGATTAAGGATAAATCAATGAAATAAAAATGTGTGAAAAATATTAATACACCCAATATAATTGGATATTAAGTGAAAAATAATCAATTGTCATTCACACATATTCATATCACAAAATAATCAATAAGTTTAATTTTATCCCAAAGAATTGAAATTGGGTTAATAAGTTCTCTTACAGAAATCCGACAGCCTAATAGCATTGCTTTAAAAATAAGAAAATGATTTGATAAAAGGGAAAATGGTATCTCATCACATAGACATCAAATTTACAGAAATAACGATATATAATAATATATCCAAACATAATATAAATGAAATGAAATGACATGACATAAGAGAAGTCTTTGACTAAAAGAGTGTGGTGAAAGGTTCCCTTACTGATTTGGTATCTTATGAAACATACACCCCATGAATGAAGGATCATACAATGAAGATGTAAATAACAATAAATTAATTTATTTTACAAAACAAATACAACTATGGCAGTATATATAACACACAAAATGAAATAGGTGAAAATATAGCATGAAGCTCACAGAAATAAAGGTGAGATGAAAACCCATAGCACGTTGTAATCAATCGAGTAATACGGCCAAAAGTTAATAACCACAAAATGAATAATAGAATACCATGAATATAAATAGAATCATGATAATATATATCAAATTTCAGTAAAAAATTCACCATCTTCAATACATAAGTGGCGAGCAATGGAAATATCACGGAATTAAAAGTTAGATATGAAACCCCTTTCCACATTGTAATTAATCAAGTCATATGAACAAAAGTTAATAATAAAAAAGTGAATCACAGAATACCATAAATATAAATATAATCATGATGATATATATCAAATGGTAGTACACAATACACCACATGCAAGAAATGAGGGGTGAACAATGGAAATCTCTAATTATTAAAAGTGAGATAAGAACCCCCTTACCTCATGTTTGACTTGACTGATTTGTTCCTTGTTCTTCCTTAATAATAAAATTAACTAAATTTTTACTTTATTAAAAACCTTATTTATGTTTATTATTCCTTTTATATAACTCATTAATTTTCTATAACAATTAGTTAATTATTTGAGTTCATATTGGATATTTTGTCGACATTCGGAACATGAGTCAAAAATGAACTTGTTAAAATTAAAAATTGTCCATTCCTTTATCTCAAGAATAATATATGTTATTTATATATCATATATATCATATATATATATCTTTTATATATTTATTTATAATTATACATAACATTTAGAGATAAGAAATTAAATGCACCATTCATGGAGACGTTAAGCTGTACGTACTCATGAACGCTACTTGAATTTTTATTTTATATTTTATGAAATTATTACATAATGATAAATATGTATATTAGAATTCCAGTGTAATATCATATATAATTTAATTATCTCCATCCTTTATACATTCCGCAAATGGAATTAATTATTCATATCTCTTTAATGGGGTGGTAGTCCGCACTTCCTCAAATGAAATTATCACATTTACCCATTATGGAAACGATAAAGGTATGCTATAAATAAAAAATAAAGAAGAAAAAATAAAATATAAATTTAATATATACCACATATAAATACAGTTCCATCTTAATGGCCACCATAAGAGGTTTTAGGATAATATTGAACAATCATTGTTTCTTAAGGCAGTAGTTCGTTGTCTACAAAAACCGTATGTTCTTTTAACCATTAGATAGAGGTTTGTGTAAGTGTAGTTATAATACTTCTCATAAAAACAACCTATTATATTGAGGATATTGGTTTTTTTATAAAAGAAATGAATAAATAGAGTTTATATGTTTGGATAGGTAAAATAAAACAAAATAACTTAACGGAAGACATTACCTTTAAATCAGGTATATCCCTTTTATTTGAACCAAAAGGTTTAATTGAATTGCCTTCCACCAAAGGGAATGATTCTAGGAGGAGGATAGGGATGTAAGTAGATTTATTGGGTAGATATTGGATGATCCAAGGGGCTTGATAAATGTGAGGAATGGGTTAGAAGTGAGGGTTTTTTATAAGGGGGAGGAGGGGCTCTTTCAGAATGTTTGAAAATATTATTTTATTATATAATTATTTTCGGTTTTAGAGTTCCATAAATTATTAAAGTCGAAGCTAAGATGAATAATGTTTGAAATAAAATCATCCAGTAAGAATTTGACTTATTTTGGATATTTTTTTAATCTTTAAAACATTATTATATAAATAATTCATTAATGAGGTAAACACTGCATCATTATTGTGGCATAAATATTTTTATTTACTTGAAGTTTAAAAATTATAAAAAAAATATCATGATGTAGGAAATATTTCTATATTTAAAATTAATATTTATATTCAAAGAGATAACTTATATAACCCCATGTAATAATTTATTTACAAAAAGATATATGTTTAATTCATTTTTGTCATTACATTATATTTATTAATATAAAGTGTCATTATCACTCCCAAGTGGTTCCATGGGGTCCCAAAATAGTCTGAATTATGCCCATAGTTGGAAATTTATCAACCAATGAGATTAGAACACATTTTAGGGTAATTTATAATTATTATAATATTATTTGTTTACCCTTATTTACCTGATTTACCCTTTAACCATGGTAAAAATAACAATTTAATAAGGTAAATATTTAAAATGTCTAAAGAAAAAAGTTACCAATTTACACAATTTAGAGCTCCTGATTCAAAATATGAAATCCATTTTTCCAAATTAAAAACACATAAGTGGCATAAATTAATTTAAAAAAAATTTCCGTAGTCAAAACAAGAAACATGTTTTTAAGAAATAATAACAATCAAAATATTGACACTTATTTATGTCAAATTTCAACGTGAAATTACTTCAAATTATTAACATTTTTTAAATAGTACAAACATAATATTATTACACATTAAAATAAATTAAAAAGAAAACATATACTTATAAATAAATTATATTAAATGGATATTTCGAATTAAAATACTATAATTTTCACTATTCATAAAAAATGACCTTTATTAGAAAAATACCAAAATTTTATCCAAATTAAAATTTTTATGTTCCAATTAAAAAGAAGAATTTTATATTTCCAAATAGAACTTATAAATGTTAAAAAAAAAATATTTAAGCAGGGTTTTTTCATCAAAATGTGGTAAATCGTCTTTTAATGATTATTAGAGTATTTATGATTAAAATCATATGTTTTTCTCATTTTAAGCCTATAAAATTAATTGGATAAATATAAAAACATTTAACAAACATGTGTAATCATATCTTAGTATTTTTGTTCATGCCTGCCGAAACAATGGCTATGTGTTAACTACTATTTTAAATAATATTCTTATATTAATATTTTTCAGTATAACTCATCATTTTGTGGAACGTAACTTTTCAAAGAACCCGGTAGTTGTGTATCAAGTATGCCATTTAAAATAGAATCCCATTTAAAGTAATATAAATATTTAAATAAAAAATTTAATAATTATAAAAATGTTATATTATTTATTTACATGGGACGTTATATATATCCCTAGATATAGTAGGTCAATATCTAAATGTAGAAAATTATCATGGATATAGGGTAGCCTATAGTCATGGAAACCAATTCCCATGGATATATGTAAAACAAATTTGGCACCAAATCAGTGGGAATTTTTTCCTATGAGAAAGGGATTATATCTACAAGCTGAAATGTCAGTGGATATAGCCTTCATAAAAATTACCTTTATCCATGGTTACTAAAATCTGAGTGGCTATAGAATATTTCTTGAGAGGATATAGACATTTGGATAATATTATCATGTATATTTAGTGTAATAAAAATTTATTATATATTTATATATACGTTTATTTATATCTTTATATTACATATGTTCAATATATCTTAGTGGAAGATGCATCTTAAAGATACCCATAAATATCAATTTTTAATCCTAATATGATTTTTTATTTTCATAATATTTTTATATACATTTATATTTATTTTTCAAATAATTGAAAAATATTTCACTTGGTATTTCTTCAGTGGTGTCAGATTTACACAACACAAACGCATGTTTAAAACCTAGGTAAGTTCCATATTTTCATTTAAATATTTAGAAATATATACATAAGTATATGTGTATATATATATATTAATTTAATTGTGATTATATATTCACAAATTCATATTTGGTGGAGTGGGAGGTATAACTGATCACTAACGTGTGGCATAGGTTCGATTCCTATTAAATTTTAATTTTTCAATAACAAATTGCGACATTTATTTGACTGTAAGGAGTTATCACCCACATGGAATATCCATGAGCATGGGACCAGGGATATAGTTCTTAAAAATGGCCATGGATAATCCTTTTATTGATGATCCTCGCACGTGGATATAGATTTTTCCCTATGGCCAAAGCAATAAGATCCACAACCAACTAGATTATGGCTATTACCTATATCCAATTTGTTTTATCTACTAACACATTTTTCCCTATGGATATATGTATATATTATAGTTTTAAATTTTTTCTCATCCTCCTTCCATTTCAATTCATTATCACATGGTCCTTCCACTTCTTCCTTCTTCACCAGCCTCTGGCACCACAACCATTAGATTAACTGACCTCTAAATATTGGACTTGGGTCTATAACCCATCATTTATAATCAAAATCCATAATATCATATTAGTAACTCCATGATTTTTGACTTAAATAGCTTTATAAATTACCTTATGTATACTTAGATATAGCACCCCTAAGATTTATTTTAAAATAATAATATCATAGATGTATTTTTTAACAGGAAACATCAAGGATTATGTGTCCTACGATATACTATAAAAGTTTTATTATTTAAATGTGACAATTATAACATAGTTGTTCAATTGGTTATATGAATATGAATAAAATAATTATGAAAATATGTATAATTTTTTTAAATAATTCTTATATATTTCATAATTAATAATAAATAAGTACTTGATTTTCTATAAAGTTGTTTTATGCTTCAAATATATGTTTTCTTCAAAAATGGTTTTTATAAAATTTTGAGCACAAAAAATATAATTAGTTTATACCATATTTAATAAATTATATTTTAGTCAATAAATATTAATTTTTTATATAACATGTCCAAATTATTTTAGAATGGATTTCTGGGGGTGAAATGATTTATTTTTGAGTAAATAGTGTGAAATAGTGATTTTTATTAAACATTCATTTTTTCATTTAATCTAATAATTTTAAAGTTTATTTTTTTAATATTAACATAAAATACATTTTATAAAATATAATATAAATCATTTTATATGAATGAACATTATATTTTTATTTTTGTATTTTTTTTAAAAACATTTCTAAAAAACATTTTTGCATTGCATTTTAAGCATTTATATTAAAATTATTTCTACCACTTATATAAATTTAATATAAGAATTTGTAATTCATATTTGTAATAAGGGAATCAAATTTTTTAAAAGTGAAATTCCATTTTTATTCTTAATGAGTAATAACTGTGGTTAAACATTATCACCACTGTAAAGGGTAAATCGAGTAATTAAGGTTATAAATAATGTGAGAAGTATTTAAAATCACCCTAACACATGACTTAAATATTTTTTACTATTTTATGTAGACCCTACCAATAAAATGTTTGAAATTTTAGAATTTTATTTCAATTCATTCTTTCATTAATACATTTATATTATTTTCAGTAAAAAATAATTTCAACATGTCACTTTCTTGATTTTAATATATAAAAAAGGTTTTCAAAATGAAATAAAACAAGTTATGAATTGATTTAAAAAATTATTTTGGAGATTAATAATAAAAATTTGTTATTTTAATTTATTTTTAATTTAATGTATTTAAAATGATTACCTTAAATTATTGTGTATCACATAAACAGTGCTTGTGTAAGCAGAAGAAAAATCATGTAAATGATTTTAAAAAACATTGAAAGTAGTATTTTTTATATATTTATCTTATCTGATTGATTTTTTATATGATTATATTGTATTACTAATGTTTTAAAATTTTATATTCATGTTATATTACTATATTAATATTTATTAATGCGAAATTCTGCGAATGGTCCAGAAAATGACTTTAATTGTACTTTATTTTGAAAAATATTTTAGTTAATGATTTGAAATTCATAAAAATATTATATTTGGAAATTTTAATGTTAAATTCTCTATAATATCACCAATTATCCACTTATGGGTCACATTTCATTTTATTTTAACATTCAGGACACCCAAATTTTTAAAAATACTATTATCATGATAATCATTAAATAGGGTTAACAGGGGGTTAAAACTAAGAGATAAGGGTTAAACCATATCCTAAAATTTCTATATTTTATTGGAATGGATTATTTAATATTATATTAACCTAGATTCCAAATATATTATTTTTCCACTTTAATTTGGAAATTAATTTATATTAATTGAATAATTTAAGTAATTCCATCGGTTACCCTCTACTATCTTGTATAAGGCCACCACCCCTCTTATATTTTTAACACATCATGATCCATGTACCTCAAAAACAGAACTACCCAAATCACTTACTAACATTAACTAACACTTAATATATTTTATAGTGTCATCAAATTAGAATCCTAGAAGTCTTATGGTGTAATCCAATGGTGGTTTTTTGATGAAAAGGTGTAACCCTTAACTTAGAATTATTATTTTCTTTATTTTTATAACTCATTAATGTATTATTAAACCATTATGATATAATCAAATTAGTGACTATGCTATAAAAATATATTATTATGATTATTTTTTCACATTCTCGTAACCTTTTCAATCCTATGGGGAATAAAAACATTGTTCGCGCATACTTGATGACTACCGCCCCCCACAAAGTGAAGTGTTTCGTTATCCATCACTACCACACAAGGATAGTTATTATAATGGATTTAATTAATGTATATTATATTCATGATATATTTATTATTATTATTTAATTATAATATATTGCATACCTTTTTACCCTTTTACCAGGTAAACAATTATAATATTTCTTCTGGATACGTGTGGACTACCACTTCTACAAAGAGATCTGATTTGTTTTTCATATCCAACATTAATGTATAATTATAATACTTTTTTTAGTTTTAAAAAATGATAATTCTATAATTATTAAAATTTATTATATTAATTAAATAATAAAAATTTGACCTTGGTCGACATATAGATGTTTTCTTGAGATTATGAACCAAACATCCTCAAAACGACCAATATGCAATTAAGTATCTGAACAACTATATAAGGCATGGTATTAAATTAAATAAATGAAATACCAAAATGTTAATATATATTAAAAGGTTTTTTATTCAAGTATAAATTTAATTTTATTAGTTATAAAAGTAATAATTAAGTATGTGGCGAGTCATATTTGGGGTAATGGATTTTTTAACTCAACTTTCATTAGGTTTTATTACTTATTAATTGTTTATGTTATGTCAAAATTATGTGTAAAATGAACTATGATTACATTATATTTCAGTTCCTAACTTTTTATGTTTAATTAAATTTTCTATAAATAATAACTTCACTAATTAATTATCAAGTTAATGTTATGATATTTGTAAGGGTTTCTCGTATCACTTTTGTTTAGGTATGACATATTCCATATTAAACATATAGTTATTTTGTGTGGTATTTATACTAACCCTTTTATAAGTTATATAATGAATCTATTTATATTCAAATTATTTGAAGTTTCATTTGATGTTATTACGTTTACAGGTTTGTGGTTTAAAAACTACCAAAGCGGTAAAGGGTTTATTTCACGATCTCATCCTTATTCAAGATTATTTATATTAATGGCTCAATTGGATTGATTATATGATATTTTTATATTAAACATAATTTATTTTTTTATCTTGTGAAAATTTATAGTTTATTAAATTATAATTTCAATTTTTAGCTTCTTTTGAATTCAAAAATAATTAAATGAATGTTTTAATATAAAAAAAACTATTTCAATTCAGTCCAAAATTATTTTTGTTCATGTTGATATTTTATTTAAAATATTTTTATTATTATAAAATGATTAATTAATTTAATTTTTACCATTTTAAAATTTTATATAAAAATGTTTAAATTGAATATGTTTTTATCTTTCTAAATTAGGTACTTTTTACCAAAGATATAAATAAATTATTGCTTTTAATTTTTATTGCATGAACATATTTTACCACCATCATGACTATATTTTAAGATGAATATTCCATTATAAGTTTCAATGGTTCATTCAAAATGAAATTTTATCCTAATATCGTAGAATTTTTTTTAATTTAATATAAGTGTTTTCAAAATAAATATTTTATTTTTTTCAAGAAATATTCCATTAATATAGTTAAATTATTTTAATTAATTTTAACATAATTTGATGAATTTGATGATTTAATGCGGATATAATCTATTTATACCATCATCTATAATAATATATATCGATTAAGATTATGTTATATCTATTGATTAGTGTAAATATTAACATTTAATATGTTTTTTTAATAAGAATGTTTATATTGATTATGTGTTGAATTGTTACTCACCCGGATGATATTATGATTGTGTTGGGATTTGTAAGTGGAATGTGGGGGCCATTATATCTACATGATTTATCGGTAGGTCTCATGAGGCAAAAAAATTTGGGTATCAGGTGTATGAATTCCCAATTATTTATATTGTATTGGTATGAGGCATTGATGTATGTATATGATATCTTTGCACCAGGACATGATGGTATAATTATATTTTCCATTATTTTTAATTTCATTATTATAAATCAATTTATTGGTATCATTGTGATTAATTATGTTCTAGTGTAATCAAATAATATATTCAACTTTTATGATATTATTTATATGGTTTATTTTATTATTATTTACCTATCTCATATTGTTATTTATAAATTTTTTCTATGATAGCCTCTATAGTATTCATTTCCTTTCAGAGAATATAATTTCTACATTATTTATGTTTTCCTTACCTCATGATACCAATAAGGCATATATGAATGATTTCAAGGATATACCTGAATAAATAATTATGTTCTCGCTAGAATGTTAACGTTTTATTTCATGTTTTCAAATGTAATATGATAGTCATGTATGTATATATCTTCCAATGACTACTAGACTATTTGATCCTTTGGGATTATATCCCTTGTATCTTGTGAATATGTAGTAATATCACCACTGGATATATGTTTCAGGAGTTGGCTCATTACCTTTCGTGTTAATGGAAGTTCAATAAGATCCTTGGGAATTAGATTTTAGGAAAATATTTTAGATAAAAAAACCAAATGATATATTCTAGGTATATGTATATTGATAAGGCATTATAATTATGTTGTATAAAAGTGGATATTTTGTTGTTTTACTAGAAAATAAATCCCTATCTAGATACTGTGAAGAGGATATGAATATGGCAGTGATGCACCTAGTTGTAACAACTCTAAAAGTGGTGGATTGGGTATTAACTTGATCATAAACAGTTCAAGACAAGTGGTTAAATGGATTAAAATATGCATAGACACTCATGGGGGGATAATTTTTTGTTAATTCACATTTTATTCATGAAACATTATTATGAATGAGAGGATAGAACATATTGAGATCTACGACATTACCTAGTTTAATTTCATGAACATAAAGTGTTCTAGGCTGATAAGTCAGTGGTTTATCATATGTTTTAAGGCATATATATCTTTTTTTAGAGTTTATATGAAGATATTTAAATACGATTAAGGATATTTTGGGAGACATTTATGGGAATATAACCCTTTGGTTTTGTATTTTTTCTTGGAAAATGGTTATCTTAAGGGTAATGATTTTATATTTTTTAGACATATGGTAAACAATATTGATAACATTTATGAATAATATGACCATTGAGGTTAATATGGTTTATGTTTGTAAAATGGTTTTTATATTTTTGGAACATAAGTTTTATCATAATGATAAACAAGGGATAAAAATTGATTTGGTAACTAAGTGAATAATGTTTCTTTTTTAATAATAAAATATTATTGGGATATATTATGTGATAAGGTAAATATAATTTTAAGAATAAGTATTGAGTTAATTTATGGAGTCATATATGATTTTATTGTGGTTTTATAGTGATTCATGTTATTTTTAGAAGGGATTTTCATTTTTTATGATCATGGTTTTCACATGTTTGGTTTGTGCAATTATTAGATACTCTAGGTAGTTTGAGGGTAAATTTTAAATTTTATCATACAAAAAAATATTTGATCAAATATTTCGTATATCGGGGTTTTGAAATTTTGTAGAAATATTTTTTAAGATTCTTAAACATAACTATTTATTTAATGGTTTATGTAGAAATTTGGGTGTTATTATTAATGTAGTTAATATTAACGTATTACTTTATCATATGAATATTCCTCCATATTGTATAACATGTGCTAATAATTTTGGATTTAATAAATAACTAGAGAAATACGAAATGTATTTTCAATATTTTATGGATACTTTGACCCATTGAATTATATTTTTAGTGCTCCATGTAAGAAAACATTCATCATGAATATTCATTTCATGGAGTAAGAGAAGATATTGAAATAGAAATTTATCAAAGCATAACCAAAGGACTAGTATGTTCTTATGAAATATAAATAAATAAAGTAATTATATTTTCTTATGTTTCTTATCATGATAGTAAATAATCTCTCAACTCTCTGTAAACAGATATTGAAATAAATATTTTATCCTTTTAAATTATTTTTTGATAAATTGATGGTCTTTTTTATCCCTTGTCTATTTATTATCATGGGGTTATTAAAAATTTCATGATCATGTTTTATATCACTATTTATTGTTCCTATAATATTATTTTTCTCCTCCTAGTCTATGTTTTCATTTATTTCTAATTTTATCAATAAATGGGATCTCCGTTATTTGTTATTTTAATTAACCTTTCTGTTTCACACCTCCCCTTTTCAAAGAATGTTAAATTATTTATATATAATATGTGGATTTCAAAAAAATGTATTTTCAAATATTAGACCCTTTATTACTAAGAAAAAAATATTGAGAACAATATTAATTCAATTTTTGAATATTTCAAAAATAAATATTTAAAAACAGTTATAATATTAATATTTTTTTTAACATGCAACACCGAGCATTAAGCAAACTAAGATATACTATAAAATTATTATTATTTAAATGTGACCATTATAACCATACAATTAAATTGGTGGTATTAATAGGAGTAACCAAATTATAAAGAATATATATAAAGGTTTTATATAATGAAATCTTTTTTATTAATCATAATTAAAAAGTAGCCACTTTTCTTTAAAATCATTTTATGCTTCAGAAAAACAATTTCCTCAATAAAAGATTGTATTAACTTTTGGGAATTTATATTATAGCTAATTCCCAAAATATTTTTGAAATTATATTTTAATTAAATAATATAAATTTTTAAATCACCATGTAAATATTAGTTTAGGCTTAATTTCTATGGTTTTTTAAAAAATATTTATTTTTCCATCAAAAGTGAAAAATATTGATTTCTGTAAAACTGTCATTTATTTTTTTTAGCTCAAATAATTTAAAATTATCATTAAATATTTTATTTTTTCTATATTATAACAATATCTATTTTATCAAAAATAATCTAAAAAATTATATAGGAATAAACATTATATTTTATTTTCTTATTTTTTTTAAAACACAATTTTATAGAAACTGTTTTTCCTTGAGTTTTATACATTTATAATAAAATTTATTTATTTAAATTATATAAATTTAATTTTTTAAAACTTATTACATATTTAGAATATGTATTTTTAAAAAAATTAAATATTTCTATTTCATTTTGTTTTTATGAATAGTAAGTATGGTAAACATTTATCACTATGGTAAAGGGTAAATAGGGTAACTAAGGGTAAATATAATGTGAAAAGGCTATAAAATCACCATAACACCTTATATTAATCTATTTTATGGGTTTAGTTCTACAAAAACCAAAAAAAATTAATTAATGAAATTTTGGTTCCAGATAAATTTGTTAAATACCATTATATTATATTAAATAAATAATAACTTCAAAATGTCACTTTCTTAAATTTAATATCACTAATTTGTTTTTACAATGATAAAAAAAATTTATGAATGGTTATAAAAGTTTCATTTATTTATTTTTTAATATTTTTTATTATGGTATTCAATTTTTATTTTTTAGTGATGAAATAATTTCCTTAAATGCTTACATAATGTCGACACAGTGCTTATGCAAGTAATAAAAAAATCAAATAAATAATATTAAAAATAGTAAAAATTATATTTATTACTCTCTATTATGGAGTACCATGAATTTATTAGAAAAATATATTTTATTATTAGATTTTTAAAATTTTATATTTTATTTAAATTACTATATTTATATATTATTAATGTCAAATTATGTGAATAGTCCTGAAAATCACTTTAATGTGTTTATATTAAATAATATATTCTAAAATAATATAAAATTAATTTAAATTTTATAATTATCCTGTAATGGGTCAATTTTACTTTTATAGTTACTTTCATAACCCTAGCTGTGTGAAAATTTTGTTATCGCCATAATTGTTAAATAGGGTTGACATGGTTTAAAACTAATAAAAATGGTTAAAACCCCACCAAAACATGAATAAATTGTATTTTATGATCCTATGTATAGTTTTATTCATCCTAACTTCAAAATATATCAATTCAGTTCCACTAGAACATGAATATTAAATTATATTAATTTAATACTTTACGTAAATCCAAGGGTGTCCCTCTCCTCTATTATATAAGGACACCACCCATTCTCTATTCCTCCCACTTCATGAGAAATATATATAAAAACATATATTCCCAAACCACTTACTGAAATTACCACCCAATTTTAGATGTTTATTATCATTAAAATACCAAACTAGAAGTCTTATGTTTTAATTAAAAGGTTGTTTTCCGACGAATATGTATATCACTAAACTGGTCATTTTCATTTTATTTCTTTGTATAAATCCATTGAATCTTCCTAAACCAGGATGATAAATAACATAAGTATCTTCAATATTCTGAAATGTTATTATGATTATGTCACAACCCTTTCTCATCTATATTTCCATCCTATCGGGAATAAGAACATCATTAGTCTATATGGAATACTATGTCCATGAAGCGACTATTTCATTTTTCATATTCATATCAAAAGGATGGCTATTATAATCGATTTAATGAATATATTTATATATTCAGGATATAATTATTATTCTACAAAGGAAAAATATTGATTACCTTTTTACCCATGTTGCATTAAAAAATTATAACATTGCTTGTTCTTATGTGTGGAATAATACCACTACTAAAGCAATGTGATTTTTTTAAATAACTAATTTCATGGATAATTATTAAATCGAGTTTAATTAATAAAAATTATAATTAATAAATGTTTAATACTATAAATATAATGTATCCATGATCCATTTGACCATGGTTAACCTATAGATTGTTTTTACAAATACAAATAGAACATCTTCAGAATGTCCAACATGAATTTTAAAAAATGAATAACTATTTATGTCAAGGTAATAAATATAATAAAAGAAAAATTAATAAATAAATTAATATAAAAAATGTTCTCAATTGACTATGAAATTAATAAATTGTTATTATACATGAGATAAAATATGTGTGTGATGACTCGAACTTGAGGTAAGGGGTTACTTAACTAAATTTAATTTCATTGGGTTATATTATTTATTCATTTTCTATTTAATATAAATATTATGCATATAAGGATCAATTATTAGTTATTATTTTAATTACACTTTTTATGTAGATTTACAATAGATACACATAATCACTACATTGATTAATTCTCATATAAAAGTTATGATAATTATAATGGTTTCTTATGACACTTTTGTTTCCGTGAGATATATATAATATTCAAAACTTTTTTATTTTGTATGGATTTTATAATTTCAATTTCTTGTTTAATATAATTAATATCTTGATTATAATTTTATTTACTGTTTCTTCTAAATTTACCTCTTTCATGGGGTTAGGATTCAAAAATTGACCAATGTAAAAATATTTTGTTTCAAAATCTCATTATTATTCCATATTTTTATGTTTGTGTATATGTGAGATAAATTATATGATATTTATATATTAAACCAAATATATTTCTTTATAAATTTTTTTTTGTTTTCCAGTATTATTTCAATTTTTTACCTTATTTTGATATCAAAAATACCAAAATAATTGTTTAATTGAAAACTGACTTTTTTCAATTTGGTTGAGAATATTATTCTTATGTCATCATATTTTCTTAAAAATGTTTTCATGAATTTTGTTTATATCTTCCAATTATTTATTAATGTAAATTTTACCCTTATTTAACATTCTATAAATGTTTTAAAATTAATCTTCTTCTTATTTTTTGAAAAAGGTACCTTTTAGAAAAGTTATAAACATAATATTTATTTTATCTTTTACCACATGAAAAACAATTCCCTCCATCATAACTATTCATTAATATGAAACATTCATTTCAAATTTCCATGATTATTTTTAAATAAATTTTTTTCTTCGGTATTCTATAGTTGTTTAACTTTAATAAAATTGATTTCAAAATAAAAAGGGTATTTTCCACAAAAACTATTCTAATAATCATTTTAAAGTATTTTCAAATATATAAACATAATTTAATGAATCATATTATGTAATTAGGATATACTAAATTGATTACATCAACCATATTACCCTATATAACTTATCATAATGTTACATTTCTTTATTGGGAAAATATTTATATTTCATAAGTTGGTTTTTCAATGGGAATTTATATGGTGATTATTTATTAAATTATTATTCACCCCTTTTCATATGATGAATGAATTAGGCTTAGTATGTTACATGTAGGTCAAATTATATCCTCTTGATTCATTATGAAACCATTTATTATTATCCATGTGATTATTTAGGTTCCAATTATTTCCATTGATATATCCCCATTTTATAATATTACTCATATGGTATATTTCATTATTATTAATTTATATAATATTATTCATGGTTTATTTATTTACTGATATGCCATAGTGTATGATTTTCCATAATAATAATTTGAGTACACCCTTTATTATGTATTCTTTTCCCAGGGATTCCAATATGGGATATATGAATGATTTTAGGGTTGTACTTGAAGAAATAATAAACTTCTCACTATAGTTTTAAAGTTTTATTTCATGTTTTCAAATATAAAGGGGGAGTAATGTTCGTATCTAATTTCCATTAACCCCTAAATTATTATATCCTTTACGATGAAATCCCTTGAATTTTGTGCCAATGTAGTAGGATAATCACCAACTTGGGATTATTGTAGTCTATTTGTTATATTTGGTATCAATGTTTGTTTACAAGGACCCTCGGGAACTAGATTTAGGAAAACATTGATTAGAGAACATAACCCTATAATTGAGTATAGAAATCATTTTGTGTGTAGGGTAATATCATGAAAATTTAGAAATATATATATTGTTATTTTTTATAAAATACATCATTGTCTGGATATTGGAAATCGGTTGTGATTATGGAAAAAATTTACATAGGGGTAAAATTCTGAAATGGGAGGACTGGGAATTAAATCGATAGTCACTAATACACCATGAGTGGGCCTAAGACTATACACATAAATGAAAACTTCTATGGGACATTTTTGGGTTAATTATAATTTTATTTTTGATCTATTATAATGAAAAAATAGTATACAACCTATAGAAACCTATGATATACCATAGTGATAAAAGATAAAAATAAATTGTCTTGGTTTAATAAGAAAAAGGTTGATCATAAGTGTAATGTAATAGATAGCACTTTTAGACTTTATGTGATGGGATTTCAGTATCATTAAAATTATTTTGGGAGACAATTATAGGAATATAACTCATTGGTTTAGTATGATTTTTTGTTAATAGGTTATTTGAGTAAGAATGATTTTATATTTTTTGGATATAAGTTGAAACATATCGATATCCTTTAGGTTTAATATAACTAGTGATGTTAATATAGATAATTCCTATAAACATGGTATCATATTTTTGGAGTAAATATTTATTTTTTATAGATAGCCATATGATTAAAAATTAATTTGGTGACTATGTCAACAATCTAATTTTGGACTAAGTACACTATATTTAGAACATTATATGATTGAAGTAATCATAATTTGATGAATAAATATTTATTTATTTCATAGAGGGAATTTTTTTTCAACTTGTATGTTGATTTAGGTTATTTTGGGAAAGTATTGTAGTGTTTTAAGATCAATGTATTCACATTTTTTGTATGTGACATTATGAGCTTCTTTATGTTGCTTGGGGATAAATTTTAAAGATGATTTTGGAAAAAATATGTGAATAAATATTTCATATTTTTTGGTTTTAAATTTGGTTATAGATATTTTTTATGTTTCCTAAAGTTAACTATTTATGAAAAGGTTTTAGGTTACAATTGAGTGTTTTTTTTTGATATTTTAGAGATTAATGTATTATTTCATCCTATGAATGTTTTTCCATATTGACTAACTACCTCAAACCGTTTTAATTTTGTTAAATATATAGTGATAGAAGGAGTGCATTTTCATTATTTTAACGATATAATGATCCATAAAAAGAAAATTATAGTGATTTATACATCCAGAATTCATCTTGAATATTCATTTCTTGGAGTATTATATGAGATAAAAATGAAATTTTATTCAAGGACGACCAATAGATGAAATTATTCTAATGAAATGAAAATAAATCAAGTATATTTTCTCATGTTATTTATATTGATATTAAAATTATATATAAAATCTAGGAAATGAATACGAAAATAAAAAATTTATCCTCTTACCTTATTTCTGATAAATTAATGATCTTCTTAACCATGTACTGATTCATGGTTTTGTGGTTATTAATATTATCATGATTATGTTATCTATCATTATTAATTAGTCCTATATTGTTTTTTTCTACTCCATGTCCATATTTTCACATCATATTAATATTATACTTATATGGAGACCTGATTATGTTTTATTTCAGGTAACCATTATTTTCCCACTTCCCATTTTCAAATAATGTTTTATTATCCCTCTCTACGATGTGGAATTCATCCAATGTATTTAAAAAAATATGACCATTGATTAGAGTGATAAAAATTACAAAGTTGTATTTAATTTACATTGGGATAATATAGCACCCCAAAAATTTAGTTCAATATAATAATAAGCTCGATATCCTGTTGAACATGCAACACTCATCTTTAAGTGAACTGTGATATATTAAAAAAAATTATTATTTAAATATGAACACTATAACATAACCATAAAATTGATGGTATAAATAGGAAAACTACATTATGAAATTTTTTTATAATGTTTTCCTTTAATTAAAATGTCTTGATTAATTTGGGATAAATAAGTAGTTAATTTTAAATAAATATGTTTTATGCTTCAAAAATGTGTTTTCTTGAAAAAAAGTTTTTCTTGTCAATTGTGTGTAGAAATTATAATTAGTGTCTACTATATTTTAGAAATTTTATTCTAGGTAATGGGTATAATTTATTAAATAGTAATTTAAATATTATTTTAGGGTGAATATGTGGGGTTTTCGGAAAATATTTATGTTTTAGTGAATAAGGAAAATACCAATTTTTGTAAATTTATCATTTCTATTATTTAAATTAAATAAATTTAATGTAAAATTATTTTTTATATTTTTTAAGGTAACATAACATTCATTTTATTTATAATAATATTAATAATTTTATTGGAATTAACATTATATTTGATTTTATTTTTTTTAACATGATTTTATTAAAAATATTTTTCATTGCATATTATGAATTTATTTTAAAATTGATTTCTTCAAATTTTATAAATTTAATTTTGGAAAATAAATTTTATTTTTATAATTTTTATTTTAAAATTAGGTAAAAATTTTATTTCATTATAATTCATAATGAATATTAATCATGGAAAAAAAATATCACCACGATAAAGAGTAAATCTTGTAATTAAGGATAAAAATAATACAAAATGTATTTAAAATCACTATAAAACATGAATTTAAAATATTTTATGAGTTATTTTTCTTATCCCTATAATATATTTGGATATTTGGATATTTGGTTCCATTATCCCATGATAAAGACGTTTTTATTATTTTAATTGAATAATAATTCCAAAATGTATCTTTCCAGATAATAATATCTCTAATAATATTTCATAATGTTAAAGAAATTTTATTAATGGATGGAATAGGCAAATTAAATTTGAATAATTTTTTTATTATGTAACTCATTGTTCATTTTTATTGATAAATAATTAACTAAAATGAATAGGCAATACTCACAAAGTTCTTGTTCAATTAGTAGAAAAATTCAAGTAAACAATTTAAAATAAAATTAGAAGTAGTATTTTTTGAGTGATTAATGGTGGCTCATTAATATTTTCGATATATATAATATATTATTACTATTTGAAATTTTAATACTCATGTTACATTACATTATTGATATTTTTTGATGTCAAGTTATTTGAATAGTCTCAAAAATTACTTTAATGGTATTTTATGTTAAATAATATTTTGTTAAATGATTTCAACATCATAAAAATAATATCCTTATCCAATTGAATGTGATATGATTTATAACATTTACCTTTTTACACTTATGGGAATATTTTCCTTTTATAGTGACTTTATTTCCCCCTAAAGTGTTAAAATATTATTATCATAGTAATCATTATATTGTGTTTATAGGGGTATAGACTAATAGATAAGTGATAAAACATATCTTACACTTGCATAAATTTTATTTTTTGAGAATATTTAAACTTTTATTCACCCTTGATTTAAAATACATCAATTATCTTCTACTTCCTCCTGATAAATATAAAATATTATTATAATACTTTGAGTAATTCCATGAGTTCCCCTCTTTACACTAATATAAGGACACCACTCATCCACTCTTACTAAGAATTCATTATCCATGAATTTTAACCAATATCTACCAAAATAACTTCCAAAAAGTCATACCCGCTTCTTATATGTTTATTATCAAAAAATGTATATTCTAGAAGGCTTAATGTTTAATCCAAAGTTGGTTTTCTGAAGAATATATATAACCATTAATTGTGAATTTTCATTTTATTTCTTATTCTACCGAATTTAAATATTTTTAAATCATTTTGTTATAATTAAATTATTATTAATACTATATCTAAATTTTATTAGGATTATTTTACAACACATTTTTATCTTCTTTTACATCCTATGGTGAATGAAAACATTATTTGTGCATATGTGTCGACTACCACCTCAACGAAGTGCTGTGTTTAATTTTTCATCAACATGTACAAGGATAGTCATTATAATGGATTTAATGGTTAAATATATATATATATATATAATAATTGAATAATTATTATTTTATTATAATATATTACCCACCCTCATACCCTTCCACTTGTTAAAATTGATAACCTCGCTCGTGTGTACATGTGCACTACCACCCCCATGAAGCATTCTGGTTCCCTTTTCATGTATTACATTCATTGATGATTCTAAAAGATTATTTAATATATTAAAATTATAACTATTTCATGATTAATATTATGGATATTATGGAATCATTACCCCATTTACCATGATCAATCTACTGAATTAGTTTTGTGATTATGAATTAAACATCCAAAAAATGTCTAAGTTGAACAAAACTAATTTAACAACATTATAAGGAATATTATAAAATAAAATAAAATTAATAATATTAAGTTAATACAAATGAAAAGGTTTTCATTAATTCATAAAGTTAATATAATTTTAATATACAATAGATAAAGAGTATACATGGTGAGTTAGACTTCACAAAATGGGTTTCATAACTCAATTTCATTTCATAGGGTAATATTACTTATTTATTTGTTTATGTTACGAAAATATTATGTGTATAATGACAAATAATTTATTTATTATTTTCTTCCAAATATTTTATTATTATTTACATTCGTTACACATAATGACTTTATTTATTAATTATCACTTCAATTCTACAATCCTTGTAAGGATTTCTCATCATACTTTGGTTTTTATGAGACATATTCCATATTCAAAACTTATTTATTTGTTGTGATGTTTATAATAACCCTTTGATATTTTATTTTCTGAATATATATCTATTCATGTTATTTAATTTATTATTTTTATTTATTTTTTTCATCCAATTATGATTCAAAACTGACCAAACATGTAACATTTTATTTCACAATCTCATCCTTATTCAGAACTATTTGTTTTGTTTTCATTGGAGGAATCATATGATAATAATTTGATAACAATATATTTTATTATTATATGGTTATTTTTTGGGTTTTCAGGTATTATTTTCATTTTACATTCTTTGTAACTCAAAAATAAATAAAAAATTACCTTTATTTGTTAATTTAGTCCGGAATATTTTTATTTTTTTTCACACTGTTTTTAAAATATTTTGAAAAATATTTTTAATATTATCCAATGATTGATAAGATTATTTAATATTAATTTCTAACATATTATAATTAAAAATTAAATGTAATCATCGTTTTATATGAATAAGGTACTTTTTACCAAAGATATCGTTGGAGTCATTGTTTTAAAATTTACCACATGAATGAATTTTACCCCTATTACTAATCTTATTTAAATTAAATCTTAATTTATATGTTTCAATTTTTATTCTCAATAAAGAAACATCCCTAATATTCTATAAACTTTTAGATTTTAATATATATGTAGTCTCAAAATGAAAAGGGTATTTTCCTAAATACATCTTCGAGTGTTATTTTAAAAATATTTTCATTTATGCCAATATAATTTGGTAATCTTATGTCTTATAGAGGATATAATCTTCTAATACCATCTTCAATATTACTATGGATGGATTAATATCATCTTATATTTATTGATTGAAAAAATATTAACATTTAATAGGCTAGTTTTCAATACAAATGTATATGTTAATTGTGTAATAATTTATTATACTCCACATTAATGTGATAAATAAATTTGTCATAGTAAAAGATTTTAGGGGCATGTTATAGCTCTTTTATGCATTGATACGTCTCCTAAGACAAACTATCTTGGGTATTTGGTGTATGAATTATTAATTATTTATGAAATCATATCATGAGTCCGTGAAGGTACGTTCATGATGCATTAGAAGAAGTTCAAGATGGTATGATTATGATGTCTGACATTATGCATTCCATTATTATGAAACAAATTATTTTTACCAATGTGATTATATATTTTCCTATGTAATCCATTGATATATTCCCTCTCTATGATATTAATTATATAGAATACTTGATTGTTATTTATGTCTCTAATATTATTCATGTTTTATTTATTATGTGATATCCTCTGTTTTGTGATTTCTATTACTAATAATATGATCTCTCCATTTATTTTTCTTTCCATTCTAATGATACAAAAAATTATCTTTGAATTATTTTAGGGATATACTAAAATAAATTTAAATGTAGACATCAGAATTTTAATATTGTATTTCATGTTTTCAAATGTAACGCGACAATCATGCATGTATCTAGTCTCTGAAGTATGTTAAACAACTTTATCCTTTTGGATGAGATCCCTTGTATCTTGTACGAATATAGTATGATAACCACATGTTCCAAAATTCTAGAGTTTGGTTTTTACATTAGATTTGTCCCTTAAAAAGTTCATTGAATCTCTGTACATATTCCATCATCCAAAATATATTCTGTATAACTAGTTCACTTCCTCTAGAACGTATATTTTGTATACAAACCCACCCTTATGTTTTCATCAATTTATCCTTTGGAATGTGGATGTTCCCCAAGACCATGCATCCTGATAATCCAATTTCCACATTCCCACACATAAAAACAAAATTTATAATTTTATTAGTTAATATGGTTCCACATTCCAAAATTTGGACAAAAAATTTGTAGGTGACTATATCTTTACCTGGTTATAATAAGTATAATTTCTAGAGCCTAAACTTTCAAAAACCCAAACACTTGACCAAAAAAATAACTTACACCAAAACCTCATAGATTGATAATGACGTGGATGAAGAATTTATTATACGGATTGATTTCATTAGGATACTAATAAATATTATGTTTATAAGGCATTACATTAATTGAAATATTTGATATTACATAGGTATTATAGAATAAAAATATTATTCAAGAGGATTTCCAAGAGGAATGTTGTGAACTGAATATTGGGTTTTGTGTGGAGGATCTGGGTAATCTCATCTTTTTCCTTAATTTATTTTTCTAACTATTTTTATTCCTTTTTAATAATTATATTTTTATTATCATTTTATTTTTGGGGTCACTTCTATAGTTTAATTTTTATGTTATTATTGTTTCTCTAGTTATTTATAATGGTTAGGATTTGGATATTGGTAGGTAGTTAGATAATGAATGATATATGTGTTATTATAATGAGTTCATGAGTTGTTAAATTTGTCTGATGATCTTATTTTATAAATATAGGTGAATGATAAATAAATATTTCATTAATGTTGGAGGTGATAACATGATATCGTGTAACGTTTCAGTTTATTTTGACAGTGTTATCATTATTGTTGATAAGGTTGAGTTTGTAGGATCTATGTGTTTTATGACACATTTTTTGGATTTTATGAATCATTATTATTGGTATATAGAGGTTTCTGATTGTATGTGGTTTTAGTTGGGTAACTTGTTATTATAATTTTCAACGATGTGTAATTTGACAGAAGTTGCCCAAGGTTTGGAGGGAGATAATTTTGTTCATCCATTCATTACTAGCGTCATACACCTCATTTGTGGTTGTATATGTCCACTATTTGTTGTTTAACGATTAGTTAGAATGGATATAGTAGGAGTGAGTGTGATGTGTTGGTGAATGAATCTTTTTTCTATTATATGACCTCCTAGATATTCAATTACATAGTAGCGGTAATGATAAACATACCATTATTCCCATGTGAATATAGATAAATTTTGGTTAAATAAGAGGGTTTGTATTTTTATTTCATGTAAAAAGATAAGGATATTCATATGCTCAACATTAAATGTAAATATAAATGACTGTAATGATCTAGGAGTAGATTAACGTGAATTATGTGATGTGAATTTATTAATGACCAAGATCTATTATCAAATGACAGTATCATTTATTTAATTGTGGAAGGTTTTTTTAAATTAATTTGAAAAACATTATGGTGGAACTCATGTTATTTGAGGTTGTACCATGGATTGTATAGATTAAATTATTTTTTGGGAAAAGGATAAACAGACTATTAGTGCTATATTTAGTGATAAACCATTAATCAAGAAGATATTTACAATGAGGAAGGGTGGAAGTGATGAAATAGTGAAATCTGATTATTATTTTATTAAACATAGACATATGAAATTGATGTATTTTTAATAATTTAAGTTTATATATATTGGTAAGTTGAAGTTCCCTACTTACATTCCTATAAATCATTATTCATTATTTTCAAAATAAAGGTATATAAAATCTCTTATATAACTACAAAATATATCCCTTTTAATCTTGATACTAAGTAAATGAAGAGGGGTTTAAGTGATTCTTTAAAGATGAATGCATATATTGTTAACCATTATTGGGATCGTGTGAACTTAAAATTAGTGATTACTTTATCCAAATAGAGTATGAATTATATGTGTTGTTGTGTTGTTATGTGTTTGCTTTAAAATATTTCCTATGTCTAAGATAGTGACTTTATTTTGATTTTTTAATGGTCATGTTGGGTTGTGTGGCCTATTTTACTCTTTAATTGAAGTGGAGTTTTGTAAACTGTGTTAATTTTTCTTTAAAATTGGAGAACCATTTGAGGTCTTATATCGGGTTATATAGAAGGATTATCAGGAATTGGGTTTGAAACGTATTTGTTACTGTTTAACCTAGATATTTTAAGCCTATATTATTAATTTTGAATCCAAAATGTTTTAGTGGGGATGTAAAGTGTTGTGGCATTAATAGTTAACTTTTTTCTAATTATTTGGTAAAGAATGATTCATATATTTTTATAGGGTTTGTTAGTAAACCCTTGTGGTCCATCAACATGGGTGAGATGTTATGGTAATGTTTTTTGTGACATAAAATTAATATTTTGTTAATAGTGATGGTGACATAAATATAGTTCAGGGTAAATAGGTATGTTATAATTGTTTCAGGATCATTAGAGAGTTACTCATAATGAGAAATATCTAGATATTATATATAGGAATGACCATGTGTATGTATATAGGGTGATGTCAATTTTTACATTTAATTGAGATATCTATTTCACATTTCTTTGGAAAAATAGTTTTGTTAGAGTCTAGAATATTTATTTATGGTTTATTTTTATTGATGAATATTTTTTTTAAATACATGTTTCAGCTCGATGTTGTGGTAGATCCCCTTAAGGATTGGAAAGACACAACTTCATTTTAAAATTCCATTCAAACCTCCAGTTGATTGGAATAATGGACTATTAATGGGATTATCTTGAAAAAATTATAATATTAAGTACTAAATCATATCAGAAATTGGGTTGTCTTAGAGGTATATTATGTCATCGGTTGAATAACTTTGATCAATGATATGAATTTTTTTAGAGGTTTATTACATGTTAATGTGTTGTGAGAAGTTGGTGTGGTGGTCTGAATAGGTTTTCCACATCGTGAGTAATTGATTGTATGATGTCTTATAAAATTCATATCCATAGAGGTTTGTGAATGAATAATTACATGTTGATTAATGATGAGAGCCTAAATGTGAAAATGGATGTCTTTTTCATATAAGAAATTAGAAATGTGAGGTTTATGGAATGGGGGGATGTTTTTCATGCGTATTCATTATCTTGAGTGGTGTTATCTAAAGTCTTATTATGTTAATTGGGTAATCTAGAATATAGTATGTGATTGATATGGTGAAAATTCATGGTTATTTTTAGTACCTATTTAATTTTAAATTCCATTTTACACCATGGGATTGTGGAATTAGATCATTCATAAGTATCTATTTCAACCCTAAAATGGTTAGAATATAGTAGATATAGATTCAAACATTATATTTAATTTACATTCCTTAATTTATTTATATATTTAAAATATTATCAGGGTTATGTTTGGGTTATTTTATTTTCTAGGATAAAAATATTAAAATATGGGTATGATGTTGTGACATGGGTTTATCAGATTCTCATGGATGTTTTCTTTATGTATTTTTTTCTTTAAAAGATTAGTTTTCTTTTTATGGATTAATTTTTTTTTAAATTAAGTAGGATGTAGTATCCTGGTTTCTATATGATAATTAATTAGATTACCATCATTATTTTTTTACAATTTGGATTAAAATGGATTTTTTGGCACTATTATTTATAAAATTGTGTGATTTAACTGTTTGTTTCAGAATCATGTATGTTTTATAGAAGAGACAATTTCATATGGAATCTGATTCCAATTGTATAAAAAATAATTTCTTTATTTTCTCTCAATGGTCAATGTCGTGGATGGACGATAAATCATTAGAGATCATTGGGAAGTCATTGGGAGAGGTATGGTTGTTTAATTTGATCTCGTTTATAAGTATATTTTATGTTATTTATATTTACAATTAAAGTGGATTTTATTTGAATTCATTCATAACCTCAAACATATATTAATGTTATTCTACTAACAAGACGAACAAGGGGTGTACTAATATCAGTGATTTGACCTACATTTCTAGAGATAAATTAAAGAGATATTTCTATGTTGTTATCATATTTTTTTTTCGAAATTTCACATTAGATTGAATTAAATTTTCGACCACATATTAAATTAAATTCATTCATGATACAAATCCAATTAAACCAAGAATTCAATGAACATTTTTATTTATTAAAAGTTGTCTTAGATATATGCTGTATTGAATTGAAACTTCTATATATGTTTTTTTGATTTTAACATTTCATTCATGTTATAATAATTATATCTATATAATCTTATCGTCAGTTTGAATATTATATTAAAAAAATTAGCCATTAGAGAATAAAAAAATTAGGTTTTAAGTCATTCATTGTGGTGGTAACTCTAGAAACAGGATGATGAGGTAGTGGAAAAATCTGCACAGTATGATCTTCGAATGGATAGTGGAGAAACAATCCATGTGGACCATTCCATTATTGAAAAAAATGTGTTTTACATAATATATACCATATGAGAACAACTAGTTGATATATATGATTAAAAAACACCGGGGGAAGTTGTGTAGTGGCTCAGTTGGACCACATCACATTGATAAAAACATTTGAATTTTCATATTTTCCTAGATTGGATAAAGATGGGTGAGGTGTCTGCTGAGGTAGTATAGGGAACATGTGTTGGTATTAGTTGATTCATATATAACACCATCATTAGAAGATTGGATTTTTTATATGGGGGAATGTGTGGGGTTTATTTTAAGATAAAAAATTTTAATGTTCTCTTTTTTACATTTCAAGAATAATTAATCCTTTTTTGGAAACTTTTAGTGAATTTTATTATTTTAATTTGAATTGTTAATTTAAAATTATATGTTTGAACTCATGTCAACATGCCAATGTGTATAATATATGAAATACTTATGGTAATGGCATAGTTATGACCTAGTAATGACGTGTCATTCTCTTAGAGGTTATCTAAACTACTTGTAATGATGCTATAAACAATTTAGGATAGTGATGAGGGATTATTATATGGTTTTATTATAAGAAAATAGCCTTAATCCATAACATAATTTTGAGGTTTATATCAAGAATTCATTATCATACATTTTAAGGATCTTTACAGTTAATAGTTTTAGAGAATTATGTCACAAATCTTACATAATAAACCCCTACATTACAATGTAGACACTTCCACTCAGTATCTATTTTTTCACAATACTATAAATTTAAAATGAAAATTGTTTTTTTTATGAAAAATATTCATGAGTTTTAGCATCACATCATAGTTGTTTATACTCATCATTAAAATTGAAGAAAAACATTATAAAACATGGTATGATAAAAAAATTAATAAATTTATAAAAATATTAAAAGAACTTGTAATTCCACTTCAAAAATAATGGATCATATTAGAGAGTTTTTCTTTATCATAATTATCTTTGAGTTTAAATAATTGTTTACTTACACATGAAATCATATTTATTGAAAAGAATATTTTTATAAAATACATTATAAGAAAACAAAATGTAAAAATTAATATCATGCTTTTTTATTATAAAAAACATGACAAACCATCAATCATTTTCATAAAAACATACATTTTAACCCATAAAAGGTATAATCCTTACTTTAAAAAATCATTATATTAACATATAAAATCAAAATGGTTCCTTTAAAAATCAATAGAAATCATTAAAAAGATATGTAGATTCCATTAGACCTCATCTTTATAAAACCCATACAAGAACATTTTAAAATGGAATAAACTAATCAGTTAATTCCACCCTAATTCTCTAGAGAATAGAATAATCACCCAATTTATTGGAGAGCTATATTAGTCTCACAAATCATCATAAACAATTTCCAAGGACCATGAAATATATAATGATCTAATAATCTTTTATTTTCATCACCAAACTCATAAAAAAACTATGTTTCCCAATAGTAAATCATTTTGGGATATTGATATATCCCTCTTGTTTAAAACACTATTTTCAAAACTAAAATTCCCAAAACCAACAAGAAGATTGTATTTTTGATAAATATTTCATATGATCTTATTAAGGAATCAAATAATTAAATAATTTTTGGGCAGTGGAAAAATCAATTGTTTTCATATATGTTAAAATAGAGCATTTATTTTTTCCATTTGAAAGTATAGTAAAAAATTCTTATACAAAATACCTAAAAGCATTCCATTTTAAAACATTTTTAATAAAGAAATAAAGAGAAATAAAATTTCCTTTAAAACTTATTTATTTCATTATAAATGCATTTAGAAATTTATATTAATTATATGTACATGGAGGAAAACACTTTTTAAATTAAATATTTAAAACATTTAAAATTATTTTTTAAGGTAAAGTGTATATTATATTCAGGTTGTATGTAATTACTTAATCGCTTTATTTCAAGTCAGATGACTGAGAACATTTGGATTTGAAGTAAAAAATGGATTGGCTAGTTTAACTATGGTAAAAGGTTCACAGATAAATAATATTCATAATCTTGATAGATAATTAATTAACATTTTTTTATATTAAATATAATTTTATAACCATCCATGAAAATTTCACATGAAAAAAATTACAGCGCTTTGTGGAAGTGGTAGTCAATATGAATGCACAAATTTAGTTGTCATTTTTTAATCAATGAAAATGTAAGGTAATGGTTGATATACTATCTTTACATAATTAAAATTATTTCATTAATATCATATATATATATATATAATCCATCAAAAATCCAGCTTCCTGATGTGGTGAGGAAAAAATAAAATACAATGCTTTGTGAATGTGGTAATCCACATGTATACACAAACAATGTACTTATTTTACATATGATAGAAAAGAATATGAAAATGGCTAGTTAAATTATCATAATAATATTTCAAAAAAAGGAATATTTTTATTTTTTTATCTCATAAAATTTAAAAAATATTTAAAGCATTTATAAAGAAATAAACTTGAAATGGACCATTTTGGACTTAAACCTTCTCCTCGAATAACCTCTTAAGCTCACACATTAATTATTAAAAGTATAATATTTTGGTGAAAAATGACCTTTATGACCTGTATAGGTATTTTTGGTAGATATTGGGTCGAATAATTTCTAATATAGAGAGCTCAATAGTTATGATTGGGGGAGGAGATGGGGATTCCTTTTATAAGTAATGGGAGTGGTACCCTTGGAAATACATAATGTATTAAATAAATATAAGTTGATTTTCATTTTATATTGAGAACATGAAATAAAATCTAAGATGAGGAGAATCCTAAATATTTCACCCCTATATTAAGGTATGTCACCCTTTTTATTCCTTTTTGTGGCTAATGTATTTTGGTAATGATCGGAGGAGTTTGAGAGGGATTTGGAAAGGTTTGGAGGATTTTTTAAGGGAGCATTGTTTGAGTACGGTTTGGGGAGTCCATGAAAAATAACCATGTAACTATGTAGGTGGAGGAAGTGGTATGGACAAAATTTGTGCACGTTTTGTCTAACCATGTGAAGAAACCATGAGGGGTCTCTATTGGGGGATTAGCTTGCGCACAATTACAGCACATTTTTTTTACTAACCATGCGCGATAATTGTGTGCATCATTAAAAAGTGTTTTTTTAAGTGGGACCATATATAATTTTCCCTAAAGTCCTCGTCTCTTCTCATATATGAACCCTTTTTTTATTTATTCTTCTAAATAGTTGGAGGGGCTATCCCATGCAATTTGGAAGTGATTCGAAGGGTTTTTAAGGTGTGGTGAAGGTAATTCTCTTCTAGTAAGCCTTCTCTCTTGGATATTTATGGGCTTTCTTTAGATATAGTTCTACCTCTACTTTGGTTTTCTAGATCTACAGTGTTTCATATAGATCTAGGAATTTGTTAGCCTAAATTTTCATATAATGTCTTGTTGATGTTATGAAATGGGATCTAATGCGGTTTTGGTAGATTTTTCACTTGTATTTTTGGTGCGGTTGGGAGTTGGTCGATTTCACCGAAACCCTAAGGTAGGTGGTTTCTATCTCAACTCATTTTTTTAGAACTACAATCCATGTATTCAATTAATTGGTTTTTCTTAAAATTAATTTTTTAATGATGTTTTATACTTTACGGAAAATCCATTTGCGATGTTCTGTGTATTTTTGGCGAATATGGGTTATTGCGGTGAAATGTTCTTTGTTGTCGGATTTTAAAATATATATTTTAGAATTGGTAGAATGGGTTGATTTGTGAAAATGTATTTCAATTAATGTGGTTGGTTTATGGAAATGTTATATGGCATGGAATAAGTTTTAAAGGATTTTTTGGTTTTGAAATGGTTGTTGCATATTGTTGTGGCTTTCACTAGTGTATATGTTTGTAATTGGCTTAAGATTTTTATGTATGTATTGATTTTGGTGTGAAGTGTGCAGGGGGTAAAACTATATAAAGGTGATAGATAGTGTATGCATGGTCCACCATCAAATATATGTGGGTGTGAAGAACCACTATGTTAGTAAGGAGTGATCAAGATTGGACGAGAAGTTCCTCCATGATTGTTACACTAGGTTGAGTGTGTGAAACTTTATGGAAAAGTTTGATTATGTGTCTGGCTAAGAAAGATGAACATTTTGTGATAACATGTTATTGTAAAATGGATTGTGGCTTGTTGGTTGGGTTTACCTTCCATTGTGGGGATTCGGGTCAAAAATGCCTTGGTAAGGGTGTGTTTGGGTAGTTGGGAATTGTTTCACTCTTTAATGTTTTATATAAAGTCCTTTATATAACTTTTATAACGGTTTTTCCCTAGTTGTGTGTATAGGGAAATAATTTAGAGAAAACATATTGAGAATTATTACTCACCCCATTATTTTGAAATTTGGTGCTTTTAGATCTTTGGTATTCCAGGACATGGGTCAAGGTGAATCATCTCATTTTGCTAGCGATTCATCATGATACTTTGGTTGTATGGTGGTTCTTGGAGCATGGATCTTAATGTGGATACTTGGGGAGTGTCATGAATTATTTTGGGTCTTGTTTTTTATTTTTCTATTGCATACTCTGATTTTGGGATTCTTGTGATCTGGATGTATGGGATTAATGTAATTTTTATAGAAGAGTTTGGTTTTTTGGTTATCTCATGGTAATGTGTTATCATGGTTTACATTGTTGACATGAATAATATAGCTATGGTTGGTTATCCCATGTTTGTTTGGTTAGTTTTCTCTAAGGTAAAATCATTCCCCAATTGTTCTTAAATCCCTTAGCATTTATTTCCAACCTTTGGCGCCTTAGGAACGCCACATAAGGACAAGTATCATCTCACCAACTTCATAATCCAATGAGGAAGGGGTGGGATGTTACAAGTTGTATCAGTTTTTTTCATCCTTGATTTTAGGTCTGTCGAGTTCATTGTAATTGATTCTCAGTCTTGGTGTTAGCATTCATTCTTGGTCTATTCCACAAGTCAGAAAGGTATCAAGGAGTAGTATTTTCAAAACATGAAATGTATATCATAAAATGATGTAGATAACCATTTTATGTTGAACTTAATGTTACCAAGGAGTTGGGTACATAAGTGTTTTGGAGAAACATATAGGCATTGGAAGTATCATTTCTATGGGTGTATCTAATGAGATGAGCTTGACATTATTGGTAGAAATGAATTCCCACTATGATGCATATTTCATTAGCATAATGATTTATGTTTTTCTAAGGATATATGGATTATGGAAAAAATATAGAAATATTTTCAAATGTGATGATTTGAAATGTGGATAGTTGTGGTATTTTAAAAATCGGTCAATTTTTAAAACATGGTGGATTTTTCAATAGTTGTGCAACATTGGAAATGTAATATTATGGAAATCCTAGGTGTGATAATTGAATTGTAATTGAATTTAAAATTATAATCCTTTAATTTATAAGGGATTGATACTTATGGTTGTTGTTCTATTGATATAAATGGCACCGTGTAGGCATCGTAGAGACCAATCAAAGGATGCTGCTGAAAATGTTGTTTAACCTAAAATCCAGGGGAACTAGAAGCTATTGAGGATTATAGTGCAAGATTTCCAAGCTGTGGAAAGTAGGAATAAATTGGATGATCCAAATCATGTGGATCATATGGTTCAGTTTCAAAAAGAAAAACCCACCATTTTTTTGGCGGTGATTTGAAACTAGAAATGGTATAGGCATGGTTGAACTAAATGAATAGGATATTTGAATACATGCGAATGCTGGTGGAGATAAAAGTGAAGCTAGTAACTTACATGTTGGATGATCATTCCCTACAATGGTGGGACTTGGGGGGATCCAACCAAGAATGAACCAAGGGATTCCATGGGAGGGTTTTTAAGAATTTTTAAAATAAAAAAATTTAACCCCCATTTGTTTAGAATTCATATAACAATGGAATTATTTTGTTTAAATAAAGTGAACCTCTCAGTAACATAACATGGGGATAATTTTATGAACCTTGTGTGGTATTCACCCAAGGTGGCGGGTAGTACATCGATTAAGGGACATATTTTTGAAGCAAGGTTATGGTAGGAAATTCATTATAAATTTTTGATGTTATGTATAAGTGATTACATAGAAATAGTGAATCAGCAAACAATAGATGAATGAGATATCTTCATTACTATAGGCCGTAGAAGTATATTCTTACTCACATGGAATAGTGGGAACTCTAATACTGGGATCAAGCAGAAGAGGGACACTTATTTCCATGGTGGAAGTATGGATCATAACCCAATAACAAGATCAGTGAATCTTCATCCGAAACCTCAGAGTAAGCTAAGATGTTTTTTGTGTGGCTCATTGGACCACATCAAGTAGTATTGTATGATACAACCTTAATCATGTCATAACTGTAAGAAAATTTTGCATCATCGGCATTATATTCTTAATTTTCCCAGGTAGGGTTTTCGTTATACTCCTCAGGGGTTGGAGGTGTCTTATTCCATGACAAGGTGGGGGTGGTACCATACACCTCATCAAAAGAGAAATGTTAGTCATGCTGATTCCAGGAACACCATGACTCCTCAGCAGGGCAATAAAGTGAATTGTGTGGCAAGAAAGTAGTTGTTTGGGGCTGAGAATGTTATGATGGATGATCATTCAAGACCATCCATAGTGAGAGGTATGATTATTTTAAATTGTACCTTAATCCAAGTGTTGTTTGATATGGGTGATTCACATTATTTTATTTCTTCTCATGTTCTTTTTTATGGGTTTAACTATTGAAATAATAGCTTTGGTCTTAAAACATAAAACTCTTCTAGGTCAAAGAGAGTGTTTAGACCTCATGTGTATAACATGTTGTATAGTCTTGGATAGGGTTGGGTTGATGTGGGATTTCTCAGTGCTTGAGATGGATGATTATGATATAATCCTAGGAATGGATTGGTTTTACATGTTAAAGTCCCACATCAACTTTTATGTGCAATAAAATAGTTTCATTATGGGGATGGTGTCAAACATCCCTTTAGAGGAGACAAGAATGAAAATATGTGTGGAACAGGATTATTGGCACCAACCCGTCACACGATATTGTATGAGTTGGTAGCACTATCATTGGAATCTATAGAAGGAGTTGAGTAGGTTTGTTTTCTAATAGTGAATGATCCGTTTATGAATGTATTTCTCGATTAATTTTCATGGTTTCCACCCATGAGAGAGGTGGAGTTTTTGATTGATATCCTTCCAAGGAAAATTCATATATCATATCCATCTTACAAGATGAAACCAAAATGATTGAGGGAATTGAAAGTGTAGTTGTAGGAGTTATAAAACAAAGTGTTCATCCCTCCTATCATGTCTTAATGGGAAGACCTAGTTTTTTTGTTAAAAATGTAGATTGAACTCTTCATCTTTGTGTTGATTATTGTAATCTTAACCAGGTTTAGTTAAAGAATATATATCCACATACACACATTGATGATTTTTTCAATCAGTTTAGGATAACTCAATTGTTCTCTAAGATTGACATGTGGTCTGTATATCATCCAATGCGGGTATGGGAGGATTATATTCCAAAAACAACATTTAGAATTATATATGGATATTATGAGTATGTGGTTATGCCCTTTGGTCTTGCGGATGCACCCGCGGTGTTCATGGAATTGATGAATCAGATATTTTAGAGATATCGTGATTGTTTTGTAGTGGTGTATGTAGATGATATATTAGTGTATTCCATGAAAATGGTGGATCATGAGAAAAACTTGGTGATAGTGTTGGTGATCTTGATAGATTATTGGTTATATTCCAAATTTTCAAAGTGTGACTTTTTGATATAGAAGGTTCACTTCTTTGGCCATTTTATTTCTTAGAGGGGTGTTTCAGTTGATCTAGAAAAGATATAGGTTGTTATTTCATGGACACTAACATATAATGATTTTGAGGTTCATATATTCTTTGGTCCAACTAGCTATTATCAACATTTGGTTCAGGATATCTCATTATTGTACTCACCAATAACATATTTGATAATGAATAATGTTCTATTTTAGTGGAATGACCAGTATCATAAATATTTTTAAGATCTCAGTATTTGACTTATATCAGCACCAATGTTGGGTTTTCCAGAACTAGGAAAATGGTACATGTGAACTATGCTTCATCCGGATTATTGTTGGTTTGTTTTCTCATTCAAGGGGATCATTTGGTTTCATATGGCATGGTAGTTTAGGCTTCAAGAGAATAACTACCCAATGTATGATTTAGAGTTGGTGGATATGGTCCATGCTTTAAAAATGTGGCTTCATTATCTATTCGGTGAAAAATTCACATTCTTTATCAATCATAAGAGTTTAAGGAATATTTTCTCATAGTGAAATTTGAACATGATGGAAAGGAGATGGATTGAGTATCTCTTGATTTTTGACATTGTCTTGATTTACCCATTTTGAAAGGTCAAATTGGTTGTAGATTCATTATGTATATATTCATATACTCAGGTGGTGAAATTGACATCAGATCACTTGTAGCTAATGTCAGTCATAGAGGACATGTGGTTGTAATATAAGGGTCGAGGTGAAATAGATATATTCTTTCTAGTATCATTGGTTCTTGACTTGGTTGAATTGGTTAAAGAGGCATAAAAATATGATTTTAAGTGTATGGATATGACTTAGAAACATAATGGTGGGTAGAAAATTTATGGTTGGGAACTAAATGTGCATTCAATTTTGTGTTTTCAAAATCAGATGGTTGTCCAGTGGATTTTTTGGAAGAAATTATGAGGTATTATCATCATTCTTGATGGTCTGTCTATCCCAGAATTTAGAAAAATGTATAATTTTTTTGAAAGCAATGTTTTGGTGGGCATGTGGCAAATTTCGTTTCAAGATTATTCACATGTCAAAAGTCAAGGAAGAGTATAAACTTCCAGTAGGTATGTTGCAATCATTACCTATCCCTATATGGATGTGGGAGTATATCATAATGGATTTTGTTACAGGTCTCCCATGAATGGTTAGAAAGCATGATTCTATATGGGTGATAGTGGATTAGATATCACTGTCATCTCCTTTTATCCATATGTGTTAATATCATATGGTGGAGGATCTATCCAAAATCTATATTCTAGAAGTTGTAATGAAGCATGGTGTTTCAGTTTTTATTGTATCAGATAGATATCTGAGGATCACATCTCATTTTTGGAAATCCATACAGCAAGCCCTTGGGACCCAGTTGAACATAAGTATAATGTACCGACCACAAACGAATGGGAAATCTGAAAGAATGATTCAACCATGGGAGGATATTTTACTAGCTTCTGTGATGGATTTTTGTGGATACTGGAATATCACTTGTCGTTGGTGGAGTTCTCAAAAGAAAATAGTTGGCAGGACTTGATACATATGGCGTTGTTTGAAGCATTGTATGTGTTTATATGTTGTTCTCCACCTTAATGGGTGGAAACAGATGAGTCCTATATAGTTGGACCAAGCCTTTTCCAAGAGACTACAAAGAAGATCATGTTGATTAGGAAGAGAATGGAGATGACTGAGAGTCATTAGAAATTGTATATGGGCCATCATCGATGGTCGTTGCTGTTCAAGGTGGGTGATCAATTGTTCTTGAAAATATCTCCTAGTCATATACATCATCCGTTCATGAAGCAGTGTATGTTATATCCCAGGTATATTGTGCCTTCTGAGACACTTGAGTGGGTGGGAAAGGTAGCTTATCAGTTGGATTTTCGACCATAGATCAGTATGGTACACAATGTATTCCAAGTTTCTCAGGTGGAGAAGTACCAGTCGGATCCAAACCATGTGATACGATGGGATCTTGTTGATATAGAGTCAAATACATCCTTGGTTCATGTGCTAGTGAATATTTTTGTTAGACAATCGAATGTATTATGGGGTAAAATAATCAGTCTAGTCTGGGTTTTGTGGAAGTATGGTCAGAATCACAAGGAGAATTGGGAGGGGAAGAAATAGATGGTCAAGAAATGGCCTAATCAATTTCATCAAATCGATGGTTCTATACAGTATATGGATAGAAATTTTAATGGGGGGGGGAATGATGCACCACCGGTTTGAGGTATTCAACCCTTACTTATGAATTACTTTTTAGTGGTTGGGTAAATTTTCAGATATTTTGGGAAGGACTTGGAAAGGTTTGGATTCTTTCCTAGGGTTTCATGGTTTGAGCATGGTTTGGAAAATACATTTAGGATATCCAAGTAACCACGCATGTGGATGTAGTGGGCTTCACACAGTGTGTCTAACCATGTGAGGGAACCATGTCGTGTCCCTGTTGAGGTAGTAGCGTGCACACTGTTTGCGTGCGGTTTGCCTAACCATGTGAGCATATCATGTGCATCATTAAAAATGGTTTTTTAAAAATGAGACCACACATTTTTCCCACATACTTATCCTTTATTATCCCATATAAACCCTACTCCGTAATTTTTATTCTCAAAGGTTTTAGGGGCTCCCCCACTCATTTTAAAGTGATTTGAAGGGTTTTAAAGGTACAGTAAATGCAATGGTCTTCTGGTAACCATTCTCTCTTGGATAGTTTGTTGTTTTCCATGGATCTAGTTCTCTATATCTCAAATTTTTTAAGATATACACTTTTTTCATGTATATATAGGGATTAATTTCCTAAAATGATGATATTGAGGCTTCTTGATGTTAGGAAACGGGATCTAAGTATGTTTTGGTGGATTTGTCACCCAAATTTATGGTGTGGTTGGGAGTTGGTTGATTTTATCAAAACCCTAAGGTAAGTGACTTCTATATTAACTCAATTATTTTATAAGTAGAATCCTTGTTTTCAATTAATTGGTTTTTCTTCAATTATTTAGGATTATGATGTTTAAAGCCTGATAGAATTTCCCGTTGTTATGTTTTTTGGATTTTTCGAGAAAATGGGTTATTACTGTAAAACATTATTTGTTGTCAAATTTTGAAATTTTGATTTCAAAATAGGTAGCTTGGGTTTATTTGTGAAAAAAAGCAATAAAAGGGAATAATTTGTTGAAATTTGATGTGGCATGGAAGAAGTCTTAAGGGATTGATTGGTTATAAATGGTTGTTACATATTATTGTGGATTTAGCGGGTTTATATTCTTGTTATTAGATTATGTATTTTATTAATTTGTTGATTGTGGTGTGAAGTGGTTGGAGATTACCACTATAAAAATGGGATGGATAGTGGCATAAAGGGCCACCATCAAAGATATGTGGGTGTAAAGTACCACTGAGTTTGGAAGCAGTACACAGTTTTGGACTAGAATTTCCCACATGATTGTTATACCGGGTTGAGTGTGTGAATCATTATGGTTATGTTTTATTATTCATTTGTCTAAGAAAAATGAAATTTTCATGATAATATGTGATTTCAAAATCGATTATTTATTATTGTTTGGATTTCCCTCGCATTGGTGGGATTTGGGCAGAAAATGGATTGGTAAGGGTGTGTTTGGATTGTTGGATATTTTTCCCTCTTTGATGTTTTATATAAAATTATTTATATATTTGTTCTAACGGATCTATTGTAGTGTCATTTGTAGGGAATTAATTTGATGAAAACCTACTAGGTATTATTACTCACCCCCTATTTGGCACTTGGGTTATTTTACAGATGTGGTATTCTAGTACACTAGTAAAGGTAAAGCATCTCATTTTACTAGTGGTACATCCCAATGCTTGGGAAATACGGTGGTTCTTGGAGTAGGGAATTTTGTGTAGAGTCACGTGGAATGTCATGGATTCCTTTGGGTCTTATTATTGAGTCTTCAATTTAGTACTCTGATAATGGGAATCTTGTGATCTTATTGTATTTGTTTATGGGAATTGTTCTGGATGATTTTTAATTTTTGGTGTTCCCTTTGTAATGTGTTATCATGGATTGGTTTTTTGACATGCATCATATTTGTGTGGTCAGTTATTCCATATTTGGTTGGTTGGTATTATTCAAAATGAAAATCATTCTCTAATTGTTCTTAAGGCCCTGGACATTTATTTCCATCCTTTTTCCCCTTAGGAACATCACCTAAGGCCATGTAGCGTTTCACCGCCATATCAATCCAATGACGTAGGGGTAAGAAGTTACAATACATTCTCTCCTAAAATAAAACTTTGACAAGATTAGGTGATGTATCCACCTGTATCTTAGTTTTAACCTCTTGTTAAACCTTCTGATGATTACCATAATATCAATGTTTTTTTATATAGGAGTTATGAAAGGTAATATAAAAGGAAAAATAACATACAAGTTTAAAAGATTTATATGATCAACCATATACCATTTAATTTGTAAAATATAATATTTTTATGGATAATATATAATTAAATAAAATATTTTTCAACATAATATACCATTAAATCCATTTCTTGTACTATTAATATATATTGAATTTTATGACCTGAAGATAGTAATTTAATTAAAATAATAATTTATAATGAATAACTAACACTTTTTATTTATCTAAAAAATTTGGAAAAAATAATTCATCTTAATTTTATAACATTTAATTTTTTAAACCATTTACTTGGTTTTTCTATTACCTGAACAATCATATCTTTGTTGCTACGTAAAAATTAAAGGTCATTATTCCATTACTAAAAATTAAAAATAAATTTTCATGATAAAAAATTGTTAACATTACAAATAACCATTTATAACTAAAGATATCCACTTTTATCCTTATGAAAAAAATATAGTTATTATAACAAAAAGTGTGGCATTTGGTTTTTATTCATTACTAAAAATCATATTCACGTCAATATCAAAAGAAATTAGAAATAAGTTGAAAATTTTTCTTACCCTGGATGATAATGGTTTTAAAACCCTTACCAAAAAATATAAATAAATGTGTTCAGGATATTTTTAGGCCTAGTCACAAATTTTTTATTTACTTTTACACATTTTACCTTTACTGAGATGACAAATATTTAATATGGTAACTATTCATAATGACAGAAAAATAAGAGGGACATATTTATAAAATTTTAACATAAAAATTGAAATTAGGGAATCTATTTTTCAAGATTAAATTTCTATAATTTGGATTAATCAATATTGATATATATTTGAAAAATTTAATAAAATCCAATTTTTTGAAAAATGTGTTTTCAAGCCTAAATTGAAATTATACAAAAAGATGAAATAATACAGATTCATGTGTAATTATTTTGATTATTTGTAAATATATTATAAATATTTTAATTTAATATCAATTTAAAAAACATGATGGTACTTTTAAATAATATTATTTAATGAAAACGAAGTTTATTTTTACAAATATCAGTATCTTTCACAATTCAAATAATAATAAGTCTTTTAAAAAACTATAACGACCCAATGTTTTTCCATGGAAATTCCATTATTATAAATATGACATTAAAACACAACATAATGACCTACTAAGAGCTAAGTACACTTAAAAAATAATATTTTCACCTCTGAGATAGGAATTTCAAAAATTTGACATACACAGTTGCACTTAGTAAGTTATTTAGAGTCGGATAAGATAAAAAGTTTTGGTGAATAGTAACCTACCCTAATAAATACTAACATTCCCTTATGAACAGTGATATACCCTAATGAATAGTAACCTTACATATGATAATATATAAAATTTGAAAGTACGATATATATATATATTAGAATCAGTAAATGAATGTTTTAAAACTGGTTTTTGATAATAAATTATGATTTTAATTAAATATTAAAATAATAATATGTAGAAAACTGTTTTTGATGAATGGACAGCATTTTTGGATTCTAAATGTCGAAAAATATTTACTTTGAATTTTTTTGGGATTTTTTCTGAGAAACATTATTTTTTTACAAATAGTAAAATGCTATAATTTAAAATAAATGCTAAATAAGGGATTTTTTGAGTCCTGGATGATGTTCTACTGATTTAAGACCAATTAGTTTAGGATCACTTGGTAAATTTACAATTTTTGGTCATGGAAGACTCACTATTACTTGTCTTATGGGGAATTAATAAATTATTGAATTTTATATTGAGAAATCCCTTATCTCCTCCACTATAAAACCCCCCTTCACTCCATCTCCTCTTCACACCTCTCAAGCCTTGTACCTTGCCAATATTCTGTCAAAATATCTCCCTAAGATCCTCCCCACGTCTAAATGCTCATAACCTCATAAAAATACCAAATCCTCTCCCATTAAGAGGTTCTCAAATGAGTAAGTATGAAGAGGTAAATTCCTCTTTCTAATAGCTTCATTTCTTTTAAGTTGTTTTCTTTTTGTTTCATTCCTCAAATCCCTTAACCAAAATAGTATGATAAATAGAGTAACATACATGTAATAGAATTTTTTCATTCTAATGTGATATTTCATTATATTCTCTCCTTTCCCCACCTTTTATTTTAAAGAAATGAAAGCACCGTTTGAGATGTGCTAATTTAGCACATTTAATGACAACTGTTTATCAATTTCTATTATAATCTCTAATTCTGGTCAAGAAACCATTTGTATTGTCATTGAACCAGATTGTTATATATTTAATATATCTTATTTTTAGTTCTGTAATATTTTTGTACAAATGGTATTGAGTAGTAAAGAAAAACATGTTCTTTGTAATCAATCCCGCTGATTAACAAAAATGGTAGTCACAATGGTTTTATATAGTAGTTCTACATCAATCTAATTAACCAAATTAAATTTATAACCATTTAATATTTTGTATTTTCACTAACATCATAAAACGTTATTTCGGAACAACCACCTCTATCTTTAATGTCTATCCAAACATGAATATAAGTGAAAAGATCTTTTAAAACAAAGTAAATAAACTAGCCCAAACAATGAAATTGATCCTTATAACTAATCTAGAAGGACATTAATGAACTAAAAGGGTTATAATATATCAATTATATATATAAGAGGTTTTGGAATTATTAATTAATAAGTCTAATTTTGTTATTCAGGTCTTTAATAACAAGTGGAGAACCCCAATAGATTTAAGGTAAGGGATCCTCTCCATTTCATTCTTAATCTAGATTGTCCTATATTCTAGGATTTTTATGTGTTATCTTAAATGGTGGGGTATGTTTTCGCACCTCCATCATACTAACATAATATTTTATAATTGATGAGTAACCCCTTATTTCTTTCAGCATGCCCTCTTAGTTACACCTGATACCATGCCGATAAACTATAATGAATTCTATCTGAACTTATATTATTCCATTGGGTTTCTCTATCTTTTTTTACGAAAATGTAGCTGTATTATCATTTTAAGTAAAAATTATAAATATTTTTTCTATTCTCCAAACTCATCTTTCATTCTCTATCAGGGATATACTTGATTTTAAGTGAATCCCTTCTTGATACTTCCCAATAAGCACACTCGTTTTAAAGAAACATCCAAAATTTTTACCCAATTATAAGTGCACTATATCATCTGTTTTAAGACGTAATTTTCATTATAAAATATGTATATTTATTATGAAAAAAATTCTTGGTTCAATTATGGATTTATATAAAATAGTTTCCTCTTTCATTTTTTAAAATCTCTGTAGTATTTTCTTGAAACAACACAATTTTTTTTAATGCTAATGATTCTCAAATACATTCCTTATATGTTTTTACATATTTTTGACATTCATTACCATGTTATATTCCTATTTTACCTTATGAAAATATCATGTATGTGCTAATCCCTTTTTTTCTTGGACACATTCACGATACACCCATTGGTTATGCTTTATGTCATGATTGTGGTACCCACTTCTTTCGTTGGGTACACTAATGTTTATGTATGATTGATTATGTATGATTATTTATGAGCATGATTATTTATATGGAAAGAATATTCCTTAAAATATTTATATGGGTGCAATAAGATAGCGCTCTAATGCATTGTGATAAGTTATGTCTCATGATATCCGATGTGAAATGGGACTGTCGGTTATCATTGACCTGTACTACAATGGGAAACATGATTTGTGGTTAGCCTTGATCTGTACTAAAGAAATATATTTTGATTCTTCCTCATTTATATGATTCCATGTCTATATGATCACATTCTTATATGATAGGATTTTATATGTTCGATGCTTTAGATATCATTATTTTATGCCTCTTAACTCATGTTCTTAACACGTATCCTTATATTCATCCCCTTATTGGGATTTTCAGCTCATCCCTTTGTCCATGTGTTTCCTAGGGTACCCTATATAGATGTAAGGGCTCAATGAAAGTGATGAGCTCATTATGGAGATTAGATGAAGAAGTGTTTTTTGGCCCCATGTTTTCTGTTTTATATACATAGTCTTCCAAGACAGTAGACTTAACGATCTTTGTCTTGTACTCTGATGTATAATTAAGCTTAAAATCAGGTAATGATATATAAAAAAGGTGTGGGTTTCTATTGTTGGTATCGTAAGATGGTCTAGTTATTTTTGGAGATTATAAATAGATCACCTTAGTGAGAACCTTAAGGATAATATTATGTATAAGAAAACATTCTTGAATTTTGGTGAGTATTGAGTAAGTGGTTTACCAAGAAAAAACATTCCTATCTGGATACACGTAGGTAGATGTTGATTTGGACCAAATGCATCTAGGGGTAAAAATGAAAAACACCACTTTGAGAAAAACTCGAATGGTAACTGGTGGACGAAAATGGGCCTTGCGGCACTCTTGGTTATGACACTCCTGGGGGATAAGCTTTAGTATATTCACAAACTTAGTACAAACCATTATTAATGGAAAAATCCAATTAGAATATAATTTAAGAAATAGATCAAGGAAAACCTAGATTTAGACATAAGGAATCACAACTTAGGATGTACTTTTTCTTTATAAGTTCATCCTTTTATGTTCAAAGTTTCATTTTTAATGCTCAATAGTTAATTACGCCAGACCTCTAATTATAAGTTATTTTTTATACATAATGGCGGGTAATAGAAGAACACATTCCAACAACCAATGTTATAGGCAATGTGAAGATTTCTCAAATGATATGCCTGATATGACGGGAGCGGGTGCTCAAAACTTCATGACAGTACTGGATCAGCTGGCTCATGTTATGAATAATAACATGAATCATGTTGAACACCCTCCTCCTCTAAGGAAAGTTCATGTTTCCATAGAATTCTTCATGTGGAAAAGGCCACCCTTGTTTTGCAGATCTTCTAATCCCATCCTTACAAAACAATGAATTAACTCCATTGAAAATATATTCTTCATCCTCTAAAACTTGGAAGAAGAAAAATTTGTATTGGCGGTCTATCGTTTTGATTGGGATGTTGATTAGTGGTCGACACTGATCATGATTACAAATTCACAAGAGAAAATTGATTCCATGGATTGGGAGGAATTGAAGAGGATGTTTTTCAACAAATATTATCGTTGAACCCTCCGTCTAAAGATGGAAAATAGTTCCTCAGACTCAAGCCGAAGGAGGATGATTCCATCAGGGCATATGAAGAAAACATTACAAGGCTTGAAAGTTACCCCTCTGGCGTTGTCATGAACACCAAAATCAAGGTGGATCACTTATTTAGCATACTAATGTTGGGTCTAAGAAAAGCATTGGATATTTGAGACATCAACAGTTACGAATAGATTTCTCGTTTTAACCTCAATGTTGAAATGGAGATTGGGCACTCGCAATGGTCTCGTGGGCCCAATGACAAGAAGCAGAAAATGGATAACAACAATGGTGGTTCATCAAAAAATTCCAATAATGAAAAGAAGCCTGATTTTCCCCTTGAAAAAATTTTGGGAAAAATAATCCTGGTCACCATCTAAAGGGAACATGAATTTCATCAAATATGGAATGTTTGGTCATCTACCCAAAAAATGCCATCGAGATATGAAGAATTTGACCAATGCAGAAGAAGAAAATAAGGTTTAAGTAAACACTCGGCCAACAGTGCAGTGTTACTACAGCAAGGATTATAGGAATTATGCGAACTATTACCCTAAGTCAAGAGTTGTGAGAGGAAATCAACAACAGCCTCCAAGGAAACAAGTAAGGGCTTATGCTATCACTACTACTAAGGTGGAGACAGACAATGATGTGGTGATAGATATGCTAGTTACTCATTCAAGAATAGAGACAACACGATTTTATTCTAGTTTTACGCATTCTTTAATATCTTTCATGTTTAGTAGAACTATTCTAACACCACCTCAATATTTGGAGGAAACGATAACTATGAGAACATAGAATGGGGTAATTGTTGCATCAATGTTTTATAACTCCTCCCTGATTAATGTTTGTGGACTGAACCTCCTAGAAAATCTCTTCATACTTCTTTTAGTAGAGTTTGACACTATCTTGGGCATGTTAATGGCTATATTTATACAAAGCCAATATAAACTGTTGAGAAAGGGAGTTCACTATTCACATCCTGAAGCATCCTCCGATTCTTAACGAGTGTAAGGAAGAAGATGAATCTCGTTTAGAATTTTTGCCCCAAGTGTGGATATTGTTACCTTATAAGAATGAATATATAACTCAAATAATTGATACAAAGGAGCGAATCATTCTTGAAGACATTCCCATTATGAGGGATTACACTGAGGTATTCCCTTAATAGTTTCCTAGTCTTCCTCCTAACTGAGAGGTTGATTTCTCAATTGAACATATCCTTGGATACCTACCTTTCTCAAAGAAACCTTACAAAATGGTCACCGTAGAGCTGGAAGAGCTGAAGAAGGAGTTACAGGAGAATATGGAAAAGGGTTTTATATGCCCGAGTGCTTCAATGTGGGGTGTGATAGTCCTATTCATCAAGTATAAGAAAGGATCAATGCGCCTCTACATTGACTATCATGTGCACAATAAAACCGCGATAAAGAACAAGTATCCACTTCCGCTGATAGATGACTTGTTCGATCAGCTTCATGGGGCAAGTTATTTCTCAAAGGTGGACATTCAGTTAGGATATCACCAACTAAAGGTAAGGAAGGAAGATATTCCAGAGACAACCTTTGGAACGAGGTATGGACACTATGAGTTTATAGTAATACCCTTCGGACTCACTAATGATCTATCAATTTTCATGGATTTAATTAATAGTGTCTTTAGAGATTACCTTGACAAATTTGTGGTAGTATTCATTGATGAAATTCTAATATACTCCCAGAGCAAGGAGGAACATAAGGAACATTTGAAAACTATGTTAATGAATTTTCGAAGGGATAAGTTGATTGAAATGTACAGTAAATGTGAGTTCTGTAAGGAGGAAGTATCATTTTTTTAGCATGTTATCACAAGAAAAAGGATATATTTGGACCCTTACAAGATAATGGAAATTGAAAAGTACCCCATGAAAACATATTCAATACAGGTTTGCAGCTTTCTAGGTCTAGCTTGGTATTATCAACGATTCATCAAGAACTTCTCTCAATTGTCAAACCCAATGAACGTGCTAAAATAGAAGGAAGTAAGGTTTTCCTAAACACCAAAATGTGAAGACTGTTTCACGCTGTTAAAAAATAGGATTATCACTGTGACAGTACTCACACTCCCTATAAGTGGAGAACTCTTTTTGGTGTATAGTGATGCTTTTATGAAGGTCATAGACTATGTACTAATAAAAAATGATAAAGTGGCAGCCTCTTCATCATGGAAACTGAAAATACATGAGCAAAAATATCCAACAAATGATCAGTACTTGGAAGTTGTGTTCATTGCCTTGAAAATCTAGCGACATTATCTCTATGGGGAGTAGTGTGAGATATATACTGACCACAAGAGTCTCAAATATATATTCACATAGAAAGAGATTAATATGCACCATTAAATATGGATAGATCTCATCAAGGATTATGACTGATCAATCTAATACCATCCTGGTAAGGCGAACAAGGTAACGAATGCTCTAAGTAGAAAGAATCCAGCATCTTTATCATCAATGAGAATTAAAAATGATCTGATCTTCTAAGATTTAAATAGGATGTACATGAGAATCATTACAGGAGGAACATCATCAGACCATTCACAAATGATTTCTCAAGCATCCCTCTTGGAGAAAATAAAGGATGCTCAAAGAAATGATTTGGAAGCTTAAAAAAGGGTGGAAGCTGTTAAAAATGGGAAGTCCACTAATTTCAAAATTGATGAGGAAGGATTTGTATGATTTAGGACATGATTATGGGTACCATCCAATGCAGAGATTAAAAGGAGCTATTGAATGATGCACATATCTCGTCCTTCTCTATCCACCTAGGTATCATAATGATGTATCGAGATCTCCGAGAAGACTTTTGGTGGGAAAATATGAAAAGGGAGATTGTTGAATATACATCAATGTTCCTGGTATGTCAGCAAGTGAAGGTTGAGAGACAAAAGACTAAGGGGATGATACAATCACTGGTCATACCATCATGGATGTAGGAGAACATTATCATGGACTTTGTCCCTGGACATCCATGGTCATCCAAAGGAAGCAATGTTATAATGGTCGTTGTGGATCATTGTATAAAGACATCTCACTTTATAATGATTCGAGAGGACTTCTCATTGGACCAACTTGCGTGTATTTAAATCAAAGAGGTGGTAAGGAATCATGGAGTACCATTATCTATTTTATACGATCATGATTCTAGATTCACCTCAATGTTATGGAGAAGTCTCCAAGATGATCTAAGAACTGAACTAAACATCAGTACGACCTATCATCCTAAAAATGATGGCCAATCTAAGTGAACTATTCAGACACTGGAAGACATGTTGAGAGAATTTTATATGGAATTGAAAGTAGTGTGGGACCAATATCTCATACTGGATGAATTATCAGACAACATCCCTTTCCACTCGAGCTTCTGAATCACACCATATGAATCACTTTATGAGAAAAGGTGAAAAACACTAGCCAGTTGGGATGAATTTGGTGAGTGTAAGTTGTTAGGACATGAAATGGTCAAATAAATGGAGTCGAAGTTGAAAAAAAATTAGCAACATATCAAGGTTTCCCAAAGTCGATAGAAAATTTATGCAGACAATCATCGATGAGACCTTGAGTTTAAAGTTGGAGACGTGGTATATCTATTCATATCTCTGTGGAAGAAGGTCTTATGGTTGGAAAGAAAGGGAAGTTAGGTCCCATTTACATATTCCCCTTTGAGATCCTTGAACGAGTCGGAGCTGTGACCTATCAACTGAAACATCCACCTATAATGTTGAATGTACATGATATCTTTCATGATTCATCATAAGGAAGTTCAAACCAGACCCTTCACATGTACTCTCTTCCGAGTTCGTACAGTTGGAGGGTGATCATTTCTCTGAGGAGAAGCTAGTGAATATCTTGGATCATAGAGACAAAGTTCTATGCAACAAGACTACTCATCTTGTCATGGTACTATGAAGAAACCATAAGTAAGAAAATGAAACATGGGAACTAGATGAAGCAATGAATGAAAACCACCTACATGTGTTTTTGTCCTAGAATGTAAAATGAAATTTCAAGGGTGAAATTTCTTAAGGGGGAAGAATGTAATGACCCAATGTTTTTCAAATGAAATTCCTTTCTTACAAATATGTCATTAAAATGAAACATAATGAACTACTAAGTTCTAATAAGCCTTTAAACATAAGTTTTAACTTCTGTGTTTGGAATTTCAAAAACCTAACATACACGGTTACAATCTATAAGTTATTTATACTCTGATAAGAAAAACAAATTTTTTTTGGTGAATTTTAACCTTCCCTAATGAATAGTAACATACCCTTATAAATAGTGATATAACATGATGAATATTAAACTTACCTATGATAATATATAAACGCTTAAAGTACGATATACCTATATTTTAGAATCAGTAAATGAATGTTTTAAAACTAGTTTTTTATAATAAATCATGATTTTAATTAAATATTAAAATAATAATACATATATAATTATTTTTGAAAAATGGAGTTCATTTTTGTATTCTAAACATTGATAAATTATTAGGGGTAATTTTTGGGATTTTTTTTGAAATGCATAATTTTTCGATGAATAGTAAAATGCGATAATTTAAGGTAAATGCTAAATAAAGTATTTATTTAGCCGTTGATGATGTTCTGCTGATATAAGACCAATTCGTTCTGTATAACATGGTAAATATACTATTCTTTATCATGGAAGAGTCAATATTCCTTGTATTTTTGGGAATTAATAAATTATTGAATTTTATATTTAGAAATCTCTTCCCTCCTCCACTGTAAAAACCTCCCTTAACTCCCTCTTCTCTTCACACCTCTCAATCCTTGGGCTTTGCCAATATTCTACCAAAATCACTCCCCAAGATCCTACCCCACGTCCAAAAGCTCCTAGCCTATTCAAAATACCAAAACCTATCCCCTTAAGAGGTTCCCAAAGGAGGAAGTCTCAAGCGGGAAATTCATCTTTCCAATTCCTTCATTTCATTTAAATCCATTTCTTTTTGTTTCTTTCCTCACCTACCTAAAATAAATTTTTATGATAAATATTGTAACATACATTCACTGTAAAGTTTTATTAATAATGGTATATTTCATTATCTTCTCTCCGTTCCCCACATTTTATTTTAATTAAATGAATGCACTGTTTGAGATGTGCTAATTTTTCACATTCAGGGACAAAGGTTTATCAATTTCTATTATAATAAATAATTCTGGTCATGAAACCATTTGTCTTATCATTGAACCAGATTATTATATATTTACTATATCCCATATTTAGTTCTATAATTTTTTTGTTCAAATGGTATTAAGTTATAAAGGAAAACATGTTCTTTGTAATCGAACCCACCGATTAACAAAAACGGCAGTCACTATGGTTTTATAAAGTAGTTCGAAAAAAAATCGAAGTAAAATAATTAAATTTAAAACCATGTAATCTTATGGATGTTCAATAATATAATATAACATCATTTATAGATAATCACTTCCATATTTCATGTTTAACCGAACATGAATATAAGTGAACTGATCTTTTAAAACCAAGTAAACATACAAGCCCAAACAATAAAATTGAACCTTACAACTAACCAAAAAGGACTTTAATGAAATAAAAAGGGTTATAATAAATAAATAAAATATAGAATAGGTTGTGGAATTAATAATTAATAATCCTAGTTTGGTTATTCATATCTTTTATAAAAAGTGGAGAACCCCAATAAATTTAGGGTAAGGGATCCTCGCCATTTCTCTCTTAATCGAGATTGTCCACTATGATATGCTTTTTATGTGATATCTCAAATGATGGGTTATGTTTTCACACCTCCCCCAAACTATCCTAATGTTTTATAAGTGATGAGGAACCCTTTATCTCTCCCATTAAGCCATCTTAGTTACACCTGATACCATACCAATAAACTATAATAACTTCTATCTGAACTTCCTTTATTCCTTTTGGTTTCTCTATCGTTCTTTTTTCCAAAATGTAGTTTTCTATTAATTTTATTTAAAACATATAATTTTTTTTATATGATCCAAACTCATCTTTTATTCTCTTTCAAGTATATATGTGCTTTTAAGTGAATCCCTTCTCGATACTTCGCAATAAGCGCACTCGTTTTAAAGGAACTTCTTGATTTCTTACACAATTTCAATTGCACTATATCCTCTGTTTTAAGACACCATTGTCTTTATAAAATCATTAAATTTATTAGGAAAAACTTCTAGGTTCAATTCTGGTTTTATATAAAATATTTTCCTCTTTTCTATTTTAAAATCATTATATTTTTTTCCTTAAAACCACACAAATATGTTTTAATGATAATGTTTCTCAAATACACTTCTTATATGTTTTCACTTCTGTTTTACATACCTTGATATGTTATATTTCTATATTAACTTATGAATTTCCATGTATGTTATAATGCATTTTTTTCATGGACACTTTCCAGATTTTCCCATTAGTTATGCTTTATCTCATGATTATGGTAACCACTTCATTCTATGGGTACCGTAATGTTTATGCATGATTGGTTATGTTTAATTATTTATGTGGAATGAATATTAATGTGGAAATAATATTCATGAAAATATTTATATGGGTGCGCCCAGATAGTGCTCCAATGAATTGGGTAAGGATACATTTCATTATATGCGATGTGAAATGGGATTGGCGGTTAGCCTTGACCCCTTCAAAAATAAGAAACGGGGTTGGTGGTTATCCTTGACCCGTACTAAATAAATTTTTTATGATTGTTCCACATTTATATGATTCTATTTTTATTTGATCACATGCTTATATGATATGATTTTATATGTTCCATGCTTTAGATATCATTATTCCATGCCTCCTAACTCTTGTGCTTAAGATGTATCCTTATGTTCTTTCCCTTACTAGGATCTTTAGCTCATCCCTTTGTTCATTTGTTCCCCAGGGTACTCTATAAATATTTAAGGGCTTAAAGAATGTTAGGATCTCATTGTGGATATTAGATAAAAAAAATTTAGCTCCATGTTTTATGTTTTATGTACCTAGTCCTCCAAGACACTAGAATTAACGATCCTTGGCTAGTACTCTGATGTATAATTATGCTTAAAATCATGTAATGATATATGAAAAAGGCTTGGGTCACAATAAAATATTAAAAAAATAACTCTAGGATAATATTGACATGATGATATCAAAAATAATTTAAATTTTATCAAATTCAAATTATAAAATTTATAAATTTAATTTTTGATTGAAATTTTATAGTTCATAATACTCAATTTAGTTAGAATAAAATTCTTATTTTTTCATTGAAAAATTACTTAATATTATTACAGGGAATAAAAATCTATAAAATAAAATTAATAAATATTTATAAATAATAAAATTGTTGTTTTATCAATATTTCTTAGGTTGTTTCTCTTATAAGATACATGTAGTGATTTTGTGGACATTTTCTATTGATGATTAAACTTCTAATAAGAGTGATGTGGATTTTCAATAGTGATGATGTAAACATATCATTGATTGTGTGAGGAATTATCATAGATGTGAAATAGATTTTTTATAGGGATGATGTAAACTTTTTATGAGATTTAGGTTGATCTCAAACTCATCATTTTTTTATTTGATACAATTAAAAATGAAGGAATTTTTAAATGTGTTGTTGATTAGTTTGGATGATTATGGATAATTTAATTGAAAATACCTTATCTTTTGAGAATATTGGTTTAATGGTGGGATGTTATTATTTAACATTTATTGTATGTAGATTTTAGGATTCTAGGAGATAGTTTCATGTTACATGGTGCTATGATGGTAAGGATATGAGTTTTTTTCTCTCCCAAAACTCTTAGTTTGAGGTAGAATAGTCATTTAGGTGCATCTTTGACATGAGATTTTATTTCTTTGAGGGTCTTCAAACAAACATGGAAAATATAGGACGCATGCTATTTATATTTTATTATTTTATGTTATTTTAATCATGCTTTATTATGTCATTATTCTTCATATAGGTGTTGTTGATGGGGAATAATTGGGCTAGGTTACTTTATTTAATTTCCATCCACATAGGTGTTGTGTGAGTAACATATCTATTGAGTAGATGTTTTCTATTTTATATCTTAATATTGATATAGTTCTATGATCATTACACTTATATGGGTAACCATGGGTCAAACCTAGTAATTTGGATGAGTGTCATGGTTTTTAGTGGCATCAATTATGATGTTATTAATGGGGACCCTTATATTGGGAATTTTGTGACAGATGAAAATCATACGAATTAGATGAAATTTGAATAAGGATTATTACTTTGACCAAACAACAATAAATAATTATTTTGATTTGGGTTGTTAGTTTTCTTTTCACATGTTTTATTCAACTGTTTTACATGGAGGTTGAATCACTAACTAGGAAAAATTTACTAAGTATTATTTCACTCCTTCATGTGTAAGTTCATAATCCTTCTCTTGTGTTCATGATAATAAAAATATATTTTTGGGAGATGATTTTGGATGACATAATTATAGTGGGATTTGGTTTCATTCCATGCACATGAAAACACATGGTATCACTCATATTAGGTTTTATATTATTTTTTTTTGTTTAGGGTATCTTCTTTGGATATTTGCCATATATTTTACTAATATGAATTATATTATGAATAAATATGTATTCATGAATTTTTATATTCAAGGTAGTTGAGATATTTCTTATTGTAATCTCTTTTTGTTTAGATTGTGAGATGATGACAAGTTTCATATAGAGGGAATCCCTCTCATTTTGTTTGTAAATACCTCAGTTCCAATCAATATCCCCTATACTAATGGCGGTGGTATTGTGGTGCTCATTTACGAATATATTGAGATGTGATAACTCCATAGTCCATCGAGGTTTTTTGGTGTTTTTGTTCACTGCATTTTTCTCTTCATCGACCATGGTGGAATGGACATTCCCCTAGGGTGTCCACTCAATGTCCTGACTATATAGAAATATTTTCTCTCTATGTAAATATTTTTACATTCATGTAAGTTATACATTCATGCACCAATAACCTAAAACTGAAAAAATAATATACATATAGTAGTGAATAAATATAAAAAAATAAAGAAAAAATAAAAATATAATTAACTATTTTTTCTCAGAACTAATACTATAAAAATATCTTCCTATAAAAGAGACCAAAATTTGCTACGCAACTCCACTACAGAAAAATAACTTTTTTGAAAGGTTTTATTTTATGGATTTTCATCTCAAATGACCCATTTTGAAAAAGAGTGATGAAGATACTATTTTTTATGGACTATCACAAGTAACCTCATAGAGATACTATTTGCGTTGGATTATTCATTCGGATAAATATTATAAAATAATTTATGAAAAGAAATATTGAATCTATTGAAAATAAATTTTTAAATAAGAAACCCAATTCCATCACAACAAAGTATTTATGATGGAATCATCATTTAGTCCCAAAACATATATTTTATATTATTATTTTCCATGAAATAAAAATTTCATTATAAATATCTATAAATATAAAATTAATAATAAAAAAATAAAAATAAAAAAACAAACATTCATTATAAAATTGAAGCTAATATATTACACAAAATGTTACATTGAAAAAATTACAATAATAATGTAATTGTGGGGGTGGGGGATTAGTTCTAAATAGATGTGGGAACTCCAACCATAAACCACGTATAAGTCACTATATATACTCTATAATATCCTTTTACACCTACTCCTATATCCATCATTTCTCTTCATTTTTTCATTGCTACTATTATTATTCACTAGTCAATCCCTATATGACCTCATCCTATTCCCACAACCTCGCCTCATACAATATACTAGTAAATAATGATGATGATGATGATTATCACTTAGAGTCATATTATTCCATCACTTTAATGCAATGGATACTATTTTGGGTCGATTGTGAACCAACATAGATCATGTAACCTTTCTGAAGAACTATCATCATCACCAACATAGAATTCAGAAATATAAAAATATAAATCACATGATGCCTCATCTAAACCATTTATTTCAGCATGAATCTCACACATATAAGAAAAAAATTTCTCGTATGTCTCCTACATCCATATAAATAGAAATTAAAAAGATTAAAAAAATATTATGTTAATTTAGAATATATTAAAAAATAATAACAACAATATGTCATTGTCTATCACTAATAATAAATCTATTACTATTATCAGTGTACATCTTCTTATACACATCAAACATAAAAATGTCTAGATAAAATGACGACTAAATAAATTAATCATATATATTTAGTATTAAAAATACATAAATATAATTAAGAATTATTATTACTTACAAAATTTGGATGTTGTATACTAAATGTGGGACCCTCAACTCTATGTGTGGAATCATGTCTCCCCTAATTCTGCCAACCATAATCGGATCTCCTACATAGATTATCTCGTATCTAGTATGTGAAAAATACATCTCAATCTTTAGTGGGGATATAATTAGGTTGATGAGGCCTATACGAATAATGAAATTTATTCACTTATTCTCTCTACATAACTCTCCTTTGAAGGTTATGTAAAAACTTGTGGAAATTGTGACACATGAAATCCTCCCATGCCTCTAAGACTGAGGGAATCATGCTCTCATCAACGGGATACCATAAAATCTAAAAATATTTATTATTACAGTAAACTATAAATTTTATAAATTTAATGTATTTTTTTTGTATGTGTGGAGACCAATGCTCAAATATACGATGATGTAACTCAATAGGAACCTGATCCTATGAAACTCATCGAGAAAAAATGTGGTTCCTAAAAATATCATTGTGATGATCAGTATCTAGATGTGAAAAACTATGAAAATAAAAAAAATTAGTAACATAATAAATAAATAAAAACAGTAAAATTATAAGTAAATAAAATTCATAGTTAAACATATATATATTAATGAGGATTATAGTCAAGAGTTGTAAATTTATCACGAATAAGATCCAAAATCATCAATCATGCAAGGCCTAGGAACCTCTTAGATGTTTTTATCAATTAAAAACCCTCAGCTGAAAAATTTGGAGGCTCATCACTAGGTGAAATACTGATTCAAGGTTTGAATCATGTCATCACAATTCCCTCAATCCATATGAAACATATAATTAATTTTATAAAATATTATATACTTTATAAAAAATATAAATAATTTTAAATTTGAAGAAGCATTTTTTTACACGAAATTGGGTGAAAATAATTTTACCTACAGATAATTTTTTATACAGATACCTAATATAATAAACTAATAAATATTTTTTAAATAATAAATAATAAAATAATCATCAACTTCATCATCAATATCACCAATGTAAATGTTGTCATCTTCCTTTTCAACATCATAATTTGTTATTTAAGCTTCAATTTCATCATCCCTTGTAATATCAAAGTCATTGGTATCTTCATCAACATTATCAACACCATCATCCCTTAATTTCTGGGTCTCATTATATATAAATATATCTCTTCAATTAAGATATATATTTGGTGGTGTTCCTTGAAAAATTTAATTATTGTACCCTATAACAACACCATGTTCATTTTTCATAAACTGATGAGATTTTATTTTCATTACACTCCACGAGTTATTTAATTATATCAAAGTAGTATGATGATTTTTATAGTAAACATGATGTTCTTGATATGCTATCTTGAATGGTTTATTTATTAAAAGAATATTTTTTTATTTAATATCGATGATTCCATGTCATTGATGAACAAGAAACCCTTTATGAGTTTCCAACCAATTATATTTAAGCATTGTTACATAATTCTACCCCAAATAACATAAATCAATTATTTCATCTAGCAAGCAATAAATTCAAATTCACTTACTTTTTTTGATATCCTTTAAAAAACATCATTGTTCATTATTATTATTATTATTATTATTCAAATATGGGCATATGAAACCACAACTACATTAACCATATAATAATATTCATATTTTAATAATTTATATGGTGGATTACTTTGTGAATATAATCGTCTATCAAATTTAATTATATATTGAGATACCCGGATTAACAAAAAATAATTAAAAATCTATAAAGTTAAAAATTGATTTCATATGTTCTATCATAAAAAATTTAACATTCCTTCCTTGGAAACCATTATATAAAATATTATTTTTGACATTCTTCAAGAGTGTATTGGGTAATATTTGTGATTTTTATTATATAATCATAATATAATCTTTAAAACTAGAAATTACTATAAGAATTGAATGATTTCTCTATAATTGGGAATAACATATGTATAAACTCTATGAAGTTATTCATATATATTCCATCATTCATGATGAACACCAAATCCAAACTCATGCTGATTAAATATTGACAATATGTTGTTTCTGAAATCATCTACATTTTCCACATTGTGATAAATTTGATTATGTTTTGAAGGATATTAAGATTGAAAATAATAAGAACATAAATTTGAAATTTCCTCATGCAAGTTAACTTAAGAAATTGACCCATTAATGGATTTGTTATTATTTTTTGAAAGATATTATGATTAAAATTATAAGATAATAAATTTGAAATTTCATCCTATAAGTACTCATCATCAATTGACCCTTTAACTAATGTCTTGTTACGTAGTTTCTTCTAAATTGTTTCATACATATCATGAATGGGTATATCCACAAGAATTGTATTGGCCCTTTATATTTAGCTTCATATAGAAAATGATATATTGAATGTCTATTGTCATAAACAAGGCCAGAATATATATTTTCCTCAATTTATATAAAATTATTATAATATAATTTTTATGCCTAATTAATGCTTCATATTCAAGTTTTTTTCACAAATGGCTCAGATGTAATATCATAGTCTAATTAAAACATCACAAATTAAGGAATAATGCAACCCTCTATGGACATAAAGATGTCATATTTTAATAATGACATGGAAATTATGAAATTTTGACCCATTAATATTTTCATTTTAATAAAATGAGAAAAATTATTAGATTATTAATATGTTAATCTAAAATATTTCATCCACTGAGAAAATAATAAATTATTTTCTTTTAATATTCCATAATATTATTTTTTCTTTATTAATTTCAATGATCTTTAATTTTCAATTAACTCAAATAAGGGGGCCTATAAATTTGGGTAAGATCAAATTATTCCATCAAAGTATCTTTGTTCTTGTAATCTGTTTATAGTATGGTATAAAATATTTTTTGGAAATAGTTCTTCTCAATATTATTTATCTCTAACATGTGGCGAACCAAAAAATTAAACAAATATAGAAGCTGAAAAAAAACATTGCATTATTCAATAGTGATCTCACACAAAAACATCAATTTTTTATTGATTTATAGATCATCAAACCTTAATATTAGGTAATAAATAGACATTACTTTGTACATTAATACCAAAAAGAATAGTTTTATGTTAGTTTACTTCAATTATAACTTCATGAAAATTATTTCAATTCTTTTTGAATTGATGATATGCAGGAAGAATTATCTAATAACAGTCAAACAAATAATGCTATCTTCCATTAACAACCATAAATTCTTTGTTTTCAACTATGCAGTATGAAAATAAAATTGGACCATGTGCACTCCGTCTAGATAACACATCATATATTATAAAGTCAATAATTGTCTTCTTAATTGTACCTTTAAGTATAAAATTATAATCTTGGGATTCATTATATATAGTTATAGTGTTGTTATAAACTGAAATTAACTCATAAACCCATGGGTTTTTATAAACATAAATATTATTTTTAGAATTTTCTAGAATTAATAATTGAAAATATATATAAGGTTTTTTATCAATTTATAAGGAGGTAAGTTATAAAATATTATGAAAATAATCCAACAAGAATATTGACTATTATAAGCACTAAATGGATAGAATCCATTAGTATAAATAACCAAGAATACATTACAAGGTTTTGAATAAAAAGAAAGATGCACCTGATAAAATTGTTTCCATGAATCAATATCACAATGATGATTTATGGTTTTTCTGATAACATTGGATTTATGTCATGTCATCACTGTAGTTATGTTTCAATAAATAAATAGATGTTCCAGTATAGATATAATCTGAAAACCCACAATCTTTTAGTGGTAATATATCATGACTTTCCTTTTTGTAACTCTTTATTCCTTGATTGTCCCAATGTTGAAAAATTATCAAATGACTCGTATTTACCATAATATATAATACACTCATTTGAACATGGATAAATCTTCTGATAAGTATGACAAAAATTAAGAACCAACTTTTTCACTTTCATAGAAATTTATAGGGAATGTACTCCCTTCAATAAACAACAATTCAAAAAAATATTTTATCAAAGAAACTATTTGACACTACAAAATTGGATTTAATAACCATAAATATTATAATCGCATCAAAAACAATTTATTTTTCATCAAGGATATAATGTATTCTCAATAAATTTCAACCTATAATATTGTTTATATGGTCTCAATTCAAGATTATAATTTAAATTATATATTTATCATTATTGAAAATATAGAGGAATGACATCAGGTGCTAAATTTTGAAACAGTGATGATTCTGAAACCAAAAAATTAGATATAATCATTCCAAAACCATATTTTAAAAGATTAACTCCAACATTATCAAATGATTCATATCTTCTAAGATCACACTTCTTATAAGGGCACCATATGGTTCTTTGTAAACCAAATTCTAAATTTGATAACGTGGATTAGCTAAACGCTTCAACAACCATGATGTAGAATAGATTTACAAAATTACTTTTTAGATTTCCATAATTATTTTATCTAATCACAATCTTGTAGTAAAAAATGTATATTTTTTTGGTCCACAGTTTTATAAAAAATAATTGTAATTAGTTTATTGTAGAAAATATATTACATAACTTATATTCACTAAATTACTAGTTAATTATTTTTTATAATATATTTTATAAAACATTTCATTTTAAATATTATAAAAATTTTATAAATTTTAAAATGTGAGTCTTTATGAATGATATTTTCATCACATGTGAGTGTGGGAGGCTGAAGACACACATAATGGGATACACACACAGCATGTTGATGCAACATGTGCATGTAGTGCATGAATATTTTGAAATATATATAAATTTATAGTAATTTTTACTAATTTATATTGAAAAAATACTGATTTTTCGTAGTTTATATTAATTTTTAGGAATCTATTATTTTTTTTATTAATTTATAATATTACATAATAATTTTTATAAATTTTTACTAAATTATAAAAATCAATATTATTTTATAGTAAAATATACTAATTTATTCAAATTTTCATTACATTATACCCATTTTAATGAATTTATAATCATTTTTTTGAATTTATAGTAATTTAATTTCATTTATAATAAATTATATCATTTTATAGTAAATTATACTAATTTGAGGATAATTAATACTAATATATAGTAATTTATATTAACTTATAATGAATTATATAAATTTATAGTTAATTATTCTATTTATAATAATTTTTGTGAAATTCATACAAATTTATAATAACATATATAAATTTACAATAATTTATACTAATATATAATTAAATTTATTAATTTATAAAAATATATATTATTTTTTTAATTTATACTGATTTATACCAACTAATATTAATTTATTCTAATTTTTAAGAATTTTTTTAAAAAAGTTTTAATTAATAGTAATATATAATAATTTATACTTAATTATATCAATTTATGGTAAATTATACTAATTAATAATAATTTATGAAGAAGTAACACTAATTTATTTTAATTTAAATTAAGCTATACTAATTTATATAAATGTGTAACAATTTAAATTTAATTTTAATAATTTTTAATAATAAATAATATATTATATTAATTTATACTTAATAATACTATTTAATATTTTTTATACTAATTTTCCTAATTTTATTCATTTATAAATTTTTTTGTAAACCACTCGTGGGCCCCTCAACCCTGTTGGGAACTGGCTTAAGCCCACGAATTGGCCACCTTGGACCTCACTGGGGATGTGTGGCATGCAGGTGGGCAGACCAGCCCAATACCTCATTACCCAAACAACACGTTTTTATGACCATGATTGGCTTCGTGGTACCGTGTAAGGCGGCCACTCCCTAGCAACAGAACTGGCGTAGGTTCGAGTCTCGCCACTCTCGAATTTAGCTGGGGAAGAGTGGCGTGCAGGTGGTGAATGGGGCCCAGAATATGCGTGGCGTGGATATCACCAACACCTCATTACACACAACTCGATTAAATTTTTAGGATTTTAACACATTGAATAGTAAAAAATGAGGAAATGAATCGAGAGCTCCTCCCTCTTCTCGGTGATGAACCCTATATGATGCTCGATGATTGATTTCCCCCCTTCCTGGTGGAGGGAGGTGGCAGATAATTTGGCTCCATTGCGCCTGGCGTCGCAGGCATCTTTTGTTCTATTTTCAAACCCTAATTACCTGCCAGACTTCCCGTCGATTTCCCTATGTCTAAAAGTTCTAGATCTTTGTAATGGGGTCCCTCAGTTTTCAATTTCTTCATCAGAATTCTCTACGTCATCGAGTTTTCTTAGATTTGACCATGGATGCTCGTTTTTCTCTTCGAAGGCCTTCCGTTGAAGAGTTTGATCGCTTCGTGTTCAGTGATTGGGATTTGAAGGAACGAGAAGTTGTAGGGATTCTTGATAATTGTCGCTTGATGAATGGATTTGGCTTGGAGGAAAACTTAATCAGCGCCTGGTCCAGAGCTCCCCACCATTGCAGCAGATGTAAATTTTGCCTTCCCCGATGGTCGTTTGACCACTGTATGAAACAGGAACCTCCATCAGTTGCAACCTTGGTAAGTCTGCCTCATCTTCCACTGCATTTTCAAAATCCTTATATAATTTATTCTAAGTAATTTGGTTGGTTGGTTCATATGCTCATATGCTCGTACATCTTCTTTGATTCATCCAGGGAGTACTCGTTTTTGTGTTGAGGTGGATGCCTCGAATCCACCGGTTGACTGGATTTGGATTAATGTTGGTGAGGAGTTCCGATGGAGGCAAGCTATTGTGTAAGAAAACTAGGTTCATTACTATTTGACATGTTGTTGTTTGGGTCATTTGGCTGGTCAATGTCATCGTGGAACGAGAAGCAGGAGGCTTGTTACTTCGACGAAGAGGCCTGGTGGGGTATCTGATCAAGGACAGTCACGTTCTGATGCAGCCAAATATCGTAATGTTGTTCATTTGGGTGATTCATCTCGGGGAACGCAACCACAGTCTTCCCCCAATCCGTCTGTTGCTGTGGTGTTTGACAGGTTGAAGTATGATCTGTCACTGCATAATGGTGTGGATCAGAGTGGTATGGATGATGCTGGTCCTAGTTCTGGACCTGGAGGCAAGGTGAGAGTGCCTGCTTCTTCATGGGAGATGTTCCAGCATGGTAAAAATCATGTTGGTCAATTTTCTATAGGAAGGGTTGACAGTGAACTGATCAAGGTTGGTTATGGTGAACAGAAGGGGGGACCTCGCATTGAGCTCGGTTGCACCTCATGTCTGTCCGGCTGTTAAGGATTCTCAGCTGCAGTTGAATTCTGATTGTTGTTTTCATATTACAGTTGATAGTGGGATGATCAAAGCTGGTGATGCTGAGCAGAAAGGGTGGGAGCTGGCCATGAGTTCAGTTGATGGTCAAACTCACGATTCTCCTCATGTTTGTCCAGCTATTATTGACTCTTATTTGCAGTCGAATTCTAATTCTGTATTGGAGTATAGATTTGATTCTTGCATCCGTTTTCATGAATTGGGTCATGTGGAGTTGAATGGGTGCCCTCAAATGAATGAAGGTCAAAACATGTTGTTTGTCGAAGAGGATGTTTTAAGGAAGGAGCTAGATGTTGGTAATGCTTTTTTGGAGTCTCCATAGTGTTTGCCTATTATTGTTATCAATGGGAAATATGAGCAGAAACGGATCATGACTGATGCTTTCCAAGAGGTGGTAACTAAAGGGAAATGGGGGGATGTATCGGATGGTGACAAAGAAAATAATTGTGATTTTTCCAAGACTTCATTTAGTGATGTTGTCAAGGATGGGAAGAAGGATTATTGAAATGAAGAACCTCCCGCAGCTAAAAGAAGAATGAGGAAGGTTTATGACTTTCCAAAGCCAGTGTCAACTAGGTCCTCTGTCAGGCAATCATATAAGGAGTTTTTATCCTTAGAGAAACTGAATCTCAGAAGGAAATATGTGAAGGTCCTGAAACACTATGATAGCTCTAAATGGGAATCAGCTACTGTAGAGGAAGTGTTATATCAATGGTGTGTCGAGGGGTATGACTATTAGGACATGTAACTGGGTTTGCTTGCTTGGTGTGCTTGTTTAGTGTACGTTTTATTTTCTTCATAAATGGGGAGAGGATTTACCTCTTGTTGTTCTTTTTTAGTAGTAACATAAATCATCTTATAATAAATTGTATTAATATATAGTAATTTATATTTAGTTATATTAATTTTTATTAATTTATACTGAGTTACCGTAATGTGTAATATTTTTTATTAATTTATACTCATATATACTAATGTATAACATTTTTTTATTAATTTATATCAAATTATACTAATTTTAATGTATTTATAATTTTTTTTAATTTTAAAACATTTCTATCAATATATATTGATGTATATTAAATTATTATAATTTATACTATTTTTTATTAAGTAATAATGACTTCTGTCAATTTATTCTAATTTATATGAATATATAATAACAGTTCTTACTTTGTATTAATTTTTATCGATTTATACTAATTTATAGTAATTTATTACAATTATTATTAATTTTTAATAAATGATCCTAATTTATAATAATTTTTATGAATTGATACTATTTTTATAAAATTATAAGAATTTATATATTTTTCTAATGGGTTGAAGGAGGAGTTTGAAAACCAACTCATGCTCCCATTATTTAATAAAAAACAAAAGTTCAATGATGAAAACATGAGGTGAAATGAGCTTGCACTATCTAACAATACAACCATATCATATCATCATTACACAAAGTCTAAAAAAAGAGATGATTTATAATGACACATACTTTACATACATTTTTATTACTTCAGAATTCAAGCATACTTATTACAACATATAACAAAACCATGGTAGAACCGTACGGATATAGTGTCTTTAGAAACTGGGAAACATAAACAACTTGTTCATAAAACATCTACATTGTCTCCCATTTATTTTATCACATCTAGAGTCCCTTTTGGCATATCCTACTTAATAACCTTCTTCCTGACCTGGGGAATGAAAACATCCAAAAGGGTGAGCTCAAATTCTCAGTAAGGGAAAACAAAAGAAATATCAATCACATCATATTCATAATATCATAACATTTTCATAATCTTAACCTCCAAAAGAGATCATAATTTCATAAATGGGATAAATCAATAATCGTAACATAAAACATGAAACATTGTGGAATACACATAAAATCTTATAGAATCATTTCTTATTAGTCAAGACTCATTTACAAGACTATCTTAGCAGACAAAGTCCATTTCTGAACCGAGTTCACTCCTCGTTTCAGTCCTGTATCACTGAACCAAATTAACCTGTCATTCCAGCCAAGTCTATATCATGAGGTATAAATCTTTACCCAGTGTATTGGAGGGAGATATAGGTCCCACCCATCTCATAATGATACCATTCTTATGTGTGCCACAAGATCATAAATCATACATCATAGCATAACACATGTAAACAAAATGGGATTCTTAAACATCGTGCCATCATAACATAATCCATATAAGATAAAAGGACATCATAAAAATAATTCCATCATAACATAATCAAATAAATATAAAAATAGGGATATAAATAGATCCCTATATTATCTTAGATGGAAAATAATTTTGATAAAACACTTGAACTCTATTCTTGAGGAAAATATCCTTTCTACCTCAAATACATTTTTCCTTTCTTAAAATTTCATCTAATTTTAAACTAAAAAAAGTTGATTAAAAAAACATGATAACTTGTAAAGGAAGATTAATAGAAATAATGTTCTAAAAGTCCATTCAGGCCTTATAAGTTAAAAAAACATTCTTTCTCGTACTTTTCCCAGAAAATTCAAAAAGTACCTCGTACTAAAAACTACAAAAGATTCCTTTCATATCTATTACTAAAAACCCACCAATGGGTAAAATTGGATTTACAAAATTGTAGGTGGATGGAAATAATATTACAAATTGACTAAACATGGATGTGGATGATAAATATTCCCCAGTAAATTCTGAATTATAAAAAATCTCAGATAAAAATGAGATTGGGATATTTTCCTTTACCTTAGGTCCGGTTTGCTTCGTACATGTCTGAACCTCCTCTTCTTTGAAGTTCCTCTTCTTAACCTCCTCTTAGGGCACTATTGATGGTCTTTGATAAAGACCAGGACCTCTAGAATATTACTAGGGAAGTGGAGAAGTGAAATTGGCCGGGTTTGGCTAATCTTTAAGGCTCAAAGTGGTGTGAGTAGGAGAGGGAGGAGGTGCCCTTTTATAAGGGAGGAGAGGGGCACCTTAGGAAAAACAAAAAATATTATTTTATTATAAAGTCATATTCGGTTTTTAATATCTCAAAATTGATTTATTTAGAAGCTAAGGTGTGGATGGGTATAAATTCTCTCAACCAATAGATTTTAGACAAGTTTAGGTTACTATTTTAACCTTATCATTTAGATTTAATGCTAAGTTAAATAATTTAACTTTTACAGTGTCTTCTTGTTTTCTTCCACTATATGGTTAATAAATATACTATAACAAGACAAACGAACCCCAAGTTTTTAATTATTAATATATATAACCATATATAACTAATTTGGCCAAACCATAGATTTCTAGGAATAAAATAACAATTAATAATATAATATTTGTTTTAAAAACAATTTTATGTCAATTTTGACACTATTTGGTAATTGGGTTTTTGTGAATATCATGTGAGAATTATTAGTTCGAAAAAAGTTAATTATATGACTAATAACATGTCCTATTAACATATAAAATTATTGTAATTCATAAAATGTCTAAAATTACATTTAGTTTGGTATTTATAATATCAATTATCTTAATATTTCATTAATAAGGTAATTACTGCATCATCCTTGTGTCATAATTAAACAAAATTATTTAATGTCTAAAAATTATAAATAAAATACCATTATTTAGAAAATATTTTTAGCCTTCTAATGAATATCTATAGTCAAAAGTATATTATGTATAACCCTATATTAAAATGTTTTAGATATTAAACCTTAATTTTAACTTTTTTAACTCTTCTTTAAATAAAATAATAATAAATGTCCAAATCTAATCCAAGTGGACCTAAATGGTCATATTTTATTAATAAGGTTGTTTTTGTCGAATTAAACTTATCCAATACAATTTGGACATGTGTTAGGGTTAACAATAAGACCATTTTGACCCTTAATTACCCTACTTACTTTTAACAGTGGTAAATAAAAGTAAAAAGTTACTATTCACCAAAAATTATCTTTCTCTTATTGAACCAAATTTTACACCTTGATATTAACTGTGTCTCTTGGATTTTTGAAATTCCACTCATAGAAGCGGTAAAATTATGTTTTATGTAAATTTTCAAACTCTCCTAGGAGGTGGGTAAAAGACGGTGAAAAGTTCAATAAAATTTTTATATATCTAAAATTATTATAAAATGACTCCATTGAATTAAATTGAACTTATATAGGTATTAGGTATCAATTTTGACAAAAAAATAAATTTAAATAAAATAAATCATTATTTAAATAAAAAGTCGGTTTTTAAATAGTAACCTAGTGTTTTCACTATTCATCAAATAATTAATTTTTTCAGAAAAATATCAAAAATTTACCCTAGGATAATTTCGTTATTCCGAATCCAAAAATGAAGTCCATTTTGAAATATAAAATTTATAAAATTTCAAACAGTGGGTATTACTATTCATAATGGCTATTTTTAAAAATATTTTAATAGCATAATGTTGTTTAGTGGAACTCGGTATTGCGTACAACGCAAGCTATCGAGGAAGGTCGCGATTGTGTGTAAATAAAGACAAGCTAGTGTTGTGTGTAGTGAAATATTCCTTTGATGATGCAAAGAAATATTTCTCATAAAAATATCGAGTGTTACATTTTACCCCCCATAAAATGAATTTCTCCCTCAAAATTCGCCACTTTGTACCAAACAGATGAGGATACCTTTCCCTCGTCATATCCTCAAGCTCCCATGTAGCTTCTTCTAATTGGTGGTTCCTCCATAAAACTTTCACCAAGCGAGTGGTCTTGTTCTGTAGGACTTTTTTGCTATGATCCAGAATCTCTATCGGTTGTTCTTCATAAGAAAGATCTTTTTCCAGCGGTACAACATCTGAGCTGAGTACATGTGAAGGATCAGGTATATACATTCTCATGAGAGATACAAGAAACACATCATGAACATGAGAGAGATTTGGTGGAAGCACCAATCGGTAAGCTACCATCCCAAAACGATCCAGTATTTCGAAAGGACCGATATACCTAGGTCTCAGTTTTCCCTACTTTCCAAATCTCATTAATCTCTTCCAAGGAGATATTCATTAGAACACTTTATCACCCACTTCAAACTCTAGGTATTTTCTTCGGTTATTAGCATAACTTTTTTGTCGACTCTGAGCTACTCTTATGTGTTGTTAAATAGATCGGACCTTTTCTGCCATCTCATCAACAAGATTAGGTCCTAATAGCTTTCTTTCCCCAACTTCATCCCAGCAAGTTGTAGTTCGACATTTCTTTCTATAGAGAGATTCATAAGGATCTATCTGAATACTGGAGTGAAAGATATTATTATAAGAAAATTCCACCAAAGGTAGGTGTTGATCCCAACCTCCTTTGAAATCCATAGAGAAAGCTCTCAACATATCTTCTAGAGTTTGAATTGTCTTCTCAAACTGACCATCTGTCTGAGGATGATAAGCAGGGCTGAAACTCAACTCTGTATCCAGAGTATGTTTTAGACTTCACCAAAACTTTGAGGTAAACCTTGGATCCCGATCATATATAATGGAAAGTGGTACTCCATGCAATTTTACCACTTTCTTTACATATATCCTGGCAAGCTGATCCAGAGAGAAATATTCTATAATAGCAATGAAGTGTTCCGACTTCGTAAAACGATCAACTATGAACCATATAAGATTATTGCCTTTGGATTTTTTAGAAAGTCCGGTGACAATGTCCATATTGATGTTTTCCCATTTCCATTCGGGTATGGGTAATGGTTGTGACATCCCCTTAGACTTCCGTCTCTCAGCTTTAACTTGCTGACAAACCAAGCATCAATAGATATATTCAGCAACATCTCTTTTCATTCCATCCCACCAGAAGTACTCTTTAAGGTCCCTATACATCTTCGTGCTTCCAATATGAAAAAATAATGATGAACTATGAGCCTCATCCAGTAGCTCCTTCTTTAATTATGGGATGGGAGGAACACAAAACCGATTCTTGATCCTTATTATCCCATCAGAATCAAGGTTGAATTCAGGAACATTTCTCACATTATTTTGTAACTCTACATCTTCTTTCTGTGACTATTTAATCTTCTCATGTATAGATGGTAGAACATTCATTTGAGAAATATAATAATTTTCCCCTTCCATTATAATTCCATGATCCATCATTTGTAAATCCATAAATATTGGATCTTTTATGATCCTCATCATGGATAAGCTAGCATGGTCTTGTCGACTTAATGCATCTGCCACCTTGATTGCTTTCCCAGGGTGGTAATGAATTGAGCAGTCCTAATCCTTAATCAGCTCCAACCATCCTCTTTGGCACATATTTAGATCATTTTGTGTTAAAATATACTTCAATCTTTTATGATCAGTATAAATATCACACCTTTCACCATAAAGAAAATTCCTCCAAATCATTAATGAAAAGATTACCGCAGTTAACTCCAAATCATGAGTTGGGAAATTATTTCATGGATTTTCAACTACCGTGAGGCATAAGCTATCACCATATCGTTTTTCATGAGAACACACCCCAATCCCTTCTTGGATGCATCACTTTAGATAACAAACCTTTCTCCACTACAAGGCTGTGTGAGCACTGGTTCACTGGATGACCTTCTTTTCAACTCTTTGAAATTCTCTTCACACAGCTCCTTCCACACAAACATAACTCCTTTTCGAGTCAACCTGGTGAGTGGATTATATAACCTTGAAAAATCTCTCACAAAACATCGATACTATCGAGCCATACCATGAAAACTTCGGATCTCATTTACTGTTGTTGGTCTCGACCATATTTCGATAAGCTCTGTTTTTGCTGGATCCACAGATATCCTCTCTTTTGAAATTATGTGTCCCAAAAATGAAACTTTTTGAAGCCAAAATTCACACTTGGTAAATTTTGCATAAAGCTTCTCTTTCCTCAGGGTCTTTAATACAATTCTCAAGTGATCTTTTTGGTCTTCCATTCTCTTTAAATAGACAAGAATATCGTCTATAAAGACTACCGCAAACTGATCAAGATAGTCTCTAAAGACTATATTCATTAGATCCATGAAGATAACAAAGGCATTAGTAAGACAAAATGGCATCACTATAAATTCATAGTGTCCATACCTTGTACGGAAAGCCATCTTTGGTATATCCTCCATTTTAACCCGTAATTGAAGATACCCTGAACGAAGATCAATCTTGGAAAAGTATTGAGCTCTGCTTAGTTGGTCAAATAAGTCATCAATTCATAGGATAGGATATTTGTTCTTGATAGTGATCTTGTTATGTTCTCAATAATCAATGCAGAGTCTCATTGATCCAACTTTCTTCTTAACAAACAGAACAGGTGCTCCCCAAGGTGACGCACTAGGGCGTATGAATTCTTTATCAATATTCTCTTAGAGTTTCTTCTCCAATTCCTACATCTCAATTGGGTCCAATCTATAAGGTGTTTTTGAAATAGGCAAAGCACCCGGTACGAGTTCTATTGAAAACTCAACTTCACGATTTGGTGGAAGACCCGACAATTCCATCGAAAAGACATCATCAAACTCCCATACAATGGGTGTATAATTAATCATGAGTTTCCCACCAACAATTTGAGATAAATAACCTTCATTTAGTGGAATCAAGACCCATAATATTGAAGAAACTTCCACTGGAAGGTTATGTTCATCCTTACTTCGATAGTCGATCGTAGATTGATCTGGAATATGAAATGTGACTTCCCTTCTTTTGAAATTGATATGAGCTCCATATAATAAAAGCCAATCCATGCCATGAATCACATCAAATTCCACTGTAGGAAGGATCACAAGATTTTTCGGAAGCACTTTACCACAAACTTTAATGAGAGAAGAATTATAAACTTTTGATGCGACTGTTGTTCCATTAGGGGTTTTCATAGCTAACTCAACATCTAATTGTTGAGGTAATATGGAAATACCATTATAGAATTATTCAGAAATAAAATAGTGGGTGGATCCAGAATCAAATAAAACATTTTCAACTTTATAGTGGATGGTAAGTGTACCTTTCACCACTTCGTTATCGTACGCCACATCGCTGACAGAAATTGCATGTGACTTTCCTTAAACTTTATCCTTAAGAGTTTTTTGACGTTGATCAACATAAAAAGCCCTTGGATTAGGGAATTAATTAGCATAATTCACCATTTCCTTGCACTTGTAACATTGAAGTGTAGGAGGTTCACTCTTTGTTGCCTTTTCTTTGTTCGCATAACTAGGCATCTTCTTCCCATAATTGCGGCATTCAAATGCCCGATGACTTTCCTTTCCAAATTTTAGACATTTACTTGTCCATTTAAGACAACTACCTCCATGTTTCTTTCCACACTTTGAGAATAAGGTAAAAATCATCTTTTTTTTAAGTTTGGTCTTCATATTTCTCTTCTAATTCCATTTTCCTCTTCTTATTAAACACATATGAATGATGGGTTACTTGAATCTCCATATCAACCTTGAGAGCACACAGAATGATTTCCTCGTAGCTATTGAAGTCCCTTATGGGTAACGCCCTTCAAAGACTTGGTTTTATGCCACTAGAGAATCGATCAATCATACTCTCAGGTTGGAAAAAAATCCAAGAAGCGTACGATGCTAGTCTTGTAAAATTTTCTTCGTAGGTACCAACAGATTCATAATCCTTCTTCATTAGTTCAAGAAAATACTTCTCCATATTTGTTCAAAGAATACGAGGGATGTACTTATTGAAAAATAATTTCATAAACTTGTCCCATTCCATGGACTCAATTTCATCTCATGGCCTCGTATTGTGGATAATATTCCACCATTTATTAGCTTCACCTTCCAAATGATATACTACTAAGATGACTTTATCATGTTTAGAACATTGAAGAACTGAAATTATCTTTTTAGTAGTACTGATCCATTGTTCAGCAACTAATGGATCAATAGACCCGCTGAATGAGGGTGGACCCTTCCTCAAGAAGGATTCAATAGAATGTTGCTTTTTTCCTTTGCTCGTTTGGAAGTCCATCATGATTCATTTCATGAGAAAGTTGTGTCAGCATGGCTATATGATTTTTCATTCTGACCCCCATAACATTTTGTTTCTCATGAGGACAATCATTGCATTGCCCATCGCATTCCGCATTAACACGGTTCCTTCGGATTCCAGCCATTTACTAAAACCAAGAAGAATAGTGTGGGAAACAGTAATTATAATTGGAAAACCACGTAATCAAGAATAAAATTTCACACATAATGTCTTATTATAGGTTATTCATGGCCATTTCTAAAATACTATGATTGTGTTCTATGATTAAACATATCCTTAGAGTTCTTAATAAGGCTTTCACATCCTAGTTTCCAAAGGTTGACTATACCTTTCCTCTGATACCAACTATAATGACCCATAATTTACATATATTGTTATTACTTCATTATTGAAGCATACTTATTACAACATATAACAAAACCGTGGTAGGACCATATATGTATAATGTCTTTAGAAACTGGGAAACATAAACAACTGGTTCATAAAGCATGTACATTGTCTCCCATTTATTTCATCATATCTAGAGTCCCTTTTGGCATCTCCTTCTTAAGAACCTTCTTCCTGACTTGGGGAATGAAAACATACGAAAGTTTGATCTCGAATGCTCAATATGGTCAAACAAATGAAATATCAATAACATCATATTCATAATATCATAACATTTTGGAAATCCTAACCTGCAAAAGAGATCATAATTTCATAACATGGGATAAATCAATAATCATAAACTAAAACATGAAACATTGTGTCATACACACATAATCATAGAGAATCATTTCTTAGTAGTCAAGACTCATTTCCAAGACTATCGTAGCAGACAAAGTCCATTTCTGAACCGATTTTACTCCTTGTTTCAGTCCTGTATCACTGAACTGGATTAACCTGCCATTCCAGCCATGTTAATCTCATTAGATATAAATATTTACCCAATGCATTGGAGGGAGATATATGTCCCACCCATCTCATAATGATACTATTCTTATGTGTTCCACAAGGTAATAAATCATACATTATAGAATAACCCATGTAACAAAAATGGGATTCTTAAACATCATGCCATCATATCATAATCCATATAAGTTAAAAGGACAGCGTAAAAAAAATTCCTTCATAACATAATCAAATAAATTTAAAAATAGGGATATAAATAGAACTCTATATTATATTAGATGGAAAATAATTTTGACAAATCGCTTGAACTCCATTGTTGAGGAAAATATCTTTTATTCTTCAAAAACATTTTTCCTTTCTTAAAATGTAATATAATTTTAATCTAAAAGAAGTTGATTAAAAATAAACATGAAAACATGTAAAGAAAGCTTCATGGAAATAATGTTCTAAAATTCCATTCAGGCTGTATAAGTTAAAAAAACATTCTTCTCATACTTTGGCCAGAAAATTCAAAAAGTAACTCGTACTAAAAACGAAAAAATATTTCTTTCATATATTTTACTAAAAACTCACCAATGGGTAAAATTGAATTTAAAAAATTGTAGGTGGATGGAAATAATATTACATATTGAAGAAACATGGATGTGGATGATAAATATGACCCAATAAATTCTGAAGAATAAACAATCTCAGATAAAAATGAGATTGTGATATTTTCCCTTACCTTAGGTCTGATTTTCTTCATAAGTGTCTGAACCTCCTCATCTTTGAAGCACCTCTTCTTAACCTCCTATTAGGGCACTAAAGATGGTCTTTGAAGAAGACCAGGACCTCTAAAATATTACTAGAGAAGTGGAAAAGAGAAATTGACAGGGTTTGGCTGAGATTTAAGGCTCAATGTGGTGTGAGGAGGAGAGGGAGGAGGTGCCCTTTTATAAGGGAGGAGAGGGGCACCGTAGAAAAAACATGAAATACTATTTTATTATAAAGTCATATTCGGTTTTTAATAGCTCTAAAATGATTTATTTCAAAGATAAGGTGGGTTTTGGTAGAAATAATCACCACCAATAGATTTTATACATGTTTAGTTTACTATTTTAACCTTATCATTTAAATTTAACTCTATCTTAAATAATTTATCTTTTACCGTGTCTTCTTGTTTTCTTATGATATATTGTTAATAAGCTTACTATAACAAGCCAAAAAAACCCCAAGTTGTTGATTATTAATATATATAACTTTATCTAAGTCATTTTGAAGAACCTTATATTTTTAGAAATAAAACAACAATTAATAATATAATATTTGTTTTAAAAACTATTTTATGTCAATTTTGACACTATTTGGGTATTGATTTTTTGTGAAAACATTAACAGAATGATTAGTTCAAAACAATTTAATTATATCAATAATAAAATGTCATATTGACCTATAAAATTATATTAATTCATAAAAAGTCTAAAATTACATTTATTTGGGTATTTATAATATCAATAATGTTAATATTTAATTAATAAGGTAATTACTGCATCATTATTATGTCATAATTAAACTAAATTATTTAATGTCTAAAAATCATAAATAAACTACCATTATGTAGGAAATATATTTATCTTTCTAATGAATTTTTATAGTCGAAATTATCTTATGTATAACCCTATATTAAAAATTTTTTAGTTATTAAATTTTGATTTTATCTTTTTTAACTCTTCTTTAAATAAAATAATAATAAATTTCCTAATCTAATACAAGTGGAACTAAATGGTCATAATTTTTTCCTAAGGTTATTTTTGGTAGAATTATACTTATCCAATATAATTTTTACATGTCTTAGGGTAATAATAATACCATTTTGACCCTTAATTACCCTATTTACTTTTAACCGTGTTAAATAAAAGTAAAAAGTTATTATTCACCAAAAATTATTTTTATTTTATTGAACCGAATTTTACTCCTTGATATTAACCTTTCCTCTCAGATTTTTTAAATTCCACTCATAGAAGCTGTAAAATTATGTTTTATGTAAATTTTCAAACTCTCCTAGGAGGTGGGTAAAAGATGGTGAAAAGTTCAATAAAATTTTTATACATCTAAAATTATTATAAAATGACTCCATTGAATTACATTGAACATATATAGATATTAGGTATCAATTTTGACCAAAAATAAATTTAAATAAAATAAATCATTATCTAAATAAAAAGCCTATTTTTAAATAGTAACCTAGTGTTTTCACTATTCATCAAAAATGAATGTTTTCAGAAAAATACCAAAAATTAACCCTAGGATAATTTTGATATTATAAATCCAAAAATGAAGTCCATTTTTAAAGATAAAATTTATAAAATTTCAAAAAGTGGGTATTACTTTTCATAATGGCTAGTTTTAATAATTTTTTAATTGCATAACGTTGTTTAGTGAAACTCGGCATTGCATACAATGCATGCTATCGACGAAGGTTGTGATTGCATGTAAAACAAGAGAAGCTAGTGTTGTGTGTATTGAATGATTACGTTGATGATGTAACAAAATATATCTCATAAAAATCTTGGGTGTTACAAGATTTCTTGTCTAGATTTACATTCTACCTTCACTGAAATCTGGCCGCATCATCCAGTCATTCGTCTTCCATAAGATGTATCATAAAAAATAATGAGACTACTGCTTCATCCATATATCCCATGAATGTGAAGCTATTTTACAAGCGTAGGTTGAAATCCACAATTCAAATACCCCAAATAGTGCGGGATAGAAAAGTAATGTAGGCCACATTTCCCAACTATATTCTGCAGTAAGTGATAGCTAGAAACATGAGAGGGGTCCAAATCGACCACTAAAGCTATGATTGGGATATCAGAATCCTTTGTGGGATTGACCCCACTAATATATTACTTCTTTATCCCCTATAATTGAGATGGAATTTCATAATACCCCAAATATATTTCACATGTCACTAATATTCTTTACATTAAAGAATATAGTATATGTTTCCATTGTTATTATCAATAAAAAAACATCCCAAATATTCTATAAATTTTTATCTTTTAACATTTAAGTGGTTTAAAAATGAAAATTGTATTTTCATAAAGACATCTTCCACGGATCTTTTTAAGTTATTTTCAGCTATGAAACATCCATTGATAAATATTTTGTTTTTCTGGGGATATAATCTTTATATAATGCCCTCAATATTACTCTGTATGGATTATTATCTTGTTATATTTATTGATTGTATAAATATTAACATTTTGCAAGCTATTTTTTCAATACAAAGAGATTTAAAGATTTTGAATTTAATTATTATTATCCCCTTTCATATGATAAATAAATTTAACTTATTAATTAATTGTAGGGGCCCATTATAGCCCCTCGATGCATTTATAGGTCTCAGGAGAAAAACTAGCCTAGTTATTTTCTGTTATTATACCTAATTGTTTCTGATATCAATGAATGATTCCTGGATGGTATGTTTATGATGCATTGGAAGAAGTCCATGATGGTATTATTATGATTTCTAACATTATTCATTCCATTATTATGAAACCAATTATTTTATCCCTATGGTTATTTATATTCTCATGTTATCCATAGATATATTCCCCTTTTATGATATTAATTATGTGGAATATTTGATTTTTATTTATGTTTAAAATAATATTCAATTTTTATTTATTCTGTGATAGCCTTTATTGTATGAATTCCTTTACTGATATTTTTAGCTCACCCCCTATTGTTTATTCATTTCCTAAGTTATAGAAAATGGATTTATAAATGATTTTATTGATATACTAGAATAAATAATAATGTTTACATTGGAATTTTACAGTTGTATTTCTTGTTTTCAAATGTAATATGAGAATCATCTATGTATATAGTCTCCCAAGTCTTCTAAACTATTTGATCCTCTGTGTTGAGATCCATTGTATCTTGTACCAATGTTGTACGATATCAACTAGCTCCAAATTGCTGGAGTTGGGTTGTTACATTGGATATGGACCTTAAGAATGTTCTTTGAATCTCTGTACTCATCCCATCTTCCAGACACTAATCTGAATGACTACTCCACATCCTCTAGATCATCTATGTCGCATAAAATCACACCCATCATCATACATCACTTCATCCATTGGAAATTGGATTCTCCCCAAGATCATGCACCTAGATAATCATGTTTCTGAATTCCTAGACTTAAACACCATTTTTATTGGTCAATTTGTTAATCTACATCCACAAACCTGAATTTTTACATCAATGGTGTAGTTGATTCTATCTTTATCTGTGTCTACTAAGTGTAATTTCTAGAGATATGACTTTCAAAAACCTTAACACATAACTAGAAAAGATAACTTACACCAAAATCCAACAGGTTCATCACGAGGGGTGTGAGGAATTTATTATAGGGATTGATTTCATTATGTGGACTAATAAAGAATTTATTTATGATGAATTACATGAATTTAATCATTTGATATTACATATGTATTGTGGATTAAAAATATTATTCTGGATATTTTCTAAGTAGAATGTTGTGAAATTAATATAGGTGATGATATGGAAGAGATGGGTAATTCCGTATTTTCATAATGTTTTTTACTAACTATTTTTATTCCCTTCCAAGAATTACATTTTTATTATCATTTATGGTTTGGGTCATGTTGATAGCTTATTTTATTAGGTTCTTATTATTATTTTGATTATCTATGATGTTAAGGATTTGGATATTTGTAGGTAGTGAGATAATGAATGGGATATGTGTTATTATAATTAGTACATGTGGTGTTTAATTTGTATGATGATATTTTTTACATATAGTGGGTGATTGATAGATAAATATTGATTTAGTATTGGAGGTGATAACATTATATTGGGTAAAGTTTCCATTTGTTGTGATTAGGGGTTATACTTATTGTTGAAGATGTTGGATTTCTATGATCTATTTGTTTTATGACACATTGTTTTTATTGTTATGAATCATTATTATTAATATATAGAGGTTGTTGATTGCTAGTGGTTATAGTTGGGTAACTAGTTATTATCTTGGACAATGCTGTATAATTCTATATAAGTTATCTAATGGTTTTAGGGAGATACTAGTGGTCATACATTCATGACTACAATCATCCACCTCTTATGTGGTGGTATATGACCATTATGAGTTGTTTAATAATTATGTATAATCTCTATAATATTAGTGAGTGTGATGGGATCATGATTTAATCTTTTTTCAATGATATGGCCTCCTAGTCATTCACTTCAATAGTAGTGGTAATGATTATGTTACCATTATTCACATGGGAATACAGATTAATGTTGGAGAAATAAGAGGCATGGTGATTTTATTTCATGAAACAATTTTAACAATATTGATACGGTCACCTTGGATGTTAAAGATAAATGACTATAATGAGATGGATGTAGTTTAACTAAATTTTTTTAATGTGAATATGTTAATGACCAGGATCCATTATCAAATGAGAGTAACATTTATTTAATTTTTAAAGGTTGTTCTAAAATAATTTGAAAGCCATGTTGGTGGAAATCAAGCGATATGAGGTTGGACCATGGATTATAGAGATGAAATTATTGATTTGGATTAGACTAAACAGACTATTTGTACTGTATTGAGCGATAAACCATACGACAAGAAGTTACTTAAAATGAGGTAAAGTGATATTGATGAAATAGTCAAAGTGAATATTTATGATTATTTTATTAATCATCACTATATGAAATTGATGATTTTTGAAACATTTAATTTTATAAGTATTAGTAAGTTTAATTTCCCTACTTACATTTCTATAAATCATTATTCTTTATTTTCATAATAACGGTATATTAAATCTCCTGAGTAACGTCAAAATATTTCTCATTTAAACATGATACATAGGAATGGAAGAGGGTTTTAAGTGATTCTTTAATGATGAATGGATATATTTTTTACTATTATTTTGATATTGTGAAGTTACAATTAGTGGTTAGTTTATCCTGATATAGGTTGAGTTATCATGTATTTTAGTTTTGTTATGTTCTTGCTTAGAAATATTTCTTGTGTCTATGATAGCGAGTTTATGTTGATTTCTATTAATTGTCATGTTAGGTTTTGTTCCCAATTTTACCCTTTAGATTAAGTGGTGTTTTGAAAAGGGTGGTTTGTTTTCTATAAATTTGAATGATCTTTGAGGTATTATGTCGAGTTATATTAGAGGATTAACATTTGTTGGGTTTCAAACATTTTGGCCAATGGTAAACCAAGATATATCAAGGCTATATTATGAGTTTTGAAGTCAAAATTTTTGAGTGGGAATGTAAAGTGTTGTTGTAGAAATAGTTAAATTCTTTTCTAGTTTTTTAGTCAAGGATGATATATGGTATTTTATTAGGTATTTTGGTAAACCAATGTGGACCTAAAACATAGTTGATAGGTTATGGTATTGTTTTTTGTGACAAAAAATGAATATTTTGGTATTGGTTATGGTGAAATAAAAATAGTTCATGATTAATTCGTATGGTATTATTATTTCAATGCCATTCAATAGTTGTTCTTAGTGAGAAATATCTGGAGATGGTATATAGGACTGATAATGTGATAGTATATAGAGTGATATAAATGTATAAATTTAATTGGGATGCGTATTTTATATTTCACTGGTATAAGGGTTTTTATGGATCTAGAAGATTTATTTATGTTTGAGTGTTACTGATGAATATTTTTTTTAAATACACGTTTCAACCCTATGTTATAGTAGAGGTTTATAAGGATTTAAAAGACTCAATTTCATTTTTAAAAATCTATTCAACCCTCATGTTGATGGGAATACTGGACTATTAATAGGATTATTAAGAAAATATAATAATATTATGTGTTGAATAATATAAAAAACTCAATCATCATAGAGGTTTATTATGTCACAGTTTTATGAACTTTGATCAATGATATGAATTTTTTTAATGGTTTATTAGATGTTTCTATGTTGTGGAAAGTTGGTGTGATGGCCTGAACCAATTTTTATCATCATGAGTAACAGATTTTATGATGTCATTTAGATGTCATATCCTAGGAGGTTTGTGAATGAATAATTACATATTGAGTAATGATGAGATCTAGAAAGTTAAAATTGAAGTGTGTTTCTTATAAAATATTGGCAATGTGAGGGTTATAGTGTTGTGGTAGTTTGTAGTGAGTATGAATTATCTTGATTGGGGTTCTCTAAAGTGTGATTTTGTTTATTTGGTAACCCAGAAATATTATATGTGATTGATATGGTGAAAATTCATAATGTTTTTTTATTGACTATTTCAGTTGTAATTCCATTTTATACGTTGAGATTATATTCGTGGATTGTTCTTTTGTATCTATTTCCACTGAGAAATAGATATGAATACAGTTGAAGTATGTTAAAATATTATATTTTATTTCCTTTACTCACAAGTGTTACATATTTAAAATAATTTCATTTTTATGTTTGGGTTATTTTTTAAGAGGATAAAAAATAAATATGGGGATGATGTTGTGACATGGGTTCATCATATTATCTTTGATTTTTTCTTTAGGTATTTATTTTATTTACAATATTGATTTAATTTTTATGTATTAAAAGTTTTAAAAGTGAACAAGATATAGTATCCCAGTTTCTATATTATAGTTAATTAGTATACGACCATAATTTTTTAACCTTTTTTCCCATTATATTTCTTGGAACTCTTATATAATAAATTTTGTAATTTAATAGTTCATTTGACAATAATATTAATTTTTTAGAATAAAAAATATCATATGAAATACAATCCCAGTTATATACCCAATAAATCCTTTATTTTCCCTCAATCATCAAAGTTGTGGAAAGGTGATAAATCATCTGAGATCATTAAGAAGTCATTTGGTGTGGTATGGTTGTTTGATTTGATCTCATTTATAAGTGTATTTTATGCTATTTATCGTTAAAATTAGAGTGACTTTTATTTTTGTTAATTAATAACCTCAACCATATATTAATTTGAAACAATTTATGAGATGAAAAAGAGTTGAAGGAATCTCAATAATTGGTCCTACGATTCTTGGGGGATATTTCAGAGAATGTTTTATATGGTTACCATAAAATTAAGTTATAATTATCTATAGATTTAATTATATATTCCACTATATTTTAATATGAATGAATTTATGATAAAGATCCAATTAAACCAATAATTCAATTATCATGGTTATGGATTAAAAGTTTTCTTAGAGAGATGATTTATTTAATTGAAACTTCTATCTATTTTTGAGGGATTTTAACATTTGATTCATGTTATAATATTTATATTTCAATGATCCTAGAGTCAATTTGAATATTATATTAAATTTTTTTAGACATTATAAACTGAAATAATTAGATTTTAATTCATGAGTTGTTGTGGTAGCATTGAAAATAATATAAGGAGGAGTTGGAAAATCTAGACAGTAAGACCTGTGATAAGGTAGTGGAGGAAGAAGCCATGTTTACCATTACATTTTTGAAATAAAATATTTTTTTCATCATATATACCCTCTGAGAAAAACTATTTGATTATCATGATCAAACAACCATGGGGAATACTTGGGAGTGGTTCTGCTGGGCCAAGTCACATAGATAAAAACCATTCAATTTGTATAATTTAATTGACTGGATAAAGATGGTTGAGGTGTGAACAATTGTCTTATTAGGTAAATGTGTTTGTATTAGGGAAATCATATAGAGCACCATTATTAGTAGATGGGATTGTGCGTATGGGGGAATCTGAGGGGTTTATTTTAACACAGGAAATTTTAATGTTCTGTTTTTGACATTCTGGGACTAATTAAAAATTATTTTTAAAATTTTAGTGAATTTTATTATTTTAATTTTAATTGTTTATTTAAAATTATATGTGTGAACTAATTTCAACATACCAATGTGTAGAATATATGAAATATTTATGAAAATAGTTTAGGAAGTGATCTGATAATGATATGGTATTCCCCCAAAGGTAATCTAAAATACTTGTAATGATGCTATAAACTATTTAAGATGGTGATACGGGTTTATTATGATTATTTTATTATAAGTACATATGTTTAAATTATTACTTAAATTTTATTTTTAAATCAAGATTTCATTTTTTTTTACATTTTGAGGATCTTTACAATTTAATATTTTACATAATTTGGTCATAACACTTACATAATAAACCCCTACATTACAAAGTTGACACATCCAATAATTATCCATTTTTTCACAATATATTATTTTTATAATGGAGCATTTTTTAAAGAAAAACTATCTTGATTTTTAACATGTCTTCACAGTTGTTCATACACAACCTTAAAGACTATGAAATAAAATATAAAACATGGTATGAGAAAAAAATATCAGTAAGGGATATATAAAAATATTAAAAGAAGTTTTAAGTCCATTTCAAAAATATAATATCATATAAGCATGATTGTCTTTAAAATAATAAACTTCAATCTCAAATAATTTTTTAATTACACATGAAATAATATTTTCTAACCAAATATTTTTATAATACACTTTTAAGAAAACATAAGGGAAAATAATAATCATTTTAATTTCATAGAAAACAAATATGAGATTCCGTGAAACATTTTCATAGAAACTTAAATTTTTACCCTTAAAGGGTATACTACATACATTAAAAAATGATTATATTAACTTATAAAATAAAAATATTTCCCTGAAAACTCTGTAGAAATCATATAAAATATATGTAGGTTCTTTCATTATTCATCTTCATTAAATCCATACAAGAACCTTCTAAAATGTAGTAACCTACTCAGTTAATTCAAACCTAATTCTATAGAGAACATAAGCATAATCCAATTCATTGGAGAGCTATATTAGGCTCAGAAATCATCATTAACAATGTCTAAGGACCATGAAATATATAAAACACACATACTATTTTATTTCCATCATCAAACTCAGAAAATTGGACATTATAACGCATAAATAAATCTTTTTCGGATTTTTGATATATACCATTCCTTTAAAACACCATTTTCAAAACTAAAATACCAAGAACAAATGGAAGAATATATTTTATATAAATTATTAATAAAATCTTATAAAGAAATCCAAAAAATTAAATAATGGTTAGTGTGGTGGTAAAATGCATTGTTTTTATATATGTTAAAATAGAACATTTATTTTTTCCTTTTTTAAATAATGTCTCAACATTCCATATAAAATTCATAAAAATATTCATTTTTAGATCTTTTAATGAATGTTAAAATAAACAAAAAATTATCTTTAAAATTTACTTATTTCATTATAAATACATCCATAAATTTATTTTAATAATATAGACATGGAGGAAAAATATTTTTAAATTAAATCATCAACACATTTAAAATGAGGTTTTAGGTAAAATTTCACTTATTTTCATTTTGTACATAATTACTTAATCAATTGAGTTCATGTTAGATTATTGAGAACATTTGGCTTACAAGTGAGAAATGTCTTGGGTAGGTTGACTCTAGTAAAAGAGGTCATTATTAAATCGTATCCAAAATATTAATAGTTAAATAATTATCATGTTTGTATATTAAATACAATTTTATAACCGTCCATGAAATGTGTGCCTGAAAAAATTACATCTCTTCATGAAAGTGGTAGGTTACCCATATGCACAAACGAAGTTATCATTTTTGAATGGATAGAAATTTAATATAATTGACGATATATTATATTTATATAATTATAATTATGTCTTTAATATGACATATATATATATATATATATCTTAATAAAATCTATCAAAATAACCACTTTTTTAATGTGGTAATGAAAAAAAACATAACTCTCTATGGATGTGGAAATCCACATGTATGTACGAACAATGTTTTCAATTCATATATGATAGAAAGGAGATGAAAATTATTTTTAAAATAATCATAATAATATTTCATTATAAGGATTATTATTATGTTTTTCATTCATGATTATTAAATAATATTTGAATCTGGTATAAGAATAAGTAAACGTGAAATAGATCAGTTAAGACATATACCTTATTTTTAGACAACCTCTTTATCTTATACATTAAGTCTTATAGGTTTGGTATTTTGATGATAATATGACCTATAGGATGTTTATATGAATTTTGGGTAGATATTTGGTGAAATCCTTTCTAAAATAGATTTCTCAAAAGGTGTGATGAAGAGAAGAGATGAGGCTTCCTTTTATAGGTAATGGGAGGTGTACCCTAGAAATACTTAAAGTATTAAATTAATATAAATTTATTTTCATGTTAATATGAGAACATAAAATAAAATCTAATATGGGGTGATAATCATTCCTCTTAGAAAATAAAATTTTCAAAAGTTCAGGTTATTTTCCCACCCTTATCTCTTAGTTTTATCCTCTTATTAACCCTTTTGATAATTAACATAATATCAATGTTTTTTACTCTATAGTAGTCAAGATAGTTACTATAAAATAAAAACTAACACAAAAGATAAAAATGGTATATATGATCAACCATATCCCATTAATATGGTCAAATATAATATTTTTATGAATTTTAAAACATTAAATAAGTTATTATTCAACATAATATACCATTAAAGACATTTCCCAGAGTATTCACATTGTTTGACTTTAATGACATCAAGATAGTAATTTAATTCAAATATAATGTTTTAAAACCTAACTAATATTTCATATTTATCTAAAAAATTTGGTAAAAATAATTCATCTTAATTTTATCACATTAAATGTTTTTGAAAATCATTTACTTGATTTCTCTATTACATGAATATGGATTGCGTTGGTGTTGATTAAGAATTTAAGGTAATTATTCCATCAGTAAATATATTAACAAAATATACATGATAAAAAATTATTAATATTAAAAATAACCATTTATAACTATTGATATACTCTTTTATCCTTCTGAAAAAAATATTGTAGCTATTAAAACCAAGAGAATAGAATTTTGTTTGTATTCCTTAATTAAAATTATATTCATGTAATTATCAATGGAAGGTAGAAAACAATTGAAAATTTTATTTACCTTTGATAGTAATGGTGTACACACACCTATCAAATAGTATAAATAAAAGTGTTATAGAGATTTTAAGCCTTAACTCGTGGTTTTAACTCGGTTTTAACCATTTTATCCTTACCATGTTGCAAAGAATATTTACTATGGTTACTATTCATAATGATAAAAAATAGAAGAGAAATATTTAGAAAATTTGAACCTAATAATTAAAAATATATAATCAATTTTTAAGATTAAATTTCAATAATTTTCAAAAAAAACAAAATTTTAATATAAATGTGTAAAATGTAATGAAAATTATTTTTTAGATAAATGTGTTTTCTATGCAAAAACTGATCTTATACCAAAATATTTTATAATTAAGATTACAATGTAGGTATTTGTAATACTTGTAAAAATAGTATACTTAGGTTAATTTAATATAAATTTAATAACATAATGGTAATTTTATAAAAGATTATTTGATGAAAAGAAAGGATATATTTACAAAATTTAGTATCTTTCATAATTCACATAAAAATTAGTCTTTTAGAAAAATTCGCAAAACGACTCTAAGATAATTATGATATGATTAAATCAAAATTTAATTAAATTTTTTCAAATTAAAATTCAAAATTTTATAAATTAATCATTCAGTTAAAACTGTAGAGTGTATGCCACTCAATTTAGTTAGAATAAAAGTATTTTATTTTTGTTTAGGAAATTAATTTATAATATATTAGTGACTATAAATCCATAAAATCTAATTAATGAATTTTTATAAAAAATGAAATTTATCTGTTATAAATATTACCTAGGTTGTTCCTATTATAGACTCCTTATAGTGATTTTTTGAACATTTCATGATGATGGTTAAACATCTCAAAAGAGTGATCTATATTTCTTATGGTGATGATACAAACTTGTCATAGCGGTGGTGAGTAATTAACGTGGAAATGAAATGGATATATTATAGTAAATATATAAACTTTTTATGTGATTTAGGTATATCTCAAGTGTTATTCTTTTACATGGAATGAATCATGGTTTTTTATTTGATATGATTATAACGTAATGAATTTATTGATGTGTTGTTCATTAGATTGAATGATTATGGGGGATTTATTGAAAAATACATTATATTTTGGTAAGTTTAGATTTATTTTTGGGATGATAATTTATTACTTTTATGGTCTATAGATTTGATGATTCTGGGAAATTGTTTCACGTGACCATACACTATGATGGTCCTGATATGAGTATATTCTTTTTTCTCCCCCAAAAGTCTTGGTTTGAGGTAGAATAGTCATTAAGGCTCTTCTCTGACATGATATGTGAATTATTTTAGGTCCATCTAACAAAACTAGAAAATATAGGATGAAAGATTTTTTATATGATAATTTTATCTTATTTTGAACATTATTTATGGTGTCAGTAGTCGTCATATTGGTGTTGATTAGGAGGACCTATTGTTCCATGTTTTGTTATGTGATTTCCATTCTCATAGGTGGCGGGTCCATTACATATCTAACTAGTGGAGGTGTTCTATGACATATCTTAAGATTGAAATAGTTCTATGATTATTACATATATATGGGTAACCATGGGATAAATCTAGTAATTAGGATGAGAGTCATTGTTTCTGGTGGCCTCTAGTAGGATGTTGTTCATGGGGACCCTTTTATTGTGAATTTTGCGATCTTTGATAAGCTTATGAATTAGATGAACAATGAATACATATGTTGACTTCGATAAAAAATGGGTACTTAATTAGATAGATTTGGGTTTTTAGTTTTCTTTTAACATTTTTATTCACTCATTTTACATAGAGGTCAGCTCACTAACCAGGAAAACTATACTAAGTACTATTGCTCACCCCCTTCACGTGTACATTAATAATTCTTATCTTTTGTTTATGATACTAAAAATAAATTTCCGGGAGATTCTTTTGAATGGCATACTTTTAGTGAGATTTGGTTGTATTCCATGCACATGTTGACACATGGTATCACTTGTATTGGGTTTTAAATTATTTTTATTATGTTTCTAGGATATCTTCTTAGAATATTTCCTGTATATTTTATTATATTGTATTATATTATGAATATATATGTATTCATTCATTTTTATTTTCTTGGAGGTTTATATATTATTTTACATAATCTGGTAAATTTTGGACTATGAGAAGATGAAAAGTTTTGTATAGAGTGCATGCATCTCCTTGTTTATGTAAATACATCACTTCCAATCACTAGCCCCTATACTAATGGTGGTGGGCTTAGGAACTTCACTTACCAATAAGCTGATATTGTTAAGAATATGTGTTAATATGTATTGTTGACTTGAGTGGGATATTTCATGTGTAAGGGGTGAGATGTAGTAGAGGATACCAAGTCAATTTGGCGGTGTGAGGGATGTCTATATAGCTACCAAGGGGGAAAATGTATTTGTAATATTTTAAAGGTTGTTAGTTTGTAAGAAGGGGTTTTTTAGTTACTTCGGTGGGCCTTTAAATAGAGTGGTCCATTGTGAGTAAGGGGGAATTTCATTTTGGAATTATTGCACAATAGAATGTTTTGAATTACTGGTATTTTGGGACGTCTAGTAGGGGAATCACTGTGTGGAGTGGTTTTCCCATAGGTTCTCCTACATCTTCTTCTTCCTCTTGTCTCCCAAATAATATTTCTTTCACTATTCTTGTATTTTTTCTTTCAATATATAATTATACTGTTAGTTATTTCTATAATTTATCCTCTCTCAATTTTATTCATAATAATTGGTGACTCAGCTGGGGAAAAGCCTCTAGAGAGAGAGAAGCCACTACTAAGAACGAAAAGGAAGGGAAGAAATACTGCAACTGAACGCAGAGCTAAGTAATCGAGCATATGTCGGGGCAGATGAGATGGAGTAGAGGGAGAACGGTTCAGCACAATTGATCATCTGGAAGGAAGAGTAGTTCATTTACTGTAAGATAACCTATGCTGGTAAATTTCTATTAGCCATGTGAGAGAGAGGGTCAATCACTATTGGGGAAGAGGGAAGATCGCTACTGATGTGCATTACTACTGCGTAACCGCAAGGAGAGTTGTTTGTAGCAGAGAAATGAGACCATGGAAGAAGAAGTTGACATCACTTGTGAAATCGCATGAGAGAGAGTTTTTCGTCGCTACGGAAGATATGAACAAAAGTGGAGTTATATGATCAACTAACTGAAACCACATATGATGCTAGTGACACGATCACAATCAGTTTTGGTCAGTATTGAAAATATTCGCATTCAAACTGGCTGTCAATCTGATCTACCAAACAATGAGTCAATTATATCTATCAGGAATGGTTTGGGAGAAACAAATCTTGACTGATCTGAACTCCACTATAGTACCACCGTCGCTGTAGAGGATCTAATTCGTCGGATGGGGGGTTCCAAAACTGGTGAATCTTGCTTGGGAATTACCGCATGAGGATGCAATCACCATGGTGAGTCTGGATATCTAGGGAGATTTCCATGATCTAGAGAACCGATAAGACTAGCTGATAACTATGAAAAAATAAGTATATCCTTGTTCACGTATTTTGACAATCATATTTTGAGAATTAAGTAGGAAATAGATTGAGGAGTTGCAGGTAATAGTCAAACTGAACATTTTTGTTAATGAAAATTTCAGTCATAAATTTTTGAGAGTTATTGTTGGTAATATTTAAAAAAAATTGTATCTTCTTTTTTTGTTGTAAACATTGTTCCAAAATAGAGTCACTTACACTGGAAAAATGTAAAAGAGATTCATGTGATGACTATTTTATGTGATGTTGGTTCATGATTCTGTGAATTAAGGAAGGGAGGTGACTGGTTAAGTGTAGAAACTGTCAGGAGGAGGACTCGCTTTTTTTAGTTCGAGATAGTTAGTAAGGAGTTATGTGATATGATGATGGGGTGAGTTTTCTGCTGATAGGGAATTAGACACTTTTTCTATGGATAGAGGAACATTGTAGAGGGAGTCTAAATTGGATTTTGGTGAAGTAGCAATAGAGGCGGGCTCGAAATGGGAAGAGAAAGATTCAATGTAGTTGAATCAATAATAGAGAGCATATTGTGGATGATTTACACTATGAAATAATGTTTTGATAAGATGGAATGTGAAATAATGGATCACTTATAATGGATGTGTTCACAACTGCGTCGATCTGAGGATGAGATGCCACTAAGGTTGATCGGTAGGGAGAAGTAGCTTGCTCCTAGTTTGCGGCATACATTTATTTCTGGATAAGTAGCATTTTAGAGTGAATTTTAAATAGAGAAAGAAATTAAATGGAATTAAATGAATGTAAAAGGATGGTTTTCTCAAGATACACATATGATTCCACCATAGGCAGTGCGAGAGAGACCATTGGTGTCTCTACAAAGGAAGGAGTCCCAACTTGTAACCAGATCACACACTGGGGATGTATTGAAGGCAGGATACCCTGTTGAATCTATCCAGGTGACCCCTATCATGTCATCAGAGAAAGAAAAATTGGATTGATTGAGAGATCCTATTATTAATTAGAAGAATAACAATATTCACAGTAAGATTGATTCCACATGAGTCCCGACTAAAGAGACAAAATATGGTCTCAAATTTAATTTGTAAAAGTGAATTGTTTTACTTCTTGTAGTTGAGTTGAGGAGGTTTCTAGAGTTTGAGGATTTGTATGGGCTGAGAAAGAATCTAAAAATATGTTCTCTAGTTTTATAGGATGACTACAAGTGAAAATAAAAATCTCTCTTAGGTGTAATGGGGAGTTATAATAGACTGGCAGCAATTGAAGAAACATATGTTCATAAAGGGGAAAAATAGAACCACGAACCACCACATCGTAAGGAGGTTGATCATGTTCCATATACAATTTAGATGGGTAATAAAGCCTATAACATGAAAATTAGAATATCTAGACTACCCAAGATGTGTTCCCTACCTACAGGTTTAGTATGTAATGTGCGCATGAAAGTGAACAACAAGGTCAATCGATGACTGATGATGGGGTCACATTTAATGGGAGTTGACTGTTGTCAAATTTTGTTGTCTCTAGTACCAATATTATGTCCAAAAATTTCAAACCATCAATAAAAACTAAAGAAAATGATATTTTATTAGTTGTATATGATGATCCCAATGAATTGGAAAATCCAAGATGAATAGTGGAAAAGTCAGTTTCTAGAGCATCATTCACAAGAGTATTGTTCTATTCTATTATTGGATTGTCAGAATATGAAGGATTTAATTGAAGAGGAAAATGTAGAATATTTTTTTTCAGGTGGAAATTCCATTGTTGATTATATGTGCACTTTTGGAATTTCATTGTAGGAACCTTCTCCATCTACCAATAGTATTATTTATAATTGTACCTGTATGGAAGAAGTGAGTCACCCTAATTCAGTTTATAGTCTAGATTTGTTGTACTTTTTCTATTCAAATGGAATGTGGATTACTAGTAAAGGACTATGGATGAATATTATGGTTTGGGATGTGGGGACACTTTAAATTTTTACCCAAGCTACTGAAGATGATGACCATTTCATTATTGATGAACAGTTTAAACCGAATTCTAGTGTTTTTAAAACGTATTCAACTAAAACAATTTTATAGATAAGGGATTAAAATAGACTAAATAGGTCATTATTCAATCATTGTGGTAATAATAGAGTAGTGATTTCATTCTACTTCAACCCAAGAAGGGGGTCTTTTATGTCCATGAAATCAAATGGCTGGGATTCAGATGTAGAATGTCTGGTCTGATATTTAAAAATGCATCTCAAAGGGAGCTGATAGGATGGATAGATTTAAACATTAGGTTGGGAATCTATTAGCTTCTACTGATGGTCTAAGCCTGGTTGGAGGTATATGGACTGCTAGGATCAGGAAATGAGGAGAGGCAGAACCATGGCACCAGAAGACGCTTCATAATGGAAAATGGATAATTCGTCCTGTAGAGGTTCCACCATGGTGACAAAGTGGGTTTTAAGGATGGGATAATTTTAGGAATATGTGTTAATATGTGTTTTGGACTTGTTTTTGTTTTTTACCATGTAAAATGGGGGGAGAAGCAGTATAGGCTTCCATGTTTGTTTGGGGGCATGGTAATTGTCTGTATAAATGCCAAGGGGTTGAAATCACATTTCTATATTTTAGAGGCTGGGGTTTGATAGTTACTTAGGAGGGACATTAAATAGAGGGGGCCATTTTGAGTAAGGGGGAATTTAATTTTTTGGTATTATTTCACAATAGACTACTATGAGGGGTTGGTACGTTGGGGTGTCCAGTGGGGGCTCGCTGTGTGGAGTATTTTTCCAATGGGTTCTTTTACATCTTATTTTTCTTCTTCTTCTCTCCCAAACTATATTTAATTCTATCTACCTATATTGTTTCTTTCAATACATAATTATATCATTCATTCCTTATATAATTTTTCACCTCTCAATTTTATTCCTAATAGAGATGTGATAATTCCAAATTCCATCTGGTTTTTTGGTTTTCTTGTTCACTTCTTTTTTCTTTTCATCGACCATGGTGGAATAAAGTCTTACTTGTGGTGTGCACTCACTTTCATGATTATATAGAAATATTTCCTCTTTAAGGAAATATTTACACCTTCATGTTATTAACATGGTCATACCCCAATAGCCTAAAAGTTAAAAAAATAATATACCTAGTGTAGATAAGAAATATAAAAAAAGAAAGAGAAAAAAAATATACAATTAACTATATTTAGTGAAAACTATAAAATAAAAAATTGACCCTATAAAAGACACCAAACATTGTTACACAACTCCACTATAACAAAATTACTTTTTTAAAAGGATATTTATAAGGGATTTTCATCTCAAATAACCCAATTATGAAGCGTGATTAACATGTTTTTTTGTGATGGAATTTTGCAATTATCCTCATAGAGATACTACATGTGATGTAATATTCTTTCTATAAAAACAAATATATTTACAATAATTTTGGAAATGAAATATCAATTATATTGAAAATTCATTTTTACCTTATAATCCTGATTCTATTACAAAAAGGTATTTATAATGAAATTAGTATTTCATAACAAAAAAATATAATTTCTATTATTACAATCCATCAAATACAAAATTCATTGAAAATAACTAAAAAATGTAAAATTTTAATTAAAAAAACAAGCATTCATTATAAAATTGAATCTCATAAATTACATAAAATTTTATATGGAAAAAATAAAATAATAATGTCACTGAGCAAAATGGGGATTTGGTATAATTAAAGGATGGATGTCTATATATAAATCATGGTGTATATAATCCATCATCTCATTGTAGTACTACTAATACTTCCATCATTTCCCATCATGTTTTAATCTCTACTTTTCTTGTTCTCTGGTATGTCTCTATATAACCATATCCCTATCTCGCAACCTCACCTCATATTTTATAGCATTAAATAATGACGATGATGACGTTCCCCCCTTAGAGTCATATTATTTAATCACATAAATGAAATGGTAGCCATTTTAGGTCAATTTTGAATATATATCAATCATCCATCATTTCTTAATACCTCTCATTTTCACCCACACCCAATTCGGCGACATCAAAACATAAATCACACGAGGCCTCATCCAACCCATCTAGTTTGCCCTAACCCTCATGCATATAAGAATTATATGTCACATAATTCTCAAAAAAACCATATAAATATAAATTAATAAGTTTTAAAATATATATTATTTTAATTTAGAAAGTTTAATAAATAACAACAACTATGTGTCACTGTCTATCACTAATAGTCAATCCAGTTCTCTTATTAGTGTACATACTCTTGTACACATAAAAAATAAAAATTTGTGGATCAATTATAGATTGCATAAATTTATCATATATATTTAGTATTAAAAATACATATATATATTTAGTAATGTTTATTACATACAAAATTTTGATGATCTATACTAAAATTATGACTCTCAACTCTATGTGTTAAATACTATCTCCCCTAATTATGTCTACCATAATTGGATCTCCTCTAGATATTCGCTCTTATCTAGTATGTGAACAATATATCCTATAATTGAGTGGGGAAATAATTAGGTCGATGTGGCATATAAGACTCAATAAATATATTCACCGATTCTCTCTCCATAATTCTCCTTTGAAGGATATGTAAAAACATATGGAAATGATCACACATGAAAGCCTCTCATTCCCCCCATATAGAGAGAATCATGATATCATCAATAGGAGACCATAAACCCTACATATATTTGTTAATATAGAAAAATATTAATTATATGAATTTAATGTAATTTTTTAATTTAAGTGTAAAAACCATTTCTCAAATATACAATGACGTAACATGGAAGGAACCTGATCCTAGGAAACTAATGTAAATGCAAATTAATTACTCAAAATATTACTATGATGGTTAATATCTAGATGTGAAAACTATGAAAATAAAAATTATTAGTAACATAAATAATAAATAAAATCAATAAAATGAAAATTAAATAAAATTCATATTTAAAAAATTACTTCCTTTGATGAGAATCAAGGTCAAGAGTTTGAAATTTATATGGAATATAATCTATAATCATGAATCATGCAAGGCCCAGACACCACTCAGTAGTTTTTGTTGTGTCAACATCCGTAGATGAAAAGTCTGGAGGATCTCCAAAAAGTTTTACATCCTTAGTCTTTCTATGAATCATGTTATCATAATCATCTACCACCATATGAATCATATAATTATTTTTATAAAAAAATATATACTTTAAAAACAAATATAAGTAATTTAAAATTTATAGAACTCTTTTTTACATGGAATTGGGTGAAAATTATTTCACCTAAAAATAATTGTTAATATAGATATCAAATATAAAAAAACTAATAAATATTTATAATGAAAAAAATAATATATCAGTCATCAACATCATCATAAATCTCATTAATTTCATCATTTTCATCTTCTTTTTCAACATAATCAATTTTTATATGATCTTCAATTTCATCATCCCTGGAATATCCAAATCATTGGTAGCAACATCGATATTATCAACACTATCATCCCTTAATTTTTGGTTCTTATCATTTATAAATATATGTCTTCAATTAAGAGATATATTTTATGATGTTTCTTTCAAAATTTAAATATTTTACACTATAATAGCACCAGTTTCATTTTCCATAAACAGATGAGATTGTGTTTCTATTACACTTCACCAGTCATTTAAATATATCAATGTTGTATAATTATATGCATAGTAAACTTGATGTGCATGATATGCTAGCTTAAATGGTTAATTTACTATAATAATAATTTTATATTAAATATCAATGATTCCAGGTCATTGATAAACAAGAAACCCATTATGAGTTTTAAACCAATTTTATTTTAAAATTATTACATAATTCTACCCCATATAACATAACTCAATCATTTCATCCACCATGACCTAAAATTGAAATTGAAATTATTATTATTTAATATCATTTTAAAAAACACCACTATTCATTACTATTATTATTATCATTATTATTTTTATTCATCATATGTGAGTGTATGAATTCCAAATCCATTAAAAATATTAGAATTTCATGATTTTAATCATTTATATAGTGGATTATTCAGTGCATATAATTGAAAATCAAATTTAATTACATATTGTGATACCTAGATAAACAAAAAATATTTAAAAATGTATAAAGATAAAAATTTATATCATATGTTTGATCATAAAAATTTTTACTTTCCTTCCATTAAAGCTAGTATATAAAATGTTTCTATCCAAATTCTTTAAGAGCATTTGGGTAATTTTTGATATTTTCATATATGATCATCATATTATCTGTAAAATTATAAATTATTATTCAAATAATGTGATTTATTTATAATTTATCATAAAATATGTCAGAACTATGTGAAGATATTCATAAAAAATCATTCATTCATGATGAACACCAAAACCAAACTTGGGCTGATTAAATACTGAAAATAGGTTTTATGTAAAATCATCTGCATTTTCATCATTATGACCAATTTTATTGTATTTTAAAGGATATTAATATTGAAAATAAAAAGAGCATAAATTTGAAATATCCTACTAAAAGTAAACATTAGCAATTGACCCTTCAATTGATGTCTTGTTATAGACATTCTTCATCAACTTTTCATACATCTCTTGAATGGGTAGATCCATTAGAATTATATTTTTCCTCTACATTTATTATTATATAGAAAATGAAATATTGAATTTTCCATCGAGTTAAACAGGGCCTGATAAAATATTTTCCTAAATTTATATAAAATTATAAAACATGATTTATTAGTATACTCAATGCATTTTATTCTTTTTTTTCACAAAAATGACTCAGAAGAAATATTATATTTTAGATAACACATCCCAAATTAAAGAGTTATGAATCCTTATGAAGCTAAAAAGGAGTTAATATTTTAATGATGGCATGATAATAATGACATTTCACCCATTAATATGCCAATTTTAATGAAATGAGACAAATAAATAGCATATAAATATTGTAATCCAAAATATTTCATCCATTTAATAAATAATAGATGACATTAATTTGAAATTCCATAAGCTTATTTCAACTTCATTAATTTTTATAATCTTTCATATTCAAATAAATCAAGTGTAAGGGGCCTCTAAATTTGGGTATGATCTAATTGTTCCTTCACAGTATCTTTGGTCATGTCAAGTTCTTCTAATATGGTATAAAATATTTTATGAAAATAGTTCTTCTCAATTTTAATTACATCTAACATGTGGCGAAACAAAAAATTAAACAAATATAGCAGATCCCAAAAAACATTGTTTTATCCATTGGCGATCTCTATAAAAATGACCCATCTTTTATTAGTTTACAATTGATCAAAAATCAATATGTAGTAATAAATAAAAAAAATTGTACATGAATACCAAAGATCACTGTTGGATGTTCATCTATTTCAATTCCCCATTTTGTAATATTTTTTCTATTCGATTATAATTGAATATCTAGAGGAAGAAATATCTAAAAATATTAAAATAAGTCTTTCTTCTATTCACAAGAATAAATTTTTTGGTTTCAACAATGCAGTATGGAAAAAAATTTAGACTATGAGGACTCCACCCAAATAACATATCATATATTATAAGTCACTAATTCTCTACATTGAAGAAACTCCAAGTATATAATTCTAATCTATAGTTACATTATATATAGTTACACTCTCATTATACAATAAAATTAACACATCAATCAATGGACTCTAATAAACACCAATATTATTTTTTAAATTTTCTTGAATTTTTAATTGAATATATATATATATATATATATATGGGTTTTTTTATCAATTTCTAAGACGGTAGGTTATACAGTGTTATGAAAACAAGATAACAAGAATATTGACTATCATAAGCTTAAAATTGATAAATATCCTCAGTATAATGAACAAACCATACATTTTAATGTTTTGAAGAAAAAAAGGATTCACCTGATTAATGTGTTTCCAAGAATCAATATCACAATGATGATTTAATCTTTCACTTATAGGAACATTGGATTTATGTCAAGTCATCAATGCAGCTTTGTTTTAAGAAATAAATAGACGTTACAGAACAAATTTAATCAGAAAAAAAACATCAATATTTTTTAGTAATAAATCCTATCATTCTTTATTATGACTCTTTATACCTCAATTATACACATGTTAAAAAAATAGCTAATGACTCATATTTACCATAATATAAAATGATGATATTTGAACATGGATGGATCTTTTGATAAAAATGACCAAAATTATGAAACAACATTTTTACATTCATAGAAATATATAGGCAATGTATTCCCCTCACAAAACTACAATTTAACCAAAGAAAAACTTTTATCAAAGAAACTATTTGACACACTAAAATCAGATTTAATAGCCATAAATTTTGTGGTTGTTTCAAATATTTTTATTTTTCATCTTGGATATAATGTCTCCTAAATAGATTTCAACCAATCCTAAATTTTATATTGATTCAATTCAGGATTAGAATTTTTATTCTATATTATTGTTTCTTGACAGGATGGAATAACCACATCATGTACTAAATTTTGAAAATATGATGATTGTGAAAAAGTAGATATAATAATTCATAAAAACATAATGTAAAAGATAAACCCCAACATTATCAAATGTTTCATATCTTCAAAGATCACTCTTCTTATATGGGCACTTAATTGTGCATTCTAAAATAAATTTTGAATTTGATGATGTAAATTAGATAAACACTTTAACAACCTCAATGTAGGTGGGATTTATATAAGAATTGTTTATATTTCTATAATAATTTTATCTAATCAGAGTTTTAGACTAAAAATATTTATTAGTTAGGTCCATATTTTTCTAGAAAATAACTATAATTAGTTTATTATATAAAATCTATAAAAAAAATATTTTCACAAAATGACTAGTTCATTATTTTATATAATATATTTCAAAAAAATAGCATTTAAAATATTATTACAAATTAATAAATTTGAAATATTTTTTAGGAATGAAATTTTCTTCTAATGCGAGTGTGGGTGGCTGAGGGCACACATACAATAAATACATAACCATCATGTTGATGCATCATGTGTAAGAAGTGCATAATGGTTTTTGAAATTTATATAAAATTGCAGGAATTTGTACTTATTTATATTAAAAAAATAATGATTTTTCTTAATTTAATTTAAATTTTACGAATATTTAAACTTTTTATTAGTTTATAATATAACATAATATTTTTTATAAATTTATATAAAATTATAAAAATTTATGTTATGTTATATTAAAATATACTATTTAATATAAATTTCATTAATTTATACTCATTGTTTAGGAATTTATACTCATTTTTATTAATTTATAGTAATTTATATTAATTTAGAATAAATTATATCCATTTATAGTGAATTATACTAATTTATACAAATTTATGGATAATTTATACAAATATATAGTTATTTATATTAATTTATAACAAATTATATAAATTTATTGTAAATTATACTATTTATGCATCTTTAAGATAAATTCCTACTAATATATAATAATTTATAATAATTTATACTAATGTATAATTTCTTTTATTAATTTGTACTAATGTATATCAATTAGTATAATTTATATTATTTTATATTATTTTATAGTATTTTTTGATTAATTTTCATAAATTATTAAAAACTTATTGTAATTTATTATAATTTATACAAAATTATATCAATTTATGGTAAATTATATAAATTTAAAATATTTTTTTCCAAAATAACACCAGTTTATAGTAATTAATATTAAATTACGCTAATTTAAATGAATGTATAACTATTTAAATTACTTTTTACAAATTTTTACTGATACATACCAATTTATATTAATTAAAACTATATTATACTAAATTAAATTGATTTATAGAAATTTTTACAAAATTTATTTAAAAATAGTTATTTTGGAAAATTTATACTAATATATAATAACTTTTATTAATTCGTACTAATTTTTTAAAAATTATATTAAATTATACAAGTTTTATTAATTTCTAGTAATTTATTTTAACTTATACTAAATTATAATAATTTATGCCAATACATATTAATGTATACAAATTTTCAGGGAAGTAATTCTAATCTATAATATTTTATTTTATTTTTTACTAAATTATACTAAATTATAGAAACATAAATAACGTTATAGAAAATTGTATCATTGTATTGTAATTTATATTTAGTTATAATATTTTTCATTATTTTATTCTGAGTTATATTAATGTGTTATATTTTTTATTAATTTATTCTCAAATAAACTAATTTATTACATTTTCTAATAAATATGTAATAAATTATACTAATTTATTCTAATTCTTAAAAAAGTATACTAAATTCTTTGAATTTAAAACAAATTACATCAATTTATATTAATGTATATTAAATTATTCTAATTTATACTAATTTATATAAATTATTAATAATCAATTCCAATTTATTCTAATTTATATGAATATATAATAATTGTTCTTAATTTGTATTAATTTTTATTGATTTATACAAATTTATACAAATGTGTAACTATTTTTATTAATTGATAATAAATGATACTAATTTATAATTATTTTTATGAACTTATACTATTTTATATGAATTTATAATAATTTATATATTTTTCTAACAGCATAAAAGGTGGATTTTGAAAACCAACTCAAACTCCCATTATTAAAACAATAGAAATGTACAATGATGAAAACACCTCACACCAGAAAACAATATCCCCATATCATATCATCATTACACAAAGATTAAAAACAAGAAAAGATTTCTGGTCAATATTTACACTCTTCCTTCACAAAAATCCAACACCATCATTGAGTCCTTCGTCTGCCATTGGTTGTATCATCATGAAGAATGAGACTACCACTTTATTCATATATCCCTAGAAAATGATGTTCTGTTTCAAGTGTAGGTTAACAGCCACAATTTAAATACAAAAGAAAGTGCATCATGGAAAAGTAATGTAGGCCACATTTCCCAGCTATCTTCTACAGTATGTGATAGCTAGAGTTGAAATACACAAAAAATCAAAGGATGAACTGAGGAAAATCTATCCAAATAAGCAATGTGCATGTGGGAACCCTCTTCACTGGAACTGGGTCAGCATTCATAAGACTCATATTAATGATCATACCCCCTTTCAATAAAGGTACAACACATGCTACTAGCTTTCATGTCAAGGGATTCCAAAAGTTCCACATTGGTCTAGCCCACAAATACTATCACCAGTATGTTATAGCCATAAAATAATAAACAAATCCAATGGAAAATCGGTTTCAGTGGATCTATCACACTTAGAAGTTCCAAAACCAAAAAATCATAGGTAAACAACAAAGCATGTTTCTTAGGAAATGAACTTCATAATGACATCCATGGAACCTAATCAAAATCATAATCATCCACTCCACGTAGCCTCCAATATCCACAAGAAAGTGAATTTATAAGCCTCTAATAATTATGAAACATCTAACCATTACTGATAACCATAATAAGTAATGGAACAAGAAAGAGAACAAAAGAAGACAAAACATGAAAATCAGTAAAAAAAAATAGTCCAAAAAGAAATCTCCTACTGCACAAGTGTTTCATATTTAACAAAAACACAACAAACTCACATGAAAGGATCATGAACTCATGAGTAAAGAAAAAAATAACGTATCACTAATTTACATCGAGTAATATAACTTTCACACTAACATGCATCATGAAATGAATGACCCAACCATAAATAGATGCCACTGGTATTTAAGGAATCTCTGGTGCAAGAAACAAACTCAAACAAAAACCAAAACACAATCAACTTTACTTACACATCAAATGGAAAACACTAAGGTGACAGATTGAAACATGGTCAAAATCTAAAACTAGAACCTAAAAACATAAATAAAATCATTACGGAAGGATGTATGCAAATTAGAATTGGGATTTCACTCAATCACATATTCCATCATAGAGAATATCTACTTCATTGGTTAAAGATAGACCTCCATTATAATTTATCCACCTTTATAATTATTGATCATTATAGTTTCTTATTCGCCCAACAAATTATCCAAAGCCTCCCCCATGTAATCCCTTACCAGGAAATAATTATTCACCTTAGGATCATCATCATCAGCATTATCACTGCTTGAAACATGAGAGGTTTCCAACTCAACCACAATAGCTGTAATGGGGATATCAGAATCATTCACAGGATTGACCCCACTAACATCATCCTTCTTTATCCTCTCTAATCGAGAGGGAATTTCATTTCCCCCCATATATAACCATGAATATCAGCTGAAAATGGTTTATTTCAATTTAGAGAAATCAATGCGATTTTCAGTCTTTCTTTCATGTGGAGTGATAAATCCATCTAAGAAAAAAATGGCTTCTTTCATATTTCAGTTATCAAATTCCGAAATTCATCAGCAATATGAGGTGTCTGATAATTTTCATATTTTTTCATGTCATATTGGCAGGAAACAACATATTTTTTACATTCATTAAAATACTCACCATAAAAAATAGGGGAATACCATTCATCATTATCCCCTACAAAAGAATCATCAGCATAGTGAGATTTACCCTTGAAATCAAAAACACTAAAGGGGGATAGAATATCATTTTGTTACCACTTCAATACCCACATCAGTTTCTTTTCATTAGTTTATATTAATTATTCAATTGTTTATGCTATGAAATGTTTAGGTGTGTAATGACCTGTGACTTTTTTATGATATACTTCCACTTATTTTATTTTTATTTACATTTGTTGCACATAATGACATGATTGATTAATTCTCATTTCAATGTTACGATATTTGTATGGATTTGTCATCTCACTTTTGTTTTTGTGAGACATATGACATATTGAAAACTTGTTTTTGTGTGGTGTTTATAATACCCCTTTGATATGTTATTTGATAAATATATTTATATTCTTGGTATTCAATTTTTTTTGTTATTTATTTCTTTCATGGGGTTGTGATTCAAAGCTTACCAATGCTGTAAGGGTTTATTTCACAATCTCATCCTTATTAAAAACATTTTATGTTTATGCTTTCATTGGATGAATTATATGATAATAATTTCACAAAAAATATATATTTTTGTCATATGGTTATTTCACGGGTTTTCAAGTATTATTTCTATTTTTACCTTCCTTATAACTCAAAAATACAAAAATAATATTTTAATAGAAAACTGCATTTTTTTCAATTTACTTAGCAATATTATTCTTCCTTATCTGTATTTTCTTTAAAATTATTTCAATAATATTTTTAATGTTATATAATGACATATTAAATTAACATTTTTTAATTTTATAATTTTATAAAAGTTTTAAAAGTGATCATATTGTTTTTTGGAATAAGGTGCTTTTTACCAATGATATGAATGGATTTTTTGTTTTATCATTTACCACATAAATGAATTTTTCCCCTGTCAGTATAATTATTTACATGTTTAAATTATTATTCTCAGTAAAAAAGCTTCCCTAATATTCTATAATTTTTTAGATATCAATATATAAGTGGCAGTATTGCAGAAAACGTTATTTATGTCGGTTACTTTTCATTTTTTATATCATTTTTTAGCTGACGTTAATACGGACAACATTATAAATAACGTTTTTAAGTCAGTTATTTAAAAACCGATGTAAAAAACATAACATCGTGGTGTTTATCACGTCGATTAATTTATAACCGACATGCAAAAACTGGAGGGGGTTATAACGTCGGTTATATAATAACCGACCTTATAAACACGTGTGGGGGAGATTTTCATGTCAGTTATTAAATAACTGACATGATAAACCCCTGGGAAATGGTTTATCACATCAGTTATATAATAATCGACGTGTTAAACTAGTCTGGGGTGGGTTTATCAAGTCAGTTATTTAATAACCGACATGATAAACCATTTCTCAGGATTTTTATCACATCAGTTATTAAATAACCAATGTGATAAACCATGCCACGGGTGTTTATCATGTAAGTTATTAAAAAAAACTGACATGATAAACCCTTCTCGATTTCTTTATCACGTCGGCTATTTTATAACCGACGTGGAAGACAAATTTTTTTTTCAAAAAAATTTAATGCAGTCCTCTTCTCTCCCCCGAAAATAACCAGAAACCAAATCAAGAATTCATACCACAAAAAAAGAAGGAGATCAAAACAAGAACTAATGCAAATTTAACATTTACATTGATAACATATAAAACTTACTTCACTTGACAGCCCCCATCACACCCCTGGACAGCACCTCGACCCCCTGGACAGCCACAAACACCCCGGGACAGCCCCAAATACCCCAGGACAACCCCCCCCCCCCCCCACCCAAATGTATACCCCCCCACACCCTGGACAGCCCTCCCTGACCCCATTGGAGCCCCCAACACACCCCTGGACTGCCCCCGACCCCCTAAACATCCCCAAACACCCCGGGACACCCCCCCCCCACACTGGACATCCCCAAACACCCCAGGACAGCCCGTCACAACCCTCCCACCCTCATGAATACCCCCCCCCCCCCCCCCCACACCCTGGACACCCCCCACCCCATTGGAGCCCCCACCACAGCCTTGGACTGCCCCCCGAGCCCCTAGACACCCCCAAACACCCTGGGACAACCCCCCAACCCTCCTGAACAGCACCCCCGCACCCCACTTGACAACACCCACCACACCCCTGGACTTCCCCCAACCCCCTGGATAGCCCCAAACACCCTGGGACACCCCCCACCCCCATGTATACCCCCCCCCCCACACACACACACCCTGGTCAACCCTCCCCCACCCTATTGGATCCCCCACCACACCCCTGGACTGCCCCCGACCACCTGGACAGCCCCAAACACCCCGGGACAACCCCCCCACCCTCCTGTAGACCCCCCACACCATGGACAACACTTCCACACACCTGAACCCCCCCCCCCACCCCTAAAACAGACCAAAACGTTACCAAAAACAGACCAGAACCCCCTCAACCCACAGACACCCCCACCACACCCCTGGACTACCCCCCCCCCCCCCCCATCCCCATGGACACCCTGGACCCCCCCACTAGACAGCCTGTAACAACCCGAGATTTTATAAGATATATTCATTTTAATTTCTTTCATATCGTCTATTGTACGCTACACCAAGATTATCTTGCGCTATACGCAACAATGTATTAGCTTGCAGTATACACAACACTAATCTTGGATCGTGTTACACACAATTTCATGTTTGTTTGATAGTAGTTATTTTATGAAACATTGAGTATATATATATATATTCAATATGTTTTATACACAACAACAAAGGAGTCATCCACTACACGCAACCCTAACTTGGCTTGCATTACACGCAATCACGACTTTCCTCGATAGTGTGTGATGTACGCAATACCGGGTTTTACTAAACAATGATATATTGTTATAATATTATTATGAACTAGAAATTATAAATAGTATTAACCCTCTTTTGAATTTTATAACATTATTATTCATCTTACACATTTTCAATAACATGGTATAAGAACAAAATAATTTTTTCGGGTAAAATAAGTATTTGTCAAAAAAATGTAGTTTTGTCACCATTTGACGGTGCACCCACATTAAATATAGTTTTTGACATGTTTATAAGTTCAATTTTACAAAATAAAATTATTCTTTGGGATCAGGATATAAAATTTTACCTTGGATAAATTTTTCATATTATTCTCATAACTTTCATATTTTAATGAATAGTAAAAACACGCTATATTTTGATTAAAAACAACTTTTTCATCGTAATAATTTATGTGGTTAAATTGTAATAATTAATGTTTTTAAAGTATAAATAGAATATATTTTTACCATTTAATATAATTTATGTCATTATCATTGATTTCACATTGAATTCATAGGTTAAATAAATTCAATCTTTTGCAATGTTTTAAACAAAAACCCGTTTTCTTTCGACAACGAGATTAATTTTAATTTAATTTCTACAACTTCTTTGTATTGAATTTGGAAAACATAATTTGATATTTGGAATCAGTGTGTCCAAATTATATTAATAGACTACTTTTTATTTGTTGGGCTTTATGAATAGTAACAACGGTAAATTTTATTTACCATAGTAAAAGGTAAATTGGGTAATTAAGGGTAAATATAATATTATAAAATTATCCTAATTCTTTTCATAATACAATTGGATGATTATATTTCATCTGAAGTCATATTTGGGTCAAAATAGAATCTATTAGAACCCACATGGAGGTGATTAAGACCTTTAGTTTATTTTATTTAAAGGAAAGTGAAATATGTCTCACTCAACTTTAATAATTAAAGTATTTTTAATATACATTTACACAGAATAAAAATTCGGTTATAAATACTCATTTCAAAGATAAATTTTTTTTACTTATCATGGTAATTTATTTTTAATTTTTATGAGTTATTTAACAACCATATTATCTTATACATTAATGATGTAGAAATTATTTATTTAGTGAAAAATCAATAATATAGTTTTTATTGAAATAGTAATACATATCCAAAGGCCCAAAAATCTGTACAAAACATATTAGTATTGTATATATAAACCCTAATCATCCACTGGCCGAATTTTTGACCATTTGGATCCTTATTAAGTAGATTATGACACTTATAATATTTTATTTTAAATGATTCCAAAGTTGTCAGCTTCATAATTTAATAAAGATAACAATTTACATGTTGTTATTTTAAGAAGATAAATTTGTGTAAAATTATTATTATAAAATATTTGATAATTATCTTCATCAAAAGATTTTATTTTTTCTTTTTATGGAATAAATAATTATATTATATAATTATACAAACATGTTGTACTAATTATTTTATTACCAAATAAATGGTCTTAAAAATAATAAAATAAATATTATATGAACTATTTAATGTTTTCCACGAATTTTCTAGAAAAATTTAACATTTTAGGAATCTATTAGATATTTTAGTTAGAATATATCCTCTGTGTATATTTTATATAAATTCAAATAAATGAATAGTGTCAAAATTGACACTATTGTGATTTTATAAAAATAACATATTATTAAATTGTTTAAAAATCAAAAAAATATTTAAAAATTATAAATTGAAATTTATATAGTCTAAAATGTCATATAGTATCCAATTATGGAAAATTGACAATAGATAAGTGATTATTTATAACCATTTAAAATTTAGAATTTTATTACCACAAATAAACTTAACTAGGTTAAATAAGGATAAATCCAAATCATAAGGTTTAAAATAAGATCAAAACTTGTCAAAATTTTATTGGTTGATGAGATTATAACCCTATATCATCTATGCTTCATATATGAGTCATTTTGGAACATTTTAAGTGGGGTTGGGATTTAATATAAACTAATATTTCTTATATTTCCAAAGGAGCCCCTCTCCTCCCTTATAAAAGGGCACCTCCTCCCTCTCCTCCTCACACCAATTTGAGCCTTTAAGCTCGGCCAGACCCTACCCATTTAACTTCACCACTTCATTAGAAACCTACTAGAGGTACTGGTCTTCTAAAAAGTCCAACTTGAGTTCCCTAAGGGAAAGATTAAAGGAGGCACTTCGAGAAAGAGGTAATACCTTCTACCATTTTCTTCACGTTCCTTTCTTCTTCTACACACTCTTATTTAGTTGTTTCATTATGAAGTAATAACATAATTATCCATCATATATGGATATGTTATTATAAATATTAAACAACCCGATTTCACCTTCAATCCATCCTACGGAAAACAAAATCACCGCGTGTGCGTACGTACGGAATACTATCTCCACGCCGTGGTGTAATATGTTTTTTCCAACACCACCATACTTGGATGGGTATAATGGTGTCAAGAATGACTATACATAGTTATTATAACATCATACATATTCGTATATATTCAGTAATTATGGGAATGATATCATCGCTCGTGCGTACGTACGGACTACCGTCTCTACGACGCAATGTGATTCATTTTCAAAGACTAACCATTTATAAATGATTATAAAGTATATATAATAAGTAATCATGAAATATATGAAATAATAATGATACTGGATTTATGTATATATATATATGTATGTAATCTACTTAATTCCATTCAATTCAATAAGGAAACAAAAATAGTGTTCATGCGTACGTACGGCCTACCGTCTCCATGAACGGTGTATTTGATTCCATTTATCGATCTATCATATATATATATATATATATATGTATATGCTGAATATATATTACATATAAATCATGTTTTACATTTTGGAATAATTTAAATCATGATATAAGTTATAATATCAATAATGACAAGTCAAAACACATAAGATAAATGAAATGATTTTACCCAAAACGCTGCTTTAACATGGAATTTACAAAAGAACGGGTAATATAAAGTCATAAGTGAAACATATATGATATCATAACAATGAATATTATTATGTAATAAGTCAATGAAATTATTCAAATCATTATGCAGTAGGTTCTGATCCATATGAAGCATATCAGACCTAAGGTAATGGATAACTTTTCCAATCTCGTTCTTATCCGAGATTGTTTATTCATAAGTATTTACTGGGATTATTGTTTTAATCCATGTCCATGTTTCCTAAAAATTGTTTCATGTATGTTTAACATCCTTTTTACCCATTTTTGACTTTTACTACATGGTATGTATGGAATATTTCTTTTACGAGGTACTTTTTGACTTTTCCAGCAAAAGTACGAGGAGAATATTTTTTTTAACTTTTACGACATGAAAAGATTTTTATGGTTTTATAATGACTTATTTTCATGAAGCTTACTCCAAACGATTTCATGACTATTTTCAACAAAATATTTTTCTTTTAAAATTTCATGATGTTTTGTGAAATGAAATTGATTTTGAAGAAGAAAGGACATTTTCCTCAAGAATTCATTTCAAGTGTTTTATCAAAACCATTTTCTATCTAAGATGACATTATTTCATATGTGTATGTTTCAAGTATAAATTATCTATGATTTAAATGGTTTCACTTTTCTTATTTTGAAATTATATCCATTTCTTTTATATGGATCATGTGATGATGGGGTGATGTTTATGAAACCCATTTTATCTGTTGGGTTATTATGAATGATGTATTTTTTTGTGGCACAAGTTAGAATGATTTCATTATGAGATGGGTGGGACTGATGTCTCCCTCCAATGCATTGGGTAATGATTTATATCTCATGATATAGAAATGGATGGAATGGTAAGTTAATCTGGTTCAGTGTTACAGGACTGAAACGAGGAGTGAACTCGATTCAGAAAGGGACTTTGTCCACTAAGATGGTCTTGGAAGCAATGCCTTGGCTACTATGGAAATCATAACATGTGCTAAATGGTTTCCACAATTACATGTTTTATTCCCATTATATTTTATCATGGTTGATGTTCCATTATGATATATGCCTTACGTACTTCCACGATTTATGTCTTTTCTCAAGATTTTGATGTTTAAATTTCATGTTCATGTTTTTGCTTCGAAATTTTTATGGATTTTTTTATGTTATCTATGTTATCCCTTACTGAGCATTTCAGCTCACCCTTTTTATGTTTTATTTTCCCCAGGAAATAAATAATGGTTTTAGGTAAGGAAACAAAAATGGGAATATTGTTATGGGAGTTGTTGAAGATATTTCAACATGATTAGAAGTTTATATTCCGATTTTCCAAAGACACTAAACTATTACGGTCCTTGTGTGTCTGTTTTTGTTATGTATTAAGTATTCCACAAAAGTAATGTAATGTCCATGTACGTCAAGTTTCGGGTCTCTACAATTTGTATCAGAGGAAAGGTTTAGTTAACCTTTGGAAACTGGGATGCGAAAACATTAGTGAGATCCCTAGAGATATTTCTAAGGTATGTCTAGGGATGTCCCTAAGGATAAGTATACGTATAGGATATAGTCTTAGAACTATAGTAACGATCATAGAATTTACCCTAAGATGTTAGATATTAATGGTACTCCCCCTTTAATATTTTGTTTTCCCTTGCATGATGTTTTCCTCTCACACCATTCTTTTTAGGTTCTAGAAAATGGCTGGAAACATGAATATTCACGATAATGGAGGATATAATGGACAATGGAATGATATTATTCTTGATAAACCAAATGAAATGGGATTTGGAAGTCCATATATCGTTGTTATGCCTAATCATCAATCTCATAATATGATCAATAATCTCAACTTTGGTAAGTTTCCCAACTCAAATAATAAGAGAAAGATGGAGTTTCATGATGATCATATAGGAAAGAAAGTTCAATTTTCCTCATGTAAATCACGTGGGAGGAGGCATCTGGGAGATTGTTTCAAAGGAACTGGAAGATTCTATGGGTGTGGAAAAAAGTACACAAAGCCAATAAGTGCAAAGGAAATGGTTCAATTAACACCATGGAAAAAGATAATGGTATTTCTACGACATCAAAAATGATTAGATGTTTTAAATGTGGAATTTATGGGCATTATGAAAACCAGTGCCCTAATGGAAAATCTCATGAAGAGAATCAGCATGGTCATATGAGTAGTATTTATGTGGATGATGATGAAGAGACTACAAATGAAATATGAGATCAAAGAAATGATGAAGCTCAGTCAGTGGTTTAAGAAGTTAGTGGAATGACTGTATGTTTATAAAGAATAATGTATGGTATTATGGAAGAAAGAATCATCTAAGGATTGTTACAGTATTGTTTTTCCTAAATTATTTGAAAGTATATGTTGAATGGTACCGGTAACCATGGAAGGTTATTTAGATATTTTTTGAAAGTAGATGATATGTGAATAATGAAGGGATACGAAGATAATGAGATGTTTGATTGTATTCATGAGCTCATGACTGATATAAGGACTAAGTGATATTATGGTTTGGTTATATAAATTTTTTGGGATTTTGGTATGTGGAAAGAGTTAACTTTTGACAGTAATCATGTTTTCACTATGGTTATATGGTAATTTATGCTTCCGGAGAATATATGACTAAGGTATTCATGTATTTGGAATGCAACCAACAAGATATATCTTATGATATATGTGAGATAAATGCTTGTATTCACATTCTTGGTAGATTCCCTTTCTAGTAATTGTTTTCTTTATACTATGAGATTGGACCGAAGTATTTTAGATATGACAAAAGATTGGAATGGATTATGTTGGATATTAGTTAGTATTGTTTAAGGATATAACTTTTTTCGATATTATTGATGGAATGTTATAATAATTAATTTTTAGAAAAAAAACACAACATGCAGGATGGGCGACATCCCATCATGTCAAACAAGGCTCTGTGAATCAAACCCACAACTGAAGTGCGACTAGCCTTTATCGCCTACCACTGGCCTACAGGAAGTCCCTGGTTAGTAGAAACTAGTTTTATTATATTTAGCGGTTTGATAGATGAAGTATAGTCCATTTTTGGAACCATATATGATAAATCTCACCGTAGATGGACTTATATATATATTTATATATTTTGCTAACCTTATTTTTGAGACAGATGGAATGACCTATCATTCTATCACATGATCTTCTAACACTTCACAGAAGAAAAATTCAACTTCATTTCTTTAAGAGATGAAGTGGAAATTGTTTAATGCACAAAAAATGGTGAGATTGTACCGAAATAAAGTAATTATTTCTTCTAATTAAAATTATTCAACTTTAGGGAAATGATCTTTAAAACCCAAAATGTTATCTTCTTTTTATTATATCTGATGAATCAGATGGTACCTTAGATCATCACAAATTTATGGCTTTGTGATTGATGTATTTTTCATTGCCATGTTCTCTATCATTCTCTATCAGAACTTGATGGTTAGTTTTTTCTTCCATATCCATTTTTCACCTATGTTCTCCTATATGGAAACCCAGTGATGAGTTACTTTGGGTAATCATTACATTTCTTACTTTATTTATTAAAATTATGTTTTAGTATTCCTTTTTACGATGTGGGTTTCTATGAATAGTACACGATTTATAACACCGACGAATTTCATCGGAGAAATTCATTTTAAGGTGGGTAGAATGTAAAAACCTGAGATTTTATAAGATATATTCATTTTAATTTCTTTCATATCTTCTTGTTGTATGCTACACCAAGTTTATCTTGCGCGATACACAAAACCGTATTAGCTTGCAGTATACGCAACACTAATCTTGGATCGTGTTACACACAATTTCATGTTTGTTTGATAGTAGTTATTCTACGAAACATTGAGTATATATATATATTCAATGTATTTTATACGCAACAACAAAGAAGTCGTGCACTACACACAACCCTGAATTGGCTTGCATTACGCACAATCACAACCTTCCTCAATAGCGTGGGTTGTACGCAATACCGGGTTTTGCTAAACAACGATATATTGTTTTAATATTATTATAAACTAGCCGTTATAAATAGTATTAACCATCTTTTGAATGTTATAACATTATTATTCATCATACACATTTTCTGGAACATGGTATAAGAACAAATTAAATTTTTCAGGTAAAATAAGTATTTTTCAAAAAATGCAGTTTTCCCGTCTTTTGATGGAACACCCACTTTAAATCTAGTTTTTGACATTTTTTTAAGTTCAATTTTACATAATAAAATTATTATTTGGAATCAGGATATAAAATTTTACCTTGGATAAGATTTTCATATTATTCTAATAACTTTCATATTTTAATGAATCGTAAAAACACGCTATATTTTGATTAAAAACATTTTTTTCTTTGTAATAATTTATGTGGTTAAATTATAATATTGAATGGGTTTAAAATATAAATAGAATATATTTTTACCATTTAATATAATGTATGTCATTAGCAATGATTTTACATTGAAATCATAGGTTAAATAAATTCAATCTTTTGTAATGATTTAAACAAAAACCCATTTTCCTTTGACAACGGGATTAATTTTAATTTAATTTCTACAAATTTTGTGTATTGAATTTGGAAAAATGGACTTCATATTTGGAATCATTGGGTCCAAATTATATTAATAGACTAATTTTTATTTTTGGGCATTATGAATAGTTACAACGGTAAATTATATTTACCATAGTAAAAGGTAAATTGGGAAATTAAGGGTAAATATAATATTATAAAATTATCCTAATACTTGTCTTAATACAATTGGAAGATTATATTTCATCCTAAGTCATATTTAAGATGAAATGGAATCCATTAGAACCCTCTTGGAGGTGATTAAGACTGTAACACCCGGATATTTTTTGAGAATTTGTTTTTATGTATTATGTTATACACAACACTAAAGGAATCTTTCACAGCACACAATACGGACTTGGATTGCTTTACACGCAACCACGACCTTCCTCAATAGCTTGCGTCGTACGCAATACCGAGTTTCACTAAACAACGATATATTATAATATTAGCCGTTATGAATAGTATTAACTGAATTTTGAATTTTATAACATTTTATTTCATCTTATTCATTTTCTAGAATGAGGTATGAAAACAAAATCAGTTTTTTTGATAAAAGAAGTATTTTTCAAAAAATACAGTTTTACTGCCTTTTGATGGCACACCCGCATTAAATCTAGTTTTTTAAAAGTTTATAAGTTCAATTTGACAAAATTAAATTATTCTTTTGAATCAGGATATAAAAATTTACTTTTGATAAATTTCTCATATTATTCTGATAACATTCATATTTTAATGAATAGTAAAAACACGCTATATTTTAATTAAAAACAACTTTTTTCATCGCAATAATTTATACGGTAAAATTATAATATTGAATGTTTTTAAAGTATAAATAGAATATATTTTTACCATTTAATATAATGCATGTCATTAGCATTAATTTTACATTGAATTCATAGGTAAAAACATTTCAATCTTTGGAAATGTTTTAACTTTTAAAACCTGTTTGCTTAACAACATGATTAATATTAAATTAATTACTGAAACATCTATGTTTTGAATTTTGAAAAATAGATTTCATATTTGGAATCAGTGGGTACAAATTATGTTAATAGGTTACTTTTATTTTATTTTTGATATTATTAATAGTAACTACGGTAATTATTATTTACTACGGTTAAAGGTAAAGAGGGTAATTCAAAGTTAAAATAATATTATAATAATTCAAAATTACCTTGAAACTTGTCATAAACTTATTGTATGACTATTAGCCAACCATGGGAATCCTTGCGTCGATTTTGGGAGCCCATTTAGCCACTTGGTAGGGACAATGACAATTTGGATTAATTAATTTAATGTAAAGACAAAATTGACCTTAACAAAAATATTTTAGTAAATAATTTTTATAAGGGGTTATATAATTTATATTTTCGACTATAAATATTCATTGGAAAGATAAAAAGATTTACTAAATAATTATATTTCTTTTATAATTTTTGGACACCAAAAAAATTAAATTATTTATGACATAATAATGATGATGTATTTTCCTCATTAATAAATGATTTAAATAAATAAGATTATAATGATTAAAATATTTTCCAAAACATGTAAAATTATGATTGGATGATTTTATATAGACTATGAGTCATCTCATCTTCATATTTAATGAGTTTGGGACCTTTTGAAACCGAAGATAAGTTTATATTAAAATAATATTTCCACACTTTCCAAAGGTGCCCCTCTCCTCCCTTATAAAAGGGCACCTCCTCCCTCTCTTCCTCACACCAATTTGAGCCTTCAAGCTCATCGAAACCCTGCCCATTTCACTTCCCCACTTCCTTATGAACCTACTAGAGGTACTGTTCATCTCAAAATACCATCTCTAGTGCCTTAAAAGATATTTTAAAGGAGGCACTTCGAGAAAGTGGTAATTCCTTCTACCGTTTTATTCATGTTCCATTCTCCTTCTACTCCCTCTTATTTAGTTGTTTCATTATGAAGTAATAACATCAATATCCCTCATATACTGATATGTTATTATAAATATGAAACAACCCTATTTCACCTCTTATCCATCCTACGGAAAATGAAATCACCGCGCGTGTGTACGTACGAAATACCATCTCCACGCCGTGGTGTAATCTATTTTCCACCACCACCTTACATGGATGGGTCTAATGGTGCAAATAAATAACTATATATGATTATTGTAAAGTGATATTGATTCTGAAATAGTATACATACACTTCAATACAATTCCATGATCATGGGAACGATATCATCGCTCGTACGTACGTACGGCCTACCGTCTCCACGATGTGATGCGACTCGTTCTATATGATCGTCATTGAATAATGATTATATAAATGAATTGAATTAATTAATATGATATATATAAAACTAATTACTATTCTTTAAATGATATATCTATATCCTATAAATAGGAATAATAATTTATTCGACAAAATACGCATAAGAACAAAAAAGTAATAAACACACGAATAACAAGTAGTAATGAAATATTACTAATAAGAAGCTAATAATATGACCATATATGATATCATAACAATAATTATGATTCTATAATAAGTCAATAAAATTATTTAAATCATTATACAGGAGGATCGGACACTTACGAAGCATATCAGACCTAAGGTAAGAGAAATATCACAATCTCATTTTTATCAGAGATTGTTTATACTTTTGAATTAACTGGGGTGTATTTTATCATCCACATCCATGTTTCCTAAATATGTAATATTTATATCCTTATACAATATTTTATGTCCAATTTTACCCTTCGGTGAGTTTTTAGTAAAAGATATGAAAGGAATCTTTTGTCGTTTTTCGTACGAGGTACTTTATGACTTTTCCGACAAAAGTATGAGATGAATGTTTTTTTAACTTATACGGAATGAATGGATTTTTAAAACATTATTTCCAAGAAGCTTCCTTTAAAAGTTTTCAATTTTATTTTTAATCAACTTATTTTAGTTTAGAATTGTATGACATGTTAATAAAGGAATAGTGTTTTTGAAGTAGAAAGGATATTTTCCTCAAGATTGGAGTTCAAGTGTTTTATCAAAATTATTTTCCATATAAGATAATAATGGGTTCTGTTTATATCCCTATTATTACATTGATTTGATTATGTTTTGATGGAAATATTTTTATGAATTCATTTATCTTATATGAGTTGTTTTATGATGTCATGATGTTTAAGATTCCCATTTTTATTACATGGGTTATGCTATGATGTATGATTTATGATTTTATGGGACACATAAGAATGGTTTCATTATGAGATGGGTGGGACCTATATCTCCCTCAAATGCATTGGGTAAAGATTTTATATCTCATGAGATAGACATGGCTGGAACGACAGGTTAAACCGGTTCAGTGAAACAAGACTGAAACGAGGAGTGAACTCGGTTCAGAAATGGACTTTGTCCCCTAAGATAGTCTTGGAAATGAGTCTTGACTAATAAGAAATGATTCTCTATGATTATGCGTGTATGCCACAAAGTTTCATATTTTATGTTATGGTTATTGGGATTACATTTCACTAACATTATTTATCCAATGTTATGAAATTATGATCTCTTTTGCAGGTTAAGATTTCAAAAATGTTATGTTCTTATGAATATGATGTGATTGATATTTCTTTTGATTACCCTTACTGAGCATTTGAGATCACCCTTTTTTATGTTTTCTTTCCCCAGGTCAGGAAGAAGGTTATTAAGTAAGATATTCCAAAAATAGACTATAGATATGATGAAATAAATGGGATATAGTGTAGATGCTTTATGAAACAGTTGTTTATGTTTCCTAGTTTCTAAAGACACTATACCTATACGGTCCTTTCATGGTTTTGTTATATGTTGTGATAAGTATGCTTCAATTTTGAAATATTACCCATGTATGTAAAGTATGGGTCTGTACCGTTGGTATTAGAGGAAAGGTATAGTCAACCTTTCGAAACTAGGATGTGAAAGCCTTAGTAAGAAACCTATGGATATGTCTAAGCATAGAACACAATCATAGTGTTTTAGAAATGGCCATGAACAACCTATGATAAGACCTTAAGTGTGAAATTTTATTCTTGATTATTTGGTTTTCTTTTTATAATTAGTGTTTATCACACTATTCGTCTTGTTTTTAGTCAATGGCTGGAACCCGAAGGAACCGTGTTAATGCAGAATGTGATAGGAAATGCAATGATTGTCCCCCTGAGAAAAAAAAAACGATATGGGAGCTGGAATGAAAAATCTTGTAGCCATGCTCACACAACTTTTTCAAGCTATGAATCATGTAGGACTTCCAAATGAGAAAAGGAAGGAGCAACATTCTATTGAATCCTTCATGAGGCAGCATCCACCTTCATTCAGCGGGCCTTCTGATCCATTAGTGGCTGAACAATGGATCAGTACCACTGAAAATATATTTTCAGTTCTTCAATGTTCTGAACATGATAAAGTCATCTTAGCAGTGTATCTTTTGGAAGGTGATGCTGATCAATGGTGGAATCTTATTAAGAATATGAGTCAAAGGGATGAAATTGAGTCCATGGAATGGGATGAGTTCAAGAACTTATTTTTCAATAAGTACATTCCTCGTATTCTCTGAACAAAGATGGAGACGGATTTTCTTGAACTAAATCAAAAGGATGATGAATCTGTTGGTACCGATGAAGCAAATTTTACAAGACATGCAAGGTACGCTTCTGGTATTATTATCCAACCTCAGAGTAAGATCAATTGATTATTTAGTGCCGTAAACCAAGTCTTCGAAGGGCGTTTTCCATAAGGGACTTTAATAACTATGAGGAAATCGTTCGATGTTCTCTCAAAGTTGAGATGAAGATTGGAGTAACCCATTAGTCATATGGGTTTGATAAGAAGAGGAAAATGTAATTCAAAGGAAAATATAATGAGCACACTGAAAAGAAGATGAGTTTTCCCTTATGCTCAAAGTGTGGAAAGAAACATGGAGGAAAGTTTCTTAAGGGGACAAGAAAATGTTATAAGTGTGGAAAAGAAGGTCATCGGTCAATTGAATGTCGAAATAATGGGAAGAAGATGTCTAATGATGGAAACAAAGGGATACACTGAATGAACCAACTACACTTCAATGTTTCAAGTGCAAGGAGATGGGGCATTATGCCAATCAATGCCCAAATCCAAGGGTTGATGATGATGATCGACGTCAACAAACTCTTAAGGCCAATGACAAAGGAAAGTCACATGCAATTACTATCAGCGATGTAGAGTACGACAACGATGTGGTGAGAGTTACACTTACCATCCACTTTAAAGTAGAAAATGTTTTATTTTATTCTGGATCCACCCACTCTTTTATTTCTGAAGAATTTTCTAAGGGTATCGCCGTTTTACCTCAACAATTAGATGTACAATTAGCTGTGACAACCCCTAATGGCACAACGGTCGCATAAAAAATTTATAATTCTTCTCGGATTGAAGTTTGTGGGAAAGTGCTTCCTGAAAATCTTGTGATCCTTCCTATAGTGGAATTTGATGTGGTTCTTGGCATGTATTGGCTTTCTTTATATGGAGCTCATATCAATTTCCAAAGAAGGGAAGTCACATTTCATATTCCAGATCAATATTTGATCGTCTATCGATTCAAGGATGAACATAACCTTCCAGTGGAAATTACTTCTATCTTATGGGTCTTGATTGCACTAAATGAATGTTATTTATCTCAAATGGTTGGAGAGAAACTCACAATTAATAATATTCCCATTGTATGGGAATTTAAGGATGTATTTCCAGAGGAATTTCCAGGTCTTCCACCAAATCGTGAAGTTGAGTTTTCAATAGAACTCGTATCAGGTTCTTTTCCTATTTCAAAGACACATTATAGAATGGTCCCGATTAAGTTGCAGGAATTGAAGAAGAAACTCCAAGAGAATCTTGATAAAGGATTCATACGCCCTAGTGTTTCACCTTGGGGAGCACCTGTTCTGTTTGTTAAGAAGAAAGAAGGATCAATGAGACTCTGCATTGATTATCAAGAACTTGACAAGATCACTATCAAGAACAAATATCCTCTCCCACAAATTAATGGCCTATTTGACCAACTACGCGGAGCTCAATACTTTTCCAAGAATGATCTTCGTTCAGGGTATCATCAATTAATGGTCAAAAGGGAGGATATACCAAAGACGGCTTTTCGTACAAGGTATGGGCACTATGAATTTATAGTGATTCCATTTGGTCTTACTAATGCCCCTGCTATCTTCATGGCTGTAATGAATAGAGTCTTTAGACAATATCTTGATCAGTTTATGGTAGCCTATATGGATGATATTCTTGTCTATTCAATGAGCAAGGAAGAACATGAAGATCACTTGAGAATTGTATTAAATACCCTAAGAAAAGAGATGCTTTATGCCAACTTAACCAAGTATGAATTTTGGCTTCAAAAAGTTGTATTTTTGGGTCACATAATCTCAAAAGAGGGGATATCTATGGATCCAGCAGAAACAAAGGTTATCGAAAAATGGTCGAGACCAGCAACAGTAACTGAGATCCGAAGTTTTCTTGGTTTGGCTTGATATTATTAATGTTTTGTGAAAGATTTTTCATGATTATCAAATCCACTCGTTGACTCAGAAAGGAGTTAAGTTTGTTTGGACAGAGGAATTTGAAGAAAATTTCACCAGTGGAAAAGAAGGTTATCCAGTGGACCTGTGCTCACACTGCCTTGTAGTGGAGAAAAGATTGTGATCTACAGTGATGCATCCAAGAAGGTATTGGGGTGTGTTCTTATGTAAAATTATATGGTGATAGCTTATGCCTCACGACAGTTGAAAATCCAGGAGAAAAATTAACCAACTCATGATTTGGAGTTAGCTGCGGTAATCATTTCATTAAAGATTTGGAGGCATTATCTTTATGGAGAAAGGTGTGACATTTATAGTGATCATAAAAGTTTAAAGTATATTTTCACACAAAAGGAGATGAATATTCTCCAATGAAGATGGTTGGAGCTGATTAAGGATTACGACTGCTCAATTCATTACCACCCTGGGAAAGCAAACAAGGTAGCAGATTCATTAAGTAGACAAGACCATGCTAGCTTATGCATTACGAGGATCACAAAAGTTCCAATATTTATGGATTTACAAAGGATGGATCTTGGAATTTTAATGGAAGGGGAGAAATCTTATCTTTATCAAATGAATGTTCAACCATATATACATGTGAAGATTCAAGAGGCACAGAAAGAAGATGTCGAGTTACAAAAGAAGGTGAGAAATGTTCCTAAATTCAACCTTGATTATGATGGTATAATAAGGTTCAGGAATCAGGTTTGTGTTCCTCCCATCCCAGAATTAAAGAAGGAGCTGCTAGATGAGGCTCATAGTTCTTCATTCTCTATTCATCCTGGAAGCACGAAGATGTATAAGGACCAGAATGAGTACTTCTGTTGGGATGGCATGAAAAGAGATGTTGCTGAATATGTCCCTCGATGCTTGGTTTGTCAGCAAGTTAAAGTTGGGAGACTAAAGTCTTAGGTGATGTTACAACCATTACCCATACCAGAATGGAAATGGGAAAACATCACTATGGACTTTGTCACTAGTCTTCCTAAAACATCCAAAGGCAATAATGCTATCTGGGTCATAGTTGATCGTCTTACAAAGTCTGCACACTTCATTACTATTAGAGAGGATTTCTATCTTGATCATATTGCTAGGATATATGTAAAGGATGTGGTAATATTGCATGGAGTACCACTTTCTATTATATCTGATCGGGATCCGAGGTTTACCTCAAAGTTCTGGAGAAGTCTTCAGCATACTCTGGATACATAGTTGAGTTTCAGCACTGCTTATCATCCTCAGACAGATGGTCAGTCTGAGAGGACAATTCAAACTCTAGAAGATATGTTGAGAGCTTGCTCTATGGGTTTCAATGGTGGTTTGGATCAACACCTACCTTTGGTGGAATTTTCTTATAATAATAGATTTCACTCCAATATTCAGATGGCTCTTCATGAAGCTCTCTATGGAAAGAAATACAGTACTCCAACTTGATGGGATGATGTTGGGGAAAGAAAGCTATTAAGACCTGATCTTGTAGATGAAATGGAAGAAAAGGTCAGATCTATTCAACAACACATAAGAGCAGCTCAGAGTCGACAAAAAAGTTATGCCGACAACCGAAGAAGAGACCTAGAGTTTTAAGTGGTTGATAAAGTGTTCTTACAAATATCTCCCTGGAAGAGGGTCATGAGATTTGGAAAGAAGGGAAAGTTGAGCCCTAGATATATCAGTCCTTTTGAAATTATGGATCATGTTGGGAAGGTAGCTTACCGGTTGGAGATTCCATAGAATCTATCTCAAGTTCACGATGTGTTCTATGTATCTCTCCTGAGAAAGTACATACCTGATCCTTCACATGTACTCAGCTCAGAAGTTCTACCGCTGGAGCACAAACTTTCTTATGAAGAACAGCCGATAGAAATTCTGGATCGTAGCGAAAATGTCTTACGGAACAAGACCACTCGCTTGGTGAATGTTTTATGGAGGAACCACCAATTAGAAGAAGCTACATGGGAACTTGAGGATATGATGATGGAGAGGTATCCTCATCTGTTTGTTACGAAGTGACGAATTTTGAGGGCGAAATACATTTTAAGGGGGGTAGAATGTAACACCATGATATTTTATGTGATTTTTTTTATTTCTTATGTTATATGCAACACTAAAGGAATCTTTCACAGCACACAATATGGACTTGGCTTGCTTTACACGCAACCGCGACCTTCCTCGATAGCTTGCGTCATACGCAATACCGAGTTTCACTAAACAACGATATATTATAATATTAGCCGTTATGAATAGTATTAATTGAATTTTGAATTTTATAAAATTTTAATTCATCTTATAAATTTTCTAGAATGAGGTATGAAAACAAAATCAGTTTTTTGGATAAAAGAAGTATTTTTAAAAAAATGCAGTTTTGCCGCCTTTTGATGGCGCACCCACATTAAATCTAGTTTTTGACAAATTTATAAGTTCAATTTTACAAAATAAAATTCTTCTTTTGAATCAGGATATAAAAATTTTCTTTGGATAAATTTTTTATATTATTCTGATAACTTTCATATTTTAATGAATAGTAAAAACACGCTATATTTTAATTAAAAAAAACTTTTTCATCGCAATACTTTATATGGTTAAATTATAATATTGAATATTTTTAAAGTATAAATAGAATATATTTTTACCATTTAATATAATTTATGCCATTAGCATTAATTTTACATTGAATTCATAGGTAAAAACATTTCAATCTTTGGCAATGTTTTAACTTTTAAAACATGTTTGCTTAACAACAGGATTAATTTTAAATTAATTACTGCAACTTCTGTGTTTTTAATTTTGAAAAATATATTCCAAATTTGGAATTAGTGGGTCCAAATTATTTTGATAGGTTACTTTTATTTTTTTTGAGAATATGAATAGTAACTACGGTAATTTTTATTTACTACGGTTAAAGGTAAATTGGGCATTTCAAGGTTAAAAAAATATTATAATAAATCAAAATTACCTTGAAACATGTTCTCACCTTATTGAATGAGTATTGGCGGACCCTGGGCATCCTTGTTTTGATTCTTGGACCCCATTGAGCCACTAGGTAGTGACAATGAAAATTTGGATTAATTAACTTAATGTAAAGACAAAATTGGCATTAACAAAAATCTTTTAGTAATAAATTTTTATAAGGGGATATATAAATTATATTTTCAACTATAAATATTCATTGTAAAGACAAAATGATTTCCCACGTAATAATATTTTTTTATAATTTTGAGACACCAAATAAATTAAATTATTTATGACACAATAATGATGAAGTATTTACCTCATTAATAAATGATTTAAATAAATAAGATTATAATGATTAAAATAATTTCCAAAACATGTCCAATTATGATTGGATGATTTTATTTCGACTATGAGTCATCGTATCTTCATCTTTAATGATTTTTGGACCTTTTGAAACCGAAGATATGTTTATAATGAAATAATATTTCCACACTTTCCAAAGATGCCCCTCTCCTCCCTTATAAAAGGGAACCTCCTCCCTCTCTTCCTCACACCAATTTGAACCTTCAATCTCGGCCAACCCCTGACCATTTTACTTTCCCAATTCCTTATAAACCAACTAGAGGAACTGTTCTTCTCAAATAACCATCTCTAGTGCCTTAAGAGATAGTTTAAAAGAGGAACATCGAGAAAGAGGTAATACCTTCTACCATTTTCTTCAAGTTCCATTCTCCTTCTACTCCCTCTTCTTTAGTGTTTTTATTATGAGTTAATAACATCAGTATCCCTAATATACGGATATGATATTATAAATATGAAATAATCCTATTTCACCTCTTATCCATCCTACAAAAAACGAAATCACCGCGCGTGCGTACGTACGGAATACCGTCTCCACGCCATGGGGTAATCTGTTTTCCACCACCATATTACTTGGATGGGTATAATGGTGAACATAAATAAATATATATGATTATTGTAAAGTGATATTGATTCTGAAATAGTATACATACACCTGAATACAATTCCATGATCATGGGAACGATATCATCGCTCATGCGTGCGTACGGCCTACCGTCTCCACGATGTGATGCGACTTGTTCTATATGATCTTCATTGAATAATGATTATATAAATGAATTGAATGAATTAATATGATATATATTACACTAATACCATTATGTGAATGATGTATCTATATCCCATAAAGAGGAATAAGAATTTATTCGACAAAACATGCATAAGAACACAAAAGTAATGAACACCCGAATAACAAGTAGTAATGAAATTTTACTAATAAGATTCTAAGAATATGACCATATATGATATCATAACAATAATTATGATTCTGGAATAATTCAATATCATTATTTAAATCATTATACAGGAGGTTCGGACACTTACAAATCATATCAGACCTAAGGTAAGGGAAATATCACAATCTCATTTTTATCCGAGATTGTTTATACATTGGAATTTACTAGGGTGTATTTTATCATCCACATCCATGTTTCCTCAATATGTAATATTTATATCCTTCAACAATAGTTTATATCCAATTTTACCCTTCAGTGAGTTTTTAGTAAAAGATACGAAAGGAATCTTTTTTCGTTCTTCATACGAGGTACTTTTTGACTTTTCCGACAAAAGTACGAGAATAATGTTTTTTTAACTTATACAGAATGAATGGATTTTTAAAACATTATTTCCAAGAAGCTTCCTTTACAAGTTGTCAAGTTTATTTTTAATCAACTTCTTTTAGTTTTGAATTGTGCGACATGTTACGAAAGGAATAGTGTTTTTGAAGTAGAAAGGATATTTTCCTCATGAATGGAGTTCAAGTGTTTTATCAAAATTATTTTCCATATAAGATAATATAGGGTTTTATTTCTATCCCTATTATTACATTGATTTTATTATGTTGTGATGGAAATATTTTTATGAATTCCTTTATATTATATAAATTGTTTTATGATGTCATGATGTTTAAGATTCCCATTTTTATTACATGGGTTATGCTATGATGTATGATTTATGATTTTGTGGAACACATAATAATGGTTTCATTATGATATTGGTGAGACATATATATCCCTCCAATGCATTGGGTAAAGATTTTATATCTCATGAGATAGACATGGCTGGAACGGCAGGTTAAACTTGTTCAGTGAAACAGGACTGAAACGAGGAGAGAACTCAGTTCAGAAATGGACTTTGTCCACTAAGATAGTCTTGGAAATGAGTCTTGACTAATAAGAAATGATTCTATATAATTATGTGTGTATGCCACAATGTTTCATGTTTTAAGTAATGATTATTGGGATTACATTTCACTACCATGATTTATCCCATGTTATGAAATTATGATCTCTTTTGCAGGTTAAGATTTCAAAAATGTTATGTTCTTATGAATATGATGTGATTGATATTTCTTTTGTTTACCCTTACTGAGCATTTTAGCACACCTTTTTGTACGTTTTCCTTCCCCAGGCCAGGAAGGAGGTTATTAAGTAAGATATGCCAAAAAGGGACTATAGATATGATGAAATAAATGGGAGACGGTGTATATACTTTATGAACCAGTTGTTTATGTTTCCCAGTTTCTAAAGACACTATACCTATACGGTATTTTCATGGTTTTGTTATATGC